>OX387185.1:22223865-22823865 GCA_947561395.2 Buxus sempervirens | reverse complement strand
ATATTAATGTTGATGATTAACTATATTAGTTCTTGAGGATTTTATACTACACTTCCGCACATACTTGTTCCGCACTCTGATAGTTAATTAATTGAATAGATTATTTAATTCTCTTGTTTGGTATATTCTTGATGTATATTTGATATGGGCCAGTAACACCTCGGATTTGGTTGTTGAACTGAATTCGGGTTGTTACAGTAGTGAACCGGGTTCGGGTTGGGTGCTGGTTTGCACTGACCCAGGTTCGAGGCGTTACAGGTTGTTCCATGTCCTGATCTTGGTTTTATCCAGAATCAAAAACCAAGAGTAAGCTGCCTTAGTCACCGACTTCTAGAAGAACTGCACCATTATCTTCTCCTCCTTGGAGTATTGGCACATGTCGTCGGAGTACGACCTTAGATGATTTAGTGGGCAGCCAGTGCCATCCAATTGGTTCACTTCTGGGCATCTGAACTTAACCGGGAGTTGGATGTCTGTGAAGAAGCAGAGGATTTCTAGGGTAGCCTCGCTCTGGACTGTACTAGGCTAGAGCTGCTTCAGTAGGTCCTCCCTCCTGGTGGCCATTTGTGCCTTGTTGTCCTCTTTCATTGCCACCAATCTTTCCTCAAACTGGACCTCATGAGTTCGGTACCAATCCTCTTCATCCTCCCCCAGTTGGACAAGCACGTACTAGTCCTGCTGTGGAGGGTGGACTGGTATTGTGGCCTAAAATGGTGCTGCTTGCGGTGGTTGTGGTGGTGCCATTGGTGGAGGATGCCCCGGATATGGGGGTGGTGCCACCTCTGCTTGAAGTGGGAACTGCAGTTGCTACTACTGAGCTACTGGTATGTAGGCTGGGTTTGCTTTAGGTCCCTTAACTCTGCTGCCATTAGATCCTGAATGATGGTACCTATAAGCACCCAAATTTTGATCAAACCAAAAAATGTGCTAAAAAACAACAAAACCCTAAGGAGCAGAAAGTGACTTTCTACCTGAACCCAAATTGATTGCTATACCCTATCCCAATGGGTAGAATATCCTGACATGGTTTCAACGCAATTAAGTTTGCGTGAATCTGAGCCCGGATGGAAAAGATATGAGCAAAACAGTCCCAGGGGCAAATCAGTCAAAGTTTAAAATGTCTTAATTAAACTAGCTAAGATAAATGGAAAATAATAATAAAAATATATATAAATCGGAGGAATTTGATTCGCTCGAGTGGGCAGCTGAATCACCTCAACTGTCAACTCAAGCAAAAGGGGGAGAGAAAAAGGCAAATATGAAAGATTTGCCGCGACCACACACTATATGCGGTCGCTTCGCGACCACATATAGAGTGCAGTTGATTTTTTCGGCCACCGTTTGCGCGAGCCAATCACAACGGGCGGTGGATGAAAAGCAACCGCACTGTAAGTGCGGTTGACTTTTCGTCAGTCTGCACCTACGCCAATTTGTCCCCTGTTTAATGCTGAAAAGACGTGGCCGAACCGCACTGCATGTGCAGTTTTGTCTCTGTGTTCTATAAATAGAAAATCCAAATAGTAGACAGGGGTTGGTTGGTTTTTACTGCTTCCTACACCTCCTCTCTACTGCCTGAGCCTTCGAACCACCTTTGTTTACCACCCTCAAGCCTTCAAAGCCCCTTTAACCTCCTTAAACACCCCTTCTTGGTCCTTTCCTCTAGAATCCAAGTGAAAAAAGAGCTTGTGAACTTGTTGGAAGGTTGAGGAGGAGGGCTTCCAGCAACTGTCCTAGCATCAAGGGAGGTCACACACACTATTCCAGGGCTTTTAAACCCCCAAGGTAATGTTTCCTATCTCCTTGTACATCATATATGTAAGAATGGGAGTATTTTGTAATGTTTAGAAAGCCTTGTCCCCATTTTGTTCAAATTGGTTTTTCAACATAGTTTTCATGTGTTTTTCTTTCCATTTTCATCATGTGAAAGTCTCCCAAGGTAAGAGGGAGCATACGTGTAACTCCACGGGAGAATGAGAGGTTTTCCACACACTTTTGGGTCTTTTGAGATTACTGTTTTGTATGCTTCTTTTTCTTATTCGATGAGGGAGCATGTTCCCTCTTGCTTGACCATCTTTTGTAACCCTTTTCATAAGCCCCTTTATCCCTTCTCATGCTTGTTTTTTTATCTTCAGAATAGCTAGTCTTAGCATGTTTTAGAACTTGATTTCAGCATGTTTTAAATCCCATAAAACATATGTGTACATGTTTAAGGATCCCACATGCATGCTCTCTTCCCCCTTAACATGTAGCCATTGTTTGGCATCTTTAGCATGTCATTTTCTTTCTTGAATATCCGCTGTTCAAGTATGCTCCCACTCCCCTAAGGTACCCCAAGTTCAGTTTGTATATACCTTGCCGGGAAGTCATGGTAAGTCATCTTGATTGGGTTTGTTAGTGTCCGCTCATGTACACGCACATACTTTGGGTTTTACCGCTAATTTTGGTACTTCATGTGCCTCACCTATTTGCTGTCATATGAGTTGGGAAGCCCACACACAAGTTAATCGAGTCAACTTGCCTAAATTCCGTATAATGGGAACCCATTATCTTGCGGGGTAACTCAAGGTGTCCATGGACTTCCCTGGGTTACAACCGAACCACTTATCCAAAGTCTCTAGGTAGACCATGCACATAAATCAAAAATCAAAAATTGGGTGACTATTCACACCCTTAACAATGAACAGTGGAAACTCCCCGAAACCAAAGAAAAATCCACGGAAAGTCGGGCACGACATCGTGCGCCCACGTGCGCACAGTACCCATGCTATCAATTTTATGTTGCATGTTGTTAACGACTTGTGTCTGACTAGACTTTGCCAAATGTTGGCCTGGCGGTGTCTGATTCCCTTGCTAATCCATTTCAAGTCTTTTCCTTGATCTTAGCAGGTACGGGTTTCTGAAAGCAATTTTGGTATCTGTTAGAACTAATAACAGGCATTAGTGCAGTTTTACACAACTTTATCTTGTAGTTTTCCTTTCTTTGTGTGAGACATGGGAAAAAATAAAAAATCCTTTGACTTCCACAATCATCACACGGGATTAAAATAAAACAAAGAGTCGCCACCATTCAATTTAGGTGTTAATGGACATCAAAATATTAAATAAGCACAAAAGGCAATTTTAGGGTAAAAATAACCCTCCTAAAAAAACAACCAGAGATGGGTAAGGGGATTAGGTTATGAACAGGGGAAGGTGTTAGGCACCCCTATTCATCCACACAAGGTGGTTGCCAGTTATTGTTCATGTTTTACAAAGAAAAAAGGCTTGCTATAAAAATCATGAAAAATCACATAAAAAGACAAAATTGTATGGTTTTTTCATATGAATAGCCTGATTGATCCAGAACTTTCAAATATGATCATAGCATTCCAAGTGTTTCATGATCAAAACAAAATTAAGATAAAATCAAATAAAATCAATTTAAAGTGAAAAATCCAAAAATCTGGCTTCAAGTTAAATTCTAGAAATCTAGAAAAATATGATTTTTATAAAATATTTCAGAATTGAAATTGAATCGTCCAGGACATAGATAAAGCCCAAATTTCACGTTAAATCAAGAAATAAAAACCAAAAATACCCATGTTGATGAAGAACATCAAAAGGGGAGAACTTAGACCGTAGGGTCTTCTCTCAATAATGAAAAACGATTTAAAAACCACATCATAAAACCTTAGAGTTTACTTTCAGGCTTCTGGATCCAGATCTATCATATTGATCATGATAAATCCAAGATCTTAGCCTAAAATCACAAAAATCACGAAAACAGTGCTGTAGGTGCAAAATTGGCAAAAATCCGAATTTTATAAAAAAGTGGGGATCTCATGCTATAAACATCATGGATTCATAGGATTAATCCAGATTCAGCATAAAAACCATTAAAACATGATCAAGATATTTAAAGCAACCACATCTCACAGATTAGAGCACATGGGGGTCTACCCTACGGATCCACCTATTCTCTTTTCCCCTAGCTCTCTTTTCACGTTTTACGGCTAGAGAGGATTCTTGAGGTACTTGGAGATAGGTTTGGTTACACAAACACAATCACAGGCTTTATTCTACAAAAAAGAGGAGAAAAACAGATATGGGGTTCTATTCTAGGGATCCACCTGTTCTCTTTTCCCCTAGCTCTCTCTTCACGTTTTACGGCTAGAGAGACTCTTGAGGTACTTAGAGGCAAGTTTAGGAATACTAGATACAAAAGATGGCCTTATTCTACAGCAATAGAGATGATCCTATTACATCTAGAATTGAAGACATAAAATAAAAGGGAAAAGGGACTTACCTGGATTGAGCAAGCAGAGCAGCAGGGGTTCCTCTCTTCTCTTGGAGCTCCTTGGACTTCAAATTTTCGTGGCCTTTTGCTTGAGGAAAGGCTCTCTATTTATAGGCAAACATAGGGGTATGGTTGGTCCAAGGTTTGGCAAGATAGAGTTTCAGTTTGAGTTAAACACAAGATCATGCCAATCCTTTATCCACAAAGATATTTCGCACGAATAAAATAAATAATTTGCTCATTTAAAGGGATATTGGACCAAGGATAAGGCTCAGAAATTGAGAGAAGATCAGAACTTGCACGAGTCTAGAGTGCCCGTAAATGATTTACGGTCCAACGATGTCCGTATATTTACTACGGGCGCTGTGTGCCCGTATTCAAAATTCGAGCATGCTTAGCCCGTAGTGGCAATACGGTCCAGGCTCTAATTATTCATTTTCATGCATTTTTGGCCTGTTTTAAATTCCAATTAATGTTTTCATTATTTTCTCATTTTGTAGTGCAATTTGGGGTGTCTACAGCTGCCCCCTCTTTGCTGGTAATTGGAACCAATTACAAGCAGAGAGCAAAAAGTCCCACCAATTGCACTTTTTGAGATCTTTGTCTAACTAATTGCATTTTGCAAGGATTGAATGGATGAAAAAGGATTTATTGTGGAAGATTTGCTAGAAGTCCCTCAACTTAAAGGCCAAATCCTCCTCTATCCTCTCACTGAGCTCTCGTGGCTATGAAATGAGATTTGAGACAAAATTTTTAAACAAAGTGGGTAAGATGGCAATCTTTGCAACTTACAACTAATATAGACATTGATCTCCTAAAAAGTGTGGAGAAAATAATAAAAAAGACAATTTTTCTGGGTGGCCTGCAGTTATAACATAATGAACAGCAAAGAACAAACACAACTCAAAATTGCACATTTGAAAAACTTCTCATTAATTGCACTTGCTTTGGTCAAAAAATGAGTGATAAAAAACATGGATTTGAAGATAGCCAATGAAACCCCTGCTTGAAGTCTGATGGGGTGGCGTCTCTTCCTTATCTCAGATTTCTTGGAGCTCTCGTGGCTATGAAAAGAAATCTGAGACAAGCAAATTTTGAAAAGAATGTGGATTTAAAATTGACCATTGCAAATTCAATTGATTTTGATGTTTTTCGCTTTTTTAATTTTCCTGATTGATTTTCTTATTTGATATACCTGGGTGTCATTTGATGCCCGAACCTGTGCTTGAATATTCTGCAACTTGCTTTTGCTTCTTTATCTTCTTGCTCTCTCAATAACGATGTATGTGCCCTTACTGCCCATAACCTGTCTTCATGCTTTTTAATTGCCCAAGTGAATGCCCTCATCTTGATTGATGGATCATGATCTGTTGATCTAACCTCATGCCTTTACAACCCATGATCTGTCTTTCATGCCTTCTTGCTGCCCCAGTAAAATCCTTCTTCATGATTGAAGAATTGGGAACCCTTGTTTAACAGAGAAAACATGCAATTGCTTCGAAGCCTTTTTTTTCTTTCAAATTCGAAGACTAAAGCTTGATTACTTCTTCCAGATGTTGGAATTCATTCCAATGAAAACCCAGAAGGAAAGACACTGAGCATGCCCCGGTTTTGATTGTTTGAAGAGGTATTTGCCCCTCAGTAGAGATGATCCTCTTTTTTCCTTTTTCTCTTTTTTTTCCTTTTTTTCTTTTTTTTTCCTTATTTTCTTTTTCTCTTTTTTTTTCTTTTTTCTTTTTTTTTTTACCTTTGCCAAAAAGAAACCCTAATAGAAGAATGCAAATGCAAACATAAGAAAATATGTTTTATACTAGTGGCCTCAGAATTCTCTAATGCTTGTAAAACCAATGTTTTATGAAAAGATATAGATTCTCATCATATGCCAAAAATATAGTTTTTGCCTTTTTTTGTGTTTTGATTTTTTTTGAAAATTGATCCAATCACTTATTAGCATATAGTCCAAAAGAATTAAAATCAAGTTGAATAATGAGAAGATTATTTCAGAAAATGAAGAAAGACCAAAATAAGCCTTTGGAACCTTTAGAATCATTCCCATGACCATCGGCTTGTCAATTGATGCTCTAGATATGATGATTCTTTCAATCTGACTCTTTTGCCCTAGTCTAGAAATACATTTTCCTTCATCCAATTGAAGAGCAATTGTTTCTCCATTGTATCCATGGTATGAGAATTTATGACTTCAACTTCAGCAACAATTTTCTAATGGCAATTTTGATGGCCATTAACTTGTTCACAGATGATTCATATCATAGTTCTGATTATGTTGCTTCAGTCTTGAAAAGAGAATTTTCCTCAATCACTTGAAGAGTGACTGTATCTCAAAATAACCTCCAATATGAGGACTTCATTTGGATCTATACCAATTCTGGACTTTCCTCTCTGACAATTTCCTTCTTGTAGATAGCTGATTATTTGCCATGTAGTGCCTTTCCGGGGTTTCACTACATTTTCTCCATTTTTTTCCTTTTTCTTTTTTTTTTTCTTTTTTCTTCTTTTTTTTTCTTTTTTCTTTTTTTTTATCCTTCATCACCATCAACCATGTAGTCAAAACTGTCTTAATTCAAAATTTCTTAATCAAAGAGGACTTATGAATAGGACGAAACGAAGGCTTGGTGTTAGTTTAGAAAGAAAAGGAATAAAAGGCTCAAATACCCTATGATCAAATGGGTTAACTGAAATTGTAATTTTTAAGGCATTTTTTCCTTTGGAATGAATACAAAATTGCCCCCAGTAATGAAGTTCTTCTTTCAATTTGATTTCTTCATTTGAAACTTATTCTCCAGTATTGAACTTCTTTTTTCCATTCTTTTCTTCACAATTTTGAAGACATTCTCCAAATATCCCATATCATTTGATGAGCTCTTTTTCTTCCTTCTTCTTTTTTCTTTTTCCTTTTTTTTCTTTGTCCCCTTTTCTGAAAACATATTCAAAATCCCAATTGTTCCTTCATTCCTTTTTTTTATGCCTTAATAAATTTGCCCCAGTGTGGGGTTACAATTCTCAGTTTAGTTTACTTGGAAAAATGTATCAAGTTCAAAGGGTTTAACTAGGGATTTCAAAATTGTTGGGGATATAAGAAAGAAAGGCCTCTTATCATTTTAGGAAAAGTTTGAATTTTCAGACTTGGTAAAGTTGTACTACATGACTAGTTCAGGAATTTTTTCTTCTTCCTTTTAAATCAACTTCTATCAAGATAAAAGCCTCTTCAAATAGAACTTCTGTTATGAACAAGTTCTTCATTTTTTGATCAATCTTATGAATTTGGATTCTTTCCATCAAATAATGCCCAATTCTATTTCCAACGAAAATGTCAAATCTTCTCCCATATTTTCAAGTGCAAAGCCCCAAAATTTCTTCAAACAATATTATCAACCTCCCTTTGAACGAATCAGCAAGTGGTGCAATCCTTTTCTGAATTATAATGAAGGAACTTCAAATCTTCTTCTATCTTTCTGTTGAAGACTGTGGGTCATCTTTGGTTCCAAAGGCCATAAAATTGGTCATTTCATAATTTTGCAGAATATTCTTCTCATGACACTTAAAAAAATTTGAATTTTCACATAAAATGTCTTTTTCTTCGATTTTGGTCTCAAAATTGAGCCCAATGTCAAAGTCATATTCAACTCAATGAAATTCAATAAGAGATATGATTCATAAGTAAAAGGACCTTATTGAAAACTTTTTTTTTCTAGAAAAATGTTAAAGGGGAAAATCTTTTTTTTTTTTGTTTTGGAAGAGCCTTTATTGAAATCACTTCCTGAGAACAAGGCTCCCTAAGATCCTCAGGAAATGTGCATTCTTCTTATGCAGGTTTCTTTTCAGAGAACATGGGAGTTCGAAAACTGCCCCTGTTCTCAAAGGCAAAAGTTGACTTTTCTCCCTTTTACATATAATTTCTTTCTCTTGCTGAGTGAGGCAAGCCTTCCTGCTCATAACTAGGAGCATTTCTTTCAAGATAAACCCTGACTGTTAGACCAATAAGAGCGATAAGCTGAGAAGGGTCAAATCTTCTTTCTCCAGAGAAAATTGCCAATATTGCATTTGAGCTGCCTGCCCCATTGTTATCGGTAGGTGGGATGGGTGTAACTAAATTAAATGATAAGGAGTTATTATCCAACAAATCTTGGATTGCATGCTTTAGGGCCAAGCAACGATCTGTGGTATGCCCTGGAGTGCTCATATGATAATCACAGATTGCAGATGAATTATAATTCTTCCCCTTGCTTGCATGAGGATTTGGCAACCTCAAAGTCACATAACCCTTTTGAAGTAAAGTAGGCAAAAGCTCAGATGGTCTCATAGGCAGTTTAGAAAATTCCCTTCTCTTCCTTACTTCTGTTTCCTCCTTCGCAGGCTGTGCAAAAGGGACATTAATTTGAATAGGCAGCAAAGGAAATTGATGGGTTGGCTTGATAGGAGGTGGATGGGCATTGATTTGGAAGGGTTCCCTGGGAAGTTGTACCATATTCACTTTTGCTTCTCTCCTTTCTTCATTCTTTATTCTTTCATTACCATTCTCCTTTTTCTATGTAGAGAAAGTGGTGGAAGCTTCCTGGTTCAACACTGCAGAGTAATCAGCTATTTTCCCAGACTTGATCCCATCTTCAATTCTGTTTGCCACTTGCACTAGGGCAGCAAAGTTGGTGGTAGTTTGACCCACAAAGTGACTGTAAAATGGTTGACCCAATGTCATGATGAAAGTTGAAATCATTTCTGGTTCTCCCACGGGTGGCTTGACTTGTGCAGCCAACTCCCTCCACCTTTTAGCATATTTCCTTATGGTCTCATCATTTCTCTTTGTCATCCTCATCATGTCATACCGGTCTGGCACGATCTCCGAGTTAAACTTGTATTGTGCCAAAAAGGAATCTGCTAAATCCTTCCACCTTCTTATTTTCCCATGATCTAAAGTGGTAAACCACCTCAAAGCAGCTCCAGTTAAACTCCTCTGAAATAGTTGAATTAGTATGCCGTCATCCCGGCCAAATTGGCATAGGGCACCATAGTACAACTTCAAATGGCTCATTGGGCAGCCAGTGCCATCATATTTATCGAAATCTGGGCATTTAAACTTGGCCGGTAGACATACATCAGGGTATAGGCACAAATCTTCGAAATTGGTGCCTCCAAAGTTATTCACCCCTTTTACCTCCCTTAGTTCATCTTGGATCATCTCCAGTCGGTGCATGAATTTCTTCTCCATTTCTTCCCTCATTTTTTCTTTTTCCTTTTCTTTCTCAGACTCAACTGTCTCATCCCTGATCAGTATAGGTTCAGGGGTGGGTTCATAAATGGGTTCAGGAATAGGTTGAACCGGAGGTGGGATATTGATTTGGGGTGGAGGTGCTGAGTTGGAAGTGGATGCTTGATTCTAGGCTTGCACTTGTTGGGCCTGCACTGATAGTATGTTTTCGAGCATTCGGGCTAGTCCTGCCACTTGTTCTTGAAACAAGACAATATCTGGGTGAGGAGCATCAGCTTCAGTCTCAATGGGATTCATGGCGCGAGCTCTTGATCTGGTTACAAGAGCTATGGTTGCAAGTGTACTTGGTACCTGGAAAAATAAAGAGAAAATATCAGTGCCAATTTAATCTCATTCACATGCCTATGTATGCCTATGTGCAAGCTGGGTGAACACGAGTTTGAATTTGTTTCTTTCTTTATTTGCTTCTTTTCCTTCTTTTTTTTTTTTTTGAATTGTTGGAATATTCTAGGGCTTCCAACAGGTCCCACAAAAAGAGAAAAAGATATGAAATTCAAAGGCTTTCAGAGGCCCAAAGAAATTTTTGGAAAAAGTTTGAAATTCAAAGGCTTTCAGAGGCCCAGGGATATTTTTGAAAAAAGTCTGAAATTCAAAGGCTTTCAGAGGCCCAAAGGATATGTGTCTATAATTCAGAGGCTTATAGACGGCCCAAAGAATATGTGTCTATAATTCAGAGGCTTATAGACGGCCCAAAAAGGTTGTGTCTAAAATTCAGAGGCTTTTAGACGGCCCAAAGAAATGATTTGTCTAAAATTCAGAGGCTTTTAGATGGCCCAAAGAAATGATTGTCTAAAATTCAGAGGCTTTTAGACGGCCCAAAGAATATGATTTGTCTAAAATTCAGAGGCTTTTAGACAGCCCAAAGGATATGTGTCTATAATTCAGAGGCTTATAGACGGCCCAAAAAAATGATTGTCTAAAATTCAGAGGCTTTTAGACGGCCCAAAGAAATGATTTGTCTAAAATTCAGAGGCTTTTAGACGGCCCAAAGGATATGATTGTCTAAAATTCAGAGGCTTTTAGACGGCCCAAAGGATATGATTGTCTAAAATTCAGAGGCTTTTAGACGGCCCAAAGGATATGTGTCTATAATTTAGAGGCTTATAGACGGCCCAAAAAAAATGATTGTATAAAATTCAGAGGCTTTTAGAAGGCCCAAAGAAATGATTTGTCTAAAATTCAGAGGCTTTTAGACCGCCCAAAGGATATGATTTGTCTAAAATTCAGAGGCTTTTAGACGGCCCAAAGATGAAATGGATGTTTGAAATTCAGAGGCTTTCAAATGGCCCAAAAGATCTGAAATTCAAAGGCTTTCAGAGGCCCAAGGACATTTTTGAGAAAATGTCTGAAATTCAAAGGCTTTCAGAGGCCCAAAGGATTTTTGAGGAAAAGTCTGAAATTTAAAGGCTTTCAGAGGCCCAAAGGATTTTTGAGGAAAAGTCTGAAATTTAAAGGCTTCCAGAGGCCCAAAGAGTTTTTGAGAAAAAGTCTGAAATTTAAAGGCTTTCAGAGGCCCATAGGATTTTTGTGAAAAATTCTGAAATTCAAAGGCTTTCATAGGCCCAAGGAGTTTTGAGAAAAAGTCTGAAATTCAAAGGCTTTCAGAGGTCCAAAGGATTTTCTCTCACATATTTTTTTTTGGAAGCATTTTATTCAAACTCATTTCCCTTTATCATTATTTAAAGGTTAAAGGAATAATATTTAGTGGGAAAAACTGATTAAAATTGAGTTTTCCGCGAAAACCGTATATACAGTACGTTCCAGCCCTGCCCGTATTCAAATTACGAGCGAGCCGTGACCGTATGAAATTCACGGGCGAACCCAGCCCGTATAACTAATACGGGCGAGCCCAGTCCGTGTATCAAATACGGTTTTACGGAGCTCTTTTATGTTTTCTCAATTTTTTCATGGTTTGATCACTTTAATTGCTCATCCAAACATACGGTTCACCCAGTGCAAGGCTTCTAAACTGTCCCAAAGTGGACCTTGGCCTATTTGTAAAAACACATGCTTGGGAGGGCACATTTACCCTCCAAATTGACACCATACTCAAGGATTTGGTACCCTTTTGTTGACTCTTGCATGAACATTGGGTAGGGTTGATTCTAAACAGAGTTAGAAACTCTTCCTATGGGCTGCACCAATTTTAGAAACGTGCATATTTTGGGACCAATTTATTCCAAACCAATGGGCACCATGACTCCCCTATGACATGAAAATAATGTAGAAGAATAGGATTACCTTGTTACCTTGTTTACCTTCAATATGGCATCCGCATTATGCCCTGGTTTGTAAGCCATGCAAACGGCCTTCCCACAATTACAAACCTATATTCCCACGTAATTGTGTATTTTAGCCAAAAAAACGTGTAACTCCACCTTCAAGCGTAGGGGCTTTGGGTTTTGGCTTAATGGCAACTTAGCACTCAAGCCTAGTGATGACCAGAATCCCAGATCCACGTTATCATCACATCATTAGCTCAAAGTTTTAAGGTGAATGTTTTCACTTTCACTTTCCGAAGTATCGACCTCGTTGGGCCAAGCTACACACATTCGTGTTCAACTTCCTATAGGTTAAGGGTAGGCTGTGTAAAAAATAAAAGGTGCACAGTGCATTGTAAAAATAGGGTGCATTCACAACGTCCCAAACCCTTGCCACTCTTTTCGTAGCCATGCATAAACAAACCAAGGCATAATAAGAAAGCATATTTGAAATAAACAAGTAAATACAGCAATCCTATAGCACCTAAAACATGCTCATAAAAAAAATCATCTAATCATGCAAACATATGATCATGTTATACACCAAAAATCATCATGGAGATCATGCTGAAAATTAAAACATGCTATTATGAAAATATAGCAAAAAATAAGCATGGTTCAGCAAAACGGACTTCCCCTACGCATGTTTGTAGAAACAATCCTATATATCAGAATTAAGCATGTTTCTACCCTCATGAATTCTTAAGCAATAATTCAGATTTAAAACATACTCAATATGCTTAAGAACACAAAATAGCAAGCAAATCAAAAAAATCAAAAACATGAACAAACACCAAAAAGGCTGAAATCCTCAAGTCCCCAGCAGAGTCGCCAGTTGTGAGACATGGGAAAAAATCAAAAATCCTTTGACTTCCACAATCATCACACGGGATTAAAATAAAACAAAGAGTCGCCACCATTCAATTTAGGTGTTAATGGACACCAAAATATTAAATAAGCACAAAAGGCAATTTTAGGGTAAAAATAACCCTCCTAAAAAAACAACCAGAGATGGGTAAGGGGATTAGGTTATGAACAGGGGAAGGTGTTAGGCACCCCTATTCATCCACACAAGGTGGTTGCCAGGTATTGTTCATGTTTTACAAAGAAAAAAGGCTTGCTATAAAAATCATGAAAAATCACATAAAAAGACAAAATTGTATGGTTTTTTCATATGAATAGCCTGATTGATCCAGAACTTTCAAATATGATCATACCATTCCAAGGGTTTCATGATCAAAACAAAATTAAGATAAAATCAAATAAAATCAATTTAAAGTGAAAAATCCAAAAATCTGGCTTCAAGTTAAATTCTAGAAATCTAGAAAAATATGATTTTTATAAAATATTTCAGAATTGAACTTGAATCGTCCAGGACATAGATAAAGCCCAAATTTCACGTTAAATCAAGAAATAAAAACCAAAAATACCCATGTTGATGAAGAACATCAAAAGGGGAGAACTTAGACCGTAGGGTCTTCTCTCAATAATGAAAAACGATTTAAAAACCACATCATGAAACCTTAGAGTTTACTTTCAGGCTTCTGGATCCAGATCTATCATATTGATCATGATAAATCCAAGATCTTAGCCTAAAATCACAAAAATCACGAAAACAGTGCTGTAGGTGCAAAAGTGGCAAAAATCTGAATTTTATAAAAAAAGTGGGGATCGCATGCTATAAACATCATGGATTCATAGGATTAATCCAGATTCATCATAAAAACCATTAAAACATGATCAAGATATTTAAAGCAACCACATCTCACAGATTAGAGCACATGGGGGTCTACCCTACGGATCCACCTATTCTCTTTTCCCCTAGCTCTCTCTTCACGTTTTACGGCTAGAGAGGATTCTTGAGGTACTTGGAGATAGGTTTGGTTACACAAACACAATCACAGGCTTTATTCTACAAAAAAGAGGAGAAAAACAGATATGGGGTTCTATTCTAGGGATCCACCTGTTCTCTTTTCCCC
This sequence comes from Buxus sempervirens, assembly GCA_947561395.2. NCBI lineage: Eukaryota > Viridiplantae > Streptophyta > Magnoliopsida > Buxales > Buxaceae > Buxus > Buxus sempervirens. Next base: position 22,810,065 of record OX387185.1, on the reverse strand, counting down.
TAGCTCTCTCTTCACGTTTTACGGCTAGAGAGACTCTTGAGGTACTTAGAGGCAAGTTTAGGAATACTAGATACAAAAGATGGCCTTATTCTACAGCAATAGAGATGATCCTATTACATCTAGAATTGAAGACATAAAATAAAAGGGAAAAGGGACTTACCTGGATTGAGCAAGCAGAGCAGCAGGGGTTCCTCTCTTCTCTTGGAGCTCCTTGGACTTCAAATTTTTGTGGCCTTTTGCTTGAGGAAAGGCTCTCTATTTATATTCAAACACAGGGGTATGGTTGGTCCAAGGTTTGGCAAGATAGAGTTTCAGTTTGAGTTAAACACAAGATCATGCCACTCCTTTATGCACAAAGATATTTCGCACGAATAAAATAAATAATTTGCTCATTTAAAGGGATATTGGACCAAGGATAAGGCTCAGAAATCGAGAGAAGATCAAAACTCGCACGAGTCTAGAGTGCCCGTAAATGATTTACGGTCCAACGATGTCCGTATATTTACTACGGGCGTTGTGTGCCCGTATTCAAAATTCGGGCATGCTTAGCCCGTAGTGGCAATACGGTCCAGGCTCTAATTATTCATTTTCATGCATTTTTGGCCTGTTTTAAATTCCAATTAATGTTTTCATTATTTTCTCATTTTGTAGTGCAATTTGGGGTGTCTACACTTTGTCTGGTTGAACCAATTTATTCATACATCATTTTTGTTGTTTTCTCCTTTTGATCTGATTAAGACTGGGTTAACTCATTTGTTTTTGTTGCCCAAAGGCAACAAGGGAAGAGAACTTGATTTTTCATGATCTATTTTTGCCACCTGGAGGTGACTGGGGGGGGGGGGGGAGAGAACCCGATTTGGAACTGATCTATTTTAGCTGCGCGGAGATGGCTGGGAAAGAGAACCCTATGAATCTGATCTATTTTAGTTACCCGTAGGCAACTAAGAAAAACAACCCTATGAATATAATCTATTTGAGACACTTGCAGGCAACCGGGAAACAGAACCCTAATGATGAAGACTGATCTATTTTATCCACTTGGAGGTGACTGGGAGAAAGAACCCGATTTTCTGATCTATTTTAGTCACCCGTTGGCAACTGGGAAAGAGAACCCTATTTTTGTGAACTGATCTGTTTTAGTCACCCGTAAGCAATTGGGAAAGAGAACCCTATTGAAACTAATATATTTTAGTCACCCACAAGCAACCAGGAAAGAGAACCCTGATGATGAAAACTGATCTATTTTAGCCACTTGGAGGTGACTGGGAAAGAGAACCCGATTTTCTGATTTATTTTAGTCACCCGTAGGCAACTGGGAGAGAGAACCCTATTTTTGTGAACTGATCTGTTTTAGCCACCCGTAGGCAATTGGTAAAGAGAAGCCTATTGAAACTTATCTGTTTTAGTCACCCACAGGGAACTAGGAAAGAGAACCCTATGAATCTAATCTATTTTAGTCCCTCGCAAGCAACCGGGAAAGAGAACCCTGATGATGAAGACTGATCTATTTTAGCCACTTGGAGGTGACTGGGAGAGAGAACCCGATTTTTTGATCTATTTTAGTCACCCGTAGGCAACTGGGAGAGAGAACCCTATTTTTGTGAACTAATCTGTTTTAGTCACCCGTAGGCAATTGGGAAAGAGAACCCTATTGAAACTGATCTATTTTAGTCACCTGCAGGCAACTGGGAAAGAGAACCCTACTGATCTATTTTAGTTGCCTTACCGCGACAAGGGAAGATAACCTTCATTACGAGGGCTTTTGGTTGAGCTCAGTGTCACGGGGTTGGACTAGGTCAGGTTTGTGTAGGGGGTGAGCTAAAAAGCAGCACCCGGGCTTACCTCAACATGTCTCTGACTCATTTGTCAGCGGCTTCGGCCCCACCAATTGTTCCTCAGCCAGACCAAACTCACCCATCGGTGGCTTCGGTGCCATGATTGGAGTAGGCTATACTAGGACATTCCTTAGTCAAAACAAACTCACTCGTCAGTGACCTTGGTGCCCTAAACTTCGGCTAGTAGTACTTGGACGTTCCTCAGTCAAACCAGACTCACCCGTCGGTGACTTCAGCGCCAATAATTGGGGTAGGCTATGCCAGGATGTTCCTTAGTCAAACCAGACTCACCCGTCGGTAACCTTGGTGCCCTAAACTTTGTCCAGTATTACCCGACAATTCCTTAGTCAAACTAGACTCACCCGTCGGCGACTTCGGTGCCACTTGTAAGCACCCCATTTTTGCACCTCTCGGAAGTGAACCCTAAAAGACAACTCAAAACCCTAGGGATCAGAAATTGACTTTATGATCAAACCTAGATTGACTGTCATACCCTATCCCAATGGATAGGAAATCCTGATACGGTTCTGACGCAACTGAATTTGCTAGAATCGAAGTCCATATGAGGAAGTTATGAGCAATTCAAACCCTAGGGGGAGCAGAAATTGACTTTCTGATCAAACCTGAATCAACTGCCATGCCCTATCCCAGCAGATAGGAAATTCTGACATGATTATGGCACAACTGAATTTGCCAGAATCTGGGTCCAGATGAAGGGGTTATGGGCAGAATCAAATCCTAGGGAGTAGTTTCGACCTTCTACTCAAAAGCTGATTTAGCTGCCGCACTCTATCCCAATGGATAGGAAATCCCGACACGATTTTGATGCAATTGAGTTTGGTAGAATCAGGTTCCGGATAAAGCAATTATGAGAGGGTCAAGCCCTAGGGCAAAAATGTAGAAAGCTGTCTACGTGGCGAATATGCAACTCACATCTACCACGTGGCAAAGAAAGGACAAAAGGACAAAAGAAACAAAATATCCTGAATATAATACTAATTTTTCTAAAAAATCTTGAATTTAGCCAATTAAATTAATTAAAAAATCTAAAAATCCATTCTCTCATTAAATGAGAGAATCACATTAGAGAGAGAGAGAGAGAGAGAGCACCACCACCACATCTTTTCTTCCTTAACCACTAAGTAACAAAAAAAAAAGAGGTGATGGAAGAGAGAGAAGAGACCCACGTGGGTCTCTCCCCCTCTCTCTCCCATCTATCTCCTCTCTCTCTCCCCCATGAACCTTTCTCCAACCTTTCTCTTGAACCCTCTCCCCCATGAAACCTTCTCCCCCATGAACCTTTCTCCACCCCTTCTCTAACCCTTCTCCAACACTTCTCTTGAACCTTTCTCCCCATGAAACTTTCTCCCCCATGAACCTTTCTCCACCCCTTCTCTAACCCTTCTCCAACCCTTCTCCCCCATGAAACCTTCTCCCGGTTGAACCGATCTCTTCCCTAACCCTTCTCTCTTAAAAACCCTTCCCCCTCAACACCTTCTTAACACTCTAAACCCCCTTCAAGACACTCCCCAACCTCTCCCCTTCTCTTCTTCTCCAACTTGAAGCCAAGAAGGAAGCTTAGTGGTGCAAAGGAGGAGGTCCAATTGCTGTCCAGCCTTCAAGGGAGCTCCAACACCCTCAAGAAGATCTTCTAACCCCAAGGTAAGCTTCCTTGGGGCATCTTATTTGACGTATGTAAAAATGAGCCTAATGTGAACATGTTCTTCCCATCTACTGTTTTCCCTCATTTAAACATGTCTCATCTCCTCTCCTCTTCATGTTTCCCCTATTTCTCACTTGTCAATGGAACTCCCCTGGTGAGGGGAGGTGGATAGGTCCAAAAAAGAGAGGATAAGAGGGCATGTCATTATCATTTAGGTCTTGGGTCTAAAGCATGTCTTTCCATGTGTTTATTTTCCTTTTTTATTGAATGAAGGGGAGCATGTTCCCCTCCCTCTTTTCATCACATGTACCCTTTAAATCCCCTTAATCCCTTCTTTAATGACTTTCAAAGTATTTTCAAGCTCACTTTTTATGCTTCTTTCATTATGAAATGTGTTGTATGAGATTAAAGTTTATTGTGCACTTAAATAGCATGTTCTACTAACTTCATTGCCATGCTCACATGTCCACTTCCTCCTTGATTTTTTAGGTTTCTCTTGCATGATATTTCCATGCACAGCAAGCCACAAACATGTGCATGATACACTTAGGTAACATGTTCAGGTTCCCCCTTCTTTTGTTCCCATGAATTCCTTATTTACACATGGCATGCTAGCACCCTCCTCACTACACTTCATTCGCTGTTTTGGAGGCATCCTTAGAAGGTGGAATACCAAACTACCATATGCACATGCCTAGCCACATGTTTGCCTTTTCAAGTGAATACATGTGCATTACATGCTTGAGTCCTCCCTCATGTTTTTTAAGCATCTTAGAATCATTTTTTTATCTCTTTATTGCTTACTGTTTTGGGTCATCCCTTCATATGTAGTGCACACATACACACACATGCACATGCATGTTGCACTTACAAAGTATGCTTAGGTTACCACTCTTTAATTTTACTTCATTAACATACATACTCACACATGCACACACTTTTAATCATTGTTTTGTAGCATGCTTTAAGTCTTCTTTAGCTCATCTCCATGTGTGGGTACATAGGCCAACCGGGCCACTCTCCTCCTCCTCGTGAAGGGAAGAGAGATGCTTTGAACACCAAAGCAAGGACATAAAAGGTCCCTGTTTATCCTTGAGCTTCAGCTCCTAGAGGGGAAGCAAGGCCCCAAGCCTTAGCTTCCCTCTCCTTGGTCCAAAAAGTCAACATGGGCCTTGGGCCCATGTTCAAATAAACCAATCAATCCAACAGGGTTTTGGGTCAACCCATAACCCAACTTGGGTCTTGGACCCATGAGGCTCTAATTGAATACCGGTGGGCCTTCCAATGGGACCCACCCATTCCAACCCACATACTTTAAATAATTAAAGCCAAGTAAATAACCTAATCAATGGGCCACACCATTTGAGGCCCAATAATAGCCTAAAAAGAATCATGTTGGCTTTGGCCGAGACCTGGGCCTGGGCCTATCGGGCCCTACTTCCTTCTTTAAGGAAAGCCCGTTCACCAAAGATGAGAAGGGATCCAAATCCCATACCCACAAAGACTTGGGCCTTTTTGCCCAAAGCCTAGGACATGGGCCCCAAGCCCATTCCTAGCCCATATGGAATCCAATTAAAATGAAGATAGATAAATCAGAAGGCAACTCTTGTGAGGCCCACCCAATGGGCCCACAACCATCTAGGCCCACCAAAATAAAACTTTAAGCTAATTATTTGATAAAGTCTCAAATAAAAGCAATCAAATCAAACCAAACCCTAAAGGGCTTTCTAGGGTTAGTTCAAAAAGCCCACCAGAGGGACATGTGGACTATGCTTAGCCCACCAAGGATTCCGCAGGCCTTCCAAAAGGGCCCGCCCAAATCAGACAGAGACCACTTAAATAAAGAAGATAAAATCAAGTAAAGGGAACCCACACCACTCAGGTGGTCCCCACACAGACTTAACGAAAAGAGTGCACATCGGATTAGGATTGGGTGAGATAGACAAGTTGACTCTAACCAAGATGACCCATGGGACCCGTCACCCAACAAGGCGGGCCGGGGTGTCTATGGACTTCCCTGGACCGTAACCGAGAACTTAGCTAGAATCTCAAGCCGCAGACCATTTAATAGACAAACCCTAGGCACCCAAGTGTTTGCCTGCACCCCATCAGGCAGTGGCAACTCCAAACCCCGACATTCTACCTTCAAATAGGGGCCCGCACCCGCGTGCGCCTCTAGTCAGATGTGCGGCCCTGCGGTTATGACACATGCACAGCCTGGCAACTCCATTGGGGAATGGTCAACCCAGACGGATCCTGGTTTAAAAGAGTCAACACAAGGGGGATATAAGTTGGTTTAGGGATGTTTTCCTACCTTGCCTTAGTAAAATATAGAATACACACAAATACATGATCTGGGAGAGTTCTGTCAAACAAGACTTAAATGCCCTAAGGAAATTGGGTTTTAAGTGGGACCACTGTGACCCTTCTAGTTTCCTGAGAACTTTCCTAGAACATTGATTTGCGTGCCAATTCTTCAGTTTACTATATTAGGTAGTGAGAATTCCTTTTACCAATAAATATCCAAATCAAACTCACCCAATTAGACACAGCACTCACACCACTTGCACAAATGTGCACTCACAAACACTATGGATGATTTACAGCTTTAATAAAAACTGCGTGGGGTGACATGCACGAGGGAGGCTACGTGAATGATCCAACCTAACATGAGATATGTGGATATGCGGATATTGCTTCTTCTTTACCAAGACTTAGACCTCTCTAGCAGCCACCCTTCTGATTCGTATAAACAAATTTCGGGATGGTATTAGCCTCACGTGCCCGTGGCTTGCCTGGGAAAGCGAGGTAAAACATCCCCCCAGGTTTCTGGGATCCTATAGCACCACCGGTTTCTTGCTGTGGTACGTAAGGGTCTAATGCTTGGTCCAAACCCTTGTAGGCGTATGTCTCGGGCTGGGTACCCTGTTCCCACATATTACGTCTGACACACCACGATTCTTGAATGTGTTTGAATGATGAATGCAAGAGGAGTAAAATTAATTTAAAACCCAAGAGTCCATTAGGGGCAGCAACCTCCGCCTTTTTGCATCAAATCGAATGAACCCTAGACCATAGGCTGCCTTAGCCCTGATTTAGGAAGCCAACCTAATGTTGATCGGGGCAACCACCCCAGATCCATGCATTGAGTCCTGTGAGCTGTGGGCTCGACCCATTGAATCCGCTGGAAGCACCCTGAGTCCGAATTAGTCTTTTGAGCAGATGAAAGCTGACCAGATCAGACAAGCAGATGAAAGCTGACCAGATCAGAACAAAGGTTGTGAAACCCTAGAATTAGGTATTTTCAGCCTACCTTTGCTAAAATCCTGTCTTGGGGTTCCCAACAACCCCATGATTGCATTCTTTTCCAGTTTTGTAAATATCATGTAATTTTCACCCTCGCTGGCAAGTTGTAAATTCTTTTGGTCCGACACCTGAAATCAAAGCAGATGAAAGAAAAGCTAATTTGGGCTTAGATGTACTTCCATACACAAGTATGTCTAGGAGTTGTGCCTTGATAGGCACCAACCATTCCTAGGACTGTGCACACACTTTTGGGATATGTTTTTGATATCTATCCGTTGATACAGACACTCGGGATGGTAATATCACTTAACCTCCACTTTACTTGTGTATGCCTGTTCGCGCCTTAAGTGCACGCACTTCGAGATCATTTACACAAACACGTTTGGTCAAACCGTTTTCAAAGATGCACAAAAGAATTTCCAAAATCAAAGTCGCCTCCGGGCGTACATCAAAGCCACCTCCAGGCGTACATCAAGCCGCCTTTTGGAGCTTCCTCCAGCTCTAGAAGTGACTTTTCCCTTGTTCTTTGAGATCAAGGTAATGGAACGGAGGTTGTGCGCACCCGATTTCGGTCGCACGACGAGGCGCACGCAAAATGATGCGTGGCTCGGGATTTGTTTGGAGTCGCCACTGCCTGATGGGGTGCAGGCAGACACCTGGGTGCCTAAGTTCTTCTACTAAGGCTTTTGGTCTACGGCTTTGAGATTCTAAGTAGGGGCTCGGTTGCGGTCTGGGGAAGTCCGTAGACACCCCAGTCGACCCCGTCAAGTGACGGGTCCCATAGGTTTCCCTGGTTTGAGTCAACTTTGGTTTCTCACTCACCCGATTCCTATTCCAGCATGAAATTTGATTAAGTCTGGCGGGACCGCCAAAGTGGTGTGGGTCCCTTTACTTGATTTTTATCTTCTTTAGTTTAAAGTGAGATGAGTCTGCATGGGCGGGCCCCGTTGGAAGGCCCGTGGATTCCTTGGTGGGCTTGGTGGAGCCCACGTGTCCCTTGTGGGCCTCAGTCTAGCCTGAGAGGCCCTTTGGGCTTCGGTTCAAGTGAATTGATTTTATTTAAATTCCAGTATGATTATTTAAATGATTTCTATGCACGAGTGGGCCGGGACTGTTTATGGGCCCGTGAGTGGGCCTCACCCTGGTTGCCAAATGATTTAATTTATCTTTTATTAAAATTCACCAAAGTGGGCCAGGTATTGGGCTTGGGGCCCTCTACCTGGGCTTGGGCTTTGAAAAACCCAAGACTTCTTGAATTAGGGTTTTGACACCCTAACCTTGGTTTAATGGGCTTAGTGGGCCCGACAGGCCCTGCCCGTGGTCTCGGCCAAACCACAATCTATTTTAAGCATGCATGGCCTGAATAGGGCTTGGGTGGGCCTCAATTGGTCCGGCCCACTCAAATTTCTTGTTTATATTATTTTAGGCATGAATGAGTTGGTCGGGCTTGGTGGGCCCCGTTGGAAGGCCCACCGGGAATCAATTCGGACCGGGTCGGTCCATGGCCCATCTTGGGTTTCCGGGTGACCCGGAAACCCTACTGGTTCGCCCGGATTTGACCAAACAATTCAAAATATTGCACAAAATCACAAAATAGCAAAAAAATGAATTCTGGCAGTGTAGCCGGTCTGAGATATCGGTTACACACTGGTCTCTGTGTATCCGGTATCTATAACCGGCTACACACAGGCTTATGTTGATCCGGCCTGAGTTGCCGGATCAAGGCACAGAAGCCTGTTTTCGGATTTTGGGCACTGGGGTTGGGTTTTCATGCTTCTTGGGATGTTCCAGGAGTTGTGTGGGCTCCTGTGTGAGCCCACATTGGTTCGGGTGATGAGGAATCACCTCATCTTGGTCATTCTTTGGGGTTCCTTAACAAGGACAAAGGGGAAAATGGAGGGGGCTTCCCCCTTTGATCATTCCCTTGGGTAGAAACCAGCAGGGGAACAGAGGTCATGTGCCTCTGTTCCGGTTGTTCACGGCCACAAACGGCAACCCAACACGCATGGTCACAACAATGCTCATGTGCACGAAAGTAAAAAAAAGAAACAAATACATCACATGCTGCTCAAACCACAGCCATGCAAGACCGAATCACGCCTAGCTAAAAAGGTGTCTACAGAAGGGAGTAGGGGGTTACACAGGGGTTACATGGGATCATAACATGAGGAAACATGCTTCCTCTTAAGATACCAAGCACATGTCAAAACAGTGGCAAGAAGAGAACAACACATGCTAACATACCATGAAGACAAATTTATGCTAAGGAAGAAAGCAAGCTGGGCAAACTCTTTAGAATATGCTCATTTTAATATATGTACAATAAAATGTGAGGAGGGATCTTACCTGGGGGTTCTTGAACCCCGGAGTTGTGTAGAGAACTTCCTTGAAGCCGGAGTAGTTGCTGGAACAGCACCTCCGCCCACCAACCGTGGCTTCTTCTCCTTCTTCAAGCTCTTGAGTGAGGATGAGAAGGGGGTGGGGGAAGGGTAAAATGGTCTTTAGTGAAGTGGTTAGCTTTGGGGAGCAAGGAGGGGCCAAGGGAGGAGGTCTCGAACCAGTGGAGGTGGAGAAGAAAGGGGTGGAAACCAGAAAAAATCAGCCAACCCCGAAAATGAGCTGCTGTTTGATATTTATAAGCAAACTTAATGTATCCGGACTTCAAGTCCGGATACACTAAGGCTCCTTTGTATCCGGACTTGAAGTCCGGATACACTAAGGCTCCTTTGTATCCGGTCTTCAAGTCCGGATACAAACACAATCATTTGAAAATTAAATGCCGCTGCGAGCTTGTCGGTCAAGTGGCGCGAATCCTGCAGAAATATCTTCATATATCCGGTCTTCATGTCCGGATATGAAGGAGAGGCTGTGTATCCGGTATACATGACCGGATACAAATCGAAAAATTACGGATTTGCCCTTCGACTTGACCGATTCGACCGATTTGACACTTTTGGATATCTACGGATTGCCCCCTGCGAATTTTGGTTTAGTCCCTGAGATATTTGATGATTTTTGGATACTTGAGATTTAGTCCCTGAGATATTTTGCTGCATTGGCTGCCACGTGGGCAGTTCCTGCGCCACGTGTGCAGTTTCTGGTTTTGCTGCTCGGAAAGTTCGACAGCCCATATCTCCTTCATCTGAACTCCGATCTGAGCAAACTCAATTGCGTTGAACTCGTATTGGAGCCCTCTATTTAATGACATAGGGCTAAGCACTTGGCACGGGGTTCGAGGAAAAGTCAACTTTTGGCCTTCCCTCAAGTTTGACCGCCCACAGAACCTTCATCCGGACTCCGATTCCAGCAAACTCAGTTGCGTTGGACTCGTGTCAGGATTCCCTATCCAATGGTATAGGGCAAGGTAGTCAAATTTCACTTGATCAAAAAGTCAACTTCTTGTCCCCTTGGGGTTTGACTTTCTGCCAGGGTTTTCATTTTCAGCAATTCCAGGGGTGCAAAAATAAGGTGCTTACAGCAGTCCCTCATTGCCGGAGTCACCTTGGGGATGAACGGCAAAGAAAAAGAAGAACCTTGTTTTTGCGCCTTGCACTTCTGTCGTCATGATTGATGAGCTTAAATCCTTTTGATTTTCAAAGCAGTGGAAATACGAAATGATTTCCACTAAGATTTCGAAGTTTGCTCACCCACTTCGGGCTTCTCGGAGCAACTTCTAATTTTGATTTAGATTAAAAAGGATGGGGTTGGACTTAAGCTCATCAACCCGTTTCGACGTTGATGCAAGGCACTCAACAGTTTTCTCTTTCTCTTGTTTGTTCCATTACAGCTTTTAGGTGACTCCAGATTTCAGATTTGGGATTTGATTTCAGATTTCAGATTTTTAGACTTGGGACTTTTGAGGATAGTTTTTTTTTTTTCTTTTTTCAAGGGTTTGGATTAAGGACTGGAAGGAACGAAGAATGAGGAGATGCTCTTGGCGAGGAGGTGCTCTCAGCGCTGCTCGGTGCCTCAAGGGAGCCCACACACCTGTCCTACTCTATTTACAAAAGTGGGAAATGAAAAATTTACAAATGGGGCCATCATGCCCGAAGATTTCTTCTTTTTGTCTTCTTCTTCTTCAGAGGTTCTTTGTCTCTTTCTGCTTTTCCAGAGGGGAGGGTGCTTCTGTCAGTCCCCGTTTTAATAAGGTAAGGGTTTCCCAGTTCGAAGTAACTCCACTGGGGATTGGTGGGAGTCCCTGCCATCTCACTTTTTTGCATGACTCAGCTCCTTCTTGTCAAGCGTGAGTTGATCGGCCTTCTGGCTCTTGTCTTTCTGAGTGGAGGCCCTCCCTGTTCTGAGGAGGAGATCATCATTTAAGCAAAATTGGGGCTTCTTTTGAAAGGACCGTTCCACTGAGGATTTGCGGAAGCCTTCTTGCATTTGTCTTTCTTTTGCAAAACCAGCCTCTTCAGACTGGGCATGGTCTTGACATACAGCTTCAGGTTTCTTGGACACTCTGCTTGGGGAAAAGAATCAGTTTTAGGGACAGAGGAAGTCTTTGCCATTCCCCTTGCCGGTGTATTACTGCATTGGCTTTCCGCCGTTCTGCCTTTCTTCTGCTCTTGACTTCAATGTGCTTCCGGACCTCTTTCTGATTCTTTTGCCTTGCCTGGGCCTACAAAATTCTCACAAAGCAGTGAGGTATCTGAAATTTGAACAGAGGTAAGCATCCGCGGTTTACTTGCTTTTAATGTGTATGCCAGTGCACATGACTGAAATGACACAATTTTCAAAAGTTTTTTTTTTTTTTTTGGAAAATTGTACAAGTGATTTAAAAAGAGAGGCGAGACCAACGGTCATGGTGAATTGCCTTGTTAGCTCGAGGTGTTTCGGGACGGTGTGTTTGACACGCAATCCCATGAGATTCTCGACTTGTGCCAACTAAGGCTTTGCAGAGGTTTAGAAAATTGAAGGGCATCTCGAGGGATGTTCTCCCTCTCTCGGTTTTGGGTTTTCTCTCACCTTGATCCAAAATTTTTTTCAAGGTGGTTTCAGGATTTTGCAATTGAAGGTTTTTCCCTTTCTCTTTTCCCTTGGGTTAGTGCCAGTCCCAGTTTACGGATTTTGGCCAACTCGCACATCATGTCTCATAGATCAGAGAGGTCTTTACATTAGGACGAAACATTGGCTTGGTTTTAAATCTAAGAAATGAAGGGATATAAGGCCCAAATTCTTATCTTTTCATTTTCAGGTTTTGCTTTGTGTCTTGCAAAAGCTCGTTCTTCTTTTTAGATTCCTTCATCATAGATTTGCATGAATCCCATTGTCACATTTTCCGCAATCAGAAAGGACTTTTTGATAGGACGAAACAAAGGCTGGGGTTTTTTGGTTCATGAAAGAAAGGAGTATGGCTCAAAGTTTCTTTGTAAATGGGTCGAGTCATGTTCTACTCTTTTCTCAGCCGCTTGGGCTTTGCCATTACCTTTTGCTTTCCTCCATTTTCCTTTTTGAGGTCTTTTGTGACCTTCGCCTTTTTCTTTTGCTTTTGCTCTATCATCATCATCATTTTTTTTTTGGTTCTTTTTCTGTCCTTTGCTTTGGGATCATCTTGACTTTTCGCCTTGATTAGCAAGTCCCAGTGTATTTCCTGCTTGCTTTTCTCTTCTTTGTTTCTGCTCATTCAGGTCTTCTCTTCTTTACCCAGCACCAGATTTAGGGCTCATGACTCAGTGGGTTGGAAGAAAGAAAATTAGGCTCAAAATGGTTTGACTAGAGATATGACTTTGAAAACCGGGGAAATAAAGCAAGGATGGCCTTTCATCCTTTTGCAGGAGTTGTGACGACTTGGAATGCTCATGCAAACTTATTCAAGAATCTATTTATCCTTTTCATTTTCTTTTGTAGCTTTGCCCCAATGTGGGGTGGCTAGACACAACACAGGTATTTGAACAACACGATCAAGCTCAAAGTGTTTTGACTAACGATTCTCGCAATTCAAGGATGTATGAAGGATGGCCTCTCATCCTTTCTTAGAGACATGATGTTAAAGCCGGCCTCGGCCCTTAACTGGTTTTTGCACTTTCACTTTCTTTCTTTCTTTTCTCTCAAGGATCGCCCTACCCAACGTGGAGACAGGTTTTTAGGAAGAAAATTATGGTCTGGATCAAGAAGGAATTGCCTTTAGCTCAGTCAAGGTTCTCATGGGACAGCATACTGCACCCAACTGAAGATACCTTTGAGCAACTTGGCATCCTTCCATGATCGTGGTCATTGCCAAAAGAAATGTGATCTCAGAGCAGTGTCATCACCGACCACTCACTTGCATTTTTTTTTTCCAAAAAGTATTTTTCCTTTCTTTTTGTGTTTTTCAAAAAGGTTTTTTTTTTTTTACAAAGCTTGCATGAAAGTAAAAAACATTTAAAATATTTACAAAGCAAACACTCCTACCAGGGATACTTGGTGCAAAAAGCAAAGTTCAACTTATCCTGGTCAAGGTAGACTTGATGATTTTGGATTTCGGGATTGCTCTCTGCCTTGCAGTTTTACTACCTTGTTCAGCGGGTGCCACTTGAAGACGCCTGATTGTTGTCAGGGAGAGGGTTCGTGGTGGTGGCCGCGGGAGGAGTCGATACCGGGGGATCAACCGAGATACGCTTGTTGTCAATCAAATCCTGAACATCGTGCTTCAGTTCCCAGCAACGATTGGTATGATGCCCGGGGGCTCCCATGTGGTAGTCGCAATACTCATTGGGATTGTAGGAGCGACTGTTGGACGGTTGCTGAGTTGGCTGCTTCTTCTGTAAGTACCCTTTCTTTAATAGGGTTGGCAGCAATTCTGACAAGGGATAAGGTAAGGGTGCGAACACCCGGTTCAACCTTGCTTGGAATTCCTCCTTGGTCCATCTCGGCTGCCATGCAGGTTGTGCCCCTTGACCACTATTCCGATTTTCTCTTCTGTCGGGTGCTGAAAAGTGGAAGGGCCTATTCTGCTGGACGTAGTTGACGGCCTCGTCCTCTCTCTTTCTATCCATTCCCCTTCCAGTGACAGGGGTCCTTCTCTGCTCAGTTGCAAAGCCAGCCACTCTGCCAGACTTCACCCCATCTTCTATTCGGTTTGCTACCACGACGAGGTCTGCAAAACTTGCGGCAAACTGCCCCAGTAGCAAAGTGTAGTATGGCTGCCCTAGTGTCGAGATGAACAATGTCACCATTTCCTTCTCCAACATGGGTGGTTGCACCATACCGGCCATTTCTCGCCATCTCTTTGCATATTCGCGAATGGACTCAATGCTCTTCTTTGTCATTTTTTGCAATTCCATCCGTGTGGGCAAGACCTCTGTGTTGAACTTGAAGTGTTCAAGGAATATGCTGGCCAGGTCATCCCACGTTCTTATCTGGTTCCTGTCCAGACTGGCGAACCATTTCTGCGCTGAGCCTATCAGGGAGCGTTGAAAGAATTGGATCATGATTCTCTCGTCATAGGCGTACTGGCACATATCCCCGTAGTATGCCCTAAGGTGAGACAATGGGCACCCACTTCCATCAAATTTCACAAAGTCTGGGCACCTAAACTTCGGCGAGAGTTGCAGATTAGGGAAGAATCCTAGTCTGTCCAATGAGGCTTCCTTTGGTATAGAACCTTGGTTCACAATCCGCATCTGTTCTTTTAGCATCTCCACATCCGCTTGCACCTGGACTGAGATACCTGGTGCTTCCCGTGCTCGGTACCACTCTTCTTCGTCGTGCCCCATTCCTTGTGGCATTACTTGCTGTGGTGGCCTGGCCAGGGGTGCCGGAATTTGTAACGGCTGTTCTGGTTGAGCTGCCAAACGATGCGGGATCTGTGGTTCGGGCGGCTGTAGGTTCAACTGTGGGAGAACTGGTGGTGGCTGCTCTAGCTGTGGCTGTTGTACCGGCGGTATCAGCTGCTGTGGCGGAGGTACCACTGGTGGTGGCTGTACAAGCTTCTGCGGCGCTTGCATTCTCTCCATTTGCTGCATCATGGCAGTCATCATGGTGGTCATGTTGGCCATCTACTGATTAAGACCAGCGATCACGGGGTGGCCTTCCAAGTCCTCTTGCCCATGAGGCGGGAGAGGTGGCGCTTGCTCAAGTTCTTCAGCAGGATCCATCTGTAATCTTCTTCTTGAACGTAGGAGGTATGGACTGCGAAACGCAATCTTGGTACCTTGATTGAAAATAGACAAGTCAGTATAAGGAATGCATATTGCAATGAAATATAATGCATGTCTGTGCAGATTAACTGTGATGATTTTTCTTTATTTGATTCCCTTTTTTTAACCGCCGCTTCGGAGGTTAGGGAAGAAGATTTTGAACCGCCATTTCGGAGGTTATGATTTTCCCTCAACCGCTACTTCGGAGGTGAGGACTTCTTTTTGACCGCCACTTCGGAGGTAAGCAGGTAAGATTTTGTTTTGACCGCCACTTCGGAGGTTGGATTCCTTTTAACCGCCACTTCGGAGGTAAAGGGAGAAAATTAATCTTTTTCAACCGCCACTTCGGAGGTAAGGAGATAAGGTTTTGTTTTGATTTTGGGGAACTACAAGATTTTTATGGAATTTTTGGGAAACTGCAAGAGTTGATTTTCATTGTGATCTCATTTTAACCGCCACTTCGGAGGCAAGGGGAGAGTCCCTGTTTTGACTTTAGGACCCACGAGAATTGATTTACGCAAATTTTGGAAACTGCAAGAGTTGATTTCCAAATATTGGTACACGTCCATGGGACAGTCCCTGTATTTGACCTCCAGGAACTTCAAGAGTTGATTCCTGCGGGGTAAGTGATTCCTACCGAATTTGGGGAAATGCGAAATGATTTCCAAAGCAGCAGAAGTACGAAATGACTTCTATTAGGAACCGGGGAAGCGCGAAATGGCTTCGATTTGGATTTCGGAAACACGAAACGGTTTCAGAGTAGCGGAAGCACGAAATGGCTTCAAATTGGAAACACGAAGTGGTTTCAGATTTTGGGGAAGCACGAAATGGCTTCGGGAGCAGCAGAAACACGAAATGGTTCCTACTATGATATGGTTTTAAATTTGGGGGAGCATGAAATGGCTTCGGATTCAGGAAACACGAAATGGTTTCAATTTTGGAATCACGAAATGGTTTCAATTTGGGGGAAGCACGAAATGGCTTCGGATTTGGAAACACGAAATGGTTTCAATTTAGAGGAAGCACGAAATGGCTTCGGGAACAGCAGAAACACGAAATGGTTCCTACTACGATATGGAAACATGAAATGGTTTCAATTTGGGGGAAGCACGAAATGGCTTCGGATTTGGAAACACGAAATGGTTTCAATTTAGAGGGAGCACGAAATGGCTTCGGATTTGGAAACACGAAATGGTTTCAATTTAGAGGAAGCACGAAATGACTTCGGATTTAGGAAACACGAAATGGTTTCAATTTGGGGGAAGCACGAAATGGCTTCGGATTTGGAAACACGAAATGGTTTCAATTTAGAGGAAGCACGAAATGGCTTCGGGAACAGCAGAAACACGAAATGGTTCCTACTACGATATGGACGCACGAAATGGTTTCAAATTGGGGGAAGCACGAAATGGCTTCGGATTCAGGAAACACGAAATGGTTTCAATTTTGGAAACATGAAATGGTTTCAATTTGGGGGAAGCACGAAATGGCTTCGGATTTGGAAACACGAAATGGTTTCAATTTAGAGGAAGCACGAAATGGCTTCGGATTTGGAAACACGAAATGGTTTCAATTTAGAGGAAGCACGAAATGGCTTCGGATAAGGGAAGCACGAAATGGTTTCAATTTAGAGGAAGCACGAAATGGCTTCGGATTTAGGAAACACGAAATGGTTTCAATTTTGGAAACACGAAATGGTTTCAATTTGGGGGAAGCACGAAATGACTTCGGATTAAGATTTTGGGAAACACGAAATGGTTTCACTTTTGGTGGAAGCACGAAATGGCTTCAAGGGTAGCAGAAACGTGAAATGGCTTCGGCTAAAATTTTGCCATTCAGAGGCGAGGGGAAGAGTTCCTGATCTTGTGGGTGGTCCCGGTTTGGGCAGAAGTCCCTGTCTTGGGCAGAAAGTCCCTGCTTGGGAAGAAGTCCCAGTTTGGGAAGAAGTCCCGGTTTGGGAAGAGTTCCTGTTTTTGGGGAAACGCGAAATGATTTCCTAGGGCTGCAGAAGCGCAAAATGGCTTTGACTGAGATTTGAGATTAGCGATTGGCATTTTGCCATATTTGGTCTTTACTTGGATTTGAAATTTCTTCTTTATTTTCTTTTCATCATCATTTTTTTTTCTTTCTCAACTTGGCTAATGGTCCTCAACAGGGGTTAGACTCATCCTTGGTTTTTCTTGACTTGTCATTTTGGGCTAGGTCACAGCCCATTTATTTCAATGATTTTTCTGATTAAGATGAAGCTGATTGAGGCACAGGGGATTAGAGCAAGTCCCGGTGTAGCTTTGATCTTTGGAAAATTCCTTGCATTATTTCTTTTGAAAATGATTTGATAAAAAAGCTTGTGCAAATGATTTTGAAGTTTGTGCACTCAATGCATGGAGATGCTTACATAAAATTAAAGCTGAGGCTAAATGGCATTACCATTCAAAAACCTATATCCAAAATTGAATATGAGAAAATTACATCAAAAGGGTGTGTGCATAGCCCTAAAAAGGTTGGTGCCTCATGGGGCACGACCTCTAGACATACTTGTGTATGGAAGCACATCCGAGTCTCGGTCTGCTTTTCTTTCATCTGCTTTTGCCTTCAGGTATCAAACCAAAAGAATTTACAACTTGCCAGCGAGGGCGAAAATTTACATGATATTCACAAAAAATCTGCAAAGGATTCATCCTCAGGGCTGTTGAGAGCCAAAAGGAAGGATACAAATTTGCTTCAAGGCGGGTAAGCCAAATTCCTAAATCTAGGGTTTAGTTCCCCTGCTCTGATCTGGCCTGCCTTCACTTGATTGTCTGATCTAGCCGGCTTTTATCTGCTCAAAAGGCTGACCCGGACTCAGAGTGCTTCCAACGGACTCAATGGGTCAAGGCCCACGGCTCGCAGGACTCCATGCATGGATCCGGGGTGGTTCCCCTGATCAAAGTTAGGTTAGCTTCCTAAATTAGGGCTAAGGCAGCCCATATCTAGGGTTTACTCCATTTGATGCAAACAGCGGGGGTTGCTGCCCCTGATGGACTCTGAGTTTTATTCCAGTTTTACTCCTCTTGTATTCATCATTCACAACATACTCACCCTCGCATGCTCAACGCGTGGTTTACTCAGACACGTTAGGTGGGGGAGGATACCCAGCCCGAGACATAAGCCTACAAGGGTCTGGATCAGTACTGGATCCTCGCGTGCCACGGCAAGAAACCAGTGGTGCTAATGGACTCCAGAAAACTGGGGGGATGGGTTTACCCTGCTTTCCCCGGCAAGCCACGGGAGTGTAGGTGCTAATACCATCCCAAGAGTCAGTTCATAGGAATCAGAATGGTAGGCTGCTAGATAGGTCTAGGTTTTGGAGAAGAAGATGCAATATCCGTATTCACTCAATCATTCAGGGTCGGATCATTCACGCATCCTCCCTCGTGCGTGTCACCCCACGCAGTTTATCACAAAACTGGAAGATAAATCCATCCACGGTGTGGTGGTGTGCCCGTATGTGCATTTGGGCTGAGTGCGGTGTCTAACCGGTGAGATTTGACTGGATTTTGTTGACAAAGGAGTTTTTACCGTTTCGTATAGTAAGGTGCAGAATTGGCACACAATACGAGGTTCCGGGAGAGTCCCCAGGTAAGTGGGGGGTCACAGGGGACCGCTTAAATCCCACTTTCCTTAGGCGATTATCATGTCCTTGTGACAGGACTCCCCAGAATACGCAATTGCGTGTATTCCACGTCTTACTAAGTGAGGTAGTAAAACCCTAAAATCGACTAAATCCCTCTTAGGTTGACTCATTCTAACCAAGGGTTCTATTGGGCTGAAAAGTCCCCAGTGGAGTCGCCAGGCTGTGCGCACCCGATTTCGGTCGCACGACGAGGCGCACGCAAAACGATGCGTGGCTCGGGATTTGTTTGGAGTCGCCACTGCCTGATGGGGTGCAGGCAGACACCTAGGTGCCTAAGTTCTTCTACTAAGGCTTTTGGTCTGCGGCTTTGAGATTCTAAGTAGGGGCTCGGTTGCGGTCTGGGGAAGTCCGTAGACACCCCAGTCCACCCCGTCAAGTGACGGGTCCCATAGGTTTCCCTGGTTTGAGTCAACTTTGGTTTCTCACTCACCCGATTCCTATTCCAGCATGAAATTTGATTAAGTCTGGCGGGACCGCCAAAGTGGTGTGGGTCCCTTTACTTGATTTTTATCTTCTTTAGTTTAAAGTGAGATGAGTCTGCATGGGCGGGCCCCGTTGGAAGGCCCGTGGATTCCTTGGTGGGCTTGGTGGAGCCCACGTGTCCCTTGTGGGCCTCAGTCTAGCTTGAGAGGCCCTTTGGGCTTCGGTTCAAGTGAATTGATTTTATTTAAATTCCAGTATGATTATTTAAATGATTTCTATGCACGAGTGGGCCGGGACTGTTTATGGGCCCGTGAGTGGGCCTCACCCTGGTTGCCAAATGATTTAATTTATCTTTTATTAAAATTCACCAAAGTGGGCCAGGTATTGGGCTTGGGGCCCTCTACCTGGGCTTGGGCTTTGAAAAACCCAAGACTTCTTGAATTAGGGTTTTGACACCCTAACCTTGGTTTAATGGGCTTAGTGGGCCCGACAGGCCCTGCCCGTGGTCTCGGCCAAACCACAATCTATTTTAAGCATGCATGGCCTGAATAGGGCTTGGGTGGGCCTCAATTGGTCCGACCCACTCAAATTTCTTGTTTATATTATTTTAGGCATGAATGAGTTGGTCGGGCTTGGTGGGCCCCGTTGGAAGGCCCACCGGGAATCAATTCGGACCGGGTCGGTCCATGGCCCATCTTGGGTTTCCGGGTGACCCGGAAACCCTACTGGTTCGCCCGGATTTGACCAAACAATTCAAAATATTGCACAAAATCACAAAATAGCAAAAAAATGAATTCTGGCAGTGTAGCCGGTCTGAGATACCGGTTACACACTGGTCTCTGTGTATCCGGTATCTATAACCGGCTACACACAGGCTTATGTTGATCCGGCCTGAGTTACCGGATCAAGGCACAGAAGCCTGTTTTCGGATTTTGGGCACTGGGGTTGGGTTTTCATGCTTCTTGGGATGTTCCAGGAGTTGTGTGGGCTCCTGTGTGAGCCCACATTGGTTCGGGTGATGAGGAATCACCTCATCTTGGTCATTCTTTGGGGTTCCTTAACAAGGACAAAGGGGAAAATGGAGGGGGCTTCCCCCTTTGATCATTCCCTTGGGTAGAAACCAGCAGGGGAACAGAGGTCATGTGCCTCTGTTCCGGTTGTTCACGGCCACAAACGGCAACCCAACACGCATGGTCACAACAATGCTCATGTGCACGAAAGTAAAAAAAAGAAACAAATACATCACATGCTGCTCAAACCACAGCCATGCAAGACCGAATCACGCCTAGCTAAAAAGGTGTCTACAGAAGGGAGTAGGGGGTTACACAGGGGTTACATGGGATCATAACATGAGGAAACATGCTTCCTCTTAAGATACCAAGCACATGTCAAAACAGTGGCAAGAAGAGAACAACACATGCTAACATACCATGAAGACAAATTTATGCTAAGGAAGAAAGCAAGCTGGGCAAACTCTTTAGAATATGCTCATTTTAATATATGTACAATAAAATGTGAGGAGGGATCTTACCTGGGGGTTCTTGAACCCCGGAGTTGTGTAGAGAACTTCCTTGAAGCCGGAGTAGTTGCTGGAACAGCACCTCCGCCCACCAACCGTGGCTTCTTCTCCTTCTTCAAGCTCTTGAGTGAGGATGAGAAGGGGGTGGGGGAAGGGTAAAATGGTCTTTAGTGAAGTGGTTAGCTTTGGGGAGCAAGGAGGGGCCAAGGGAGGAGGTCTCGAACAAGTGGAGGTGGAGAAGAAAGGGGTGGAAACCAGAAAAAATCAGCCAACCCCGAAAATGAGCTGCTGTTTGATATTTATAAGCAAACTTAATGTATCCGGACTTCAAGTCCGGATACACTAAGGCTCCTTTGTATCCGGACTTGAAGTCCGGATACACTAAGGCTCCTTTGTATCCGGTCTTCAAGTCCGGATACAAACACAATCATTTGAAAATTAAATGCCGCTGCGAGCTTGTCGGTCAAGTGGCGCGAATCCTGCAGAAATATCTTCATATATCCGGTCTTCATGTCCGGATATGAAGGAGAGGCTGTGTATCCGGTATACATGACCGGATACAAATCGAAAAATTACGGATTTGCCCTTCGACTTGACCGATTCGACCGATTTGACACTTTTGGATATCTACGGATTGCCCCCTGCGAATTTTGGTTTAGTCCCTGAGATATTTGATGATTTTTGGATACTTGAGATTTAGTCCCTGAGATATTTTGCTGCATTGGCTGCCACGTGGGCAGTTCCTGCGCCACGTGTGCAGTTTCTGGTTTTGCTGCTCGGAAAGTTCGACAGCCCATATCTCCTTCATCTGAACTCCGATCTGAGCAAACTCAATTGCGTTGAACTCGTATCGGAGCCCTCTATTTAATGACATAGGGCTAAGCACTTGGCACGGGGTTCGAGGAAAAGTCAACTTTTGGCCTTCCCTCAAGTTTGACCGCCCACAGAACCTTCATCCGGACTCCGATTCCAGCAAACTCAGTTGCGTTGGACTCGTGTCAGGATTCCCTATCCAATGGTATAGGGCAAGGTAGTCAAATTTCACTTGATCAAAAAGTCAACTTCTTGTCCCCTTGGGGTTTGACTTTCTGCCAGGGTTTTCATTTTCAGCAATTCCAGGGGTGCAAAAATAAGGTGCTTACAGCAGTCCCTCTTTACCGGAGTCACCTTGGGGATGAACGGCAAAGAAAAAGAAGAACCTTGTTTTTGCGCCTTGCACTTCTGTCGTCATGATTGATGAGCTTAAATCCTTTTGATTTTCAAAGCAGTGGAAATACGAAATGATTTCCACTAAGATTTCGAAGTTTGCTCACCCACTTCGGGCTTCTCGGAGCAACTTCTAATTTTGATTTAGATTAAAAAGGATGGGGTTGGACTTAAGCTCATCAACCCGTTTCGACGTTGATGCAAGGCACTCAACAGTTTTCTCTTTCTCTTGTTTGTTCCATTACAGCTTTTAGGTGACTCCAGATTTCAGATTTGGGATTTGATTTCAGATTTCAGATTTTTAGACTTGGGACTTTTAAGGATAGTTTTTTTTTTCTTTTTTCAAGGGTTTGGATTAAGGACTGGAAGGAACGAAGAATGAGGAGATGCTCTTGGCGAGGAGGTGCTCTCAGCGCTGCTCGGTGCCTCAAGGGAGCCCACACACCTGTCCTACTCTATTTACAAAAGTGGGAAATGAAAAATTTACAAATGGGGCCATCATGCCCGAAGATTTCTTCTTTTTGTCTTCTTCTTCTTCAGAGGTTCTTTGTCTCTTTCTGCTTTTCCAGAGGGGAGGGTGCTTCTGTCAGTCCCCGTTTTAATAAGGTAAGGGTTTCCCAGTTCGAAGTAACTCCACTGGGGATTGGTGGGAGTCCCTGCCATCTCACTTTTTTGCATGACTCAGCTCCTTCTTGTCGAGCGTGAGTTGATCGGCCTTCTGGCTCTTGTCTTTCTGAGTGGAGGCCCTCCCTGTTCTGAGGAGGAGATCATCATTTAAGCAAAATTGGGGCTTCTTTTGAAAGGACCGTTCCACTGAGGATTTGCGGAAGCCTTCTTGCATTTGTCTTTCTTTTGCAAAACCAGCCTCTTCAGACTGGGCATGGTCTTGACATACAGCTTCAGGTTTCTTGGACACTCTGCTTGGGGAAAAGAATCAGTTTTAGGGACAGAGGAAGTCTTTGCCATTCCCCTTGCCGGTGTATTACTGCATTGGCTTTCCGCCGTTCTGCCTTTCTTCTGCTCTTGACTTCAATGTGCTTCCGGACCTCTTTCTGATTCTTTTGCCTTGCCTGGGCCTACAAAATTCTCACAAAGCAGTGAGGTATCTGAAATTTGAACAGAGGTAAGCATCCGCGGTTTACTTGCTTTTAATGTGTATGCCAGTGCACATGACTGAAATGACACAATTTTCAAAAGTTTTTTTTTTTTTTTTTTTTTTTGAAAATTGTACAAGTGATTTAAAAAGAGAGGCGAGACCAACGGTCATGGTGAATTGCCTTGTTAGCTCGAGGTGTTTCGGGACGGTGTGTTTGACACGCAATCCCATGAGATTCTCGACTTGTGCCAACTAAGGCTTTGCAGAGGTTTAGAAAATTGAAGGGCATCTCGAGGGATGTTCTCCCTCTCTCGGTTTTGGGTTTTCTCTCACCTTGATCCAAAATTTTTTTCAAGGTGGTTTCAGGATTTTGCAATTGAAGGTTTTTCCCTTTCTCTTTTCCCTTGGGTTAGTGCCAGTCCCAGTTTACGGATTTTGGCCAACTCGCACATCATGTCTCATAGATCAGAGAGGTCTTTACATTAGGACGAAACATTGGCTTGGTTTTAAATCTAAGAAATGAAGGGATATAAGGCCCAAATTCTTATCTTTTCATTTTCAGGTTTTGCTTTGTGTCTTGCAAAAGCTCGTTCTTCTTTTTAGATTCCTTCATCATAGATTTGCATGAATCCCATTGTCACATTTTCCGCAATCAGAAAGGACTTTTTGATAGGACGAAACAAAGGCTGGGGTTTTTTGGTTCATGAAAGAAAGGAGTATGGCTCAAAGTTTCTTTGTAAATGGGTCGAGTCATGTTCTACTCTTTTCTCAGCCGCTTGGGCTTTGCCATTACCTTTTGCTTTCCTCCATTTTCCTTTTTGAGGTCTTTTGTGACCTTCGCCTTTTTCTTTTGCTTTTGCTCTATCATCATCATCATTTTTTTTGGTTCTTTTTCTGTCCTTTGCTTTGGGATCATCTTGACTTTTCGCCTTGATTAGCAAGTCCCAGTGTATTTCCTGCTTGCTTTTCTCTTCTTTGTTTCTGCTCATTCAGGTCTTCTCTTCTTTACCCAGCACCAGATTTAGGGCTCATGACTCAGTGGGTTGGAAGAAAGAAAATTAGGCTCAAAATGGTTTGACTAGAGATATGACTTTGAAAACCGGGGAAATAAAGCAAGGATGGCCTTTCATCCTTTTGCAGGAGTTGTGACGACTTGGAATGCTCATGCAAACTTATTCAAGAATCTATTTATCCTTTTCATTTTCTTTTGTAGCTTTGCCCCAGTGTGGGGTGGCTAGACACAACACAGGTATTTGAACAACACGATCAAGCTCAAAGTGTTTTGACTAACGATTCTCGCAATTCAAGGATGTATGAAGGATGGCCTCTCATCCTTTCTTAGAGACATGATGTTAAAGCCGGCCTCGGCCCTTAACTGGTTTTTGCACTTTCACTTTCTTTCTTTCTTTTCTCTCAAGGATCGCCCTACCCAACGTGGAGACAGGTTTTTAGGAAGAAAATTATGGTCTGGATCAAGAAGGAATTGCCTTTAGCTCAGTCAAGGTTCTCATGGGACAGCATACTGCACCCAACTGAAGATACCTTTGAGCAACTTGGCATCCTTCCATGATCGTGGTCATTGCCAAAAGAAATGTGATCTCAGAGCAGTGTCATCACCGACCACTCACTTGCATTTTTTTTTCCAAAAAGTATTTTTCCTTTCTTTTTGTGTTTTTCAAAAAGGTTTTTTTTTTTTTACAAAGCTTGCATGAAAGTAAAAAACATTTAAAATATTTACAAAGCAAACACTCCTACCAGGGATACTTGGTGCAAAAAGCAAAGTTCAACTTATCCTGGTCAAGGTAGACTTGATGATTTTGGATTTCGGGATTGCTCTCTGCCTTGCAGTTTTACTACCTTGTTCAGCGGGTGCCACTTGAAGACACCTGATTGTGGTCAGGGAGAGGGTTCGTGGTGGTGGCCGCGGGAGGAGTCGATACCGAGGGATCAACCGAGATACGCTTGTTGTCGATCAAATCCTGAACATCGTGCTTCAGTTCCCAGCAACGATTGGTATGATGCCCGGGGGCTCCCATGTGGTAGTCGCAATACTCATTGGGATTGTAGGAGCGACTGTTGGACGGTTGCTGAGTTGGCTGCTTCTTCTGTAAGTACCCTTTCTTTAATAGGGTTGGCAGCAATTCTGACAAGGGATAAGGTAAGGGTGCGAACACCCGGTTCAACCTTGCTTGGAATTCCTCCTTGGTCCATCTCGGCTGCCATGCAGGTTGTGCCCCTTGACCACTATTCCGATTTGCTCTTCTGTCGGGTGCTGAAAAGTGGAAGGGCCTATTCTGCTGGACGTAGTTGACGGCCTCGTCCTCTCTCTTTCTATCCATTCCCCTTCCAGTGACAGGGGTCCTTCTCTGCTCAGTTGCAAAGCCAGCCACTCTGCCAGACTTCACCCCATCTTCTATTCGGTCTGCTACCACGACGAGGTCTGCAAAACTTGCGGCAAACTGCCCCAGTAGCAAAGTGTAGTACGGCTGCCCTAGTGTTGAGATGAACAATGTCACCATTTCCTTCTCCAACATGGGTGGTTGCACCATACCGGCCATTTCTCGCCATCTCTTTGCATATTCGCGAATGGACTCAATGCTTTTCTTTGTCATTTTTTGCAATTCCATCCGTGTGGGCAAGACCTCTGTGTTGAACTTGAATGTTCAAGGAATATGCTGGCCAGGTCATCCCACGTTCTTATCTGGTTCCTGTCCAGACTGGCGAACCATTTCTGCGCTGAGCCTATCAGGGAGCGTTGAAAGAATTGGATCATGATTCTCTCGTCATAGGCGTACTGGCACATATCCCCGTAGTATGCCCTAAGGTGAGACAATGGGCACCCACTTCCATCAAATTTCACAAAGTCTGGGCACCTAAACTTCGGCGAGAGTTGCAGATTAGGGAAGAATCCTAGTCTGTCCAATGAGGCTTCCTTTGGTATAGAACCTTGGTTCACAATCCGCATCTGTTCTTTTAGCATCTCCACATCCGCTTGCACCTGGACTGAGATACCTG
This sequence comes from Buxus sempervirens, assembly GCA_947561395.2. Lineage (NCBI taxonomy): Eukaryota > Viridiplantae > Streptophyta > Magnoliopsida > Buxales > Buxaceae > Buxus > Buxus sempervirens. The sequence goes on along the minus strand of OX387185.1, from coordinate 22,784,212 downwards.
GTGCTTCCCGTGCTCGGTACCACTCTTCTTCGTCGTGCCCCATTCCTTGTGGCATTACTTGCTGTGGTGGCCTGGCCAGGGGTGCCGGAATTTGTAACGGCTGTTCTGGTTGAGCTGCCAAACGATGCAGGATCTGTGGTTCGGGCGGCTGTAGGTTCAACTGTGGGAGAACTGGTGGTGGCTGCTCTAGCTGTGGCTGTTGTACCGGCGGTATCAGCTGCTGTGGCGGAGGTACCACTGGTGGTGGCTGTACAAGCTTCTGCGGCGCTTGCATTCTCTCCATTTGCTGCATCATGGCAGTCATCATGGTGGTCATGTTGGCCATCTACTGATTAAGACCAGCGATCACGGGGTGGCCTTCCAAGTCCTCTTGCCCATGAGGCGGGAGAGGTGGCGCTTGCTCAAGTTCTTCAGCAGGATCCATCTGTAATCTTCTTCTTGAACGTAGGAGGTATGGACTGCGAAACGCAATCTTGGTACCTTGATTGAAAATAGACAAGTCAGTATAAGGAATGCATATTGCAATGAAATATAATGCATGTCTGTGCAGATTAACTGTGATGATTTTTCTTTATTTGATTCCCTTTTTTTAACCGCCGCTTCGGAGGTTAGGGAAGAAGATTTTGAACCGCCATTTCGGAGGTTATGATTTTCCCTCAACCGCTACTTCGGAGGTGAGGACTTCTTTTTGACCGCCACTTCGGAGGTAAGCAGGTAAGATTTTGTTTTGACCGCCACTTCGGAGGTTGGATTCCTTTTAACCGCCACTTCGGAGGTAAAGGGAGAAAATTAATCTTTTTCAACCGCCACTTCGGAGGTAAGGAGATAAGGTTTTGTTTTGATTTTGGGGAACTACAAGATTTTTATGGAATTTTTGGGAAACTGCAAGAGTTGATTTTCATTGTGATCTCATTTTAACCGCCACTTCGGAGGCAAGGGGAGAGTCCCTGTTTTGACTTTAGGACCCACGAGAATTGATTTACGCAAATTTTGGAAACTGCAAGAGTTGATTTCCAAATATTGGTACACGTCCATGGGACAGTCCCTGTATTTGACCTCCAGGAACTTCAAGAGTTGATTCCTGCGGGGTAAGTGATTCCTACCGAATTTGGGGAAATGCGAAATGATTTCCAAAGCAGCAGAAGTACGAAATGACTTCTATTAGGAACCGGGGAAGCGCGAAATGGCTTCGATTTGGATTTCGGAAACACGAAACGGTTTCAGAGTAGCGGAAGCACGAAATGGCTTCAAATTGGAAACACGAAGTGGTTTCAGATTTTGGGGAAGCACGAAATGGCTTCGGGAGCAGCAGAAACACGAAATGGTTCCTACTATGATATGGTTTTAAATTTGGGGGAGCATGAAATGGCTTCGGATTCAGGAAACACGAAATGGTTTCAATTTTGGAATCACGAAATGGTTTCAATTTGGGGGAAGCACGAAATGGCTTCGGATTTGGAAACACGAAATGGTTTCAATTTAGAGGAAGCACGAAATGGCTTCGGGAACAGCAGAAACACGAAATGGTTCCTACTACGATATGGAAACATGAAATGGTTTCAATTTGGGGGAAGCACGAAATGGCTTCGGATTTGGAAACACGAAATGGTTTCAATTTAGAGGGAGCACGAAATGGCTTCGGATTTGGAAACACGAAATGGTTTCAATTTAGAGGAAGCACGAAATGACTTCGGATTTAGGAAACACGAAATGGTTTCAATTTGGGGGAAGCACGAAATGGCTTCGGATTTGGAAACACGAAATGGTTTCAATTTAGAGGAAGCACGAAATGGCTTCGGGAACAGCAGAAACACGAAATGGTTCCTACTACGATATGGACGCACGAAATGGTTTCAAATTGGGGGAAGCACGAAATGGCTTCGGATTCAGGAAACACGAAATGGTTTCAATTTTGGAAACATGAAATGGTTTCAATTTGGGGGAAGCACGAAATGGCTTCGGATTTGGAAACACGAAATGGTTTCAATTTAGAGGAAGCACGAAATGGCTTCGGATTTGGAAACACGAAATGGTTTCAATTTAGAGGAAGCACGAAATGGCTTCGGATAAGGGAAGCACGAAATGGTTTCAATTTAGAGGAAGCACGAAATGGCTTCGGATTTAGGAAACACGAAATGGTTTCAATTTTGGAAACACGAAATGGTTTCAATTTGGGGGAAGCACGAAATGACTTCGGATTAAGATTTTGGGAAACACGAAATGGTTTCACTTTTGGTGGAAGCACGAAATGGCTTCAAGGGTAGCAGAAACGTGAAATGGCTTCGGCTAAAATTTTGCCATTCAGAGGCGAGGGGAAGAGTTCCTGATCTTGTGGGTGGTCCCGGTTTGGGCAGAAGTCCCTGTCTTCGGCAGAAAGTCCCTGCTTGGGAAGAAGTCCCAGTTTGGGAAGAAGTCCCGGTTTGGGAAGAGTTCCTGTTTTTGGGGAAACGCGAAATGATTTCCTAGGGCTGCAGAAGCACAAAATGGCTTTGACTGAGATTTGAGATTAGCGATTGGCATTTTGCCATATTTGGTCTTTACTTGGATTTGAAATTTCTTCTTTATTTTCTTTTCATCATCATTTTTTTTTCTTTCTCAACTTGGCTGATGGTCCTCAACAGGGGTTAGACTCATCCTTGGTTTTTCTTGACTTGTCATTTTGGGCTAGGTCACAGCCCATTTATTTCAATGATTTTTCTGATTAAGATGAAGCTGATTGAGGCACAGGGGATTAGAGCAAGTCCCGGTGTAGCTTTGATCTTTGGAAAATTCCTTGCATTATTTCTTTTGAAAATGATTTGATAAAAAAGCTTGTGCAAATGATTTTGAAGTTTGTGCACTCAATGCATGGAGATGCTTACATAAAATTAAAGCTGAGGCTAAATGGCATTACCATTCAAAAACCTATATCCAAAATTGAATATGAGAAAATTACATCAAAAGGGTGTGTGCATAGCCCTAAAAAGGTTGGTGCCTCATGGGGCACGACCTCTAGACATACTTGTGTATGGAAGCACATCCGAGTCTCGGTCTGCTTTTCTTTCATCTGCTTTTGCCTTCAGGTATCAAACCAAAAGAATTTACAACTTGCCAGCGAGGGCGAAAATTTACATGATATTCACAAAAAATCTGCAAAGGATTCATCCTCAGGGCTGTTGAGAGCCAAAAGGAAGGATACAAATTTGCTTCAAGGCGGGTAAGCCAAATTCCTAAATCTAGGGTTTAGTTCCCCTGCTCTGATCTGGCCTGCCTTCACTTGATTGTCTGATCTAGCCGGCTTTTATCTGCTCAAAAGGCTGACCCGGACTCAGAGTGCTTCCAACGGACTCAATGGGTCAAGGCCCACGGCTCGCAGGACTCCATGCATGGATCCGGGGTGGTTCCCCTGATCAAAGTTAGGTTAGCTTCCTAAATTAGGGCTAAGGCAGCCCATATCTAGGGTTTACTCCATTTGATGCAAACAGCGGGGGTTGCTGCCCCTGATGGACTCTGAGTTTTATTCCAGTTTTACTCCTCTTGTATTCATCATTCACAACATACTCACCCTCGCATGCTCAACGCGTGGTTTACTCAGACACGTTAGGTGGGGGAGGATACCCAGCCCGAGACATAAGCCTACAAGGGTCTGGATCAGTACTGGATCCTCGCGTGCCACGGCAAGAAACCAGTGGTGCTAATGGACTCCAGAAAACTGGGGGGATGGGTTTACCCTGCTTTCCCCGGCAAGCCACGGGAGTGTAGGTGCTAATACCATCCCAAGAGTCAGTTCATAGGAATCAGAATGGTAGGCTGCTAGATAGGTCTAGGTTTTGGAGAAGAAGATGCAATATCCGTATTCACTCAATCATTCAGGGTCGGATCATTCACGCATCCTCCCTCGTGCGTGTCACCCCACGCAGTTTATCACAAAACTGGAAGATAAATCCATCCACGGTGTGGTGGTGTGCCCGTATGTGCATTTGGGCTGAGTGCGGTGTCTAACCGGTGAGATTTGACTGGATTTTGTTGACAAAGGAGTTTTTACCATCTCGTATAGTAAGGTGCAGAATTGGCACACAATACGAGGTTCCGGGAGAGTCCCCAGGTAAGTGGGGGGTCACAGGGGACCGCTTAAATCCCACTTTCCTTAGGCGATTATCATGTCCTTGTGACAGGACTCCCCAGAATACGCAATTGCGTGTATTCCACGTCTTACTAAGTGAGGTAGTAAAACCCTAAAATCGACTAAATCCCTCTTAGGTTGACTCATTCTAACCAAGGGTTCTATTGGGCTGAAAAGTCCCCAGTGGAGTCGCCAGGCTGTGCGCACCCGATTTCGGTCGCACGACGAGGCGCACGCAAAACGATGCGTGGCTCGGGATTTGTTTGGAGTCGCCACTGCCTGATGGGGTGCAGGCAGACACCTGGGTGCCTAAGTTCTTCTACTAAGGCTTTTGGTCTGCGGCTTTGAGATTCTAAGTAGGGGCTCGGTTGCGGTCTGGGGAAGTCCGTAGACACCCCAGTCCACCCCGTCAAGTGACGGGTCCCATAGGTTTCCCTGGTTTGAGTCAACTTTGGTTTCTCACTCACCCGATTCCTATTCCAGCATGAAATTTGATTAAGTCTGGCGGGACCGCCAAAGTGGTGTGGGTCCCTTTACTTGATTTTTATCTTCTTTAGTTTAAAGTGAGATGAGTCTGCATGGGCGGGCCCCGTTGGAAGGCCCGTGGATTCCTTGGTGGGCTTGGTGGAGCCCACGTGTCCCTTGTGGGCCTCAGTCTAGCCTGAGAGGCCCTTTGGGCTTCGGTTCAAGTGAATTGATTTTATTTAAATTCCAGTATGATTATTTAAATGATTTCTATGCACGAGTGGGCCGGGACTGTTTATGGGCCCGTGAGTGGGCCTCACCCTGGTTGCCAAATGATTTAATTTATCTTTTATTAAAATTCACCAAAGTGGGCCAGGTATTGGGCTTGGGGCCCTCTACCTGGGCTTGGGCTTTGAAAAACCCAAGACTTCTTGAATTAGGGTTTTGACACCCTAACCTTGGTTTAATGGGCTTAGTGGGCCCGACAGGCCCTGCCCGTGGTCTCGGCCAAACCACAATCTATTTTAAGCATGCATGGCCTGAATAGGGCTTGGGTGGGCCTCAATTGGTCCGGCCCACTCAAATTTCTTGTTTATATTATTTTAGGCATGAATGAGTTGGTCGGGCTTGGTGGGCCCCGTTGGAAGGCCCACCGGGAATCAATTCGGACCGGGTCGGTCCATGGCCCATCTTGGGTTTCCGGGTGACCCGGAAACCCTACTGGTTCGCCCGGATTTGACCAAACAATTCAAAATATTGCACAAAATCACAAAATAGCAAAAAAATGAATTCTGGCAGTGTAGCCGGTCTGAGATACCGGTTACACACTGGTCTCTGTGTATCCGGTATCTATAACCGGCTACACACAGGCTTATGTTGATCCGGCCTGAGTTGCCGGATCAAGGCACAGAAGCCTGTTTTCGGATTTTGGGCACTGGGGTTGGGTTTTCATGCTTCTTGGGATGTTCCAGGAGTTGTGTGGGCTCCTGTGTGAGCCCACATTGGTTCGGGTGATGAGGAATCACCTCATCTTGGTCATTCTTTGGGGTTCCTTAACAAGGACAAAGGGGAAAATGGAGGGGGCTTCCCCCTTTGATCATTCCCTTGGGTAGAAACCAGCAGGGGAACAGAGGTCATGTGCCTCTGTTCCGGTTGTTCACGGCCACAAACGGCAACCCAACACGCATGGTCACAACAATGCTCATGTGCACGAAAGTAAAAAAAAGAAACAAATACATCACATGCTGCTCAAACCACAGCCATGCAAGACCGAATCACGCCTAGCTAAAAAGGTGTCTACAGAAGGGAGTAGGGGGTTACACAGGGGTTACATGGGATCATAACATGAGGAAACATGCTTCCTCTTAAGATACCAAGCACATGTCAAAACAGTGGCAAGAAGAGAACAACACATGCTAACATACCATGAAGACAAATTTATGCTAAGGAAGAAAGCAAGCTGGGCAAACTCTTTAGAATATGCTCATTTTAATATATGTACAATAAAATGTGAGGAGGGATCTTACCTGGGGGTTCTTGAACCCCGGAGTTGTGTAGAGAACTTCCTTGAAGCCGGAGTAGTTGCTGGAACAGCACCTCCGCCCACCAACCGTGGCTTCTTCTCCTTCTTCAAGCTCTTGAGTGAGGATGAGAAGGGGGTGGGGGAAGGGTAAAATGGTCTTTAGTGAAGTGGTTAGCTTTGGGGAGCAAGGAGGGGCCAAGGGAGGAGGTCTCGAACAAGTGGAGGTGGAGAAGAAAGGGGTGGAAACCAGAAAAAATCAGCCAACCCCGAAAATGAGCTGCTGTTTGATATTTATAAGCAAACTTAATGTATCCGGACTTCAAGTCCGGATACACTAAGGCTCCTTTGTATCCGGACTTGAAGTCCGGATACACTAAGGCTCCTTTGTATCCGGTCTTCAAGTCCGGATACAAACACAATCATTTGAAAATTAAATGCCGCTGCGAGCTTGTCGGTCAAGTGGCGCGAATCCTGCAGAAATATCTTCATATATCCGGTCTTCATGTCCGGATATGAAGGAGAGGCTGTGTATCCGGTATACATGACCGGATACAAATCGAAAAATTACGGATTTGCCCTTCGACTTGACCGATTCGACCGATTTGACACTTTTGGATATCTACGGATTGCCCCCTGCGAATTTTGGTTTAGTCCCTGAGATATTTGATGATTTTTGGATACTTGAGATTTAGTCCCTGAGATATTTTGCTGCATTGGCTGCCACGTGGGCAGTTCCTGCGCCACGTGTGCAGTTTCTGGTTTTGCTGCTCGGAAAGTTCGACAGCCCATATCTCCTTCATCTGAACTCCGATCTGAGCAAACTCAATTGCGTTGAACTCGTATCGGAGCCCTCTATTTAATGACATAGGGCTAAGCACTTGGCACGGGGTTCGAGGAAAAGTCAACTTTTGGCCTTCCCTCAAGTTTGACCGCCCACAGAACCTTCATCCGGACTCCGATTCCAGCAAACTCAGTTGCGTTGGACTCGTGTCAGGATTCCCTATCCAATGGTATAGGGCAAGGTAGTCAAATTTCACTTGATCAAAAAGTCAACTTCTTGTCCCCTTGGGGTTTGACTTTCTGCCAGGGTTTTCATTTTCAGCAATTCCAGGGGTGCAAAAATAAGGTGCTTACAGCAGTCCCTCTTTACCGGAGTCACCTTGGGGATGAACGGCAAAGAAAAAGAAGAACCTTGTTTTTGCGCCTTGCACTTCTGTCGTCATGATTGATGAGCTTAAATCCTTTTGATTTTCAAAGCAGTGGAAATACGAAATGATTTCCACTAAGATTTCGAAGTTTGCTCACCCACTTCGGGCTTCTCGGAGCAACTTCTAATTTTGATTTAGATTAAAAAGGATGGGGTTGGACTTAAGCTCATCAACCCGTTTCGACGTTGATGCAAGGCACTCAACAGTTTTCTCTTTCTCTTGTTTGTTCCATTACAGCTTTTAGGTGACTCCAGATTTCAGATTTGGGATTTGATTTCAGATTTCAGATTTTTAGACTTGGGACTTTTAAGGATAGTTTTTTTTTTCTTTTTTCAAGGGTTTGGATTAAGGACTGGAAGGAACGAAGAATGAGGAGATGCTCTTGGCGAGGAGGTGCTCTCAGCGCTGCTCGGTGCCTCAAGGGAGCCCACACACCTGTCCTACTCTATTTACAAAAGTGGGAAATGAAAAATTTACAAATGGGGCCATCATGCCCGAAGATTTCTTCTTTTTGTCTTCTTCTTCTTCAGAGGTTCTTTGTCTCTTTCTGCTTTTCCAGAGGGGAGGGTGCTTCTGTCAGTCCCCGTTTTAATAAGGTAAGGGTTTCCCAGTTCGAAGTAACTCCACTGGGGATTGGTGGGAGTCCCTGCCATCTCACTTTTTTGCATGACTCAGCTCCTTCTTGTCGAGCGTGAGTTGATCGGCCTTCTGGCTCTTGTCTTTCTGAGTGGAGGCCCTCCCTGTTCTGAGGAGGAGATCATCATTTAAGCAAAATTGGGGCTTCTTTTGAAAGGACCGTTCCACTGAGGATTTGCGGAAGCCTTCTTGCATTTGTCTTTCTTTTGCAAAACCAGCCTCTTCAGACTGGGCATGGTCTTGACATACAGCTTCAGGTTTCTTGGACACTCTGCTTGGGGAAAAGAATCAGTTTTAGGGACAGAGGAAGTCTTTGCCATTCCCCTTGCCGGTGTATTACTGCATTGGCTTTCCGCCGTTCTGCCTTTCTTCTGCTCTTGACTTCAATGTGCTTCCGGACCTCTTTCTGATTCTTTTGCCTTGCCTGGGCCTACAAAATTCTCACAAAGCAGTGAGGTATCTGAAATTTGAACAGAGGTAAGCATCCGCGGTTTACTTGCTTTTAATGTGTATGCCAGTGCACATGACTGAAATGACACAATTTTCAAAAGTTTTTTTTTTTTTTTTTTTTTTTGAAAATTGTACAAGTGATTTAAAAAGAGAGGCGAGACCAACGGTCATGGTGAATTGCCTTGTTAGCTCGAGGTGTTTCGGGACGGTGTGTTTGACACGCAATCCCATGAGATTCTCGACTTGTGCCAACTAAGGCTTTGCAGAGGTTTAGAAAATTGAAGGGCATCTCGAGGGATGTTCTCCCTCTCTCGGTTTTGGGTTTTCTCTCACCTTGATCCAAAATTTTTTTCAAGGTGGTTTCAGGATTTTGCAATTGAAGGTTTTTCCCTTTCTCTTTTCCCTTGGGTTAGTGCCAGTCCCAGTTTACGGATTTTGGCCAACTCGCACATCATGTCTCATAGATCAGAGAGGTCTTTACATTAGGACGAAACATTGGCTTGGTTTTAAATCTAAGAAATGAAGGGATATAAGGCCCAAATTCTTATCTTTTCATTTTCAGGTTTTGCTTTGTGTCTTGCAAAAGCTCGTTCTTCTTTTTAGATTCCTTCATCATAGATTTGCATGAATCCCATTGTCACATTTTCCGCAATCAGAAAGGACTTTTTGATAGGACGAAACAAAGGCTGGGGTTTTTTGGTTCATGAAAGAAAGGAGTATGGCTCAAAGTTTCTTTGTAAATGGGTCGAGTCATGTTCTACTCTTTTCTCAGCCGCTTGGGCTTTGCCATTACCTTTTGCTTTCCTCCATTTTCCTTTTTGAGGTCTTTTGTGACCTTCGCCTTTTTCTTTTGCTTTTGCTCTATCATCATCATCATTTTTTTTGGTTCTTTTTCTGTCCTTTGCTTTGGGATCATCTTGACTTTTCGCCTTGATTAGCAAGTCCCAGTGTATTTCCTGCTTGCTTTTCTCTTCTTTGTTTCTGCTCATTCAGGTCTTCTCTTCTTTACCCAGCACCAGATTTAGGGCTCATGACTCAGTGGGTTGGAAGAAAGAAAATTAGGCTCAAAATGGTTTGACTAGAGATATGACTTTGAAAACCGGGGAAATAAAGCAAGGATGGCCTTTCATCCTTTTGCAGGAGTTGTGACGACTTGGAATGCTCATGCAAACTTATTCAAGAATCTATTTATCCTTTTCATTTTCTTTTGTAGCTTTGCCCCAGTGTGGGGTGGCTAGACACAACACAGGTATTTGAACAACACGATCAAGCTCAAAGTGTTTTGACTAACGATTCTCGCAATTCAAGGATGTATGAAGGATGGCCTCTCATCCTTTCTTAGAGACATGATGTTAAAGCCGGCCTCGGCCCTTAACTGGTTTTTGCACTTTCACTTTCTTTCTTTCTTTTCTCTCAAGGATCGCCCTACCCAACGTGGAGACAGGTTTTTAGGAAGAAAATTATGGTCTGGATCAAGAAGGAATTGCCTTTAGCTCAGTCAAGGTTCTCATGGGACAGCATACTGCACCCAACTGAAGATACCTTTGAGCAACTTGGCATCCTTCCATGATCGTGGTCATTGCCAAAAGAAATGTGATCTCAGAGCAGTGTCATCACCGACCACTCACTTGCATTTTTTTTTCCAAAAAGTATTTTTCCTTTCTTTTTGTGTTTTTCAAAAAGGTTTTTTTTTTTTTACAAAGCTTGCATGAAAGTAAAAAACATTTAAAATATTTACAAAGCAAACACTCCTACCAGGGATACTTGGTGCAAAAAGCAAAGTTCAACTTATCCTGGTCAAGGTAGACTTGATGATTTTGGATTTCGGGATTGCTCTCTGCCTTGCAGTTTTACTACCTTGTTCAGCGGGTGCCACTTGAAGACACCTGATTGTGGTCAGGGAGAGGGTTCGTGGTGGTGGCCGCGGGAGGAGTCGATACCGAGGGATCAACCGAGATACGCTTGTTGTCGATCAAATCCTGAACATCGTGCTTCAGTTCCCAGCAACGATTGGTATGATGCCCGGGGGCTCCCATGTGGTAGTCGCAATACTCATTGGGATTGTAGGAGCGACTGTTGGACGGTTGCTGAGTTGGCTGCTTCTTCTGTAAGTACCCTTTCTTTAATAGGGTTGGCAGCAATTCTGACAAGGGATAAGGTAAGGGTGCGAACACCCGGTTCAACCTTGCTTGGAATTCCTCCTTGGTCCATCTCGGCTGCCATGCAGGTTGTGCCCCTTGACCACTATTCCGATTTGCTCTTCTGTCGGGTGCTGAAAAGTGGAAGGGCCTATTCTGCTGGACGTAGTTGACGGCCTCGTCCTCTCTCTTTCTATCCATTCCCCTTCCAGTGACAGGGGTCCTTCTCTGCTCAGTTGCAAAGCCAGCCACTCTGCCAGACTTCACCCCATCTTCTATTCGGTCTGCTACCACGACGAGGTCTGCAAAACTTGCGGCAAACTGCCCCAGTAGCAAAGTGTAGTACGGCTGCCCTAGTGTTGAGATGAACAATGTCACCATTTCCTTCTCCAACATGGGTGGTTGCACCATACCGGCCATTTCTCGCCATCTCTTTGCATATTCGCGAATGGACTCAATGCTTTTCTTTGTCATTTTTTGCAATTCCATCCGTGTGGGCAAGACCTCTGTGTTGAACTTGAATGTTCAAGGAATATGCTGGCCAGGTCATCCCACGTTCTTATCTGGTTCCTGTCCAGACTGGCGAACCATTTCTGCGCTGAGCCTATCAGGGAGCGTTGAAAGAATTGGATCATGATTCTCTCGTCATAGGCGTACTGGCACATATCCCCGTAGTATGCCCTAAGGTGAGACAATGGGCACCCACTTCCATCAAATTTCACAAAGTCTGGGCACCTAAACTTCGGCGAGAGTTGCAGATTAGGGAAGAATCCTAGTCTGTCCAATGAGGCTTCCTTTGGTATAGAACCTTGGTTCACAATCCGCATCTGTTCTTTTAGCATCTCCACATCCGCTTGCACCTGGACTGAGATACCTGGTGCTTCCCGTGCTCGGTACCACTCTTCTTCGTCGTGCCCCATTCCTTGTGGCATTACTTGCTGTGGTGGCCTGGCCAGGGGTGCCGGAATTTGTAACGGCTGTTCTGGTTGAGCTGCCAAACGATGCAGGATCTGTGGTTCGGGCGGCTGTAGGTTCAACTGTGGGAGAACTGGTGGTGGCTGCTCTAGCTGTGGCTGTTGTACCGGCGGTATCAGCTGCTGTGGCGGAGGTACCACTGGTGGTGGCTGTACAAGCTTCTGCGGCGCTTGCATTCTCTCCATTTGCTGCATCATGGCAGTCATCATGGTGGTCATGTTGGCCATCTACTGATTAAGACCAGCGATCACGGGGTGGCCTTCCAAGTCCTCTTGCCCATGAGGCGGGAGAGGTGGCGCTTGCTCAAGTTCTTCAGCAGGATCCATCTGTAATCTTCTTCTTGAACGTAGGAGGTATGGACTGCGAAACGCAATCTTGGTACCTTGATTGAAAATAGACAAGTCAGTATAAGGAATGCATATTGCAATGAAATATAATGCATGTCTGTGCAGATTAACTGTGATGATTTTTCTTTATTTGATTCCCTTTTTTTAACCGCCGCTTCGGAGGTTAGGGAAGAAGATTTTGAACCGCCATTTCGGAGGTTATGATTTTCCCTCAACCGCTACTTCGGAGGTGAGGACTTCTTTTTGACCGCCACTTCGGAGGTAAGCAGGTAAGATTTTGTTTTGACCGCCACTTCGGAGGTTGGATTCCTTTTAACCGCCACTTCGGAGGTAAAGGGAGAAAATTAATCTTTTTCAACCGCCACTTCGGAGGTAAGGAGATAAGGTTTTGTTTTGATTTTGGGGAACTACAAGATTTTTATGGAATTTTTGGGAAACTGCAAGAGTTGATTTTCATTGTGATCTCATTTTAACCGCCACTTCGGAGGCAAGGGGAGAGTCCCTGTTTTGACTTTAGGACCCACGAGAATTGATTTACGCAAATTTTGGAAACTGCAAGAGTTGATTTCCAAATATTGGTACACGTCCATGGGACAGTCCCTGTATTTGACCTCCAGGAACTTCAAGAGTTGATTCCTGCGGGGTAAGTGATTCCTACCGAATTTGGGGAAATGCGAAATGATTTCCAAAGCAGCAGAAGTACGAAATGACTTCTATTAGGAACCGGGGAAGCGCGAAATGGCTTCGATTTGGATTTCGGAAACACGAAACGGTTTCAGAGTAGCGGAAGCACGAAATGGCTTCAAATTGGAAACACGAAGTGGTTTCAGATTTTGGGGAAGCACGAAATGGCTTCGGGAGCAGCAGAAACACGAAATGGTTCCTACTATGATATGGTTTTAAATTTGGGGGAGCATGAAATGGCTTCGGATTCAGGAAACACGAAATGGTTTCAATTTTGGAATCACGAAATGGTTTCAATTTGGGGGAAGCACGAAATGGCTTCGGATTTGGAAACACGAAATGGTTTCAATTTAGAGGAAGCACGAAATGGCTTCGGGAACAGCAGAAACACGAAATGGTTCCTACTACGATATGGAAACATGAAATGGTTTCAATTTGGGGGAAGCACGAAATGGCTTCGGATTTGGAAACACGAAATGGTTTCAATTTAGAGGGAGCACGAAATGGCTTCGGATTTGGAAACACGAAATGGTTTCAATTTAGAGGAAGCACGAAATGACTTCGGATTTAGGAAACACGAAATGGTTTCAATTTGGGGGAAGCACGAAATGGCTTCGGATTTGGAAACACGAAATGGTTTCAATTTAGAGGAAGCACGAAATGGCTTCGGGAACAGCAGAAACACGAAATGGTTCCTACTACGATATGGACGCACGAAATGGTTTCAAATTGGGGGAAGCACGAAATGGCTTCGGATTCAGGAAACACGAAATGGTTTCAATTTTGGAAACATGAAATGGTTTCAATTTGGGGGAAGCACGAAATGGCTTCGGATTTGGAAACACGAAATGGTTTCAATTTAGAGGAAGCACGAAATGGCTTCGGATTTGGAAACACGAAATGGTTTCAATTTAGAGGAAGCACGAAATGGCTTCGGATAAGGGAAGCACGAAATGGTTTCAATTTAGAGGAAGCACGAAATGGCTTCGGATTTAGGAAACACGAAATGGTTTCAATTTTGGAAACACGAAATGGTTTCAATTTGGGGGAAGCACGAAATGACTTCGGATTAAGATTTTGGGAAACACGAAATGGTTTCACTTTTGGTGGAAGCACGAAATGGCTTCAAGGGTAGCAGAAACGTGAAATGGCTTCGGCTAAAATTTTGCCATTCAGAGGCGAGGGGAAGAGTTCCTGATCTTGTGGGTGGTCCCGGTTTGGGCAGAAGTCCCTGTCTTCGGCAGAAAGTCCCTGCTTGGGAAGAAGTCCCAGTTTGGGAAGAAGTCCCGGTTTGGGAAGAGTTCCTGTTTTTGGGGAAACGCGAAATGATTTCCTAGGGCTGCAGAAGCACAAAATGGCTTTGACTGAGATTTGAGATTAGCGATTGGCATTTTGCCATATTTGGTCTTTACTTGGATTTGAAATTTCTTCTTTATTTTCTTTTCATCATCATTTTTTTTTCTTTCTCAACTTGGCTGATGGTCCTCAACAGGGGTTAGACTCATCCTTGGTTTTTCTTGACTTGTCATTTTGGGCTAGGTCACAGCCCATTTATTTCAATGATTTTTCTGATTAAGATGAAGCTGATTGAGGCACAGGGGATTAGAGCAAGTCCCGGTGTAGCTTTGATCTTTGGAAAATTCCTTGCATTATTTCTTTTGAAAATGATTTGATAAAAAAGCTTGTGCAAATGATTTTGAAGTTTGTGCACTCAATGCATGGAGATGCTTACATAAAATTAAAGCTGAGGCTAAATGGCATTACCATTCAAAAACCTATATCCAAAATTGAATATGAGAAAATTACATCAAAAGGGTGTGTGCATAGCCCTAAAAAGGTTGGTGCCTCATGGGGCACGACCTCTAGACATACTTGTGTATGGAAGCACATCCGAGTCTCGGTCTGCTTTTCTTTCATCTGCTTTTGCCTTCAGGTATCAAACCAAAAGAATTTACAACTTGCCAGCGAGGGCGAAAATTTACATGATATTCACAAAAAATCTGCAAAGGATTCATCCTCAGGGCTGTTGAGAGCCAAAAGGAAGGATACAAATTTGCTTCAAGGCGGGTAAGCCAAATTCCTAAATCTAGGGTTTAGTTCCCCTGCTCTGATCTGGCCTGCCTTCACTTGATTGTCTGATCTAGCCGGCTTTTATCTGCTCAAAAGGCTGACCCGGACTCAGAGTGCTTCCAACGGACTCAATGGGTCAAGGCCCACGGCTCGCAGGACTCCATGCATGGATCCGGGGTGGTTCCCCTGATCAAAGTTAGGTTAGCTTCCTAAATTAGGGCTAAGGCAGCCCATATCTAGGGTTTACTCCATTTGATGCAAACAGCGGGGGTTGCTGCCCCTGATGGACTCTGAGTTTTATTCCAGTTTTACTCCTCTTGTATTCATCATTCACAACATACTCACCCTCGCATGCTCAACGCGTGGTTTACTCAGACACGTTAGGTGGGGGAGGATACCCAGCCCGAGACATAAGCCTACAAGGGTCTGGATCAGTACTGGATCCTCGCGTGCCACGGCAAGAAACCAGTGGTGCTAATGGACTCCAGAAAACTGGGGGGATGGGTTTACCCTGCTTTCCCCGGCAAGCCACGGGAGTGTAGGTGCTAATACCATCCCAAGAGTCAGTTCATAGGAATCAGAATGGTAGGCTGCTAGATAGGTCTAGGTTTTGGAGAAGAAGATGCAATATCCGTATTCACTCAATCATTCAGGGTCGGATCATTCACGCATCCTCCCTCGTGCGTGTCACCCCACGCAGTTTATCACAAAACTGGAAGATAAATCCATCCACGGTGTGGTGGTGTGCCCGTATGTGCATTTGGGCTGAGTGCGGTGTCTAACCGGTGAGATTTGACTGGATTTTGTTGACAAAGGAGTTTTTACCATCTCGTATAGTAAGGTGCAGAATTGGCACACAATACGAGGTTCCGGGAGAGTCCCCAGGTAAGTGGGGGGTCACAGGGGACCGCTTAAATCCCACTTTCCTTAGGCGATTATCATGTCCTTGTGACAGGACTCCCCAGAATACGCAATTGCGTGTATTCCACGTCTTACTAAGTGAGGTAGTAAAACCCTAAAATCGACTAAATCCCTCTTAGGTTGACTCATTCTAACCAAGGGTTCTATTGGGCTGAAAAGTCCCCAGTGGAGTCGCCAGGCTGTGCGCACCCGATTTCGGTCGCACGACGAGGCGCACGCAAAACGATGCGTGGCTCGGGATTTGTTTGGAGTCGCCACTGCCTGATGGGGTGCAGGCAGACACCTGGGTGCCTAAGTTCTTCTACTAAGGCTTTTGGTCTGCGGCTTTGAGATTCTAAGTAGGGGCTCGGTTGCGGTCTGGGGAAGTCCGTAGACACCCCAGTCCACCCCGTCAAGTGACGGGTCCCATAGGTTTCCCTGGTTTGAGTCAACTTTGGTTTCTCACTCACCCGATTCCTATTCCAGCATGAAATTTGATTAAGTCTGGCGGGACCGCCAAAGTGGTGTGGGTCCCTTTACTTGATTTTTATCTTCTTTAGTTTAAAGTGAGATGAGTCTGCATGGGCGGGCCCCGTTGGAAGGCCCGTGGATTCCTTGGTGGGCTTGGTGGAGCCCACGTGTCCCTTGTGGGCCTCAGTCTAGCCTGAGAGGCCCTTTGGGCTTCGGTTCAAGTGAATTGATTTTATTTAAATTCCAGTATGATTATTTAAATGATTTCTATGCACGAGTGGGCCGGGACTGTTTATGGGCCCGTGAGTGGGCCTCACCCTGGTTGCCAAATGATTTAATTTATCTTTTATTAAAATTCACCAAAGTGGGCCAGGTATTGGGCTTGGGGCCCTCTACCTGGGCTTGGGCTTTGAAAAACCCAAGACTTCTTGAATTAGGGTTTTGACACCCTAACCTTGGTTTAATGGGCTTAGTGGGCCCGACAGGCCCTGCCCGTGGTCTCGGCCAAACCACAATCTATTTTAAGCATGCATGGCCTGAATAGGGCTTGGGTGGGCCTCAATTGGTCCGGCCCACTCAAATTTCTTGTTTATATTATTTTAGGCATGAATGAGTTGGTCGGGCTTGGTGGGCCCCGTTGGAAGGCCCACCGGGAATCAATTCGGACCGGGTCGGTCCATGGCCCATCTTGGGTTTCCGGGTGACCCGGAAACCCTACTGGTTCGCCCGGATTTGACCAAACAATTCAAAATATTGCACAAAATCACAAAATAGCAAAAAAATGAATTCTGGCAGTGTAGCCGGTCTGAGATACCGGTTACACACTGGTCTCTGTGTATCCGGTATCTATAACCGGCTACACACAGGCTTATGTTGATCCGGCCTGAGTTGCCGGATCAAGGCACAGAAGCCTGTTTTCGGATTTTGGGCACTGGGGTTGGGTTTTCATGCTTCTTGGGATGTTCCAGGAGTTGTGTGGGCTCCTGTGTGAGCCCACATTGGTTCGGGTGATGAGGAATCACCTCATCTTGGTCATTCTTTGGGGTTCCTTAACAAGGACAAAGGGGAAAATGGAGGGGGCTTCCCCCTTTGATCATTCCCTTGGGTAGAAACCAGCAGGGGAACAGAGGTCATGTGCCTCTGTTCCGGTTGTTCACGGCCACAAACGGCAACCCAACACGCATGGTCACAACAATGCTCATGTGCACGAAAGTAAAAAAAAGAAACAAATACATCACATGCTGCTCAAACCACAGCCATGCAAGACCGAATCACGCCTAGCTAAAAAGGTGTCTACAGAAGGGAGTAGGGGGTTACACAGGGGTTACATGGGATCATAACATGAGGAAACATGCTTCCTCTTAAGATACCAAGCACATGTCAAAACAGTGGCAAGAAGAGAACAACACATGCTAACATACCATGAAGACAAATTTATGCTAAGGAAGAAAGCAAGCTGGGCAAACTCTTTAGAATATGCTCATTTTAATATATGTACAATAAAATGTGAGGAGGGATCTTACCTGGGGGTTCTTGAACCCCGGAGTTGTGTAGAGAACTTCCTTGAAGCCGGAGTAGTTGCTGGAACAGCACCTCCGCCCACCAACCGTGGCTTCTTCTCCTTCTTCAAGCTCTTGAGTGAGGATGAGAAGGGGGTGGGGGAAGGGTAAAATGGTCTTTAGTGAAGTGGTTAGCTTTGGGGAGCAAGGAGGGGCCAAGGGAGGAGGTCTCGAACAAGTGGAGGTGGAGAAGAAAGGGGTGGAAACCAGAAAAAATCAGCCAACCCCGAAAATGAGCTGCTGTTTGATATTTATAAGCAAACTTAATGTATCCGGACTTCAAGTCCGGATACACTAAGGCTCCTTTGTATCCGGACTTGAAGTCCGGATACACTAAGGCTCCTTTGTATCCGGTCTTCAAGTCCGGATACAAACACAATCATTTGAAAATTAAATGCCGCTGCGAGCTTGTCGGTCAAGTGGCGCGAATCCTGCAGAAATATCTTCATATATCCGGTCTTCATGTCCGGATATGAAGGAGAGGCTGTGTATCCGGTATACATGACCGGATACAAATCGAAAAATTACGGATTTGCCCTTCGACATGACCGATTCGACCGATTTGACACTTTTGGATATCTACGGATTGCCCCCTGCGAATTTTGGTTTAGTCCCTGAGATATTTGATGATTTTTGGATACTTGAGATTTAGTCCCTGAGATATTTTGCTGCATTGGCTGCCACGTGGGCAGTTCCTGCGCCACGTGTGCAGTTTCTGGTTTTGTTGCTCGGAAAGTTCGACAGCCCATATCTCCTTCATCTGAACTCCGATCTGAGCAAACTCAATTGCGTTGAACTCGTATCGGAGCCCTCTATTTAATGACATAGGGCTAAGCACTTGGCACGGGGTTCGAGGAAAAGTCAACTTTTGGCCTTCCCTCAAGTTTGACCGCCCACAGAACCTTCATCCGGACTCCGATTCCAGCAAACTCAGTTGCGTTGGACTCGTGTCAGGATTCCCTATCCAATGGTATAGGGCAAGGTAGTCAAATTTCACTTGATCAAAAAGTCAACTTCTTGTCCCCTTGGGGTTTGACTTTCTGCCAGGGTTTTCATTTTCAGCAATTCCAGGGGTGCAAAAATAAGGTGCTTACAGCAGTCCCTCTTTGCCGGAGTCACCTTGGGGATGAACGGCAAAGAAAAAGAAGAACCTTGTTTTTGCGCCTTGCACTTCTGTCGTCATGATTGATGAGCTTAAATCCTTTTGATTTTCAAAGCAGTGGAAATACGAAATGATTTCCACTAAGATTTCGAAGTTTGCTCACCCACTTCGGGCTTCTCGGAGCAACTTCTAATTTTGATTTAGATTAAAAAAGATGGGGTTGGACTTAAGCTCATCAACCCGTTTCGACGTTGATGCAAGGCACTCAACAGTTTTCTCTTTCTCTTGTTTGTTCCATTACAGCTTTTAGGTGACTCCAGATTTCAGATTTGGGATTTGATTTCAGATTTCAGATTTTTAGACTTGGGACTTTTAAGGATAGTTTTTTTTTTCTTTTTTCAAGGGTTTGGATTAAGGACTGGAAGGAACGAAGAATGAGGAGATGCTCTTGGCGAGGAGGTGCTCTCAGCGCTGCTCGGTGCCTCAAGGGAGCCCACACACCTGTCCTACTCTATTTACAAAAGTGGGAAATGAAAAATTTACAAATGGGGCCATCATGCCCGAAGATTTCTTCTTTTTGTCTTCTTCTTCTTCAGAGGTTCTTTGTCTCTTTCTGCTTTTCCAGAGGGGAGGGTGCTTCTGTCAGTCCCCGTTTTAATAAGGTAAGGGTTTCCCAGTTCGAAGTAACTCCACTGGGGATTGGTGGGAGTCCCTGCCATCTCACTTTTTTGCATGACTCAGCTCCTTCTTGTCGAGCGTGAGTTGATCGGCCTTCTGGCTCTTGTCTTTCTGAGTGGAGGCCCTCCCTGTTCTGAGGAGGAGATCATCATTTAAGCAAAATTGGGGCTTCTTTTGAAAGGACCGTTCCACTGAGGATTTGCGGAAGCCTTCTTGCATTTGTCTTTCTTTTGCAAAACCAGCCTCTTCAGACTGGGCATGGTCTTGACATACAGCTTCAGGTTTCTTGGACACTCTGCTTGGGGAAAAGAATCAGTTTTAGGGACAGAGGAAGTCTTTGCCATTCCCCTTGCCGGTGTATTACTGCATTGGCTTTCCGCCGTTCTGCCTTTCTTCTGCTCTTGACTTCAATGTGCTTCCGGACCTCTTTCTGATTCTTTTGCCTTGCCTGGGCCTACAAAATTCTCACAAAGCAGTGAGGTATCTGAAATTTGAACAGAGGTAAGCATCCGCGGTTTACTTGCTTTTAATGTGTATGCCAGTGCACATGACTGAAATGACACAATTTTCAAAAGTTTTTTTTTTTTTTTTTTTTGAAAATTGTACAAGTGATTTAAAAAGAGAGGCGAGACCAACGGTCATGGTGAATTGCCTTGTTAGCTCGAGGTGTTTCGGGACGGTGTGTTTGACACGCAATCCCATGAGATTCTCGACTTGTGCCAACTAAGGCTTTGCAGAGGTTTAGAAAATTGAAGGGCATCTCGAGGGATGTTCTCCCTCTCTCGGTTTTGGGTTTTCTCTCACCTTGATCCAAAATTTTTTTCAAGGTGGTTTCAGGATTTTGCAATTGAAGGTTTTTCCCTTTCTCTTTTCCCTTGGGTTAGTGCCAGTCCCAGTTTACGGATTTTGGCCAACTCGCACATCATGTCTCATAGATCAGAGAGGTCTTTACATTAGGACGAAACATTGGCTTGGTTTTAAATCTAAGAAATGAAGGGATATAAGGCCCAAATTCTTATCTTTTCATTTTCAGGTTTTGCTTTGTGTCTTGCAAAAGCTCGTTCTTCTTTTTAGATTCCTTCATCATAGATTTGCATGAATCCCATTGTCACATTTTCCGCAATCAGAAAGGACTTTTTGATAGGACGAAACAAAGGCTGGGGTTTTTTGGTTCATGAAAGAAAGGAGTATGGCTCAAAGTTTCTTTGTAAATGGGTCGAGTCATGTTCTACTCTTTTCTCAGCCGCTTGGGCTTTGCCATTACCTTTTGCTTTCCTCCATTTTCCTTTTTGAGGTCTTTTGTGACCTTCGCCTTTTTCTTTTGCTTTTGCTCTATCATCATCATCATTTTTTTTGGTTCTTTTTCTGTCCTTTGCTTTGGGATCATCTTGACTTTTCGCCTTGATTAGCAAGTCCCAGTGTATTTCCTGCTTGCTTTTCTCTTCTTTGTTTCTGCTCATTCAGGTCTTCTCTTCTTTACCCAGCACCAGATTTAGGGCTCATGACTCAGTGGGTTGGAAGAAAGAAAATTAGGCTCAAAATGGTTTGACTAGAGATATGACTTTGAAAACCGGGGAAATAAAGCAAGGATGGCCTTTCATCCTTTTGCAGGAGTTGTGACGACTTGGAATGCTCATGCAAACTTATTCAAGAATCTATTTATCCTTTTCATTTTCTTTTGTAGCTTTGCCCCAGTGTGGGGTGGCTAGACACAACACAGGTATTTGAACAACACGATCAAGCTCAAAGTGTTTTGACTAACGATTCTCGCAATTCAAGGATGTATGAAGGATGGCCTCTCATCCTTTCTTAGAGACATGATGTTAAAGCCGGCCTCGGCCCTTAACTGGTTTTTGCACTTTCACTTTCTTTCTTTCTTTTCTCTCAAGGATCGCCCTACCCAACGTG
Source organism: Buxus sempervirens (assembly GCA_947561395.2). Classification (NCBI taxonomy): domain Eukaryota; kingdom Viridiplantae; phylum Streptophyta; class Magnoliopsida; order Buxales; family Buxaceae; genus Buxus; species Buxus sempervirens. The sequence continues at coordinate 22,762,997 of OX387185.1, read as the reverse complement.
GAGACAGGTTTTTAGGAAGAAAATTATGGTCTGGATCAAGAAGGAATTGCCTTTAGCTCAGTCAAGGTTCTCATGGGACAGCATACTGCACCCAACTGAAGATACCTTTGAGCAACTTGGCATCCTTCCATGATCGTGGTCATTGCCAAAAGAAATGTGATCTCAGAGCAGTGTCATCACCGACCACTCACTTGCATTTTTTTTTTCCAAAAAGTATTTTTCCTTTCTTTTTGTGTTTTTCAAAAAGGTTTTTTTTTTTTTTACAAAGCTTGCATGAAAGTAAAAAACATTTAAAATATTTACAAAGCAAACACTCCTACCAGGGATACTTGGTGCAAAAAGCAAAGTTCAACTTATCCTGGTCAAGGTAGACTTGATGATTTTGGATTTCGGGATTGCTCTCTGCCTTGCAGTTTTACTACCTTGTTCAGCGGGTGCCACTTGAAGACACCTGATTGTGGTCAGGGAGAGGGTTCGTGGTGGTGGCCGCGGGAGGAGTCGATACCGAGGGATCAACCGAGATACGCTTGTTGTCGATCAAATCCTGAACATCGTGCTTCAGTTCCCAGCAACGATTGGTATGATGCCCGGGGGCTCCCATGTGGTAGTCGCAATACTCATTGGGATTGTAGGAGCGACTGTTGGACGGTTGCTGAGTTGGCTGCTTCTTCTGTAAGTACCCTTTCTTTAATAGGGTTGGCAGCAATTCTGACAAGGGATAAGGTAAGGGTGCGAACACCCGGTTCAACCTTGCTTGGAATTCCTCCTTGGTCCATCTCGGCTGCCATGCAGGTTGTGCCCCTTGACCACTATTCCGATTTTCTCTTCTGTCGGGTGCTGAAAAGTGGAAGGGCCTATTCTGCTGGACGTAGTTGACGGCCTCGTCCTCTCTCTTTCTATCCATTCCCCTTCCAGTGACAGGGGTCCTTCTCTGCTCAGTTGCAAAGCCAGCCACTCTGCCAGACTTCACCCCATCTTCTATTCGGTCTGCTACCACGACGAGGTCTGCAAAACTTGCGGCAAACTGCCCCAGTAGCAAAGTGTAGTACGGCTGCCCTAGTGTCGAGATGAACAATGTCACCATTTCCTTCTCCAACATGGGTGGTTGCACCATACCGGCCATTTCTCGCCATCTCTTTGCATATTCGCGAATGGACTCAATGCTCTTCTTTGTCATTTTTTGCAATTCCATCCGTGTGGGCAAGACCTCTGTGTTGAACTTGAAGTGTTCAAGGAATATGCTGGCCAGGTCATCCCACGTTCTTATCTGGTTCCTGTCCAGACTGGCGAACCATTTCTGCGCTGAGCCTATCAGGGAGCGTTGAAAGAATTGGATCATGATTCTCTCGTCATAGGCGTACTGGCACATATCCCCGTAGTATGCCCTAAGGTGAGACAATGGGCACCCACTTCCATCAAATTTCACAAAGTCTGGGCACCTAAACTTCGGCGAGAGTTGCAGATTAGGTAAGAATCCTAGTCTGTCCAATGAGGCTTCCTTTGGTATAGAACCTTGGTTCACAATCCGCATCTGTTCTTTTAGCATCTCCACATCCGCTTGCACCTGGACTGAGATACCTGGTGCTTCCCGTGCTCGGTACCACTCTTCTTCGTCGTGCCCCATTCCTTGTGGCATTACTTGCTGTGGTGGCCTGGCCAGGGGTGCCGGAATTTGTAACGGCTGTTCTGGTTGAGCTGCCAAACGATGCGGGATCTGTGGTTCGGGCGGCTGTAGGTTCAACTGTGGGAGAACTGGTGGTGGCTGCTCTAGCTGTGGCTGTTGTACCGGCGGTATCAGCTGCTGTGGCGGAGGTACCACTGGTGGTGGCTGTACAAGCTTCTGCGGCGCTTGCATTCTCTCCATTTGCTGCATCATGGCAGTCATCATGGTGGTCATGTTGGCCATCTACTGATTAAGACCAGCGATCACGGGGTGGCCTTCCAAGTCCTCTTGCCCATGAGGCGGGAGAGGTGGCGCTTGCTCAAGTTCTTCAGCAGGATCCATCTGTAATCTTCTTCTTGAACGTAGGAGGTATGGACTGCGAAACGCAATCTTGGTACCTTGATTGAAAATAGACAAGTCAGTATAAGGAATGCATATTGCAATGAAATATAATGCATGTCTGTGCAGATTAACTGTGATGATTTTTCTTTATTTGATTCCCTTTTTTTAACCGCCGCTTCGGAGGTTAGGGAAGAAGATTTTGAACCGCCATTTCGGAGGTTATGATTTTCCCTCAACCGCTACTTCGGAGGTGAGGACTTCTTTTTGACCGCCACTTCGGAGGTAAGCAGGTAAGATTTTGTTTTGACCGCCACTTCGGAGGTTGGATTCCTTTTAACCGCCACTTCGGAGGTAAAGGGAGAAAATTAATCTTTTTCAACCGCCACTTCGGAGGTAAGGAGATAAGGTTTTGTTTTGATTTTGGGGAACTACAAGATTTTTATGGAATTTTTGGGAAACTGCAAGAGTTGATTTTCATTGTGATCTCATTTTAACCGCCACTTCGGAGGCAAGGGGAGAGTCCCTGTTTTGACTTTAGGACCCACGAGAATTGATTTACGCAAATTTTGGAAACTGCAAGAGTTGATTTCCAAATATTGGTACACGTCCATGGGACAGTCCCTGTATTTGACCTCCAGGAACTTCAAGAGTTGATTCCTGCGGGGTAAGTGATTCCTACCGAATTTGGGGAAATGCGAAATGATTTCCAAAGCAGCAGAAGTACGAAATGACTTCTATTAGGAACCGGGGAAGCGCGAAATGGCTTCGATTTGGATTTCGGAAACACGAAACGGTTTCAGAGTAGCGGAAGCACGAAATGGCTTCAAATTGGAAACACGAAGTGGTTTCAGATTTTGGGGAAGCACGAAATGGCTTCGGGAGCAGCAGAAACACGAAATGGTTCCTACTATGATATGGTTTTAAATTTGGGGGAGCATGAAATGGCTTCGGATTCAGGAAACACGAAATGGTTTCAATTTTGGAATCACGAAATGGTTTCAATTTGGGGGAAGCACGAAATGGCTTCGGATTTGGAAACACGAAATGGTTTCAATTTAGAGGAAGCACGAAATGGCTTCGGGAACAGCAGAAACACGAAATGGTTCCTACTACGATATGGAAACATGAAATGGTTTCAATTTGGGGGAAGCACGAAATGGCTTCGGATTTGGAAACACGAAATGGTTTCAATTTAGAGGGAGCACGAAATGGCTTCGGATTTGGAAACACGAAATGGTTTCAATTTAGAGGAAGCACGAAATGACTTCGGATTTAGGAAACACGAAATGGTTTCAATTTGGGGGAAGCACGAAATGGCTTCGGATTTGGAAACACGAAATGGTTTCAATTTAGAGGAAGCACGAAATGGCTTCGGGAACAGCAGAAACACGAAATGGTTCCTACTACGATATGGACGCACGAAATGGTTTCAAATTGGGGGAAGCACGAAATGGCTTCGGATTCAGGAAACACGAAATGGTTTCAATTTTGGAAACATGAAATGGTTTCAATTTGGGGGAAGCACGAAATGGCTTCGGATTTGGAAACACGAAATGGTTTCAATTTAGAGGAAGCACGAAATGGCTTCGGATTTGGAAACACGAAATGGTTTCAATTTAGAGGAAGCACGAAATGGCTTCGGATAAGGGAAGCACGAAATGGTTTCAATTTAGAGGAAGCACGAAATGGCTTCGGATTTAGGAAACACGAAATGGTTTCAATTTTGGAAACACGAAATGGTTTCAATTTGGGGGAAGCACGAAATGACTTCGGATTAAGATTTTGGGAAACACGAAATGGTTTCACTTTTGGTGGAAGCACGAAATGGCTTCAAGGGTAGCAGAAACGTGAAATGGCTTCGGCTAAAATTTTGCCATTCAGAGGCGAGGGGAAGAGTTCCTGATCTTGTGGGTGGTCCCGGTTTGGGCAGAAGTCCCTGTCTTCGGCAGAAAGTCCCTGCTTGGGAAGAAGTCCCAGTTTGGGAAGAAGTCCCGGTTTGGGAAGAGTTCCTGTTTTTGGGGAAACGCGAAATGATTTCCTAGGGCTGCAGAAGCACAAAATGGCTTTGACTGAGATTTGAGATTAGCGATTGGCATTTTGCCATATTTGGTCTTTACTTGGATTTGAAATTTCTTCTTTATTTTCTTTTCATCATCATTTTTTTTTCTTTCTCAACTTGGCTGATGGTCCTCAACAGGGGTTAGACTCATCCTTGGTTTTTCTTGACTTGTCATTTTGGGCTAGGTCACAGCCCATTTATTTCAATGATTTTTCTGATTAAGATGAAGCTGATTGAGGCACAGGGGATTAGAGCAAGTCCCGGTGTAGCTTTGATCTTTGGAAAATTCCTTGCATTATTTCTTTTGAAAATGATTTGATAAAAAAGCTTGTGCAAATGATTTTGAAGTTTGTGCACTCAATGCATGGAGATGCTTACATAAAATTAAAGCTGAGGCTAAATGGCATTACCATTCAAAAACCTATATCCAAAATTGAATATGAGAAAATTACATCAAAAGGGTGTGTGCATAGCCCTAAAAAGGTTGGTGCCTCATGGGGCACGACCTCTAGACATACTTGTGTATGGAAGCACATCCGAGTCTCGGTCTGCTTTTCTTTCATCTGCTTTTGCCTTCAGGTATCAAACCAAAAGAATTTACAACTTGCCAGCGAGGGCGAAAATTTACATGATATTCACAAAAAATCTGCAAAGGATTCATCCTCAGGGCTGTTGAGAGCCAAAAGGAAGGATACAAATTTGCTTCAAGGCGGGTAAGCCAAATTCCTAAATCTAGGGTTTAGTTCCCCTGCTCTGATCTGGCCTGCCTTCACTTGATTGTCTGATCTAGCCGGCTTTTATCTGCTCAAAAGGCTGACCCGGACTCAGAGTGCTTCCAACGGACTCAATGGGTCAAGGCCCACGGCTCGCAGGACTCCATGCATGGATCCGGGGTGGTTCCCCTAATCAAAGTTAGGTTAGCTTCCTAAATTAGGGCTAAGGCAGCCCATATCTAGGGTTTACTCCATTTGATGCAAACAGCGGGGGTTGCTGCCCCTGATGGACTCTGAGTTTTATTCCAGTTTTACTCCTCTTGTATTCATCATTCACAACATACTCACCCTCGCATGCTCAACGCGTGGTTTACTCAGACACGTTAGGTGGGGGAGGATACCCAGCCCGAGACATAAGCCTACAAGGGTCTGGATCAGTACTGGATCCTCGCGTGCCACGGCAAGAAACCAGTGGTGCTAATGGACTCCAGAAAACTGGGGGGATGGGTTTACCCTGCTTTCCCCGGCAAGCCACGGGAGTGTAGGTGCTAATACCATCCCAAGAGTCAGTTCATAGGAATCAGAATGGTAGGCTGCTAGATAGGTCTAGGTTTTGGAGAAGAAGATGCAATATCCGTATTCACTCAATCATTCAGGGTCGGATCATTCACGCATCCTCCCTCGTGCGTGTCACCCCACGCAGTTTATCACAAAACTGGAAGATAAATCCATCCACGGTGTGGTGGTGTGCCCGTATGTGCATTTGGGCTGAGTGCGGTGTCTAACCGGTGAGATTTGACTGGATTTTGTTGACAAAGGAGTTTTTACCGTCTCGTATAGTAAGGTGCAGAATTGGCACACAATACGAGGTTCCGGGAGAGTCCCCAGGTAAGTGGGGGGTCACAGGGGACCGCTTAAATCCCACTTTCCTTAGGCGATTATCATGTCCTTGTGACAGGACTCCCCAGAATACGCAATTGCGTGTATTCCACGTCTTACTAAGTGAGGTAGTAAAACCCTAAAATCGACTAAATCCCTCTTAGGTTGACTCATTCTAACCAAGGGTTCTATTGGGCTGAAAAGTCCCCAGTGGAGTCGCCAGGCTGTGCGCACCCGATTTCGGTCGCACGACGAGGCGCACGCAAAACGATGCGTGGCTCGGGATTTGTTTGGAGTCGCCACTGCCTGATGGGGTGCAGGCAGACACCTGGGTGCCTAAGTTCTTCTACTAAGGCTTTTGGTCTGCGGCTTTGAGATTCTAAGTAGGGGCTCGGTTGCGGTCTGGGGAAGTCCGTAGACACCCCAGTCCACCCCGTCAAGTGACGGGTCCCATAGGTTTCCCTGGTTTGAGTCAACTTTGGTTTCTCACTCACCCGATTCCTATTCCAGCATGAAATTTGATTAAGTCTGGCGGGACCGCCAAAGTGGTGTGGGTCCCTTTACTTGATTTTTATCTTTTTTAGTTTAAAGTGAGATGAGTCTGCATGGGCGGGCCCCGTTGGAAGGCCCGTGGATTCCTTGGTGGGCTTGGTGGAGCCCACGTGTCCCTTGTGGGCCTCAGTCTAGCCTGAGAGGCCCTTTGGGCTTCGGTTCAAGTGAATTGATTTTATTTAAATTCCAGTATGATTATTTAAATGATTTCTATGCACGAGTGGGCCGGGACTGTTTATGGGCCCGTGAGTGGGCCTCACCCTGGTTGCCAAATGATTTAATTTATCTTTTATTAAAATTCACCAAAGTGGGCCAGGTATTGGGCTTGGGGCCCTCTACCTGGGCTTGGGCTTTGAAAAACCCAAGACTTCTTGAATTAGGGTTTTGACACCCTAACCTTGGTTTAATGGGCTTAGTGGGCCCGACAGGCCCTGCCCGTGGTCTCGGCCAAACCACAATCTATTTTAAGCATGCATGGCCTGAATAGGGCTTGGGTGGGCCTCAATTGGTCCGGCCCACTCAAATTTCTTGTTTATATTATTTTAGGCATGAATGAGTTGGTCGGGCTTGGTGGGCCCCGTTGGAAGGCCCACCGGGAATCAATTCGGACCGGGTCGGTCCATGGCCCATCTTGGGTTTCCGGGTGACCCGGAAACCCTACTGGTTCGCCCGGATTTGACCAAACAATTCAAAATATTGCACAAAATCACAAAATAGCAAAAAAATGAATTCTGGCAGTGTAGCCGGTCTGAGATACCGGTTACACACTGGTCTCTGTGTATCCGGTATCTATAACCGGCTACACACAGGCTTATGTTGATCCGGCCTGAGTTACCGGATCAAGGCACAGAAGCCTGTTTTCGGATTTTGGGCACTGGGGTTGGGTTTTCATGCTTCTTGGGATGTTCCAGGAGTTGTGTGGGCTCCTGTGTGAGCCCACATTGGTTCGGGTGATGAGGAATCACCTCATCTTGGTCATTCTTTGGGGTTCCTTAACAAGGACAAAGGGGAAAATGGAGGGGGCTTCCCCCTTTGATCATTCCCTTGGGTAGAAACCAGCAGGGGAACAGAGGTCATGTGCCTCTGTTCCGGTTGTTCACGGCCACAAACGGCAACCCAACACGCATGGTCACAACAATGCTCATGTGCACGAAAGTAAAAAAAAGAAACAAATACATCACATGCTGCTCAAACCACAGCCATGCAAGACCGAATCACGCCTAGCTAAAAAGGTGTCTACAGAAGGGAGTAGGGGGGTTACACAGGGGTTACATGGGATCATAACATGAGGAAACATGCTTCCTCTTAAGATACCAAGCACATGTCAAAACAGTGGCAAGAAGAGAACAACACATGCTAACATACCATGAAGACAAATTTATGCTAAGGAAGAAAGCAAGCTGGGCAAACTCTTTAGAATATGCTCATTTTAATATATGTACAATAAAATGTGAGGAGGGATCTTACCTGGGGGTTCTTGAACCCCGGAGTTGTGTAGAGAACTTCCTTGAAGCCGGAGTAGTTGCTGGAACAGCACCTCCGCCCACCAACCGTGGCTTCTTCTCCTTCTTCAAGCTCTTGAGTGAGGATGAGAAGGGGGTGGGGGAAGGGTAAAATGGTCTTTAGTGAAGTGGTTAGCTTTGGGGAGCAAGGAGGGGCCAAGGGAGGAGGTCTCGAACCAGTGGAGGTGGAGAAGAAAGGGGTGGAAACCAGAAAAAATCAGCCAACCCCGAAAATGAGCTGCTGTTTGATATTTATAAGCAAACTTAATGTATCCGGACTTCAAGTCCGGATACACTAAGGCTCCTTTGTATCCGGACTTGAAGTCCGGATACACTAAGGCTCCTTTGTATCCGGTCTTCAAGTCCGGATACAAACACAATCATTTGAAAATTAAATGCCGCTGCGAGCTTGTCGGTCAAGTGGCGCGAATCCTGCAGAAATATCTTCATATATCCGGTCTTCATGTCCGGATATGAAGGAGAGGCTGTGTATCCGGTATACATGACCGGATACAAATCGAAAAATTACGGATTTGCCCTTCGACTTGACCGATTCGACCGATTTGACACTTTTGGATATCTACGGATTGCCCCCTGCGAATTTTGGTTTAGTCCCTGAGATATTTGATGATTTTTGGATACTTGAGATTTAGTCCCTGAGATATTTTGCTGCATTGGCTGCCACGTGGGCAGTTCCTGCGCCACGTGTGCAGTTTCTGGTTTTGCTGCTCGGAAAGTTCGACAGCCCATATCTCCTTCATCTGAACTCCGATCTGAGCAAACTCAATTGCGTTGAACTAGTATCGGAGCCCTCTATTTAATGACATAGGGCTAAGCACTTGGCACGGGGTTCGAGGAAAAGTCAACTTTTGGCCTTCCCTCAAGTTTGACTGCCCATAGAACCTTCATCCTGACTCCGATTCCAGCAAACTCAGTTGCGTTGGACTCGTGTCAGGATTCCCTATCCAATGGTATAGGGCAAGGTAGTCAAATTTCACTTGATCAAAAAGTAAACTTCTTGTCCCCTTGGGGTTTGACTTTCTGCTAGGGTTTTCATTTTCAGCAATTCCAGGGGTGCAAAAATAAGGTGCTTACAGAGGTAGTTTGGGGGTATTTTGGGAATTCTTGTAGGTTGGAAGGTGGGGTAGAGGTTTAGGATGATTACTTGAATGGAAATGGGGAGAGGTCGTATGCTGGAGAGAATGGGGGTAGCCAGATAGAGGTGGAGGAGTCAGTTCGAATGAAAATTTAGAGTCAAAAAATACATGTGTTATATGACCAAAATATAAATACTTTTCATATCATACCCTTTTTTAAAAAAACTAATGATTGCTTTGGCCCATTCTTTTCCACCAACGCATTCTCCATGTGTGAGAATGCGTTGTCATCTTCCCCTTTTTTTCATTTTATTTTTATTTATTTTAATTATTTGATTTTTTTTAGAATTTATTATTATTTTAGTCCTTAGAATTTTTGTTTAAACGCATATGCGTTTTGAATTTTCTTTTTATTTTTTATTTAGTTTAATTAATAGATTTTTATGATATAATATTATTTTATTATTAGATTTTGTATTTAATGTCATTTCTTTAATCTTTGCCACATGTGCAGTTTTACCAGAACTTTGACTGCTTATAACTCTTTCATCTGGTGTCTGATTCCAGCAAATTTAGTGGCATTGGAATCAGCTCAAGATTCTTTATCCACTGAGACTAAGTTTGACAGCAAATTCGGACTTTTAGCAGAAGCACGAAACTGCTACCCCAGAGCCAGTTTTGCTTATATCTCTTCATCTGGGACTCCGATTCCAGCAAACTTAGTTGCATTGGAATCGTGTCAAGATGCTCTTTCTGCTGGGACAAGTTTGGATAGCTGACCCGGGGTTTAGCAGAAAGCCGATTTCTACTTTCCTCAGGTTGGACCAATCCATAACTTCTTCATCCAGACTCCGATTGGGGCAAACTTGGTGGTGTTAGAACCATATCAGAATCCTCTATTCAATGGTAAGAAGTATGGTAGTCGATCTGCACCAGATCAAAAGTCAACTTTTTGACCCCTCAGGGTTTGACTTTTCAGTTAGGATTTTATTTTATTTTTTTCATTTTTTTGGGTGCAAAAATGAGGTGCTGAAAACTGCCCCTCCTTGCCGGAGTCACCTTGGGGATGAATGGCAAAGAATAAAAGAACCTCATTTTTGCGCCTTGCATTTCTGTCGACATAATCAGTGAACTAAGTCCTTTTGATGTTGATTTCCATAAAATGGGGTTGGGGACGCGAAGCGTTGATCTCCTGAGGATTGGGTTTTGGAGCTTACTCACCCTTAATTTCTTGGGTTTTCTGGGGCAACTCCTTGTTTTTTTTTAATTCAAGTTAAAAAGAGATGGAATTGGACTTAAGTTCACCAACCTATTTCGACATTGATGCAAGGCACACTCAACAATATTATTTTCTTCTTGTTTGTTCCATTAAAGCTTTTAGGTGATTTACAGTTTCTAATTCAAAATTTTCAAGGGCAGTTTTTTTTTTTTTTTTGATTCAAGATTTTCAAGGACAAGTTTTTTTTTTTTAAGAATGAAGGGGAGGACAAAGGGAGAAGTTGCGAAGGAGGAGGAGGTGCTCTCAACACTGTTCGATGCCTCAAGGGAGCTCGTACACCTATCCTATTCTATTTACAAAAGTGGGAAATAAAAATTTACAAAATGGGGCTATCTTGCTCGGGCATTCTTCCTTTTGTCATCTCCTTCATGTCTTGATAGGTTCACCGCTTCTTTCTTCGGCAGGGGGGAAGCTTTTTCCTCCAGCTGGTTTTATGACGAGGTAGAAGCTTCTCGATTTGGTACAGCTCCACTGGGGATTGGTGGGAGCCTCTGCCGCTTTTCTTGATTCTAAAGAGTTTTTTCTACAAGGCCAGCCTCTTCAGATTGGGCATGGCCTTGTTGCACTGTTGAATAAGGAAACTCCGCCGGGGAAACGAGTCTATGGGGATAAGAGAGTCTTTTGTTACCCCCCTTGCATTGGCTTTGCTTTTCTTTTTCCCTTTTCTTTTCTCCTGGGTTCAAGGCACTTCTTGACATCCTTCAGCTTTTCTGCCTTGCGCAGGCCTGTACAATTTTTACAAAACGGTGAGATGTCCGACATTCAGAAGATAAGCTATGCTTCTTCTTTTTTTTTTGCAAGTGTTTTAAATGAAAAGGCTAGACCAGTGACCATGGTAAATTGCCTTGTTTGCTTGAAGTGTTTTGGGATGGTGTGCTCGACACGCATTCCCATGAAACCTCTGACTTATGCTGGCAAGAGTCTAAAAGATGAGGAGTGCTTCAAGGAGTGTTCTCTAGTTTCGATTTCTCTCACTTTCCCTAACCCTGAGGGTGGTTTCAAGATTTTGCGATTGAGGGTTCCTCCCCTGGGTTAGTGTCTGCTCCAGCTTGAGGGTCTTTGGCCGGCCTTTGCATATCATATCCCATAAATCAGAAAGGCCTTGAAGTTGGGACGAAACATCGGCTTTGTTTCAAGTCTAAGAAATGACGGGTTATAATGCTCAAATCCTTATTTTTCACTCTCAAGTTTCACTTTGTGTCCTGCCGAAGCTCATTTTTTCTTTTTAGATTCCTTCATTATTAGTCTGCACAAATCTAAGTGTCACATTCTCTGTAATCAGAAAGGGCTTTCTGATGGGATGAAATGAAGGTCAAGGTTTTGGTTTATGAAGGAAAGGGAATACGGCTCAAAGTCATTTTGTAAATGGGTCGAGTCATGTTCCACCCTTTTCTTGATCGCTTGGACTTTGGTATTTCTATTCTTTTTTTCTTTTTCTTTCTCCTTTTGAGGTCCTTTTGTGACATTCTCTTCTTTTTTAGCATTTTCATCTTTGCTTTTGGGGTTTATCTTTGACTCTTGATTTGATTGGTGTGCCCCAGTGTGCTTCCTGATTTCTTTTGCTTTTTCTTTGTTTTTGCACACTTCCATCCTTTCTTCTTTCCTTCTTCCTGATTACTCATCCTTTTTATTTTCTTTTTTAGCTTTGCCCCAGTGTGGGGTGGCTAGACACAATACAGGTGTTTGAATGATACGATCAAGCTCAAAGTGTTTTGACTAGCGGTTCTTATGATTCAGGATGAATGAAGTATGGCTTTTCATCCTTTCTCAAAGACATGATATGGGGCCGGCCTTAGCCCTTAGCTGGTTTAGACACTTTCTGTAAGACCCCGAATTTTCCTTAAACAATATAATAAATTCACAAATAATATCCTTGGGAGTTATAATTGATGGAAATAATTTGTTGACGTAGGTGAGTGTGATATCAGTGGAGATCAAGTGTTGGACGCATCATGAGTTATCAAGGTATGATTCATATTTTAAGTTTGTTGTATTCTGATTGGGCAGTGTGTGTGCGCACCTCGGGCGCGCATGTAGACACCTTGTTGACTTTTGGTCTGAACCAGTGATTCTGGATAAGTGACCCGATTACAACCCAGGGAAGTCCTTGAATACCCTAGGTTGCCTCACCGAAATGGGTTCCCTTAAATTAGTTGGATATTTAATGGGTTCTCTTATTTATTATTTTTATTTTTAACAAATTCTAATAATAACATATCTACATTGGGAGATGTAAGATTAAACAAATAAAACTAACTGAAAGAGTAGGAGACTACTCTACAGGTCCTCGATCTACAACAATTATGATCTTAACAATGCGGAAACATACACACAGAATTTATACGAGGAAACATGAATCCAGATCCAGGAAAAACTTCGAGTCTATATGAGGCGACTAACCCTTAGAATCTCCACTATTAAATGAAAATCAATTACAAAGGAAAACACACTTAACCTTTACAATTGAACTCACTCAACAGTAATCCACAGCTCGAATCCACGAACTGTAACACAACTTGAATCCACAAGCTGCAATTCACAATCTATCCAGATCCACAGCTCGAATCCACGAACTGTAACACAACTTGAATCCACAAGCTGCAATTCACGATCAATCCAGATCCACAGCTAGAATCCACAAACTGTAACACAACTTGAATCCACAAGCTGCAATTCACGATCAATCCAGATCGTGACAATCACCTCAGAGTCCACTGAGATGATCCAATGCAATAGGAATCCACCTATGCATCCAACAAGCTCGATCACCAATCCAGGAGATCATACGATCATGTGAAGTTCCGAAATGAAGAAGAATCCTCAAACTTCAATTCCAGGAGATCTCTCTCAGATCTCCCCCTCACTCGATCACCGACTCTCTAAATATGAATTGATTGAATCTCGAACACCTCAAGATCCAAATCAAATTAATCAAAAGACAAAGTCATTTCTAAAAAATACAGCTCGTCTATTTAAAGAAGAAAAACTCAGATCGCATCGAGCGCTGGTGGCATCGCCTTGCGATCGGGGTAGACGGCTGGAAGCGAACTCAAGTCCCGCTCAAATCCAAATGACCCAGTTAAGGGCGCGCTGCCAGTGCGCTGCTAGCGGGAGGGAACGCGGCATGTGCACAACTGATTTTCAGATTCTTCAATCTTGCTCTGCGCTACCAGCGGCGTGTCGGTGTCGCCTTACGACGCAGGTGCACGTGCTTTACTTTCAAAGTGCTATTTCACTTATGCGCTGCCAGCGGAGTGGTAGCGGCGTTGTTCCTCGCAAGTGCCTTTACGAAATGTTCTTTATTTAGAAAACCTTACATTTTCTTGAGCTACCAGCGAAGTGGTAGCGGTGTGGCAGCCTCACCTTCCTCTTTACTAAATTCACAGAACTTATCTTTTGATTCTGCACATCTTGAAGATTATTAGAGGATATAATTTGTCAAACATTTGCCATATAAGGAGTGTGAGTTTTCACACTTACAATCTCCTCCTTGGCAAATGCCTGACAACAAACTTACAACAGTGCTTAATATCAAATTCAGATATTGATTTCCATTTAAACATTCAAAACACAATGATAAGGGAGAACTCAGAATTTCATTCATTTTCAGAAAAAATATACATTGTTCAGAAGATATATATACATTCAACCAAAAAAAATCTCCCCCGTAAACCTACTTCCAGAAAACACAAAGACCAACAGAACAAACAAAAACTTGATGATCATCAACCAGCAACCAGCAGCATCATCAAAATGACTCCCCCTTTCTGGAAGGAGGTTTCGGATCCCAAGTTCTTGAATAATGCCGTTATGCATCTTGGGACCGGGAGTGCAGCCAACACAACTTGTGATCCATCTCCAACTGGGTTCTTCGAATGCTACTCATAAAATGATCAGCTTCATTTTGCATGCGTTGCTGCGCAGCAACATCCCTTTGCACCTCGCCACATGCAAAATCTACATCCTTTGCAAGCTTATCCAGCTTCTTTTGGGTCTCTGATTTGAACATACTCATCATGAGCATGTGAGCCCTTACCTCAGAATTGAAAGCCTCTTGGGAGGCTTGCATGGAATTCAACTTGTCCAGGATTGCCATAGCATCAGAACTGGACAAGGAGGATTGAGAAGAAGAAGGCTCCGAAGAAGCCAACCGAAAAGGATTAGCTCTTTTGCTTCTAGTAAGGGTGGAGGCATCAATGGGAGGTTTGGGGTGAAGGATCAAATCAACAGGATCAGGTAGGATCCCCTGGTGAATGCACAAGTAAGTGATGAAAATCCCAAAGGGAAGAGCAGAAGTCTTGGATTTTAAATTCCGAGACTGAATGATCTGATTGAGGATGATGGAAGGGAGACAGACACTGTCTCTGTTCCATAGAGCATGAAGGAGTCTTGCTCGAGAGTGAGAAATCTCAGAATGATGATCTGAGGGAACAAGAGAAGCACAAATGAACAGATTCAAGATCCTGAGAAGATATTGGAGAGAGCCATGAGGAAGATAGTTGGGCTTATTTTTGATGGAGGTGGGAGCACCCTGAACAATAAGAGAAGAAATTATTGACTCCATGGGAGGATCAGAGTGAGAGGCTAGAAAGTCAAAAGAAGGAGATTCAACAATGGGCAGTTCTAGAAGAGAGGAGATAAGATCTTTGGAGAAGTCGAAAGAGATTCCCCGGACATAGGCTTTGACGAAGCCTTGATTTGCAAGATGAAGATGGTGGAGGTTCAAATAGAACTCTCAAACCAGGTCTTGATAAGCAAAATCACTTATCAGAGCAAATTTCTTCCATCCATTGTCCGAAAACAAGGAGAAGATCGGAGAGTCAGAGAAGGAGTCAAGCTTAATGGCCCTTTCCAAGAGGAGTGGCCTGTGCTTGAAGAATTCATTATAATCAGACAAACCATTTCCAATGAATGGTTCAGATGAAGGTGAAGGGGATGGGGGTCTCACCGGTGGAGAAGAGACAACCGGAGAGGTTCTCACTAGTGGAGAAGATGTGGAAGGAGAATCAGTCCTAGACTTTTTCTTGGGAGGCATGATGAAAATACAAGAGAAAAAAATAGAAGAGAGAGAAGAACACAAGCAAAGCACGACAAAGCCCTAATGGCAGAACAATCTATCAAACCCTAACTTAGAAGAATGAGAGAAGAACACTGCAACTGAAAAAAAATGAAGAAGAAAGACGAAGACAGTAAAAAAAATTTTTTACTTGAACAATGGACAAGGTGAAGGAAGGGAAGACCGAAGGCAACTGATTACCACGATGCGAGGAGCGAGGTGAATCGCAGACAAAGATAAAAAGAAAAAATAGAGGTAAAAAGTGAAACAGATTTCCCCTTTTTATAGACAAAAAGATCTCGCTGCCAGAGTGCATCCAGCGATGCTTAACAGGGCAGGTGCCAAAGCACGAAAGAAGGGAGAGGGCTACCAGCACGCTTCTAGCGACGTAGAAGGTGCACATGCACAATCAAGAAAAAAATACAATCACAAGGCAAAAATTTATAAAAAGAGTTTGAACTATTCTTCATGAAAAATTCATACATCTAAACACAAGGCTAAGATTTTAATTGAACTAAAAATCATCCAGATAATCAACTTTTATTCAATCCAAGAAGTAATTATCACAAAATTGATCTTGAAGAACCTATCAAGGTTAATTCAGATGTGATACATTTCATATCTATGGCCAAAATTTCCTTCATGGTTTCTCATACTATAAATTTTCTTCAAGATATTGAGCACACATGCATATTAATGAATCAATGCTTGTGTAGTGTGTGAAATACATTTTTGACTTTTACACTTTATACATATGGAAGGCTATTTTAGTGTAATCATACTTGGAAAGTATAGACATACCCCAAACTTCATTTTGGTGGCTTTCGCACATCAGAGATAGGTAGCCTTTTCTGATCTCTTTTTCTTTTCTTTTTGTAGAAGGCATTGACCCTTAAAAAACCTGAGTTTACAGTTCATTCCAAGAATATACCTTCTTTCTCTTTTTCTTTTTGAGAATTACAGTGGCTTTCACTCTAATCTCTATGGCAGCCATTTCCAAAACTTTTCTTTTCATAAAGGTGATAGCCTATAGATCCCAAGCTTCAACACACAATAAACTTCAATACACAAAGATGTTTAAGACAAAATTGATAGTTGAGTACAAGACATTTCTGTCAATATGCATAGACTCAAGCTTCTTGAATTAAGATTTTAGTATCAAGAACACATAAATTCATTTTGAACAGACATGTAAATCAATTTACATCTAAATTAACTCAAAACAGAACCTGATTTTCAGTTTTGAGAGCATACTCCTAGGATTTCCTAAGAGTTTCAAATCTGTTCTGATCTAAAGGTTTAGTGAAAATATCAGCCAACTGTTTTTCAGTAGATATATATTCAATCATAACAGTTTTGTCTTCAATTAACTCTCTTATAAAGTGATGCCTGATGTCTATATGTTTAGTCCTTGAGTGTTGAACAGGATTTTTGGAAATATTTATGGCACTTTGATTGTCACAGAAGAGAATCATTTGATCCTGATCTAAACCATAATCAGATAGCATTTGTTTCATCCAAATTAGTTGAGTACAACTGCTACCTGCAGCAATGTACTCTGCTTCAGCTATACTCAGTGAAACTGAGTTTTGCTTTTTGCTTAACCAAGCAATGAGGTTATTACCCATATAAAAGCAACCACCAGAGGTGCTTTTTCTATCATCCATACACCCAGCCCAATCAGCATCAGTATATCCAGTAAGATATGGGTTTGTTTCTTTGGAGAACCAAATTCTCAGATCAACAGTTCCATTTACATACTTTATAATCCTTTTCACAGCATTTAGAAGAGTTTCTTTAGGATTAGCCTGATATCTTGCACAGACTCCAACACTAAAACTTATATCAGGTCTACTTGCTGTTAAGTACAGAAGACTTCCAATCATCCCTCTGTACAAGGTAGGATCTATATCCTTCCCAGATTCATCTTTTCCAAGCTTTAAGCTAGTACTCATAGGAGTCCTAGCATGTTTTGCATGAATTAAACTGAATCTCTTGACTAGATTTCTTGCATATTTTGCTTGAGAGAAAAAAATCCCTTGTTGAGATTGATAAATCTGAAGTCCTAAGAAAAAATTCAGTTCACCCATCATACTCATCTCAAATTCACTCTTCATTAAGTCTCCAAAGGAATGAGCATGAGTTTCAGAAGTAGATCCAAACACTATATCATCAACATAGATTTGAGCAATCAAAATATGCTTGGACTCTCTTTGAATAAAGAGAGTTTTATCCACATTTCCTCTCATAAATCCAGATTCAAGTAAGAAAGAGGTGAGTCTCTCATACCAAGCTCTCGGAGCTTGTTTGAGTCCATACAAGGCCTTGTTCAGCTTATAAACATGTTTAGGATAATTTGAGTCCTCAAATCCTTTAGGTTGCTCTACATAAACCTCTTCATTCAGATATCCATTTAAGAATGCACTCTTAACATCCATTTGAAACAGTTTAAACTTCAAATAGCATGCAATAGACAAAAGCAATCTGATTGACTCTAACCTAGCTAGAGGAGCAAAGGTTTCATCAAAATCTATTCCTTCTACTTGGGTGTATCCCTGAGCAACAAGCCTAGCTTTATTTCTGGTTACAACCCCATTCTCATCAGATTTGTTCTTAAAAATCCATTTGGTTCCTATCACATTCAGATTAGAGGGTCTTTCAACCAATTCCCATACATTATTTCTAGTAAATTGGTTTAGTTCTTCATGCATAGCATTTAACCAAGAGTCATCCAACAAGGCATCTTTATAAGATTTTGGCTCAAATTGAGATAAATATGAAGAAAATCTTACCTCATTATGTAATTGATGTCTTGTTCTTACTCCATCTGAAATATTTCCAACAATTTGCTCAGTTGGGCGGTCTTTGAGAGTTTTTGTCAGAGTAACAACTTCATTGCTTGAGGAAGCATCTCTGATTTCATCCTCTTCATCTACAACCTGCAAAAATTCACAGTCAATTCCTTCATCATCTATTAACACATTAATAGACTCCATTACAACAGATTTTTACAAGTTAAAAACTCTGTATGCTCTACTTGAAGAGGAATATCCTAGAAAAATTCCTTCATCACTTCTAGAATCAAATTTTCCTAGATTTTCTCTGTCCCTTAGGATATAACATTTACTTCCAAAAACTCTAAAATATTTCAAGTTTGGCTGTTTTCCTTTCCAAATTTCATAAGGAGTTTGTTTCCACCTAGATCTGACATATACTCTGTTACTTATATAACAGGCAGTATTTATTGCTTCAGCCCAGAATTTTGTTGACACTTTCTTGGCTATCATCATGGTTCTAGCCATTTCTTGCAAAACTCTATTCTTCCTTTCCACAACTCCATTTTGTTGTGGGGTCTTAGGAGCAGAAAATTCATGTTTAATTCCTTGTTCTTCACAAAACTTGGAAAACATCTGATTTTCAAATTCTGTCCCATGATCAGATCTTATTCTAACAATCCTCCTTATTTGCAAGTTCTTTTCAACTTGAATTTGACAGCACAATTGTTTAAAGCAATCAAAACATTCAGATTTTTCTCTTAGAAAATTTACCCAGGTGTATCTACTGTAGTCATCTACAGCAACAAAGATATACCTCTTTCCTCCAAGACTTTCAGTCTTTGTAGGTCCCATCAAGTCCATATGAATCAGTTCTAATGATCTAGAGGTTCCTACAATGTTGGTTTTCTTGTGTGTGGCTTTGATTTGCTTTCCTTGATTGCAAGGACCACACATTCACTTCTTTTTATTGTTCCCAAACTTGGGAATTCCTCTAACCAATTCAGACTTAGAGATTTTTGACAAATCTCTATAGTTAATGTGACCAAGTCTTCTATGCCACAAATCAATTTCATTGCATATAGAGGATTTTAAAGAGCTTTCATTGTTTCCAATGATTCCATAACAATTGTCACTTGTTCTTACACCTATAAGAACTGTTCTACCAGAATTATCCAAAATTTTACATTCTTTTCTGGTAAAGTTGACAAACAATCTTGAATCACATAACTGGCTAATACTAATTAAGTTTGCCTTCAAACCAGATACAAATAACACATTCTTTAGACAAACTCCATTAGGACCAGTTACTGTTCCTTTACCTTTGACTTGAGAAGTGCTTCCATCACCAAATGTTACACTTCCACCAAAATATTCTTCAAAGGTACTAAACATAGACTTATGTCCACATATATGTCTTGAACAACCACTATCCAAGTACCAAATGTTGACATCATGAACTTTCAAAGCTATATGAACCACATTTGCAACTAAGCAGTCTTTTCTAACCCAAATCTATTTTTCATGTGTTTTCTGAGAAGTACCTTCATCAACAACTTGGGATTTTGAAGGAAGTTTCTTTGACAGATTTGTAACTTCCTTATTTAATGATTCAGTCAATTTTAACAAGGAATCAAATCTGTTATGTAAATCCAAGGACTGACTTTGATTTACTTTCCTCTTACTGTCAAAATATCCCTTGGGAAAACCATGATGGCACACAGGTATGAACCTATATTCAGAAGAATCAAAATTTCCAGATTTGACAGTATTTCTAAACTGTACAGATTTAGATTTTTCAGATTTTGAAGATTTACCTGTTGAGCTTACTTCTCCAGAAGAAATTTTCTGTGAAAATTCCTTATTTTGATTACTTACATCAAGCTTTTCAATCATTGCAGAATTTGTGCTTTCAGTAACTTCCTTTGAAGTTGATTTCTCATCAACTTTTTCTTTACCTTTTTCTTTTCTTTGATTTTTCCAAATCTCTTCAATTTGATGATTTCCTGCAGAAAAATTTGAAGCATTAGATTTAATTGAATTTGACAATTTCTCAAGTTCAATAACTTTACCTTGAAGTGCAGAGATCTGAACTTCCTTTTCTTTTAATTTTGCAGTTTTTTCAGTCAAAGAAGTTACCAGAAAATTTTCTTTGACATGTCTTTCAAGTAACTTCTTGTTTATTGAATCTATTTCTGCAAAAGCTTTATTTTTCTCTGTTTCTGACTCCTTCAATTTTTTACTCAGTTTCTTGACTTTCTTCTGAACTCTATTGAATTCCTTACATAGCTGATTGTAGGCTTCTTGTAATTCTTCTTCATCATCTGATAAACTTTCTTTATTATCTCCTACAATGTCAGAGATTGAACTACCAGAAGAAGATGAGTAAAAGGAATTGAAAGCAGTAAAATTAGCAGAAATATCCTCATCTGATTGTGAAGAATTATCAGTATTACTGTCATCCCAAGTAACCTGATAATTTGTCTTTTTCTTTTTATCCTTTGAAGGACAATCAGAAGCAACATGTCCAAATCCTCTACATTTATAGCATTGAACTTCATCGTTTTGAGAAAATTTCTTCTCCTTTCTTAGATCAGAAATTTTCTTATCAGATCTTCTATTAGATCTGTCCATGGATAATAAAGGATTAGATTGTCTCTTTTTAAACATTCTCTTGAATTTTTTAGCTAAGAGAACTAATTCATCCAGATCTACTTCAGAATTATCTGATTCTTCATTATTTACAGATTTTAGAGCTATTCCTTTACTCCTTTTAAGAATATTCAGATCTAGCTCATAAGTCTGTAAAGATCCTACCAGATCTTCAATTCTCATGGTATCCACATCTTTTGCCTCTTGAATGGCAGTAACTTTTGGTCTGAATTTTTCAGGCAAAGATCTCAAGATCTTTCTAACAACCTTGGATGTAGAGATCTTTTCTCCAAGCTTAAAGCTCGAATTAACAATATCCGAAAGTCTAGCATAAAATTCATCAAAGGACTCATCATCTTTCATGTATAAAGTTTGGAAAGATGTTGTAAGTTTTTGAAGTCTAGACTGCTTGACAGCTGAGGTTCCTTCATGAGTAACCTCAAGAATGTCCCAAGCTTCCTTACCTACTTCACATGAGGAAATTCTCCTAAATTCCTCAACACTTACAGCACAAAATAAGGCATTCATTGCCTTGTTGTTCCATCCACATAGATCAGATTCAGCTTTACTCCACTGATCATGAGGTTTAGGCATCACAACACCTCCTACTGTTGTGATTTCTAGTGGATGATAACCATTACATACAGAGAGCCAGACACGCTCATCGATAGATTTCAGGTAAGCTCTCATCCTTGCTTTCCAGTAAGAATAATTGTTACCTTCGAATAATGGAGGTCTAGAGGCAGATCCTCCTTCTTTTCCAAAGTCCATGCTATAGATCTAGATCACACTTTGTATAACAATTCAAAGTGAATAGGCTCTGATACCAATTGAAAGAGTAGGAGACTACTCTACAGGTCCTCGATCTACAACAATTATGATCTTAACAATGCGGAAACATACACACAGAATTTATATGAGGAAACCTGAATCCAAATCCAGGAAAAACCTCGAGTCTATATGAGGCGACTAACCCTTAGAATCTCCACTATTAAATGAAAATCAATTACAAAGGAAAACACACTTAACCTTTACAATTGAACTCACTCAACAGCAATCCACAGCTCGAATCCATGAACTGTAACACAATTTGAATCCACAAGCTGCAATTCACGATTTATCCAGATCCACAGCTCGAATCCACGAACTGTAACACAACTTGAATCCACAAGCTGCAATTCACGATCAATCCAGATCCACAGCTCGAATCCACGAACTGTAACACAACTTGAATCCACAAGCTGCAATTCACGATCAATCCAGATCGTGACAATCACCTCAGAGTCCACTGAGATGATCCAATGCAATAGGAATCCACCTATGCATCCAACAAGCTCGATCACCAATCCAGGAGATCATACGATCATGTGAAGTTCCGAAATGAAGAAGAATCCTCAAACTTCAATTCCAGGAGATCTCTCTCAGATCTCCCCCTCACTCGATCACCGACTCTCTAAAGATGAATTGATTGAATCTCGAACACCTCAAGATCCAAATCAAATTAATCAAAAGAAAAAGTCATTTCTAAAAAATACAGCTCGTCTATTTAAAGAAGAAAAACTCAGATCGCATCGAGCGCTGGTGGCATCGCCTTGCGATCGGGGTAGACGGCTGGAAGCGAACTCAAGTCCCGCTCAAATCCAAATGACCCAGTTAAGGGCGCGCTGCCAGTGCGCTGCTAGCGGGAGGGAACGCGGCATGTGCACAACTGATTTTCAGATTCTTCAATCTTGCTCTGCGCTACCAGCGGCGTGTCGGTGTCGCCTTACGACGCAGGTGCACGTGCTTTACTTTCAAAGTGCTATTTCACTTATGCGCTGCCAGCGGAGTGGTAGCGGCGTTGTTCCTCGCAAGTGCCTTTACGAAATGTTCTTTATTTAGAAAACCTTACATTTCCTTGAGCTACCAGCGAAGTGGTAGCGGTGTGGCAGCCTCACCTTCCTCTTTACTAAATTCACAGAACTTATCTTTTGATTCTGCACATCTTGAAGATTATTAGAGGATATAATTTGTCAAACATTTGCCATATAAGGAGTGTGAGTTTTCACACTTACACTAACAAAACTAATAATGTGTAAGACCCTGATTTTTGGTGAGTTTATTTATTTATTTAGTTATTTATTTTGATATATAAACTGTGTTTATCAGGTAATTTTTGTGGTTTGAGGGCTTAGCCCATACTCGTATGTACAGGCGTTATATAGCCGTTTTTCTGGAAAATTATATTATTATTATTATTATTATTAAAGTATAGTTGTGTGATTAATAACGTAAGTGGATGCGGAACATGTAAGGTTTTTCAGTGGGCCAGCGTGCATGGGATCAAGGAAATGGGAGAGTGATCGAGCGGCGTATGTATCAAGGTAAGAATACTAAAAAGGGAAAGTAGGGTTTTGGGGTTTATGGGAATACGCGTATCATACTTACGGAAATATTTTCGTTAGTCTGGATATCAGGAGAACTGAGCGATTTCGGCTGGAGTGGCGATTAGGGTTCTGCTCGTGAAGAACAAGAATCGCAAGGGCTAAGGGAAGGATTTTGGAGTTGAAGTTCAGTGGGTTATTTCTCTCTAGTCGATAGGATTCGTTCGGCTATATTTTCATTCGCGCGCGTAGCAGGAAATTCGCGATCGGCCGATTGGGGAAGAAACTGTTTCTTCTGGGATTAAGCGCATACATGTGAGTAGCACTGATTTACAACCGAGGTTTTAGTTTATTCGAAATGTATTTTGAAATGCATGGTCGTATTGTGATCGTATTGTGAGTTTTGTGTTTTTCTGGAATACCGCGAGTTACGAACGAAGATTGAAAAATTAATGTGAAATTAAATTTGTTTAGATTAAATCCAAAATGGGTTGGGAAGTCTTCTGGGAGCATTAGGAGTGAAATGGAGCAATAACAGACCTACAGAAACTAGCCAGAGTTGGAGATCTCGAAATAACAGAGACTCGAAATTCGCAGTGGGTATCCGCCCACTTGGCGCCCACTTGCGCCCACTTCGGGAAGTAGGCGCCTAGGAAATTCGATCTGGCGCCGAGCTCGCGCCTACCTGGCGCTCAGCTCGTGCCTACTTGAAATCGGTGCGCTTTTCTCGCGCCTAGCCCGCGCCTTTCTCCCGCTCAGCTCGCGCTCACTTAGCGTCGAGTGAGCGCAAGGTGCTTTTCCACCTATTTTTCTATCCGCCGACTGGCGCTCACTTCAGGAAGTGAGCGCATACCCAATTATACTTGCCGAACTTGATTTCCGACTGAACCAAGGGGGGATTTTGATGTCTTGGGGTTTATATCACTTCACAAATCACTTGTTGGTAACCTTGGAACCTACATTTCTTATTTACTTCCTAGGAGAATTCTAGTGGCAACTTCTTAAAGGCTTCTAAGGATGAGTTAGGTTATTTTATATATGATTGCGCTGGATACCAAAACCCTAGGAGTTCTTAGTAGTTTTCTCCTCGAACTTATACACTGTTCTAATTGAGAAATTATTGACTTCTGGTTTTCATTTGTTTTGGGAAATGCTGAAATGTATTGTCTTGTTATAAATAACTGTGTTTTGTATTCAAATGGCATGGTTTGTGGAAATGAGAAATACTGAAAGTATTGAGATACTGTTTGGTCCAGAGGGACAGGTGATGAATTATGATGAGATACACATGATGTGGAATGAATGGTTTTTACTTTAAATGTGAAATTGAGATTATACGATGTTTTACTATTTTGGTCTAGCTTGTCCTGGATCCAGAGTCTAAGCTTAGTAATGTAATGTTATTTGTTGGTTGTTGGAATTGCATGGCCTTGTGTGTTGCCACGACCGGTGTAGAGCAGCCAGAAACCCTGAGTAGGCCTGGTTGTCAATGCAGAAACCCGGGGAGTAGGCCTGCATTAGATGACGAAACCCTGAGTAGGCCGTCATTTCAGAGTTTCCGAAACCCTGAGTAGGCCGGAACTGTGTACATGGAGGTGTGGAGTGTCTACTTGGCATGTTTAATTTATCAACTAAACGATAGTCATGACATTGACCGATCGATGTGTTATTGTACTTAACTGAGATGTGATTTGACCGATGAGATGGGTTTTGGTTTGAACTTGATTCTGATATGAGTTGTTTAATCGTACGGAACGTTTATCGATGCATAGCTTTGAACTGGGATTAACTATTTCTGCATGCATGTGCTACTCGCTGAGATATTCGTATCTCACTATGTTGTTTTGTTGTGATTTTCAGATACTCGTGGTGAGGCGACTACTGGGGTAGATCCTGCTGAGGCTTATAGGGAGGAAGATTACTATTACCTTCCTTAGACTTGTAGGTTACCTTGTTTCGAATTTGAGTACTTTGAATATTTGAGGTGTATTAAAGTCTACTTGGGGGTTGAACCATATGTTTCTAGTTAAGTCAAAACGTTACATTTCTTGGATGAATCAAATTGTGCACTCTGACAGGTTATTGTTAGATGATTATCCAGCAATCATATTTAATTATCGATCCTTGCCAAACCTCTGTGAGATGTGTTATATCTTTATTGAACAACACGGATCCGGGGCGTTACATAATGACATTCTAAAAACAAATTCTAACATCAATGATGAAACCAAACTAAAATGAGTTAGTAAACTAAATAAAACTAACAAAACTAAACATGTACAATTCGGCCACTTAAAATAAAATGCTTTAGCCTCTCATAATAACATATCTACATTGGGAGAATGGAGGGCCACTATGTACATCTTGTAAGCACCTCATTTTTGCGCTCCCGGAAGTGTTGGAAATGCAAACCCTGGACAGAAAGTTAAAACCTAAGGGGTGGAAAGTTGACCTTTTAATCAGATAAAATTTGGCCACCTTGCTTTATACCATTGGATAGAGAATCGCGACACGGTTCCAACGCAACTGAGTTTGCTGGAATCGGAGTTCGGATGAGGGTTTTGCGGGCGGTCAAACTTGAGGATGAGCTGAAAGTTGACTTTTCCTCGATTTCCGTGCCAAGTACCTTGCCCTATACCATTGGATAGAGAATCTCGACACGGTTCCAACGCAACTGAGTTTGCTGGAATCGGAGTCCGGATGAGGGTTCTGCGGGCGGTCAAATTTGAGGATGAGCTGAAAGTTGACTTTTCCTCGATTTCCGTGCCAAGTACCTTGCCCTATACCATTGGATAGAGAATCTTGACACGGTTCCAACGCAACTGAGTTTGCTGGAATCAGAGTCCAGATGAGGGTTCTGCGGGCGGTCAAACTTGAGAATGAGCCGAAAGTTAACTTTTTGCCGAACCCCGAGCCAGGTGTTTAGCCCAATCCCAATGGATAGAGGACTTCGATACGATTCCAACGCAATTGAGTTTGCTCAAATCGGAGTCCGGATGAAGAAGATATGAGCAGTCAAAGCTAGGGGCATTATTGGAATTTTAGTGATGCCACATGGGATGCCACGTGTGCACAAGGAGTGCTCGCATGGGATGCCACGTGTGCACATGGGGGCTCCACATGGGATGCCACATGGACCCAATGCATGCTTCACACGTGTCATCTCCCACCAACCCTTCATCTTCCCATTAACCCTTTATCTTCCCAACAAAAACCCTTCATCTTCCCATTAACTCTTCATCTTCCCGTTAATCCTTGAACTTCCCCATAAGACTCTTAACCTCCCAAAAAGACTCTTGACTTCCCCATAAGACTCTTGACTTCCCCATAAGACCTTGGCTCTTCCCAAGACAACCATCCATCTTCCAAGATTTAAAAGGATTTTTTCTCCAAGGAAAAGAAGAAGCTCCCATTTTCGAACTCTCCCATCTCTCTCCCACCTCTCTCCCATCTCTCCCACCTCTCTCCAATTCGTCCCCTCCCAAAGAGAAAAAAAACCTCTCCTCTCCTTCATCTCCTACCACCCCATTACCCCCTTTGAATCCCCAAGACACAAAAGGATCCCTCTCTCAAGTCTCTTCTTTTCCCTTCCTCTCTACTTGGAGACCAAGGAATGCACTTGAAGAGCTTGGTGGAGCAATAAGGTGAGCTCAAGGTGCTGTCCTACTCTCAAGGAGCTTCAACCACACTCAAGGAGGACTTTAGATCACTAAGGTAAGCATTCTTACCATGTATTGTTTAACATAGTCGGAGTTGAAGGGGTTATGAGCATATTGAAGTAGTTGGTTTTCCATATGCCTTGTTGTTTCTTTACTTGCTGTTTCCTATCTTTTTTTTCCTCTCTTCCACTTCTTCTCCTCTCCATGAGGACGAAATCCTATGGTAAGGGGAGATGACTACGATAGAAAGGTGGGAGGAGAGCCCAACCCGCGGCGTATAAAGAGTCGTTTAAGCACATTTTTCCTCCATTCTGGTTACTTTCAGATTATTGAGGAGAGTATGTTCTCCCATTTTTCGCATGTCCAATGTACCCTTAAATCCCCCCCTCTCATCATTTCTTTAAAGGTTTCCCATCTAGTGCCATATTTTCTTCTCTTATGTATATTTGGTGCCATGAAGCATGCTTGCCTAGGGTAGAGTTTTTTTTATGCTTTGGGTAGTATGCTCCCCATATCCCCTCCCATGGTTCCCCTCATAGCTACCGTTTTAAGTCACTTTGCATGCACCCTATCCCTCTTTACATACACCAATGCACACACATGAGCATGGCACCAATAAAAGGCATGATAGTTCCCCTTTGTTTTATCCAACTTGCGCGTATGAGAGCACACACACACTCATCCTTTTGTCTATTGTTCTAGCATGTTTTGCTACCTTATTTAGTATGTCCTTACATGTTGATTTAGTTGCTTGGTTTAGTATGTCTTTCGGTTCAAAAATCACCAAGGGTGGCCAAACAAGGCCATTCCCTTAATTTTGTACAACCTAGGGGCCCACACAACTTGTAGAAGCCTCCTAGGAAGCCCAAAAACCACCCCCATTGCAAAGCCCATAAAAACGCATGTTTGGATGTGATTTTTGGTTTTTGTTAATTTGAATAACCTCACAAGTGAACCAAGCGAACCGATAGGGTTTCCGGGTCATCCGGAAACCCGACATGGGACCTGGACTGTAAAACACCGAATTTCCCTTAAATAATAAATTAAATTAGTAAATAATATTACCCAGAGTTATAAATTGATAGAACCATTTTATTATTGTAGGGGGTGATCAACTTAGCGGAGATCCAGAAGTAGACGCAGATCTGACCGTCCGATCATGAGATATCAAGGTATGTATTCTGATTGGGCATGTGTATGGAATTTGGTATAGGTGAGACACATGGGATAAGTGAGTATAAGTATTAGTTTAATAACCTAATTCATATACGTGTATTGTCGCTCGTATTGAAGAGCCGCAAGCGACGAGTTGTTCAAGCGACCAAGGGAAGAAGAAGGAGAAGAAGAAGGAAGGGCTGGGCGTGCGTTCATCGTCCAGAGGATTCTTCAGTGCAAGAGTTCGTCATTGTGCATAATAGAGAAGGAGGAATCAGCGTAGAGAGGTAGGTGACACCGTTTGGGTTTAAAATTCGGATTTATCTCTGTTTAATCGCAAAAGCATGTTTCTATGATATGTAAAGTTGTATTTAGTTAGCTAAGCATGTTATAAATACATTAGAATGAGTTTAGACGTGAAAAATCGTGATTTAGAACTGCTTCTGTTCGATTTGGTGAGACCGCCGACCTCGACTGTGCGAGGCGCTCATCGGCGATCTTAGGCGCTGGTTAAATACTCGAGGACGCCGTGGACCGCGGTACGACGGACCGTGGGCGCTCAAATTTGCACTACCGCCGACTGATGACCGCCCGGAGCGATCCTGAGCGATCCCAGGCGCTCTCAGCAGAATTTCCAATTTTTCATAATTTCGAACCTAATTCAATTCTAAACTATTTTTAGACAATTTTAATGATTAATTAAGGTGTTTTAAGACCAAAATAAACTACCTAAATCCCTGTTTTACAGAAAAACAAATTAGGGAGATATTTAGGACATTAGTTGCCAAGTTTTGAAGGTAAACGAGAAATGTGATTTTGGAAAAGCCTAACTACCATTTGACTATCTAAACACTTTTAAATGGCATTATAAATCATAAGACATTATAAAGAGAGTTCATAATCCGCATGACTGAATAATGAAGTGAATGTACAGATATAACCATTATATGCCGCTAGGCACCAACCCTTATAGAAATATGATACTTTAGGGAATTTTGGAGTCTAGTGGGCATAGCTGGTTATGGATCCATAGTCGTAGCTAGATAGCTGAGGGATATGTCATTTGGGTTGAGTTACTCCTATATGCGACGCGCTTCCTTTGCAAGTTAGTTTGTCTGGGAAGGTCCTATGTCTGGAGGGACACCCCGGTGAGCCGCTGGTGATTCCCTGTACATGTGGATAAGCAACCACCTCCATGTATTGATTCTGGTGCTGCATGCTGGTGGTACATACCAACTTTGATGGGTACGTGTGCAATAAGTCGGTGACTACGGCTCTTGTCTAAGCTACGCTGCATGGGGCTTGAGTATCATTAGTAGCATCGCTCCTAAGTCGCACGGTGGTATAGCAATTGGTTGAGAATCATCTCAAAAGGTTTATCTAACTTTGTGAGTCCTACAATGACACTGAAAACATAACACTTGATATGATTACTATTGTGCACGTGCGGGATGCATGTGATTGGGATATTGATTGGATGTGACTGCTTAGTACATCCTGGCAATGCATGGATTATGCTATTGATTTGTCTATTGAGATCTTATATTAAAACTTGTTGAAAATCATTTCTAGAACTGTTTATCAAACTGTTTTGTGTTCATGAATAGTATAAATGATTATGCGAGCCTGATTTATCGATGTTGCTTTATCGTGCATGAACTGTTACTTTCCGTATATTAACTGTTTAATCATGCATGTGTTACCTACTGAGATATTCGTATCTCACCCTACTTCTATTCCATTTTTTTCAGCTGATACGCGAGAGGGGGATCTTTTAGACTTCCAGGGAGAGATAGCCGAGTATTCGCCGGAGGATTATTATTATCCAGATCTTTTCTGAGGTGGATTGATGTTATAGACTTAGCATTTTAATTGGTTTATTATCATTAATTGGATTTGATGTATGAGAGAGGCAAGAGAGAGTTAGTAACCAGTTCATTCTACCAGACTTGATAATGTTGATTGATGGTCAAGCTTCATGCTTGTTTGATGACTTTAATCTACACTTCCGCACATATTTGTTTCCGCAACTCTGATAGTTTAATATATATGGATTGGATTTACTTTCTTTGGTCTGGTATGTTAGCGATGTTGTAATTGATATGGGCCAGTAACACCTCGGATTTGGTTGTTGAACTAAATTCAGGTTGTTACAGTAGTGAACCGGGTTCGGGTCGGGTGCCGGTTTGGACTGACCCGGGTTCGGGGCATTACAGAGATGGTATCAAAGCAATGGTCCTAACCTTAGACTAGCCAGCTTTAGGGGAATGGGATTGTGAGTACGCTAGATAGAACCCCTAGAATTATTGGATTCTAACAAGTGAAATTGTGTTTTGCAGATGGCTGGTAGGGGAAGACGTGCTAGAGTTGATCCTATTGAGGAGGAGCCGCAGGATGTTCCATTACCTCCACCACCTCCAGGGGGTGATATATGGAATGTTGTTGGCACATTGGCAGAGCTTCTTGCCAAGGAGAGAGAGGAGAGATTGAGCCAGCATGGCAATGGCGGGAATGGTGGCAATGGTCACGGAGAGGAGCCTATACACGAGCAGGCCATACATACGGCCAAGGATCTTGAGCAATTCAGGAAATTGGATCCACCTATCTTCAGTGGACGACCAGATCCTATGGAGGCTGAGAGATGGCTGATGCGAGTCGAGTGGATTTTTGAGGCTATGGGATGCCCTATGGACCGGAGAGTGCGTTTGGCAGCATTCTTGTTTGAGGGAGAGGCAGTGCACTGGTGGACAGCCAGGAAGAGGCAGGATCCACAGGCTACGTACATGACTTGGGACAGATTCCGAGAGGTCTTCTATGACCAGTATTTTTCTGAGGAAGTTCGGCTCAAGAAGGAGCGGGAATTTATGGAGATTACTCAGGGAGGCCAGACAGTGGCTCAGTACGAGGCTAGATTTGCAGCCTTGTCCCGATTTGCACCTCATATGACACAGGATGAGAGGAGGCTGACTTCACATTTTGAGCGGGGTCTGAAGCCTGAGATTAGGAGTATGCTGACAGTACTCTTGTGCACCGAACTGAAGGACGTGATACGTAGAGCCACTAGAGCTGAGAGTGACTTGGAGGCTAGAGCGAGCCAGAGCAAAGCTAGGCCGTCTATGAGGCCGGCAGATCAGAGAGGTTTCCTTAGTGGGAACAAGAGATCCAGAGACTGGACTAGGGCAGAGCCTGCAGGAGGACAGTATAGAGCAGTTCCGAAGGCATGTGTCAGTTGTGGCAGATACCATGTACCTGGACCGTGTGTTGCAGCGCCAGGCACCTGCTACCGATGTGGTAGGCCGGGTCACAGGATCACGGATTGTCGGTTTCCTATTAGTTATCAGCCGTTAGCTGTGCCACGACCGGCATTACCATCGCCAGAGACCGCGCCTGCTTTTCCGCAGAGGCCACAGTTCCAGCAACCAGCTCAGAGAGCACCGGTTGGGCAGAAGCCCCAGGGCCGAGGACCAATTCAGAGAGGAGGCCAGAGGCAGACAGTACCTGCTCAGCAGCAGCCAGCGAGGGTATATGCAGTGGATGCACATGAGGAGCGTGAGCCCGATCGTGTGGAGGATATTGAGGGTGATCCCGAGGCACCTGAGTTGATTGGAGGTATTCTCTTCATCTGTGGTAGATCAGCATGTGTTCTGTTTGATTCTGGTGCTTCCCATTCTTTTATATCGCCTGCTTGTGCACAACGGATTGGTTTGTCACCCACTGAATTGGATACTGTTTTGTCTGTACACACACCTTTGGGAGAGTCTACTCGAGTGGAGCATATGTATAGAGACTGTATGATTAGATTGGGTAGATTGGAGTTGTCTGGTGACTTGATTGCCTTAGACATTGGAGGTTTTGATGTGATATTGGGGATGGATTGGCTATGTAGACACCATGTGACGTTGGATTGTTATGCGGGTACAGTGGTAGTTAGAGGACCATATCAAGCCACTCATTGTTTCAAATGTGAGGGGTTGAAGTCTCGGATTGGTCTGGTAGCATCTGTGATAGCAGAGGAGCTTAGGAGTGACACCCTTGTCATCTCCGATGTACCTGTTGTACAGGAGTTTGCGGATGTGTTTCCAGAGGATTTACTTGGATTACCACCTGCTCGAGGAGTAGAGTTCAGGATACAGTTGATGCCTGGTACAGCTCCAGTTTCGAAACCACCCTATAGGCTTGCGAAACCAGAACAGGAGGAACTT
The DNA here is from genome assembly GCA_947561395.2 of Buxus sempervirens. Classification (NCBI taxonomy): domain Eukaryota; kingdom Viridiplantae; phylum Streptophyta; class Magnoliopsida; order Buxales; family Buxaceae; genus Buxus; species Buxus sempervirens. The sequence continues at coordinate 22,731,050 of OX387185.1, read as the reverse complement.
AAGAAACAGTTGGATGAGCTCCAGGAAAAAGGTTTCATTAGACCCAGTATGTCTCCGTGGGGCGCTCCAGTTCTATTTGTCCAGAAGAAGGATGGAAGCATGAGGATGTGTATTGATTATAGGCAACTGAATGAAGTTACAGTGAAGAACAAGTATCCGTTGCCTAGGATTGATGACCTATTTGACCAGTTAGGAGGAGCATCATGGTTCTCAAAGATAGACTTGAGGTCAGGATATCATCAGGTGAGAGTAGCAGAGGAGGACATAGAGAAGACAGCTTTTCGTACACGCTATGGGCATTATGAGTTCTTGGTTATGCCTTTTGGGTTGACCAATGCCCCAGCTGTTTTCATGGACCTCATGAACAGAATTTTTCATGCATACTTGGACAGTTTTGTAGTGGTGTTCATTGATGACATCCTAGTATATTCTAAGACCCGAGAAGCACATGAAGGGCATTTGAAGTTAGTATTGTGCACTTTGAGAGACCACGGGTTGTATGGGAAATTTAGTAAATGTCAGTTTTGGCTAAGGCAAATTTCCTTCTTAGGTCATATTATCTCAGGAGAGGGTATATCTGTGGACCCTGAGAAGGTAAAGGCAGTGGCAGAATGGCCGAGGCTTACTACAGTGACAGAGGTCAGGAGTTTCCTTGGTATGGCAGGTTACTACAGGAGATTCATCGCTGGATTTTCACGTATAGCTGCACCCTTGTCTAATCTAACCAAGAAGGCAGTGAAATTCCAATGGGATGAGAAATGTGAGCAGAGTTTCCAGGAACTGAAGCAGAGATTGACTACTGCACCAGTTTTGATTGTGCCATCCATGGATGAGGCATTTGCAGTGTATTGTGATGCTTCTAGGATAGGCTTGGGGTGTGTACTGATGCAGCAAGGTAGAGTTATAGCGTATGCTTCGAGATTGTTGAGGCCGCATGAGAAGAACTACCCTACCCACGATTTGGAGCTTGCAGCCATAGTCTTTGCATTGAAGCTATGGAGGCATTACCTTTATGGAGTAGAGTTTGAGATCTTTTCTGATCATAAGAGCTTGAGATATCTGTTTTCACAGAAAGACTTGAATATGAGGCAGCGAAGGTGGATGGATTTGCTAAAGGACTTCAAGTTTACTTTGCAATACCACCCTGGTAAGGCAAATGTAGTGGCGGATGCTTTGAGTAGAAAAAGTTCAGTTGAAGGTCAAATAGCTACTTTAGCAGTTTCCATGATGAGCCAGTGTAGATTAATTGATTCAGTCAGAGATTGGCAGGGAGAGTTTAGCATGCCACAGGATGGAGTAATTCGAGTTGCTCGTGTTCAGATTGAACCAGATTTGGTTCAGTTGATTCAGGAGAAACAGTTGATTGACCCACAGTTGATCCAGACTAGGGAGATGATGAGTAGAGGATCTGAGGGAGCTGTAGATTTTGCAGATAGAGATGGGCTATTGAGATATAGAGGTCGTATTTGCGTTCCAGCTAATGAAGAAATTAAGGAGAAAATATTGACAGAGGGTCATAGATCGAAGTATGCAGTTCACCCAGGAAGTACGAAAATGTATAAGAACTTAAAGGAAATCTATTGGTGGTCAGGAATGAAGAGAGAGATTGCAGAGTATGTGGCAAAGTGTTTGATATGCCAGCAAGTGAAGGCCGAGCATCGGAAACCACCTGGTTTACTTCAGTCACTTCCTATTCCAGAATGGAAGTGGGAGCATGTAACTATGGATTTTGTATCTGGATTACCACTGACAGTAAAGAAGGAAGATGCTATTTGGGTTGTAGTGGATAGACTGACTAAGTCCGCACATTTCCTGCCTATGAGCACTTCGCAGCCGTTGAAGTCTTTAGCTGAGTTATATGTCAAGGAGATAGTGAGACTTCATGGAGTGCCAGTTTCTATAGTGTCTGACAGAGATGCACGATTCACAGCACGTTTTTGGCTTGCATTTCAGGCAGCTTTGGGGACTAAGCTTAATTTCAGCACTAGTTATCATCCTCAGACAGATGGTCAGTCTGAGCGTACCATTCAGACTTTGGAAGACATGTTGAGATGCTGTGTTATGGATTGGGGAGGCAGTTGGAATCAGCACCTACCATTGGTGGAGTTTGCCTATAATAACAGCTATCAGGCGAGTATTCAGATGGCACCATTCGAGGCACTTTATGGCAGACCGTGTAGATCCCCAGTGTGCTGGGTGGAAGTTGGTGAAAGACAACTCATTGGGCCCCAGATTGTACAAGATAGCATTGAGAAGGTGAATCAGATTAGGCGAAACATGCTTACAGCCCAGAGTCATCAGAAGAGCTATGCAGATACCAGAAGAAGAGATTTGCATTTTGAAGTTGGTGATTGGGTGTTTCTGAAGATATCACCATCTCGTGGAATCAAGAGATTTGGAAAGAAAGGCAAATTGGCTCCAAGATATATAGGTCCGTTTGAGATTAAGGGTACAGTGGGACCATTAGCATACAGATTGGCTTTACCTACACAACTAGAAGGAGTTCATGACGTATTCCATGTTTCGATGTTGAGGAAGTACGTGCATGACCCTACTCATATCATTCAGCATGAGCCGATAGTAGTGCGAGGGGACTTGACTTACGAGGAGCATCCAGTTGAGATTTTGGACCGGAAGGAACAGGTTCTTCGTACTAAAGTGATACCACTGGTGAAAGTACTTTGGCAAAATCACACGACTGAGGAAGCTACTTGGGAATTGGAATCAGAAATGCAGAGGAAGTATCCGAACTTATTTCCAGAACCGCAAGGTAAATTTCGAAGACGAAATTTTCTTTAAGGAGGGGAGGATGTAAAACCCCGAATTTCCCTTAAATAATAAATTAAATTAGTAAATAATATTACCCAGAGTTATAAATTGATAGAACCATTTTATTATTGTAGGGGGTGATCAACTTAGCGGAGATCCAGAAGTAGACGCAGATCTGACCGTCCGATCATAAGATATTAAGGTATGTATTCTGATTGGGCATGTGTATGGAATTTGGTATAGGTGAGACACATGGGATAAGTGAGTATAAGTATTAGTTTAATAACCTAATTCATATACGTGTATTGTCGCTCGTATTGAAGAGCCGCAAGCGACGAGTTGTTCAAGCGACCAAGGGAAGAAGAAGGAGAAGAAGAAGGAAGGGCTGGGCGTGCGTTCATCGTCCAGAGGATTCTTCAGTGCAAGAGTTCGTCATTGTGCATAATAGAGAAGGAGGAATCAGCGTAGAGAGGTAGGTGACACCGTTTGGGTTTAAAATTCGGATTTATCTCTGTTTAATCGCAAAAGCATGTTTCTATGATATGTAAAGTTGTATTTAGTTAGCTAAGCATGTTATAAATACATTAGAATGAGTTTAGACGTGAAAAATCGTGATTTAGAACTGCTTCTGTTCGATTTGGTGAGACCGCCGACCTCGACTGTGCGAGGCGCTCATCGGCGATCTTAGGCGCTGGTTAAATACTCGAGGACGCCGTGGACTGCGGGACGACGGACCGTGGGCGCTCAAATTTGCACTACCGCCGACTGATGACCGCCCGGAGCGATCCTGAGCGATCCCAGGCGCTCTCAGCAGAATTTCCAATTTTTCATAATTTCGAACCTAATTCAATTCTAAACTATTTTTAGACAATTTTAATGATTAATTAAGGTGTTTTAAGACCAAAATAAACTACCTAAATCCCTGTTTTACAGAAAAACAAATTAGGGAGATATTTAGGACATTAGTTGCCAAGTTTTGAAGGTAAACGAGAAATGTGATTTTGGAAAAGCCTAACTACCATTTGACTATCTAAACACTTTTAAATGGCATTATAAATCATAAGACATTATAAAGAGAGTTCATAATCCGCATGACTGAATAATGAAGTGAATGTACAGATATAACCATTATATGCCGCTAGGCACCAACCCTTATAGAAATATGATACTTTAGGGAATTTTGGAGTCTAGTGGGCATAGCTGGTTATGGATCCATAGTCGTAGCTAGATAGCTGAGGGATATGTCATTTGGGTTGAGTTACTCCTATATGCGACGCGCTTCCTTTGCAAGTTAGTTTGTCTGGGAAGGTCCTATGTCTGGAGGGACACCCCGGTGAGCCGCTGGTGATTCCCTGTACATGTGGATAAGCAACCACCTCCATGTATTGATTCTGGTGCTGCATGCTGGTGGTACATACCAACTTTGATGGGTACGTGTGCAATAAGTCGGTGACTACGGCTCTTGTCTAAGCTGCGCTGCATGGGGCTTGAGTATCATTAGTAGCATCGCTCCTAAGTCGCACGGTGGTATAGCAATTGGTTGAGAATCATCTCAAAAGGTTTATCTAACTTTGTGAGTCCTACAATGACACTGAAAACATAACACTTGATATGATTACTATTGTGCACGTGCGGGATGCATGTGATTGGGATATTGATTGGATGTGACTGCTTAGTACATCCTGGCAATGCATGGATTATGCTATTGATTTGTCTATTGAGATCTTATATTAAAACTTGTTGAAAATCATTTCTAGAACTGTTTATCAAACTGTTTTGTGTTCATGAATAGTATAAATGATTATGCGAGCCTGATTTATCGATGTTGCTTTATCGTGCATGAACTGTTACTTTCCGTATATTAACTGTTTAATCATGCATGTGTTACCTACTGAGATATTCGTATCTCACCCTACTTCTATTCCATTTTTTTCAGCTGATACGCGAGAGGGGGATCTTTTAGACTTCCAGGGAGAGATAGCCGAGTATTCGCCGGAGGATTATTATTATCCAGATCTTTTCTGAGGTGGATTGATGTTATAGACTTAGCATTTTAATTGGTTTATTATCATTAATTGGATTTGATGTATGAGAGAGGCAAGAGAGAGTTAGTAACCAGTTCATTCTACCAGACTTGATAATGTTGATTGATGGTCAAGCTTCATGCTTGTTTGATGATTTTAATCTACACTTCCGCACATATTTGTTTCCGCAACTCTGATAGTTTAATATATATGGATTGGATTTACTTTCTTTGGTCTGGTATGTTAGCGATGTTGTAATTGATATGGGCCAGTAACACCTCGGATTTGGTTGTTGAACTAAATTCAGGTTGTTACAGTAGTGAACCGGGTTCGGGTCGGGTGCCGGTTTGGACTGACCCGGGTTCGGGGCGTTACATGGACCCTCGGTCCAATTTGGAACATCCGTGGGCCTTCCAACGGGGCCCACCAAGCCTAATGAACCGGTAAGCATGCAAATAAGCAAGATTAAGTGAAATTAACCAATAAAATCGGATGGGCCAAACCTAATGCGGCCCACCCTAACTTTGTTTGTGGAATAATGTTTAAATTGCGTGGTTTGGCCGAGACCAAGGGCAAGGGCCTATCGGGCCCGTCAAAGCCCACCAACCAACCAAGTGAGGGTTTAAAACCCTAAACTTCAGGAACATGGGCTTGTGAGCCTAAGATTGGTCTACGGGCCCCAAGCCCCAATGTCCACAACCCCTTGGTGAATTTAAATAAGATAATTTGAAAACGTTTTGGCAACCATCATGGGGGCCCACCTAGGGGCCCCCAAATCAATGCAGACCCATTTGTTACAGGGAAATTACATAAATGCTCAAATTAAACTTTAAGGTAAAAACAATTCACTTCACCAAAGCCTACAGGGCCTCCTAGGCTTAGACAGAGGCCCACATAGGTACCTGGGCTTACCCCAGCCCACCAAGGACACCGTGGACTTTCCAACGGGGCCCACACCATCAGGCACAGATCACCTAATTTAAGCGAGATAAAATCAACTAAAGGGACCCACACCACTCAGGTGGTCCCGCCGAGACCTAACTAAAATGACATGCTGGATTAGGAACCGGGTGAGAACCAAAATAGACAGCTGACTCAAACCTAGGAAGCTCTTTGGGACCTGTCAACCGACAGGGTGGATCGGGGTGTCTACGGACTTCCCCAAACCACAAATGAGACCTTACTTAGAATCTCACGCCGCAGACCAACCAATTAGACTAACTTAGGCACCCAGGTGTCCGCCTGCACCCCATCAGGCGGTGGCGACTCCGATTTCCCGTTTTCTACCAGTGCGACCGTTTTTCAGGTGCGCACACATCTCATGTAGTAAGAAAATAAAACAAGAACAAAAAAAAATTCACAAGAGACAAAAGAAGAAACATTTTCAATCACAAGAAAGAATCATCGCTTCAATGCTTGTTTCATTTGCTTTTTCCTTTTCTTATTATTTATTATTTTTTGTTTTGTTTTGTTTTCTATTGTTTTTATCATGCAAGATTAAGTAATTACTAATTTACAAGGCAAGAAAATGAGACCACCTGAACTACTTTTAACCATGGCCTAATTACTAATTTACAAAGAAAACAAAAAAAAAATGAAACAACCTGAATTACTGCGCTATCCACATTCAAAGATTCATATCTCTCTCAATTCTTAACCAAATTGTGCGAAATTTGATTCCTTAGAATCATGACTTTAAACACTAAAATATCATATATCAGTTTTAAAAAATTCATTTTCATTTAAGAGATATGAAGCTCCAAAATTTACTGTTAGACATTTCCAATTGAAAATCTGAACCAAAGAAAATTAAAAATAAAATACCTACTCATAGTGTAGGGTCTCGAGCATATTTTTAGATTAAACTAAAATAAAAATACCACAAATCTCATGCAGGACTCCAGACTTGAATCAAACTAGAACAAGGTGAAAAAAATTGGTTTATCTGGAAAACAGGTGCAAACCTAATGCAGGAAAAAAAATTCAGAACTTTACATCTTTATCTTTTTTTTTTACATGATAAAATTACCCAAAGCCATCAAACATATATACATATCTCTCACCAATCATGTAATCTTATCTCAAAAATTGTAATGAAAGAGAGGTCTCATACAATGTATTAAACAAATGACTCACCTGTTATGGATTAACACTTCAAATCAGGTCATGGAACCTTGGTGTGTCGTGAACAGCAGTTTTCCTTTCTCCCTCCTTGCTAGTAGACGTCCCTCTTTTTTTCTCCACTTCTTCCTACTTGCTGCTTTTTCTTTCAAAGAACTCTCTTTTTTTTTTTTTCAAAGAACTCTCTTACTTTTTCTCTCCTCTCCTTTTGCTCCCAACTTCAAGCCCTTTTATAGAGAATTCCCACCCCTTCAAATTCTTAACCCCTAACCTTTCCTCTTCCTCTTTTAAACCCTTAACTCTTCCTCTTCCTCTCTTAAACACCCTCATTTATTTAGGTTTGGTCAAAGTCTATTTTGTTCCACATTTTTATTAGGTTTATATATATATATATTAAGCTTTATCTCAATATCTCAAGAGAATATGAGTTGGACAAATTCGTCCAACTCATTTCTCTTTGTTTATTTTTATTATTATTACTTTTTTAATCTTAAACTTTTATTAACTTTGTTATTTATTTGTATAAGAAACCCCATTAGGAAACTTACTTATTTACTAAAACAACCCCACAAAATTTTAATTTATCATTGGTTACATGGCAGCCATCATGGCATACACATGGCTGCCATGTGGCATCCAATTTCGGTTTTGTAAAAATCCCCAAACTACCCTTTATTTCTTTTATTCATAACTTAGCCGTTTGACATCCGATTTGAGCACGGTTTGGTGCATCAGAATCGGCTCAGAATTCTCTTTATTATGGGCTTGTTATTTCAAAAAGACGGGTCCATTATAAAAACCTCAATTTACGTGCCCACATATATGCCAGTTTAAGATATGCTTCTTGGGTAATTTTATGCTGCAAAAATTGGGTGCTGACAGTGTGCATAGGAAAACTTGTAAGCGAGCTACATGGGATCAGAGGGATATAAATACTTGTTTAATACCCTAATTTTATACGTTTGGAATACCTATCGATCTATCCTTCGTATTCAGCAGCCGCAAGACACAAAATGACCACGAGCGACCACTGACGACTGGAAGGAGAAGAAGAAGAAGGAAAGGGGAGAAAGTAAGTTGATTTTGATCTTCTAAACATTGCTGGGTGATAGTGGTCGTCGTTGTTCAAGAAGAGAAGGAGAAACAACGTAAACAGAGGTAGGTGACACCATTTGATCGTTCGTTTTTGGATTTGCGTGTGTTTAATCTCCAAAGCATGCTTTTATATGATATACTCATGTATTTAGTTAGATAACAATATTATATGTATGTTAGAATAATCTTAGACGTGAAAAATCAAGTTTTTAAACTGTTTCTGAACGTTTTTGAGTGACCGCCGACCTTACTGTACTTTGCGATCCTCAGCGCTCTTAGGTGCTAGTACAAAATTCGAGACCGCCCGAGACCGCTAGACGACTTATTGTCGGCGATCTAAATTGAACTACCGCCTACCTTAGATCGCCGGAGCGATCCTAGGCGATCCTAGGTGCTTTGTGAAGAAAATGCAGAAATTCGTATTTTCAAACCCTGATTCAATTCCAAACTGTTTTTAGTCAATTTTAATCATTAATTAAGATGTTTTAAGACCAAAATAATTTATCAAATTTCCTGTTTTACAGAAGAAAAAAAATTAGGGAGATATTTAGGACACTAGTTGCCAAACTTTGTATGAAACTGTGAAATTTAGTCTTTGGAAAACTTGACCTATTATTTGATTACCAGAACATCTCTAAATTACACTATAAACCAAATAATTACATAAAGAGATTTCAGATCATAAGTTCAACTCAGTTAACCCGAATATTGAAAGAAATGCCAGATTTACCCTTTATATGCCGCTAGGCACCAACCCTTATAGAATTATTATACTTTAGGGATTTTTGGAGTCTAGTGGGCATATCTAGTTATGGATTCATAGTTGTGGCTAGATAGCTGAGGGATATTTCATTTGGGTTGAGTTTCTTCCTTGTGCGAGCGCGCTTCCTTTGCAAGTTGGTTTGTTTGGGAAGGTCCTATGTCTAGAAGGACACCCCGGTGAGCCGCTGGTGATTCCCTATACATGTGAATAAGCGACCATCTCCATGTATTGATTCTAGTGCTACATGCTGGTGGTACATGCCAACTCTGATGAGTACGTGTGCAATAAGTCAGTAACTATGGCTCTTGTCTAAGCTGCGCTGCATGGGGCTTGAGTATCATTAGTAGCACTGCTCCTAAGCCGCACGGTGGTATAGCGATTGGTCGAGAGTCATCTCAAAAGGTTTATCTATCTTTGTGAGTCCTACAATGACACTAAAATCACAAACACTTGTTATTACTGTTGCATACATGCTGAAGGCATGTAATTGGTATATTGGTTGGATGTGACTGTTTAGTGCATCTTAGTAATGTATGGATTATGCTATTGATTTATGACATTGGATTCCTATCATAGAACTTGCTGAAATGTATATTTAGAACTGTTTTATATACTGTTTTGTATTCCGTGATCGATACGAATGATTATACGAGCCTGTTTAGTTGAGATTGCTTAATCGTGCATGAACTGTTATTTTTATGTATATGAACTGTTTAAACATGCATGTGTTACCTACCGGGATATTCGTATCTCACCCTACCTTTATCTCATTTTTCAGCTGATATGCGAGAGGGGGATCTTTGTATTGATTTCCAGGGAGAGCTAGCTGATTATTCACCGGAGGAGTACTATTATCCGGATTTTGTCTGAGGTTGTGGATTGATATGGATTTAGTTATTTTAATCAGATTATTATTCATTTTGGTTTGATGTATTAGAGAGATGAGAAATTAGTGACCCTTTTATTTTACCAGACTTTAATATTGATTTTGATGGTTAATTATATCTTAGTTTCTTGAGGATATTAGACTATACTTCCGCACATACATGTTCCGCACTCTGATAGTTAATTAATGAATGGATCATTTATTTCTTAATCTGGTATATTCTTGACGTTTGTTTGATATGGGCCAGTAACATCTCGGATTTGGTTGATGAACTGAATTCGAGTTGTTACAGTAGCAAACCGGGTTCGGGTTGGGTGCCGGTTTGCACTGACCCGGGTTCGGGGCGTTACACTTTCTCTCTTTTTCTTTTCATTTCTTTCCTCTCTAGGGTTGTTCTGCCCTAGTGCAAGGATGGGTTGAAGGAAAATCAAGGCATAGATCAAAAAAGGGTTGCCTTTGGCTCAATCAAGGTTCTCATGAGATAGTATACTGCATCCAGCTGAAAACACCTTCGAGCTACTAGGCATCTTTTCATGATCACGGTCATGCCAAAAGATGTGGTCTTAGAGTAATGTCATCACCAACCAAACACTTGCATTTTTTTATGTACATAAAGACAAATTTAAAAGGTATTTACATCGAGAAACATTTAAAAGTAAATACAACTTCCCTTCAGTTATCTGCTTTACGAGTTGTGAAGGGCACAGAGCTCCAATTCCTGAGTGGTGACTTGTCTTTATCGACTTCAACCGCCCTCTCTGATCCCATTCCATCAACCGTGATCATATTGATGGACTCGTCTAGATAACTTTCATCTGATGCTGCATCCTCAAGGTCTTCATCTGGATCATCGTCGTCTGATGAAGCATCTTCTGGGTCATCATCCTGACTCTCTTATGGGTCAGGTAGGTTCATGAGTTCGAGAGTGGATGATGGCACTCCTTCAACTGAGACATGAGGGAGACTAGGCCACTCAGGCATATCTTGTGAAAGGGAATCTTGATCCGACGCAGGCAATAGTGGATCAGTAAGAGGTGACGGATGCTGGTCCAGCTCTGAGGTTGCAGACATGCAATCAGAAGGCCATTCAATAGACCTCCGGAGGGCTTCAGCACTATCAATTGATGGACTTGAAATACGGGGCATGCCTTAGAACTAGAGTCCACCAGAACTACCCACTCATTCTCTGGCTGGAGGAGACGGAGAATCACTAATCCATCCGCAGTTGGCTGGGCGCTGTGGTCCTGTAACTTCTTCGCTACTTTGAGGGTCATCTTCAAGCGAGCAAATGTAGACATCTGAGAACTCTCTATTTTTGGATTCCTTAGTGAGAGCAGGTGGGATGTCTTCCTCATCTCCTTTCCCGATAACAACCACTGCCGGTGGTTTGGTTTCCTCCTGGAGATATACCCTTACCACTTGACCCAGCCGCCCAATCAGCACCAACAGATCAAACTGCCCCTTGTTAAATTTACTGTCATCCACCTGATTCACTGAGTTGCTGGTGGATGCCTTGGAATGACTTGGCAAAGGATTGGTGAAAGTACTTGTGGCAGGAGTTGTTACTGGTGATCGACTGTAAAACCCCGATTTTCTGACTAATGTTAATTTTGAAGATTAAGTAATAATTTTAATAAGATTATTAAGTAAATATCGTAGGTAATTGATAGACAAGGGTAATTTTGGAATTTCTAGAAAGGGCATAAAATATAGTAAGTGGTGTATAAGATTAAATTGAAAAATTAATAGTAATAATATGTATAAGTTATTTAAATGTGTGAGGGTAAACTCTTGGTTAGAAATTAGTTCTATAATTAAAAGTTAAAAAGATTGTGTAGAAACATTTGGTGGGCGAGCAATCAGCAAATCAGGATAGGATTGAGTCTTAGCGAATCCTATAAGTAGGCTGCTCAAATTCTAGTTGATGTTTTGGTCGGATGAAAACAAAGATAGAACTTTGAGGGCTGAGTTGTTGGAGAGAGATGGAGCTTCCAAGGAGTTATTAAAGTAAGATCGAGCTCAAATCTAAACAGATCTGGATGCTAATATAGATCTGAGATCATCGGCCATAAAAATTTCTTCTTTCGAAGATGTTGATCACAGAAGTTCGAAGCTAGGAGAATTGCTTGTTAAATCAGGTGAGTAGCATTAGTTTTACTCATTGTATTGGAGCCGAATACCTGAGATTAATCAATATTATCTGTGGTGCGTTTTATCAGTGATTGAACTGAGTTTTCGGAGGGATTTTTTATTCGAAGCATGTAGTTCCGTGGAATTAATTTCGAATTGGTTTTAAATGTCTGTTAGAGGTGTAGGGGGCATAGATTAACTGTTGTAGGAGGTTGATTTTAGGTCAGTCGTGGTTAGATTGTGCTAATAGTGAGCAAAATTGAGTATCGAGAAATCAGGGGGGTATACGCTAAGTGCCGCCCACTGACTTCACTCAGCGGCTGTATAAAAATAGGATGCGCCGACCTGGCGCCTACGGCTGCCTACTGACTTGAGGTCAGCACACCCACCAAATTCCCAGGTGAAGTGCGGTTGACCATTTTGAGCTAATTTTCTCCACTCTAATGCTTCAAACATTTATCTAGAAGCTGAATTAAGATGCTGGAAATATTATTAAGTGGCCAAAACCTACTGAGATTATTCCATCAATTATTGAGAGGATTTATCAGGATTAAAAGTCAGGTTTTAATGGCTTGTTGGTAGTAGCTGCTGGTTTGGTACCATGTGTGCATGGTTTTGTTTAGCTCATGTTTTACTGTTAATTTCCAGTTGTGATACTGTTTAACTGGAGTTTTATCGGGTTACAATGTGCTGGGCAGAATTTATAAAAATGTCTTTGTTTGAGTAAAGGATTATATGACAGGTTTGGATTTGTGTTCTTTGGGTTAGAATATCAACTGAAGTTCCATGAGTTACTGTTCTAGTCCTGAGTGACCCATGATAAGTTTGGTTTGTTTATTTAATAATGATACCAGAGATATTGATTGATATTGCTATTGGTCTCTTGTTTAAAATTTTTATTGGGATTATGCTGATTTTGGATTCTCAATTGTATTTCTACTGATTACTTGTGCTCGTTTATTTATCGTGGCATATTTTGGAACTGATATAACTATTTCTCATGCATGTGCTACTCGCTGAGATATTTGTATCTCATTCCGTATTGTTTTGTTTTGTTTTCAGCTACTCTTGGAGAGGTCAAATCTTGCGGGTAGTTCTCGGTCATGTGAGTCTATTCCAGTTTGGGATTATTAGCGTATTTTGATTTTCTAATTATTGTCATTTCATGTTTTCCTTTACTCTGATATTGCAATCCTGTGTTATATGTTAACCTCCGGAGATGAGTTATGGTTTTCTCTACGTAACTTGGATTCAGGGTGTTACAGTTGGTATCAAAGAATATCAAAGTTTTGAAAGGAAACATGACATAGGAATAAGAAACTCTAGGAGAGCTTGGGGGTTGTGTGTTCGCTAGATAGCACTCTTGAAGTAGGAAAAATAGGCTAAGATTGTTCTTTCTTCAGATCTGGCAAAAAATTGATATTATTAATGGTAAGTTACTTGATCCTTTACGTTATATCAATCTGGTATGGTATGGTTTGTTATATGCGATATAAGGCATTGAGATGATTATCCATATTAATGGTGAATATGATATTGTTAATCTATTAGATTAAATTTGCAGTATTAATTGTGATTAAAAGCAAATGAACTTCCACATAGGGACAATAAGTAGAAATTAAAAATAGACAGAAAATGAACAAAAAGGATCTGATATATATGTGAAGAACAAGTACAAAGCTTTGAGTACAGCTGTAACAGTTATAAAAATAAAAAGATAGTGACTCACTATAACAAGGGGGAAATAAGAAATATACATCTGTTTTCCAAAATGAAAATACAAAGACTCCAAGGAATAAAAATCAGCTAGATGGCCCTGCATCATCTCCTCCATTGCCAGTACTCCCTCCTGTCTCTATGTCTCCATCTCCAGTCCCAGCCGCCCTAGCCCCACCATCATCCCCTCCAGCTCCATCATCGTCTCCTCCATGGCCTCCGTCACCAACAGTACCATCCTCAATGGCATCAGCATTAGACTCCTTGTTAGTTACGAAAAACTGGAACAGTCTACGGCGGGAGTCATGCATGAAGGCTATCTGGGCTCGCATGGTAGACACCGAATCCTGCATCTCATCCTGGGTCCGCTGAATTGTATCCTGAGTCCGCTGAATCATATCATGAGTTTGCTGAATCGTCATTTGAGTCTCCGCTATCTCGCCCATCTGCTGAAACACTTGGGCCATGTGGAAGGCCAGAGCTTTCATCAGCTCCCGTGTAGACCTCATCTCACCTGTCAAATCAAATAGGAGAGTGGAAAGAACAGAAGTAGTGGATGGAAGAGGAACAGTGGAACTAGAGGGAATAGATGAGGGATCAGCTGTAAAAGAAGGAAGGTCGACTGAAGGTGGAGTATAAGAAGAGGAGGGAATATCAACGGGAGGAGGAGCAGAAGAAGATGAAGGGGAGCATCAAAAGGAGTAGGAAGGGAAGTTGAAGGAGTAGAGGGGCAAAGATCGGCAGCAATATTAGCAAGCCTCCTAGCATGAGTGAGACTCTTGGTGGCTCTGCTAATGGGCTGACTCTGGACCATAGCAGTGAACGTAGGATATTGAACTAGGGAAGCTGCTATAAGTCTAGCTATTAGACAACTGTAAGGAAGGGCGATAGATCTTCTACGATCCTCGTGAACCCCAAGCATGATCGAGATAATCACCATAGGGAGGTCAATGGAATCGCCTCTCTGTATGGCATAAAGGAAGAGAGCGCAGGAACTAGTAAGAGAGGAACAATGAGAAACAGGCTAGAGGTTTGTGAAAATGATCCTCATAAGAATATAGGTATCAACAGAGAAGCTGGAGGTGCTGAGGGGACCCACTCCTGTATACTCCATCGCTTGACCTGTAAGGAAGGTGGTGACAACAGAGTAGTCTGGTGTGGCCTCACCAGAATAAGGGTAGACCAGACGCTCTACCTTGGGAATGCGAAGGCTGGCTGCTATAAAGTCAGGGGAAATAAAAAAAGCAAGTACCTCTGATGTAAACATGGAAGGTGGAGTGATCGGGAGAGATATCATGAATGTTATTGTAAAACTCCCGGACTAACTCCTCACAGGTAGAGGCAAAATCGATAAAAAAGGGGTAACCATTTTCTGTCTTCGAAAATCCTCTCAATATCAAAGCCAAAGTCCTCAAAGCAGACACCCCTCTCTAACAAGACAGATCTATGACGCAAGTGTCCATCATATATCTCCCTCTCCCTGTCAGAATAGAATCTATCATCTCTACGCTCAACCCTAGCCCTTTTAGAGGGATTGCCCACGGAAGTCCTAGCCATCTAGGATTGGAATAAAGAAAAAAAAAAGGAAATAGGATAAACCCAAAATAGATAAAGAGAAGTTAGTAAAGAAGCATGCATATAAATTAATACAATTGATGCAATACAAGAAAAATGAATCAAGGTAAAAAGTGTGCAATAATAGGTTAATAAGATGCTAAAACAGGTCTTAAATTGGAAACTATTGAGAGAAATTGAAAGAGAAAAATAAGTTGGTAAAAATCTAGGCGTGCGCCAAGGTCGGCTGAGTGCCACCCAGACAAAAGAGGTCAGCGCATAGGTTCTGCCACGACCAGAAATTGGGGGGTTTTTGGCACAAACGAAATCAATGACCAAACCTTTACATTAAACCAGTTAAATCGATTATAATATGCGTTTAGAAGGTAAGAAAGAGATTGTTAACAAAGTGCTTCCAAGATTTGAGTGAATTAAAAAAAAATCGGTTGAAAGAGAAAAGCCCTAGCCGCAGTTGGGTATACAGAAAAAAATTTTGTAGGTTGAATAAAATGGAAGTAAGAAGGAAGGAAGCATACCTCTCGAGTTGGATGGGGAGTGAAGAATCGTTGATTGAAACTAGAGAAGTCAGTCACCGAGAAGAGCAATGTCGAGCGAGAGTTTGCGCAGGTCAGAGCAGTTTAGAAGATTTATAAACTAAGTGTTAGTGAGCGCGTGACCTGGGTTTTAAACCCAAGTCAGCTGCCCTCAGCGCAAAGTGCTGAGTATTTGTTTCTTTGAGAAATAAATTTTTTTAAAAAAAACTGTAATTATTTAATAAAGATGATTATGGTTATATAGTAATGAAAAATAAAAATTTGTCTAATAAAAAAGAAAATAGTAAAACAATTATATTTGGACCAACTAAACATTCTTCAATCAGCTCAAATACAAAGAGACTTAAAATTTTTTTTCTTAGATAATAACTAGTGTTTGTATAAGGGATTGTTCAGAGGCTTTTGGTAATTACAAAAATCATCATTTGATGAAGTTAGTTGTCTTGCACTAGAATGATTGGTATTTTTTGATGC
Source organism: Buxus sempervirens (assembly GCA_947561395.2). NCBI lineage: Eukaryota > Viridiplantae > Streptophyta > Magnoliopsida > Buxales > Buxaceae > Buxus > Buxus sempervirens. Next base: position 22,714,964 of record OX387185.1, on the reverse strand, counting down.
ATAAATGATATATTGATTGTATGAGTATATTTGAGGATGTTCTATTATTACTGGATATTGTATGTTGCTTGTTGATCCAGTTTCATTAAGACATGCCAAGGCGTGGTGAAGCAGAGTACCATGTGGAACTGCACCTGAGTGGGAAACTTGTGCAATTTGGGATATGTATTAGTATTAATAGGTGTTTGTAAATACGTATTGTGATTACGGTATTTTGATGCAAGTTAACACTAGGAGAAATTGTAATTTTCTTCTCAAACTTGTATATAAGCGAATGCGTTTATATGTACAAATTGATGATAGAAGACTTGCAGGTTTCTTCTACAGTATTTTTTTAAGTTAAATAATATTTTGAGAAATGGATTTGAAACTAGGAAAATTCTGAATTGGGTTGAATTATAGCTTGAAGGTTAATGTGTTAAATTTCAAGGACGAAATTTTTGGTGTGGGGGGGGGGGGGGGCGGGAGAATGTAAAACCCCAATCTTCTAACTAATGTTAATTTTAAAGATTAAGTAATAATTTTAATAAGATTATTAAGTAAATATCATAGGTAATTGATAGGCAAGGGTAATTTTGGAATTTCTAGAAAGGGCGTAAAATATAGTAAGTGGTGTATAAGATTAAATTGAAAAATTAATAGTAATAATATGTATAAGTTATTTAAATGTGTGAGGGTAAACTCTTGGTTAGCAATTAGTTCTATAATTAAAAGTTAAAAGGATTGTGTAGAAACATTTGGTGGGCGAGCAAATTAGGATAGGATTGAGTCCCAGCGAATCCTATAAATAGGCTGCTCAAATTCTAGTTGATGTTTTTGTCGGATGAAAACAGAGATAGAACTCTGAGAGCTGAGTTGCTGGAGAGAGATGGAATTTCCAAGGAGTTATTAAAGTAAGGTCGAGCTCAGATCTAAACAGATCTGGATGCTAATATAGATTTGAGATCATCGGCCGTTAAAATTTCTTCTTTTGGAGGTGTTGATCAGAGAAGTTGGAAGCTAGGAGAATTGCTCGTTAAATCAGGTGAGTAGCATTAGTTTTACTCCGTGTATTGAAGCCAAATACCTGAGATTAATCGATATTATCTGTGGTGTGTTTTATTAGTGATTTGTAAAACCCCGAATTTTCCCAAATATTAAAATAAAATAACAATTAATATTCTTTAGGATTATTATGAATGGAAATAATTTATTATTGTAGAGAATATCATTATTAGTGAAGATCGGGAGTTTGGCGCAGATCGGAGCGTCTGATCGTGAGTTATCGCGGTAAGATTAATATTTTAAAGCTAAAGTATTTTGATTGGGCGATGTGCATTGAGTTTGTTGTGTGTGCGTTGCGTGGGATAGAAGGTATATATATATATATGCTAAAATAACCTAAACGAATAAGTTGGGAAGACTTGCTCGTATTCGTTAGCCGCACGACGGAGAGCGGCGGTAAGAACGACCAAAGAAGAAGGAGGAAGAGGTTGCTCTGGTTTTCTTCATCCCAAAGGAGTGCTTTTGAGTCTGAGTGTTGCTGTTTAGAGAAGGAAGAGGAGAGCACACGTTCGAGAGGTAGGTAGCACTGATTTCCGTTTCGTTTTGTGTTTTGGAGGTTAATCGATCGTATTGCATGTTTTAGTGTTATATATACATGTATTTAGCTTGATATCATTCATATAATTATGTTAGAATCATCCTGGACATGAAAAATCAGATTTCTAAACATTTTATGTTCGTTTTTGGGAGACCGCCTACCTCTCTGCGCTCGGCGATCCTCAGCGATCCTGGGCGCTAGTGAAAAATTTAAGACCGCCGAATATCGCTTGAAGACGGACCGCGGACGACCTATTTTGTACTACCGCCGACCTTTGACCGCCTAGGCGAACCTGAGCGATCCTAGGCGCTCTAGCAAAAAAATGCAATTTCGACAGTTTTTCATCCCCTTTTCTTCTCCAACCCTTTCCCAGAAAACCGAAGCCTCTCGCATAGCGCCCTTATTACATGAAAGACATTTAAGTAAATGTCCTATGTATTTATTGCTCCATTTACTTAAGTCTTTACATGTAAATAAGGTTTTACCCCCCATTTGGAACCAATAAAAATACTTCCAAGGTCTAATTCCCAGCCAATAAAAAGTCAACTTTCCAGTTCATGCCTAAATCCCGGTTTTTATCAAAAAGCCCGGTTTGGGTTTAACACCCAGATGAGTGATTCAGGAGCCCATAAAATTCTAGGAGATGTGTTTACCTTTCAATAGACTACAACCAAAATTTGAGCTCGAAACTCCTTGTAGATTTGTCTAGAAAAATTATATACCAAAAGTCAGCGTTTTTAACTAGACTTAGAATATTTTTGGGGTCCGAAACTTTTTGTCTCATAATTGATTGATTATTGGTATGGTGACCTTATTAGGGATCCTCAGACTATTTCATTCATCCAAAATGTATTTTGAGAACTTTATGACATTCATAGTCCCTAAATCATTATAAAATAGGGTATTTGGATTTCCACCCCTTGTAACACTTCTCTAAGATTATTCTTAATGTGTCCCTGAAGGCCACTTACACTAAAAGGTTCATATTAGATATTTAACCACCTTGTTTTATGATTTAGTACAATTTGGGGTTTAAAGAGGATCAAATTCACTTGAAATGGTTACAAGGATTCTATATAGGTAATTTCCTTTTGAAAATATAATTGGACTGTGGACTGAATGCCATGATGGCTATAAGAGATTGTATCATCTGTGGATGAGATATGTGACCACCTGCGGGTGAGATGACCTCCTGCGGGAGAGATGAGACCTCCTGTTGGGGGAGATGTGATCCTGATTGGATTGCATCCCACAGGGGAGAGACCACCTGCGGGTGAGATGAGACCTCCTGTTGGGGGAGATGTGATCCTGAGTGGATTGCATCCCACAGGGGAGAGACCTCCTGCGGGAGAGATGAGACCTCCTGTTGGGGGAGATGTGATCCTGATTGGATTGCATCCCACAGGGGAGAGACCACCTGCGGGTGAGGTGAGACCTCCTGTTGGGGGAGATGTGATCCTGATTGGATTGCATCCCACAGGGGAGATATGTGACCTCCTGTGGGAGAGATGTGACCTCTTGTGGGGGAGATGTAATCACGATGTGATTGCATTCCACAAGGGAGATATATGTGATTACCACCTGCGGGTGAGATGTGATTACCACCTTCGGGTGAGATGTGACCACCTGCGGGTGAGATATGATGACTCCTGCGGGAGAGACCTCATGTAGGGTAGATGTGATTACTGCGTGATTGCATCCTACATGGGAGAATGTTGTTATCAGATTGAGACTTACTATTAATTATGAATGACATGATCTACATTTGAATCAGAAGAGTTTGATTTATATTATATTGCCTTTCTAATTGAAACGAAGGTTACATAATAAACTCTCTTTATTCCGAACCCTGATTAGATTTTGGTTTCATATGGTGATTAATCATTCTTATTATCGACCGTGACTACCTGATTATTTTATCGTGCATGAATGATTACTTTTATATATAAACTGTTTCTAGAATGCATGTGTTACCTACTGAGATAGTTGTATCTCACCCCTACTTCATATTCTACTTTTTCAGGTTATCTTGGAGAGGACGCCACGGGTTAGACAGATAGTGGGTTGAAGTCTAGAAATTTCATATGAAAAGAGTAGGATGATTTTATATAGTTGTATTTATTTTATTGGAATCGTAATAGATGATGGTGTAGGATATTAAGAGTTAGTTAAATTTGTAGTTGCCTTTCATTTGATTAGTGAATGTAATTGGATGATTCAGCTTCTAATAAGTGATGTAAGCTTCCTAGTACTCTGATAAATCTTAGCTCTTTATTTCCTTATATTTGAACTGATTGTAATGTACCACAAGTTAATGCCTTGATCCGAGTCAAAATGAGAAAAAAAAATGACCCGGATTCGGGGCGTTACATGATTGAACTGAGTTTTCAGAGGGATTTTCGATTCGAAGCATGTAGTTTGGTGGAATTAATTTCGAATTGGTTTTAAATGTCTATTAGAGGTGTAGGGAGCATAGATTAATTGTTGTAGGAGGTTGATTTTAGGTCAGTCGTGATTAGATTGAGCTAACAGTGAGCAAAATTGAGTATTAAGAAATCAGGGGGGTATCCGCTAAGTGCCGCCCACTGACTTCACTCAGCGGCTGTATAAAAATAGGATGCGCCGACCTGGCGCCTACGACCGCCTACTGACTTGAGGTCAATGCACCCACCAAATTCCCAGGTGAACTGCGGCTGACCATTTTGAGCTGATTTTCTCCACTTTAATGCTTCAAACATTTATCTAGAAGCTGAATTAAGATGCTGTAAATATTATTAAGTGGCCAAAACCTACTGAGATTATTCCGTCAATTACTGAGAGGATTTATCAGGATTAAAAGTCAGATTTTAAGGGCTTGTTTGTAGTAGCTGCTGGTTTGGTACCATGTGTGCATGGTTTTGCTTAGCTCATGTTTTACTGTTAATTTCCAGTTGTGATACTGTTTAACCGAAGTTTTATCGGGTTACAATGTGTTGGGCAGAATTTATAAAAATGTCTTTGCTTGAATAAAGGATTATATGATAGGTTTGGATTTGTGTTCTTTGGGTTAGAATATCAACTGAAGTTCCATGAGTTACTGTTCTAGTCCTAAGTGACCCGTGATAAGTTTCGTTTGTTTATTTTATTATGATACCAGAGATTGGTGTATTTTGTTACTAGAGGTGAGTTTATGCATTGAGTATTCTGTTTTGGTTTAGCTGGTCTCGGATCCTGGACTAAGCTTTGTAATGTAATCGTATTGCTTTATTGGTGTAATTGCATGGCTTTGTGTGTTGCCACGACTGGTGTAGAGCAGCCAGAAACCCTGAGTAGGCCTGGTTGTCAATGCCGAAACCCGGGGAGTAGATTGGCATTGGATGACGAAACCCTAAGTAAGCCGTCATTTCAGAGTTCCGAAACCCTGAGTAGGCCGGAATTGTGTACATGGAGGTGTGGATGTCTCCTTGGCATGTTGATTAACCAATTTAAGCAATAGGCATAACATTGACCATTCGATGATTGATTAATATTGCTGTTGGTCTCTTGTTTAAAACTTTTATTAGGATTATGCTGATTTTGGATTCTCAATTGTATTTCTACTGATTACTTGTACTCGTTTATTTATCGTGGCATATTTTGGAACTGATATAACTATTTTGCATGCATGTGCTACTCGCTGAGATATTCGTATCTCATTCCGTATTGTTTTGTTTTGTTTTCAGTTGCTCTTGGAGAGGTCGAATCTTGCGGGTAGTTCTCGGTGATGTGAGTCTATTCCTGTTTGGGATTATTAGCGTACTTTGATTTTCTAGTTATTGTCATTTCATGTTTTCCTTTACTCTGATATTGTGATCCTGTGTTATATGTTAAACCTCCTGAGATTAGTTATGGTTTTCTCTACGTAACTCGGATTCAGGGCTTTACACCGACTGAGATGCGTTTACTGTCCATCAAATCTTGCACATCGTGCTTTAAATCCTAGCAACGATTGGTCTGGTGTCTAGGGGCTCCCATGTTGTACTCACAATACTCATTGGGATTGTAGGAGTGACTGTTGCTTGGTTGGTGGGTCGGTTGCTTCTTCTGCAAATATCCTTTCTATAGTAAGGTTGGAAGCAACTCTGCCAAAGAGTAGGGGAGAGGTGTGAACACCCTGTTCATCCTTGCTTGCATTTCTTCCTTGGACCACCTTGGCCGTCCTGAAAACTGTGCTCCTTGACCACTGTTCTGGTTTTCCCTCCTGTCTGGTGCCGAAAAGTGGAAAGGCTTGTTTTGCTGGACGTAGTTGACAGTCTTGTCCTCTTTATTTCTGTCCATGCCTCTTCCACTAGCAGGGTTCCTTCTTTGTTCTGTTGAGAAGCCTGCCACTCTACCGGATTTAACTCCGTCTTTTATCTTGTCTACTACGACAACCAAATCTGCGAAACTTGCAACAAATTGCCCCAGCAGAAGTGTGTAATATGGCTACCCCAGCATCAAAATGAATAGTTTCACCATCTCTTCCTCTAACATGGGAGGTTGGACCATCGCAACCAGATCCCTCCATCTCTTGGCATACTCACGGATGGACTCAGTGCTTTTCTTGGACATTTTTTGTAATTCCATCCGAGTGGGCAAGACTTCAGTGTTAAACTTGAAGTGCTTAAGGAAAGTGCTTGCCAAATCATCCCATGTCCTAATTTGACTCCTATCCAGACTGGCAATCCATTTCTGCGCTGATCCTGTCAGTGAGCGTTGGAAGAACTAGATCATGATCCTCTCATCATGTGCATACTAGCACATGTCTCCATAGTAAGCTCTTAGGTGTGACAGGGGACACCCGCTTCCGTCAAATTTTACAAAGTCCGGGCATTTGAACTTTGGTGGAAGTTGCAAATTAGGAAAAAATCCCAATCTGTCAAGTGAGGCTTCCTTTGGCAGAGGACCTCAGTTCACATTCTACATCTGTTCCTTCAGGGCCTGTAAATCGGCCTGCATCTGGGCTGCGACATTGGCCAATTCTTGTTCTCGATGCCCTTCTTCTTCTTTATGGTCCATTCTAGGTGGCGCTGCTTGTTGTAGCGGGGCAATAGGTGTAACGCCCCAGATCCAGGTTTATTTAAACACATAAACCCAAATCTAGTTGTTAGGGAAAATGGCCCAAAACACTATTCCAGACTTAAAAAATTTCATTTATTATATCAGAGTGCGGAAATAAGAACATCTTTCAGAAAGTGCGGAATTAAACTACCAAAATAATCCTTTCATATTTCATCTAAAAAGTCTGGAAAGGGTTCAACTAAATAACATAAATATCATCCACCAAAAGTGTGGAATAAAGATACCAATCATCTTTTAAATAACATCAAACTCCTCAATCAAAATACTAAAAATAATCCCTAAGAAAAATAAATCTAAATGTTTCTCCATGTCCCTCTGGACCTACACAGGAATGAAATAATCTTCTTCCTGATAATCACAGTAATCCCCCGGTGTCTCTACCCCGGCAACGTCCTCTCCAGGAATATCTAAAAACAAAACCAATAAAACAATAATGTGAGAAACAACATCTCAGTAAGCAGTCATGCAAATAGTTGACCACAATAGAATATGCAATGCTTAATCCGAATAAACACAATAAAGCACAAGACAACAAGGAAATACAATTTGTCCACCTCATGGAGCTCATGAAATAGTATACCAGATAAAGAGAGTAGACATGTGCCAATATGCTACCTAACCGAATTACGATGGACCAGCCGCCCTGCAGTTTTGCTATTCAACACAAACGGAAGAACCCAACCATGAGTTAGCATGTACGGCCTAACCAATCCAGGAGTGGATAACGTAGCGACCGACCAATCCAGGAGCGGTACCATCCTCGAGATGATAGAATGCCTCAGACACAGAATTTAAACCCCTTTAATACACATTTCACTTACTAGCTATTCTATGGATCCATATAACTGCTAAGCCCACTCCACAGTGAGAAAACCAACCAGGGTAATGGAAATACTTCTCAATAACACCCACCAAAATACAGAACCATATCTGTAACCAAATCCGCCCATGCAGGATACAATAAATCAGGCACTAGCCTTGTCACACCAGTGATCCAAAACCAAAACAGAATGTACCAAGTCATATGTCCAAAACTCCAGGTTTCAACGGGCCAATATGTCCCGAATATGTATCGACTCCATCAATGCATACAATACCTTAATATCACCCAAATACAGGTATATGAACTCACAAAACCAACCTTGGTTAAAAGTAAATTCTTTTGGAACAATGGAACCAAGTAAAAGTGCCTCTTTAGAAACATCTACAAAAAATCTTTATAAAATTGAATTTTAAATATCGGCTAATGCAAACACTTCCCAAATACCCCAATCTTGATGGTACATAGGTTAAAATTGAATAGAACCACTTCCTTAGTGAAAACTAGGTTGAAAAGTCAAGTTTTCCAACATCTGACAGATTGGTTGCTCGAGCCGCCAAGGGCGCTCGATCGGCCTTACAAAACAGGTTAATTCAGGGTAGGTCGCTCAAGCAACTATTCTAGCGGTAGTTCAATGTGGGTAAAATTGCTCTTGGGTTTTGACTATATACATAGGGCGCTCGAGCAACTGCTCAGGCGGTCCGATACGTGAAAAATCCGTAACTTTGCAAAATTCAATAAAAATTCCGCAACTCAATACTCAATGCATCAAAACAATTCTAAATCATTCTAAAATACTTTATACACATGATAGAACAATTCCCAACAAATAAAACATCATAAATAACAAAAACAACGCATCAAAACAACGATTAACCACGAATATCGACTAAATACGAATTGTATTTTTTTGCAAGCGTCAAGGGACTACTTACCTGGTTTTAGGAACTTAAATCTTCTCTAAGAGCCACGAAATATTACCCCAAAGTTTGCCAAACGATCCCAACAAACCTTGATCACGTCTGGGTTCAAAAATCACACTTTTAAGACTCTATATGAAAATCTCCAGAACAGAAACTTATCTCTATATGGCTCTTACCCGAGTTCTCTATGCATGAAAATACTCCTCCTTCTCTAAGACGGCTCCAATAGGTTTTTCAGGGCTTAGTTTTGATCACAAGGAAACTAAGAGAAAGAATAGGAAACAAGCAAGGAAACCTCACAGCTGATTCTAAATTGGGCTTTAAACTCTACGTGCATAACCATTTCTATGCACAACTAGGTTTTATTATTATTTAATGGCTTTTACTAAATTGCCCCTCCTTCATTAAACCAATTTACAACTAAACCTTTAAACCCACTACTCTTTAAACCAAATAATCATTGGGTCAACCCACTCTCCTTGGGTTCAACCAACTCTTATTTATTCTCCTTGGTTATAATACATTTAATTCTTACTAATAATATAAGAGCACAATAATTAATATGTTAAAATTATATTTGGTCAATAATCAGGTGCTCACCTTATATAGGCTCTCCTATGATCTCCGGTTCATCTTGAACTCCTCTGGGTTGAACCAAAATCTCATCTCCTACAAATTATTAACCAATTAGTCTAGTTACCAAAATTTGGGATTTTACAATAGGTGCTGGAGCTTGTATAGGCTGTTCTAGTTGGACTTGCACAAGTTGTAGGATCAACTATTCTGGGGGTTGTGGGTTCACATGCGAGACGGTTGGCGGTGGATGCTCTGGCAAAACTGGCAACGGCTGAGGAGCTGGTGGCTGTGGTTGTGGTGCTGGTGGCTGTAATGGAGGTACTGGTGGCTGCTGCGGGGGGTACCAGCAATTGCTGCTGTGGATGCACAAACCGCTATGGTGTTTGCAGCCTCTCCATTTGCTGCATTATGGTGGCCATCATGGCTGACATGTTAGCCATCTGTTGGTTTAGACCGGTGATTACTGGATGATCTTCTAAATTCTCGTGCCCCTGGGGCGGTGGAGGTGGCGCTTGTTCCTCAGGAGGATCCATTTGTAGTCTTCTTCGAGAGCGCAAAAAGTATGGGCTTCAATTCGCAATCTTGGTACCTCCCTAATAGAAAAGAATGAAACTAGTTAATATGAAAAATTCATGTTATATTGAAGCATAATGCATGTATGTCAATGCAGATTTTTTTATTTTTGATTGGGACGTGGAAACACGAAACGTTGATTTCAACTTGATTTGATTCTGGAAACGCAAAGCGTTGATTTATAGAAGATTGATTTAAAAGGCTCGAAGGCTTGATTAAAAGATTGGGTTATGGAAACTTGAAGAGTTGATTTCCAGAGAATTCAGGAAAATTGGAGAATTGATTTCTTAAGGGTTTGGGGTTGTGGAAACGCGAATCGTTGATTTCCACATTGGGTTCTGGAAACGCGAAGTGTTGATTTCCATAAGGTTATGGGATTGGGAAACGCGGAGCATTGATTTCCCGGAGCAGCCGAAACGCGAAGCGTTGATTTCCACTAGGTTTAGGTTTGTAGAAAGGTGGATCGTTGATTTCTACATGGAGCTCTGGAAACGCGAAGCGTTGATTTCCAGAGGTTTTAGGGATTTGGTAAACGCGAAGCGTTGATTTTTTGGAGCAGCGAAAACGCAGAGCGTTGATTTCCACTAGGTTTAGGGTATTGAGATGCGAAGCATTGATCTCCGAATCAGTGGAAACGCGGAGCATTGATTTCCACTGGGTTTAGGGTATGGAGACATGAAGCGTTGATCTTCGAAGCAGTGGAAACGCGAAGCATTGATTTCCACTAGGTTTAGGGCATGGAGACACAAAGCGTTGATCTTCGAAGTAGTGGAAACGCGGAGCGTTGATTTCCACTAGGTTTAGGGTATGGAGACGCAAAGCGTTGATCTCCGAATGGAGCTCTGGAAACGCGAAGCGTTGATTTCCAAAGGGCTTAAGATTTAGAAGCTGACTTATGATAATTTGACTTATTTGATCTTTCTTTTCTTTTCTTTGTTTTCTTTTTCTTATTTTCTTTTTCTTCTTTTCTTTTTCTCAGTTTGACCGATGACCATCAGCAAGGAACAGATTGGTCCTTGATTCTCCTTATTTATTATTTTGGGCTGGGTCACAACCAATTGATCTCATAATTTTTCCTGATTAAGTTGAAACTGATTAAGGCACAGGGAATTGGAGCCATTCTTTGCCCCAAGGCAAGTTTGATGCACATTCAGAGGCAATTTTTATTTGGATAATTTTTTGTGCATTTTTTTGTTTGAAAATGATTTGATCAGATATGCTTGTGCAGATGATCTTGAAGTGTGTATGCTTGATGCATGAAAATGCTTACACAAAATTAAAGCAAAGGTTAAATGATATTACCATTCAAACAAAAATCTGTACAATTAAAAAGGTGTGTGCACAGTCCTAAAAAGGTTGGTGCCCAGCGGGGCACGACTCCTAGACGTACTTGTGTATGGGAGCACATCTGAGTCTCGATCAGCCTTTGTCTTTCATCTGTTCTTTCATCTGCTTTTGCTTTCAGGTGCAGGAGAAAATTTACAATTTGCCAGCGAGGACGAAAATTACATGATACTTGCAGAAATTCGAAAAGAATTCATCTTAACGGCTGTTGGGAGCCCAAAAGAAGGGTACAAGTTTGCTTCAAGGCAGGTAGGCTGAATTCCTAGATCTAAGGTTTTATGCCTCTGTTCTGATCTGTCCTGCTTTTGTTTGCTTGTCTGATTTGGCCGGCTTCCATCTACTCAATAGGCCAATTTGGATTCAGGGTGCTCCCAGCGGACTCAATGGGTTAAGACTCACGGCTCACTGGACTCAATGCATGGATCTAGGGTGGCTCCCTTAGTCAAAGTTGGGTTGGTTTTCGAAATTAGGGCGAAGGCAGCCCTTGATCTAGGGTTCACTCAATTTGATGCAAAAGACAGGGGTTGCTGCCCCTGATAGACTCTTGGGTTTTAAGTTGATTTTTCCTTTCTTTACTTCATCATTCACATCACATCCACGGCGTCGAGATTTATTCAGAAGCGATAGGTGGGGAAAAGGTACCCTGTAAAACCCCGAATTTTCCTTAAATAATATAATAAATTAATAAATAATATCCTTGAGAATTATAACTGATGGAAATATTTTATTAATTTATGGGATGATATAAATAGTGGAGATCCAGAATTGGACGTAGATCCGACCGTCCGATCATGAGTTATCAAGGTATGATTCATATTTTAAGTTGTGTTCTGATTGGGCAGTGTGTATAGGAAAATTTGTAAGTGAGCTACATGAGATTAGAGGGATATAAATACTTGTTTATTACCCTAACCTTATATGTTTTGGAATACTCGTTCGTATTCGACAGCCACAAGAGACAAACGGTGACTGTGCGACCGGGAGAGAAGAAGAAGAAGGAGGAAGAAGGAAGGACGTTTGGTTTGTGTTCTTCATCGCCTAGGGAGTATCTCGCATCTGTGAGTACTGCTGTTTAGAGAAGAGAAGGAGAAACAACGCACGATAGAGGTAGGTGACACTGTTTTCTATTCGTTTTTGGATTTACGATTGATTAATCTCCAAAGCATGTTTTTATATGATATATTCATGTATTTAGTTTGATAACAATATTATATGTATGTTAGAATGATCATGGACGTGAAAAATCACATTTTTACACTGTTTCTGAACGTTTTCCAGGGACCGCCGACCTCGACTGTGCTCGGCGATCCTCAGCGCCCTTAGGCGCTAGTATAAATTTTGAGACCGCCCGAGATCGCAAGACAACTTATCGTCGGCGATCTAAATTGAACTACCGCTTACCTTAGACCGCCAGGGCGATCCTAGGCGCTCTGTGCAGAAAATGCAGAATTTCGTATTTTCAAACCCTGATTCAATTTCAAACTATTTTTAATCAATTTTAATCATTAATAAGGATGTTTTAAGACCAAAATAATTTATCAAATTTCTTGTTTATAGAAAATTAAATTAGGAAGATATTTAGGACACTAGTTGCCAAACTTTGTATGAAACTGTGAAATCTAGTATTTGGAAAACTTAACTATTATTTGATTACTAGAACATCTCTAAACTACACTATAAACCAAATAATTATATAAAGAGAATTCAGATCATAAGTTCAACTCAGTTAACCCGAATACTAAAGTAAATGTCAGATTTAACCTTTATATGCCGTTAGGCACCAACCATTATAGAAATATTAGACTTTAGGGAATTTTGGAGTCTAGTGGGCATAGCTGGTTATGGATCCATAGTTGTGGCTAGATAGCTAAGGGATATGTCATTTGGGGTGAGTTTCTCCCTTGTGTGAGCGCGCTTCCTTTGCAAGTTGGTTTGTTTAGGAAGGTCCTATGTCTGAAGGGACACCCCGGTGAGCCGCTGGTGATCCCTGTACATGTGGATAAGCGACCATCTCCATGTATTGATTCTAGTGCTGCATGCTGGTGGTACATGCCAACTCTGATGGGTACGTGTGCAATAAGTCAGTGACTACGGCTCTTGTCTAAGCTGCGCTGCATGGGACTTGAGTATCATTAGTAGCATTGCTCCTAAGCCGCACGGTGGTATAGCGATTGGTCAAGAATCATCTCAAAAGGTTTATCTATCTTTGTAAGTCCTACAATGACACTAAAATCATAAACACTTGTTATTACTGTTGCATACATGCTGGAGGCACGTAATTTGTAACACCCCGAACCCGGGTCAGCCAAACCGGCACCCGACCCGAACCCGGTTCGCTACTGTAACAACCCGAATTTAGCTCAACAACCAAATCCGAGGTATTACTGGCCCATATCAAATACATCATCAATAATATACCAGACCAAAGAAATAAAATCCATTCACTTTATTATACTATCAAAGTTACGGAAACAAGTATGTGCGGAAGTGTAGTCTAAAATCCTCAATAAACATTTAAGTTGATCATCAATCATTAATATCAAAGTCTGGTAAAATAAACTGGTTACTATCTCTCTCATCTCTCTAGTACATCGAATCCAAATGAATAATAATCTAATCAAAAGTACTAAGTCTATATCAATCATCCACTTCAAAAAAGATCCGGATAATAGTAATCCTCCGGTGTATACTCAGCTACCTCTCCCTGGAAATAACTAAGATCCCCCTCTCACGTATCAGCTGAAAAATGAAATAAAAGTAGGGTGAGATATGAATATCCCAGTAGGTAACACATGCATGATTAAACAGTAATATAAGTAAAGTAACAGTTCATGCACGATTAAGCAATATCGACTAATCAAGCTCGTATAATCATTCATATCATTCATGAATACAAAACAATTTGATAAACAGTTCTAGAAATGAATTTCAGCATGTTCTAATATAAGAATCCAATATCAAGATCGATAACATAATTCATACTTTGATATGATGCACTAAGCAGTCGCATCCAGCCAATATCTCAATCACATGCCTCCAGCATGTATACAATAATAATATCAAGTGTTGTGATTTCAGTGTCATTGTAGGACTCACAAAGATAGATAAACCTTTTGAGATGATTCTCAACCAATTGCTATACCACCGTGCGACTTAGGAGCAATGCTACTAATGATACTCAAGTCCCATGCAGCGCAGCTTAGACAAGAGCCGTAGTCACTGACTTATTGCACACATACCCATTAGAGTTGGCATGTACCACCAGCATGCAGCAGCAGAATCAATACATGGAGATGGTCGCTTATCCACATGTACAGGGATCACCAGCGGCTCACCGGGGTGTCCCTCCAGACATAGGACCTTCCCAGACAAACTAACTTGCAAAGGAAGCGTGTCGCATATAGGAGTAACTCAACCCAAATGACATATCCCTCAGCTATCTAGCTACAACTATGGATCCATAACTAGCTATGCCCACTAGACTCTAAAATTCCCTAAAATATAATATTTCTATAAAGGTTGGTGCCTAGCGGCATATAAAGGTTAAATCTGTCAATTACCTCAATATTCGGTCATCTGAGTTCTGAATTTTCTTTATATAGTTTTCTGGTTTATAGTGTCATTTAGAAGATGTTCTAGTAATTAAATACTAGTTAGGTTTTCCAAAAACTAGGTTTCTCCATTTCTTTCAAAGTTTGGCAACTAATGTCCTAAATACCTTCCTAATTTATTTGTCTATAAAACAGGGAATTAGATAATTAATTTTAGTCTTAAAACATCTTATTTAATCATTAAAATTGTCTAAAAATAGTTTGGAATTGAATCAGGATGTGAAATTACGAAAATCTGCAAAATCTGAACAGAGCGCCTAGGATCGCTCAGGATCGCCCCCGCGGTCTGTGGTTGGCGGTAGTTCAAAATTGAACGCCGACGGTACATCTTCAAGCGGTCTACAGTTTATAACGAGCGCCTAAGATCGCCGACGATCACCAAGCACAGTCGAGGTCGGCGGTTGTTCGAAAACGAACAGAATCAGTTCCAAAACATGCTTTTTCTCATCTAAACTCATTCTAACATATTTATAACATGATTATCTAACTATATACATCATTAAATATCATAAAAACATGCTTTTGCAATTAAACGGACGTACATACAAATCAATCGAATAAAACAGTGTCACCTACCTCTTCTACGCTGGTTTTTCTCCTTCTTCTCCAAACAAGAGTTCTCAAAGGTGCGAGGTAATCCCTGGACGATGAAGAACTCAACCCAGCACCCTTCCTTCTTCCTCTTCTTCTTCTTCTCCTTCGGTTGTTCGTTCGTTCAAGGTTGTCGCTTGCGGCTAGTCAATACGAGCGAATTACAAAGAATACGTTTAGGTTATTTTAATAGGTATTTATACTCTTTGATCACATGCATCTCACCTATAACTTCCCTATACACCCTGCCCAATCAGAATACATACCTCGATATCTCATGATCGGACGGTCAGATCTGCGTCTAATTCTGGATTTCCACTAATTAGATCATCCCCTACAATAATAAAATATTTCCATCAATTATAACTCTCAATAATATTATTTATTAATTTAATTTATTATTTAAGGAAAATTCGGGGTTTTACATAATTGGTATGTTGGTTGGATGTGATTGTTTAGTGCATCGTAGTAACGTATGGATTATGTTATTGATTCTGATATTGGATTCCTATAATAGAACATGCTGAAATTCATATTTAGAACTGTTTAACTATACTGTTTTGTATTCATGATCGATACGAATGATTATACGAGCCTGCTTAGTCGAGATTGCTTAATCATGCATGAATTGTTATTTTACTTATATTAACTGTTTAAACATGCATGTGTTACCTGTTGGGATATTCATATCTTACCCTATCTTTATTTCATTTTCAGCTGATACACGAGAGGGGGATCATAGTATTGATTTCCAAGGAGAGATAGCTGATTATTCACCGGAAGATTACTATTACCCGGATTTAGTCTGAGGTTGTGGATTGTCATGGATTTAGTTATTTTATCAGATTATTATATTCATTTGGGTTGATGTATTAGAGAGATGAGAGATTAGTGACCTTTTTATTTTACCAGACTTTCATATTGAGATTGATGGTTAATCATTTTAGTTTCTTGAGGATTTTCGACTATACTTCCGCACATACTTGTTCCGCACTCTGATAGTTAATTTAATTGAATGGATTATTTATTTCTTTACTCTGGTATATTCTTGATGTTTATTTGATATGGGCCAGTAACACCTTGGATTTGGTTGTTAAACTGAATTCGGGTTGTTACAGTAGCGAACCGGGTTCGAGTCGGGTGCCGGTTTGCACTGACTCGGGTTCGGGGCGGTACAGAGATGGTATCAGAGCAAATGGTCCTAACCTTAGATAGCCAGCTTTAGGGGAATGGGATTTTAGTACGCTAGATAGAACCCCTAGAATTATTGGATACTAACAAGTGAAATTTGTATTTTGCAGATGGCTGGTAGAGCGAGACGTGCTAGAGCTGATACCGTAGAGAGAGCTGATGTTGAGGAGCAGCAGCAGGATGTTCCATTACCTCCACCACCTCCAGGGGTGATGTGTGGGCTATTGTTAGTAGCTTGGCAGAGCTTCTTGCCAAGGAAAGGGAGGAGAGACTGAGCCAGCATGGAAATGGTGGCAATGGTCACGGGGATGCGCCTATACATGAGAGAGCGATACAGACGGCCAAGGATCTAGAGCAGTTCAGGAAGTTAGATCCACCTATTTTCAGTGGACGTCCAGATCCAATGGAGGCAAAGCAATGGCTGATGCGAGTGGAGTGGATTTTCGAGGCCATGGGATGCCCATTGGATAGGAGAGTGAGACTGGCAGCATTCTTATTTGAGCGTGAGGCAGTTCACTGGTGGACAGCCAAGAAGAGGCAGGACCCTCAGGCTATTTATATGACTTGGGATAGATTCCGAGAGTTCTTCTATGACCAGTACTTTTCTGAGGAGGTCCGACTCAAGAAGGAGCGGGAATTCATGGAGATTACCCAGGGGAGCCAGACAGTGGCCCAATATGAGGCTAGATTTGCAGCCTTATCTCGTTTTGCACCCCATATGACACAGGATGAGAGGAGGCTGACTTCACATTTTGGGCGCGGTCTGAAGCCCGAGATTAAGAGTATGTTGACGGTACTCTTATGCACAGAACTGAAGGACGTGGTACATCGAGCCACCAGGGCTGAGAGTGACATAAAGGGCCATATCACACCACTCATTGTTTCAAATGTGAGGGGTTGAAGTTGCGGATTGGTCTGGTAGCATCTGTGATAGCAAAGGAGCTTATGAGTGACACCTATAAAATCCCTAATTTTTATGCAAATAAAAATTATATTAGTTTAGTATCTTAAATAAAAACTAATTAGTGGTTTTTGCAGAAAAGGTGACCATATGGACTTAAATTAAAATCCGGGTGAATCATCTTGGAGATCTTTTATTTATTAAGGTAAGGAAAAAATTTTGTAGTGTTATTATGAGAGTTAAGTTGGTTGCTGATGTGGAAATTTAATGTGTAAACATAAAATAAGTTGCTGTTGTAGGAGAGATGTGGTGGAGTGGCACACATGTGAACATGAATAAAATTTCTGCTGGGTGGCAACTATAAAAGTTAAGTGAAAAAAATTCAGTCGATGGTTTTGCATTGGTCGATCTAAATTGGGAGCTCTCAGAAAAGAGGAGAAGGAACTAGGGTGAGAGACCAGATCTAGAGATTTAGAGCTACTCAAAAGGAAATTGCTGTGATTGTTTGATTGCTGTCCAAGAGGAGAGAAGAGAAATTCCAACAGCACTTGAGTTAGGCCGGCAATCTGCAATTGGAGTAGGTATGTTCTTCTTTTAACACAAGTAGGAGATTGGCATGTGGATTGAGGTTCTGATTTAGTCTTATTGTAATTCGAAATCAGATCTGATTTCTATTGTTCGGATTGTATTTCATTGGAGCAGAGGAAGAGGGCGGCTAAAATTGATTTGAATTTGGGAGTTGTGCATGCCAATTGAGAGGGTTCAGATTTGTGGAATTGTTTAATAATGTAAGTAGCATAAATTTATTTTGTTTTACATGATTTGAATTGAATTTAGTTCAGTCCTGAATTAGAGGTTAGTCGAACCTTGTCTTTGCAAAATTTTTCTTGCGCCTAGTCTTGAGCTATAGTAAGAATTGATTTAGTTAAATTTATAAGGATGCTACTGTTAATTAAATGAGTTGGATTTGCTGGTGATGAAATGATGAAGAGAAGTGATCAGATTATATGCATATACAGGGTCATATAATTGTTTGCTGATTTCTGATTTAGGTGAATACGTGAGTGACCAATTGTGTGCAAATTGTTTTGTTGTGTAATTAAATCCAACTAGGATAATTGTATTGAACCAGATTTCTGTTGGTAATGGCATGAACAGTTTCTAAATGTCGTCAAACAACAATTTAAGGTAAAGTTGCTGTTTATTTAGGTAAATTGAATTGTATTTGGAATGTAGGATAGGAGTGTGAATGGATTTGATCCATTTAGGGATCAACTTCTTATTGATATGGCAGAATTTTTAAAATAATGACTATGAGGGGCTGATGTTTGTGTTATGGTCTAAATGACTTAATTTAACCCAAAGTGAGTCAAATACATGAAGTGAAGACTTAGGAAAATTCTGCAAGTAGTTGTGAGTGAAACTTTAGACTAGTTTAAAGAACTTTGATTGTTGCATTGAATGGGATTGAAATGTGTTGTTGGTGCCCAGGTTTGCTGAGCATGGCCGAGTGGTGCTCAGCCCATTTCCAATAATTTAGATGTTGTAATTCAACTTATTTCCAGATCATATATATGTTGTTGTTAAAAGTTATTTGGGGATTTCTTAGGAATTGTATTAAATGGTTAATGCTGGACTTTTAATGGAATGGGATACTTTAGAAGTGGGAATACTTTAGGTATTGTATACAGTTATGGTTTTGCTTGTGTGCATACTTTAGGTGCTGTATACAGTTATGGTTTTGCTTGTGTGCATACTTCAGGTGCTGTTACTGATATTCCAGCTACCGGTTGTGTGAACTGTTTGAGTGGTTAAATAGAATCTAAACAGGGACAAAGGTGATACCTAATAGTTAAATTCTAGTTGAAGCATTTAAGACTGCAGTAGCTTGGCCACCTGGTGCCAATCTCTTAAGAGATCAGAGCCAGGTGCTGTCATGCATATGTGAGTGGCTAATTGCAGGTTTTGAGGAATGTTTACATAAGAATCCAAACCTGTCTAAATGTGTTAGTTAAAGGTTAAAAAAATAAAATCTGAACAATGGAATTGGAAATGGAATGTGTTTGGTATCCTGGCGCCTACCTCTGTTGAGGTCAGCGGCAGCTTCTTTTCCAAAATAAGCTGTGAATGTAAGCATGTATTATTTGCATATGTAAATTCTGTAATAGCAGTTATGTCACATAATTAAACACTGGTAATATAGCTACAGATGTGTTAGCACAGCTGCTGTTAGTAGAGTAATGTTCATTGCAGCTGTTGCTTACTTATTTAGAGGTCGGCAGCAACTCTCTCACCCTAACATTGTTATTGGCTATAAAAATTCAGTAGGGGTTTGCTTATGAGACCTAATTAGAAGTTGTATTCAGGCATGTATGAATGAATGAATTCAATTTGGCAACACTGATAGAGTCATGAGTTCTAAGGTCTGAACATTGTTGTGAGTACCATTTGCTGCTGTGATTGATGGCAGCACTTGTTCAGCACTTGTTATCTATTGTAGTCTTCTAATTGTGGGAAAAAATTAGAGAATTAGTCAGTAGTATTAAGGAACTATTGGGAAGCAACAGAGGCTGGATCTGGGAAGAGCATTTCGGGTATTATGGTGTGAAAATCAGCAAACTGTTTAGAGTGAAAGGGGTTTGTTATTATGATTTGGGATCTGTCCAGCTCTTATTTCCTTGTGGTTGAAAAACTGTATTGGGTAATTAGCTAAGTAATACGATAGAAATGAAGAAGTGAGTTGTGGTGAAATTTTAACTACTGAAATGAAGGTATAAAGAAAGGTTTTAAGTTGAGTAGCAGAGAAATGGTTTTCAGACTTAGGTATAGTTGAAATAGGAGCATTAAAGTCAAGTAAGAATTATGGTGAAAGTTATATTAGGTTCAGATTATATCTGAGTTTTTGGAATTGTATTAAAAGATAACATTATGGTTTCAATTAATAAAAATTAGAAAGTTTGAGATCTCATAAGATGGAATTAGGTATGATAGTAGAAGTTATCATTGGTATATGTTAAAGAAAGTGAGTTAGGGTAATACTAGTAAGGAAATTTTACTGTTTGAGTATAAAATAAGTGTTTCAAGTTTGAACTTAATAATACTATTAAATTCTGATATCGGTATGCAAATTTGCCGGTTTAACCGAGATTTGGCAATTTTAACAAATTTTGACTATAAAAGAGGATTTTATACAAAATTTTGGAAAGGAACTTTTAGAACAAATTATTTTGGACAAATCTGGTAATTTAGAATTCTCCATGCAATTGGAGGATGTTTTTTGTGCCTTTTGATGGTTTGATGGTTATCTTACCTCCGTGTACTCGGAGATGCCCATGTACTTGGATGTTGGCTCCTCTGTGTACTCAGAGATGCCCATGTACTCGGGATGACGTGTTTGAATTTGGAACAAATGGATATTATTAAGATTTCTGTTTTGGCTTTAGCTTGAGTCTAGATGGCATAGCTCGGTGTGGATCCACATTTGTCAAGTTAAGAGCTAGGTAGTGGAATAGATTGTTTTCTTTGCTAGTTGTAATGTGTTGTTCACGCACGCGTTTCCACCGTGTACTCGGTGAGGCTTGATCGTGTACTCGGCTGGCTGCGGCTATCCCTCATTTTATCATGTACTCGGACTGTGATTTATTAGTACATGCCAACTCATCACTGTACTGGATGGGTTCTCCCGCAATAAGACGATGATCGTGTACTCAGCTTCGCACCTAAGCCGGGAGGTGGCATAGTGGACTTCGGCATTACCTAGTTAAGGGCAGTCTTATTTCATGAGTCCATCGTAGACTTATTTCTATGTTTACACATTATGAATTGCTGTTATGAAATGATTGTGGGTATTTCCCTTTATCAGCATATATGTTGTATTTGGATTACTCGGATTACTCGTAAGTGTTGGTTATCGTTACTTATGCATGCTTTACTATTGAAGCATGTTTTTAGAACTATTATAAATGTTTTGTGCATGCATGTGCTACTTGCTGGGATATTCGTATCTCATTAAGTTTTGTTTTGTTTTGTTTTCAGATCCTGATGAGGACAATATCCGTAGGGTTGAGCCAGTCGCGGATTACCCCGAGTATAGGGTAGAGGATTATTTTGTGGAGTGACATTTGAGTGATATCTTTAGTTGTTGATTTCATTTGATATAGTAAGCAAACTTTGATTTGTAATTCTTTCTTTAATTGTGGATTGGTGATTGGGAATTAGTGGTGAACTCTGATATTGTTGTTGATGTTAATAAAATGCAATTTCATGTCTTTTACATTCTAATATAGATCCTGTGGTTGTATTTATCTAACACCTTGGGTACGAGTTACGGTTCCGATACGTAACCCGGATCCGGGGCATTACAACACCCTTGTCATCTCCGATGTGCCTGTAGTTTAGGA
Source organism: Buxus sempervirens (assembly GCA_947561395.2). Classification (NCBI taxonomy): domain Eukaryota; kingdom Viridiplantae; phylum Streptophyta; class Magnoliopsida; order Buxales; family Buxaceae; genus Buxus; species Buxus sempervirens. Next base: position 22,693,373 of record OX387185.1, on the reverse strand, counting down.
GTTTGCGGATGTGTTTCCAGAGGAGTTACCTGGATTACCACCTACTAGAGGAGTAGAGTTCAGGATCCAGTTGATGCCTGGTATGGCTCCAGTTTTAAAGCCACCCTATCGGCTTGCGAAACTAGAACAAGAGGAACTGAAGAAGCAGCTAGATGAGCTTCAGGAGAAGGGATTCATCAGGCCGAGTGTGTCGCCATGGGGCGCACCAGTTCTGTTTGTGCAAAAGAAAGATGGTAGTATGAGGATGTGTATTGATTATAGGCAACTGAATCAAGTGACAGTGAAGAACAAGTATCATTTTCCTAGGATTGATGACCTGTTTGACCAGTTAGGAGGTGCATCTTGGTTCTCCAAGATAGACTTGAGGTCAGGATACCATCAGTTGAGAGTGGTAGAGGAGGACATAGAGAAGACAGCTTTCCGTACACGCTATGGGCATTATGAGTTCTTGGTTATGCCTTTTGGGCTGACCAATGCCCCAGTTGTTTTCATGGACCTCATGAACAAGATTTTTCATGCATATTTGGATAGTTTCATAGTGGTGTTCATTGATGACATCCTAGTATATTCTAAGACCCGAGAGGCATATGTTAGGCATTTGAAGGCAGTATTGCACACCTTGAGAGACCACGGACAATATGGGAAATTCAGCAAGTGCTAGTTTTTCTTGAGACAAATTTCATTCTTAGGTTATGTTATCTCAAGTGAGGGTATATCTGTGGACCCTGAGAAGGTTAAGGCAGTGGCAGAATGGCCAAGACTCACTACAGTGAGCTTGGGGAGGCCCATGGGTAATTAATCAGGTGACCTTGGGCCCATTTATTGAAAATGGGCCTTGGTTTGGGTAGGATTGAGTGTGGGCCCCATTGAAAGGTCCACAAAGTCTTGATGGGCCTGTAGACACCCCAAAATTGCACGATTTTTGATAAATCTTGAAGGAGAGAAATATTTTATTGGAATTTTCAATTCTTAGTATTGGGTTTGAGATCTTTAACCCATTTTTCCCCCCTTGCCGATGTATTTTTATTATTGGATTTAATATACAGGTCTGGGTCTGCCTCAACCCTCCTCCCACCGATGGAGTGCCACTAAGGTTGTTTTGGCCTTAGTGGGTTTTTGCTAAAAAAAAAAAAAAATCCAGAGCCACAAAGGAAAAGGCCCGAATTCAATCTTTTACGCAAAGTCAAACTTTTTCGAGTTGAATTTTGACCCCAGAAAATGAAATATTTTTTAAAGCAAGATTTCAAGATAATTTTTCTCGGTAATCAGGTTTTAACAATGTTATTGCATAAATGAAGTTTTTGAGATTTTAAATCTTGACAAATACCTTGGTATTAACATGTTGAATCTTTTTACCGGACTTGAAAAATCAGAATTTAGCCTGGAACTGGAAATTTGACTTTTTATTCACTTGGAATTTGGGTGTGGAACTATTTTTAATGGATTAAAATTTGGGGGGGGGGGGTGTTTGTTTATTTACATGTAATATCTTAAGTAAATGGAGAATAAAAAATACGAGGACATTTACTTAAATGATATTACATATAAATAAGCCTTGCCTGTGCAGGTAAGGCTCAAAACCAACCAAAAATGTGCTGACCGCATGTATACTTCAGTTTTTGTTAATTTTGGTCTCAACCGCCCTGTGTATGCAGTTGCAACCGCACATATAGTACGGTTGCAGGTCATGCTTCTTGCGTGAGCTGCCACGTGGCTTCTAGAAGCTTAGGCCGTTAGGCCACGTCGACAGCAATCATTTAAAGCATAACTGATTTTGGACCACTCTGTATCTGCGGTTGGGGTGATTTTGCATTGAAACCATAGATATAGTACGATTTGCTCTAAACCGCACTGTGTATGCGGTTTTGTCCATTTCATGCATTTGCGCAAAGGCTCGAGATCTGAGCCTTATTTACGCATCTTACCTCTTTCTTAGGGACTTGAACTCCCTGTTTTACCCTCCGAAACCTGCAAAATTACTCCAATTCAAGCCTTTAACTTGAATTGGAATGATCTAGAAGGGTTTATGGGCATACCCTTGGGACTTTTATGCCCTTGGCTGTGCCTATAAATTAGAGCTGTAAGTTTGGCCCGGACCGCCCGAAGCCCGCCCAACCCAGCCTGAATAACAACTCGATTTAAGAAATAAGTTTGGGTTTGGGTTTGGGCCGGACTCAATCTTGAGCCCGAAGTTGAGTTCGGGTTGGGCTCGGGTTCACAAGGTACAACCCGAATAACCCGAAATATATATACTACTAAAACCCCCTCCTACAAACCTCCATACGATTATCTCCTGCAAACCTAAAAGTTTCTTGTCTTCTCCCATATCTCTACCACGGAAGTTGGAATTGCTCGCCCCTCTCAATGACTTACTGTCCATCTCTTCTATTATCAATACCTCACATCTCAAAGACAACTTAGCTAGACAAACCCCTAACAAAGGAGCTCGATCGGCAGGAGCTAGCAATACAGTTGCCGTCGGTGTCGCTGTCAATATAGTTGGGTACAGTTCCAGCAGCAAGGGATTTGCGATACAGTTCCATCGCTCACAAGGGATTTGCAATTGCTATTTTTGTCAAATCGGGCATCTCTCTTTAAATTGGGCATCTCATCTTTCCCCATTTGTTCACTGCTTTCAGGTATTGTTTAATTCCTCTCTTTTCTAGTACTTGATCTGGATGAGATCCATTAATGTGTGCTTGGGAGGGTTTGTTTCTTTTCCTCGGCTATGCACCATATAATCTAAAATTATCTACCTCTTTGACTACAAAGTTAGTTCAGATATTTCAATCCCCAATATTTTACTGCTAGATGCAAAATTTCATTAAAATTTGATTTCCGATAAGGTAGCAAAACAGAAAATCTTGTTACTTTAGTAGTATTTTATTTTATGTTATTTTTAACATCAATATATATCCCCTAAAATCTTGATTTATTGTTCTTGTTTGGTCATATGTGTAGACACCCCAAATTGCACTAAAAATGAGAAAATAATTGAAAATATTAATTGAGATTTGAAACAGGTCAAAAAAGTATAAAATCTGGCCAAACTGGTCATGCCCGCAGTTGATATACGGGCACGGCGTGCCCGTATTAATAATACGGGCAGGGCGCGACCGTAATATATATACGGGCACGGGGTCTTTGTGCGAATTTTACCTTTTTGATTTTTGAGCCTTATCTGCACCCAAATATCTCTCTTGGATAAGCGAACTATCTTATTTATCTGTTCGAATTATCTCATTTATCCTTGTGGATAAAGGATTGGCATGATCTTGTGTTTAACTCAAACTGAAACTCTATCTTGCCAAACCTTGGACCAACTATACCCCTGTGTTTGCCTATAAATAGAGGGCCTTTCCTCAAGCAAAAGGACACAAAAATTTGAAGTCTAAGAAGCTCCAAGAAAAGGGAGGAATCCTTGCTGCTTTGCTTGCTCAATACAGGTAAGTTCCTTTTTCCTTTTATTTTCTGTCTTCAATTCTAGAGATAATAGGATCTTCTCTATTTCTGTAGAATAAGGCCATCTTTTGTATCTAGTATTCCTAAACTTTTCTCCAAGTACCTCAAGAGTCTCTCTAGCCGTAAAACGTGAAGAGAGAGCTAGGGGAAAAGAGAACAGGTGGATCCCTAGAATAGAACCCCATATATGTTTTTTTTTCTAGAATAAAGCCTTTGATTGTGTTTGTATAACCAAACCTATCTCTAAGTACCTCAAGAATAATCTCTAGCCGTAAAACGTGAAGAGAGAGCTAGGGTAAAAGAGAACAGGTGGATCCGTAGGGTAGACCCCCATGTGCTCAAATCTGTGAGATGTGGCTGTTTTAAATATCTTGATCATGTTTTAATTGTTTTTATGATATATCTGAATGAATACATGAATCCATGATGTTTATAGCATGAGATCCCCACTTTTTTTTAAAATTTGGATTTTCCACATATTTGCACCTACAGCACTGTTTTCGTGATTTTTGTGATATTATGCTAAGATTCTGGATTTATCATGATCAATATGATAGATCTGGATCCAGAAGCCTGAAAATAAATTTTAGGGTTTCATGAAGTTGTTTTTAAATCGTTTTTCATTATTGAGAGAAGACCCTACGGTCTAAGTTCTCCCCTTTTGATGTTCTTCATCAGCGTGGGTATTTTTGGTTTTGATTTTCAGATTTAATGTGAAATTTAGGCTATACCTATATCCTGGACTGTTCAAGTTCAATTTTGAAATATTTTATAAAAATCATATTTTTCTAGATTTCTAGAATTTGACTTGAAGCCAGATTTTTGGATTTTTCACTTTAAATTGATTTTATTTGATTTTATCTCAATTTTATTTTGATCATGAAACCCTAGGAATGGTATGATCATATTTGAAAGTTTTGGATCAATCAGACTATTCATATGAAAAAACCATATATTTTTGTCTTTTGTGATTTTTCCTGATTTTTATAGCAAGTATTTTTTCCTTTACTTAAACATGAACAATACCTGACAACCACCTTGTGTGGATGAATAGGGGTGCCTAACCCCTTCTCCTGTTCATAACCTAATCCCCTTACCCATCTCTGGTTGTTTTTTTTAGGAGGGTTATTTTTACCCTAAAATTGCCTTTTGTGCTTATTTAATATTTTGGTGTCCATTCACACCTAAATTGAATGGTGGTGACTCTTTGTTTAATTTAATCCTGTGTGATTATAGAGGAAGTCATTGGATTTGATTGTTTTCCCCATGTCTCACAACTGGCGACTCTGCTGGGGACTTGTGGATTTGAGCCTTTTGGTGTTTGTTCATGTTTTTGATTTGCTTGCTATTTTGTGTTTTTTAGCATGTCTTTGTTTTGCTTGCTGTTTGGTGTTCTTAAGCATGTTGTGTATGTTTTAAATCTGAATTATTGATTAAGAATTCATGGGGGTAGAAACATGTTTAATTTTGATTTATAGGATTGTTTCTACAAACATGCGTAGGGGAGGTTCGTTTTGCTGAACCATGTTTATTTCTTGCTATATTTTTTTAATAGCATGTTTTAATTTTCAGCATGATCTCCATGATGATTTTTTGGGTGTATAACATGATCAAATGCTTGCATGATTGGATATTTTTATGAGCATGTTTTAGGTGCTATAGGACTGCTTTGTGTATTTGTTTACTTTATATATGCTTTCCTATTATGCCTTGGTTTGTATATGCATGGCTACGAAAAGAGTTGCAAGGGTTTCAGACGTTGTGAATGCGCCCTATTTTTACAATGCACTGTGCACATTTTAATTTTTACACAGCCTACCCTTAACCTATAGGAAGTTGAACCCGAATGTGTGTAGCTTGGCGCAACGAGGTCGATACTTCGGAAAGCGAAAGTGAAAACATTCACCTTAGAACTTTGAGCTAATGATGTGATGATAACGTGGATCAGTGATTCTGGTCATCACTAGGCTTGAGTGATAAGTTGTCATTAAGCCAAAACCCAAAACCCCTACGCTTGAAGGTGGAGTTACACGTTTTTTGCTAAAGTACACAATTACGCAGGGATATGGGCTTGTAATTGTGGGAAGGCCATTTGCATGGCTTACAAACTAGGGCATAATGCGAATGCCATATTGAGGTAAACAAGGTAATCCTATTCTTCTACAATATTTTCATGTCATAGGGGTGTCATGGTGCCCATCTATAAGCCTCTGAATTATAGACACATATCCTTTGGGCCGTCTAAAAGCCTCTAAATTTTAGACACAACCTTTTTGGGCCGTCTAAAAGCCTCTGAATTTTAGACAATCATTTCTTTGGGCCGTCTAAAAGCCTCTGAATTTTAGACAAATCATTTCTTTGGGCCGTCTATAAGCCTCTGAATTATAGACACATATCCTTTGGGCCATCTCAAAGCCTCTGAATTTTAGACACAACCTTTTTGGGCCGTCTAAAAGCCTCTGAATTTTAGACAAATCATTTCTTTGGGCCGTCTAAAAGCCTCTGAATTTTAGACACAACCTTTTTGGGCCGTCTAAAAGCCTCTGAATTTTAGACAATCATTTCTTTGGGACGTATAAAAGCCTCTGAATTTTAAACAAATCAGTTCTTTGGACCGTCTATAAGCCTCTGAATTATAGACATATATCCTTTGGGCCGTCTAAAAGCCTCTGAATTTTAGACACAACCTTTCTGGGCCGTCTAAAAGCCTCTGAATTTTAGACAATCATTTCTTTGGGCCATCTAAAAGCCTCTGAATTTTAGACAAATCATCTCTTTGGGCCGTCTAAAAGCCTCTGAATTTTAGACACAACCTTTTTGGGCCGTCTATAAGCCTCTGAATTATAGACACATTCTTTGGGCCGTCTATAAGCCTCTGATTTATAGACACATATCCTTTAGGCCTCTGAAAGCCTTTGAATTTCAGACTTTTTCCAAAAATTTCTTTGGGCCTCTGAAAGCCTTTGAATTTCAAATCCTTTTATTTTTTTGTGGGACCTGTTGGAAGCCCTAGAATATTCCAACAATTCTAATAAAAACTAAAAAAAAAGGAAGCAAATAAAGAAAAAATCCAAACTCGTGTTCACCCAGCTTGCACATAGGCATTCATAGGTATGTGAATGAGATTAAATTGGCACTGATATTTTTTTCCTTTATTTCCAGTTACCAAGTACACTTGCAACCATAGCTCCTATAACCAGATCAAGAGCTCGCGCCATGAATCCCATTAAGAATGAAGCTGATGCTCCTCACCCAGATATTGTCCTGCTTCAGGAGCAGGTGGCAGGACTAGCCCGAATGTTAGAGAACATACTATTGGTGCAAGCCCAACAAGTGCAAGCCTAGAATCAAGCATCCACTTCCAACCCAGCACCTCCACCCCAAATCAATATCCCACCTCCGGTTCAACCTATTCCTAAACCCATTTCTGAACCTACCCCTGAACCTATACTGATCAGGGAAGAAACAGTTGAGTCTGAGAAAGAAAAGGAAAAAGAGAGAATGAGGGATGAGATGAAAAAGAAGTTCATGCACAGACTGGAGATGATTCAAGTTGAAATAAGGGAGGTAAAAGGGGTGAATAACTTTGGAGGCACCAATTTTGAAGATTTGTGTCTATACCCCAATGTATGCTTACCGGCCAAATTCAAGTGTCCGGACTTTGACAAGTATGATGGCACGGGCTGCCCCATAAGCCATTTGAAGTTGTACTATGGGGCCCTATGCCAATTCGGTTGGGATGATGGCGTCTTGATTCAGCTCTTCCAAAGGAGTTTAACCGGAGCTGCTTTGAGGTGGTTTGCCACTTTGGATCATGGGAAAATAAGAAGGTGGAAGGATTTAGCAGATTCCTTTTTGGCACAATACAGGTTCAACTCTGAGATTATACCAGATAGGTATGACATGATGAGGATGGCGAAGAGAAATGATAAGACTATAAGGAAATATGCTAAAAGGTGGAGGGAGTTGGCTGCACAAGTCAAGCCACCCATGGGAGAACCAGAAATGATTTCAACTTTCATCATGACATTGGGCAACCATTTTACAGTCACTTGGTGGGTCAAACTACCACCAACTTTGCTGCCCTAATGCAAGTGGCAGACAGAATTGAAGATGGGATCAAGTCTGGGAAAATAGTTGATTACTCTGCAGTGTTGAACCAGGAAGCTTCCACCACTTTCTCTACACAGAAAAAGGAGAATGGTAATGGAAGAAGAAAGAATGAAGAAAGGATAGAAGCAGAAGTGAATATGGTGCAACTTCCCAGGTAACCCTTTCAAATCAATGTCCATCCACCTCCTATCAAGCCAACCCATCAAGTTCCTTTGCTGCCTATCCAAATTAATGTCCCTTCTGCACAACCTCTGAAGGAGGAAACAGAAGTAAGGAAGAGAAGGGAATTTTCTAAACTACCTATGAGACCATCTGAGCTTTTGCCTACTTTACTTCAAAAGGGTTATGTGACTTTGAGGTTGCCAAATCCTCATGCAAGCAAGGGGAAGAATTATGATTCATCTGCAATCTGTGATTATCATATGAGCACTCCAGGGCGTACCACAGATCGTTGCTTGGCCCTAAAGCATGCAATCCAAGATTTGTTCGATAATAACTCCTTATTCAATTCAGTCACTCCCATCCCAGCTACCGGTAACAATGGGGCAGGTAGCTCAAATGCAATAGGGGCAATTTTCTCTGGAAAAAAAAGATTTGACCCTTCTCAACTTATTGCTCCGGTTGGTACCACAATCCGAGTTTACTTTGAAAAAGAAGATAAATGGGGCCATGTGGAGAAAGAGACTCACACAGGGGCAGATTTTAAGCTGAAGTTGAAAGAAAATGAAATGACAGGTGAAAGGGCAGAGGAGGTGCAAACAATTCCCTTTGAGCAGTCTGAGCAAACAAATGACCTAGCACTGGATGTTGAACAGGAATTCAGTATGGACGATAATGATTGTCTGAAGGGCATGGAATCACTCTTCATACAAGAAGAAATTGAAGCAGGGGCAATTGAAAAAGGAAAATCCCAAGAAAAGAAAAAATAAGATTCAAATGAAAAAATTGAGGCTAGGTTTAAGCTTCCATTGATTGATTGGGCTGCTATCCAAATTCCATATCAAGGAATGTCACTTCTTTCAAAGACTGAGCACAACTCCCCAGGGAAGGAGATCATCCCAAATCATGAAGGTTTGCTTCACTCAGTAGGAGAAAGATATTTTCTAAAAAAGAAAGAAAAGTCAGCTTTTGCCTTTGAGAACAGGGACAGTTTTCGAACTCCCATGTTCTTTGAAAAGAAACTCCCATAAGAAGAATGCACACTTCCTGAGGATCCTAAGGAGCCTTGTTCTCAAGAAGTGATTTCAATAAAGGCTCTTCCCAAAAAAAAAAAAAAAGATTTGCCCCTTTAACATTTTTCTAGAAAAAAAAAAGTTTTTAGCAAGGTCCTTTTACTTATGAATCATATCTTTTATTGAATTTCATTGAGTTGAATATGACTCTGACATTGGGCTCAATTTTGAGACCAAAATCGAAGAAGAAGACATTTTATATGAAAATTCAAATCTTTTTAAGTGTCATCAGAAGAATATTCTGCAAAAATATGAATTGACCAATTTTATGGCCTTTGGAACCAAAGATGACCCACAATCTTCAACAGAAAAGATAGAAGAAGATTTGAAGTTTTTAGAACACAGAAAGGATCGCACCACTTGCTGGTGCGTTCAAAGGGAAGTTGATAATATTGGGGCTTTGCACTTGAAAATATGGGAGAATCTGACCTTTTCGTAGGAAATAGAATTGGGCATCATTTGATGGAAAGAATCCAAATTCAAAAGATTGATCAAAAGGTGAAGAACTTGTTCATAACAGAGGTTCTATTTGAAGATGCTTTTATCTTGATAGAAGGTGATTAAGAAAAAAAAAAGAAGAAAAAATCCTAAGCCAGTCATGTAGTGCAATTCTACCAAGTATGAAAATTCAAACTTTTCTTAAAATGATAAGAGGCCTTTCTTTCTTATATCCCCAAAAATTTTGAAATCCCTAGTTAAACCCTTTGAGCTTGATACATTTTTCCAAGTAACCTAAACTGAGAATTGTAACCCCACACTGGGGCAAATTTATTAAGGCATAAAAAAAAAGGGAATGAGGGACAATTATTGAAGTTCAAAAGGGATTTTGAATATGTTTTTAGAAAATGGGGCAAAGAAATGAAAAAAAAAAAGAAGAAAAAGAAAGAAGAAAAAAGGAAGAAAAAAAGATAATCAAATGCTATTTGGAGAATGTCTTCAAAATTGTGAAGAAAAGAATGGAAAAAAGAAGTTCAATACTGGAGAATAAGTTTCAAATAAAGAAATCAAATTGAGGGAAGAACTTCGTTACTAGGGCAATTTTGTATTCATTCCAAGGGAAGAAATGCCTTAAAAATTACAATTTCAGTTAACCCATTTGATCATAGGTTATTTGAGCCTTTTATTCCTTTTCTTTCTAAACTAACACCAAGCCTTCGTTTCGCCCTATTCATAAGTCCTCTTTGATTAAGAAATTTTGAATTAAGGCAGTTTTGACTACATGGTTGTTGGTGATGAAGGATAAAAAAAAAAAGAAAAAAAAAGAAAAAAGAAAAAGGAAAAAATGGAGAAAATGTAGTGAAAACCTGGAAGGGTGCTACAAGGCAAATAATCAGCTATCTACAAGAAGGAAATCATCAGAGAGGAATGTCCAGAATTAGCATAGATCCAGGTGAAGTCCTCATGTTGGTGGTTATTTTGAGATACAGTCACTCTTCAAGTGATTGAGGAAAATTCTCTTTTTAAGACTGAAGCAACATAATCAGAACTATGATATGAATCATCTGTGAACAAGTTGATGGCCATCAAAATTGCCATTAGGAAATTATTACTGAAGTTGAAGTCATAAATTCTCATATTATGGATACAATGGAGAAACAATTGCTCTTCAATTGGATGAAGGAAAATGTATTTCTAGACTGGGGCAAAATAGTCAGATTGAAAGAGTCATCATACCTGGAACATCAATTGACAAGCCGATGGTCATGGGAATGATTCTAAAGGTTCTGAAGGCTTATTTTGGTCTTTTTTTCATTTTCTGAAATAATCTTCTCATTATTCAACTTGATTTTAATTCTTTTGGACTATATGCTAATAAGTGATTGGATCATTTTTTTTTCAAAAAAAATATATAAAAACACAAAAAAGCAAAAAAAATATATTTTTGGCCTATGATGAGAATCTATATCTGCTCATAAAACATTGGTTTTGCAAGCATTAGAGAATTCTGAGGCCACTAGTATAAAACCTATTTTCTTATGTTTGCATTTGCATTCTTCTATTAGGGTTTCTTTTTGGCAAAGGTTAAAAAAGAAAAAAAAGAGAAAAAGAAAAAAAGAAAAAAAAGAGAAAAAGAAAAAAAGAAAAAAAAAAAGAAAAAGGAAAAAAGAGGATCATCTCTACTGAGGGGCAAATACTTCTTCAAACAATCAAAACCAGGGCATGCTCAGTGTCTTTCCTTCTGGGTTTTCATTGGAATGAATTCCAACATCTGGAAGAAGCAATCAAGCTTTAGTCTTCGAATTTGAAAGAAAAAAAAAAGGCTTCGAAGCAATGGCATGTTTTCTTCGTTAAACAAGGGTTCCCAATTCTTCAATCATGAAGAAGGATTTTACTGGGGCAGCAAGAAGGCATGAAGAAGAGATCATGAGTAGTAAGGGCATAAGATTAGATCATCAGATTATGGTTTTCAAATCCATCAATCAAAAAGAGGGCATTCACTTGGGCATTAAAAAGCATGAAGACAGGTTATGGGCAGTAAGGGCACATACATCATTATTGAGAGAGCAAGAAGATAAAGAAGCAAAAGCACGTTGCAAAATATTCAAGCATAGGTTCGGGCATCAAATGGCACCCAGGTATATCAAATAAGAAAATCAATCAGGAAAATTCAAAAAGTGAAAAACATCAAAATCAATTGAGTTTGCAGTGGTCAATTTTAAATCCACATTCTTTTCAAAATTTGCTTGTCTCAGATTTCTTTTCATAGCCACGAGAGCTCAAAGAAATCTGAGATAAGGAAAAGAAGCCACCCCATCAGACTTCAAGCAGGGGTTTCATTGGCTATCTTCGAATCCATGTTTTTATCATTTCTTTGTTTGACCAAAGCAAGTTCAATTAATGAGATGTTTTTCAAATGGGTAATTTTGAGTTGTGTTTGTTCTTTACTGTTCATTGTGCTACAAGTGCAGGCCACCCAGAAAAATTGTCTTTTTTCATCATTTTCTCCACACTTTTCAGGAGATTAATGTTTATATTAGTTGTAAGTTGAAAGGATTGCCACCTTACCCACTTTTGTTTAAAAATTGTCTCAAATCTCACTTCATAGCCACGAGTGCTCAGTGAGAGAAGAGAGGAGGATTTGCCCATTAAGGTTAGGGAATTTTCAGCAAATCTTCCGCAATAAATTCTTTTTCCAAAATCATCCATTTAATCCTTGCAAAATGCAATTAGTTAGACAAAGATCTCAAAAAAGTGCAATTTGTGGGTCTTTTTACTCTCTGCTGGTAATTGGTTCCAATCACTAGCAAAGAGGGGGCAGCTGTAGACACCCCAAATTGCACTAAAAATGAGAAAATAATTGAAAATATTAATTGGGATTTGAAACAGGTCAAAAAAGTATAAAATCTAGCCAAGCTGCTCATGCCCGCAGTTGATATACGGGCACGGCGTGCCCGTATTAATAATACGGGCAGGGCGCGACCGTAATATATATACGGGCACGGGGTCTTTGTGCGAATTTTACCTTTTTGATTTTTGAGCCTTATCTGCACCCAAATATCTCTCTTGGATAAGCGAATTCTCTTATTTATCAGTTCGAATTATCTCATTTATCCTTGTGGATAAAGGATTGGCAAGATCTTGTGTTTAACTCAAACTGAAACTCTATCTTGCCAAACCTTGGATCAACTATACCCCTGTGTTTGCCTATAAATAGAGGGCCTTTCCTCAAGCAAAAGGACACGAAAATTTGAAGTCTAAGAAGCTCCAAGAAAAGAGAGGAATCCTTGCTGCTTTGCTTGCTCAATCCAGGAAAGTTCCTTTTCCCTTTTATTTTCTGTCTTCAATTCTAGAGATAATAGGATCTTCTCTATTTCTGTAGAATAAGGCCATCTTTTGTATCTAGTATTCCTGAACTTGTCTCCAAGTACCTCAAGAGTCTCTCTAGCCGTAAAACGTGAAGAGAGAGCTAGGGGAAAAGAGAACAGGTGGATCCCTAGAATAAAACCCCATATATGTTTTTCTCTTTTATTTTCTAGAATAAAGCCTTTGATTATGTTTGTATAACTAAACCTATCTCTAAGTACCTCAAGAATCCTCTCTAGCCGTAAAACGTGAAGAGAGAACTAGGGGAAAAGAGAACAGGTGGATCCGTAGGGTAGACCCCCATGTGCTCAAATCTGTGAGAGGTGGCTGTTTTAAATATCTTGATCATGTTTTAATTGTTTTTATGATATATTTGAATGAATACATGAATCCATGATGTTTATAGCATGAGATCCCCACTTTTTTTTAAAATTTGGATTTTCTACATATTTGCACCTACAGCACTGTTTTCGTGATTTTTGTGATATTAGGCTAAGATTCTGGATTTATTATGATCAATATGATAGATCTGGATCCAGAAGCTTGAAAATAAATTTTAGGGTTTCATGAAGTTTTTAAATCGTTTTTCATTATTGAGAGAAGACCCTACGGTCTAAGTTCTCCCCTTTTGATGTTCTTCATCAGCGTGGGTATTTTTGGTTTTGATTTTCAGATTTAATCTGAAATTTGGGTTATACCTATATCCTGGACTGTTCAAGTTCAATTTTGAAATATTTTATAAAAATCATATTTTTCTAGATTTCTAGAATTTGACTTGAAGCCAGATTTTTGGATTTTTCACTTTAAATTGATTTTATTTGATTTTATCTCAATTTTATTTTGATCATGAAACCCTAGGAATGGTATGATCATATTTGAAAGTTCTGGATCAATCAGACTATTCATATGAAAAAACCATATATTTTTGTCTATTTGTGATTTTTCCTGATTTTTATAGCAAGTTTTTTTTCCTTTACTTAAACATGAACAATACCTGGCAACCACCTTGTGTGGATGAATAGGGGTGCCTAACACCTTCCCCTGTTCATAACCTAATCCCCTTACCCATCTCTGGTTGTTTTTTTAGGAGGGTTATTTTTACCCTAAAATTGCCTTTTGTGCTTATTTAATATTTTGTGTCCATTCACACCTAAATTGAATGGTGGCGACTCTTTGTTTAATTTAATCCCGTGTGATGATAGAGGAAGTCAATGGAATTTTTATTTTTTCCCATGTCTCACAATATGAAAATGAGTTATGTGTTTCTTACGTAATTTCGTGGTTCTAATATTTGTAACGTAGTCTAACTCAGCCAAAAAAAAATGTAGATTCTGAAGTAATTGGAAGAGATAGGAAACATGAATATTAAGTCTATTTAAAATTACAAAAGTTGATTGATTTTGTAAAATGTATTATTTTTAGATTAAGGTTTGAATACTTAAACAATGTGAAAATGCAATGAAACTAATTTTGGAATTTCAAATGGGGTAGGTCCTGTATGAAACATTTCAATTTTCGTGAAACAGTGATTGAGTGGGAAATGTAGCGATGCCTTGCTAATCAAGTCATCATTTTCTATCTATTGTTTCTTTGAGAGTAGAGGATGCCTTGTTAGGATTAATTCTGCTACTATATTTGTTGTATTGCTGTTAATTCCATGCGTTATGATGGATGGTTGCATCAGATTGGAAGACATGTGAAACTCATAAATATCTTAGTGAATATTTTGTTCTAAGGCTCTTTACACACATAAAAAGTTTGGTGGACTTATAGAGATCATTTTTTAACCTAATACACAAACAAATCAATGTATGCCAAAAACTTTATTATATATATCGAAATATTGTAGTCTTATATATGTGAATGTATCATTGTATCAAGTAGACAAAAAAAGTTTGGGCTGGCCTGAACCCAACCCGAACTCAAGAAATAATTTTAGGGTTGGGTTTGGGCTCAAAGAGTTTGGGTTAGGGCGGGCCGAGGAGAGTTTGGGTTCACCAATTTTAGTTAGGGTTGAGCCCGAACTCATTGAAACCCAGCCCAGCCCGCCCTACTTACAGCTCTAATATAAATAGAGGGGTCCTCCTCTTGCAAAGGGCTGGCAATTTGAAGAATTGAAGTTCTGCAAGAAGAAGGAAAACTCTGCTGGATTGTCTACTCAAGTGCTCAAGCTACCAAGGTAAAGCTCTATTTAGCTTTCTAGTCTTCTCTTTACATTTCCAACTCTCATCTTCTACCTTTATGTAGTGTAAGGCTTCGAGTGGTTGCTTGTTGCTCCAAACCTCTTCCAAAGTACCTGGGAATCCTCTTTAGCCGTAAAACGTGAAGAGAGAACCTAGGGAAAAAGAAGATGGAATGGATCCTTTAGGCTAGAACCCTTATGTGATGAAGAGCATGGAGTGGTTATTTTGCACCTACGGCTACTTTTCTGAAGTGATTGTTTTGAATTCTGGAGAAAACATTATGATCAATGCTCTCTATAGCATTTGATCTTTGTTTGCTCCCAGAAATGTGATTTTCACTATCACACACTTCTTTTCATTGTTTTTTTTTTTAAATATAGGCTAGATTTTGGATTCTCCATGTTCCATATGGAAAATCTGAGATTCTTGGCCTTACATTGAATTTTTAGGACTTCATGAGATTGTTTTGATGATTTTCAAGCTATTTTGGTCGAGATCACTTGCACTGGTTTGGTATCTTGTTCAAGGTTTTTCAAAACAGGGCAGCATCTGTACCATGTTTTAGAATGCTCATAACTTCATCATCATAATGAATTTTTGAGTGATTCCAAAGACATGTGATAGATGAGACCGCCTAGTTTATATCTGGAAATTTTCATTAATTTCTATATAGCCATTTTTTGATACCATATGTTCAAAGTCAGCAAGTCAGTTCAGTTCAAATTGCTGAACTTGCCACTTTGGTTGAGCACCATTTGCTCATTTTTTATTCGTTTTGGATGATTTTAATCTCTGTGGTTTCCTTGAAGAGTCAATTTTCGATTCCAACTGGTTTGAAGAGATTTTGTTTTGTTTTGTGGCTTGTGTGCTTGATTGACTCGAAGTTGCTTTGTAACAGCGTTCTAGGTTAATCTGTGATCCTCTAGGCATGTTCAGCAGGTCACACAAGTCACATCTGGATGGAGTTTTGTGTGGGGCTTATTTCGTTTGAAAGATGGCACCACATACTTCATCCTTGCAAGTTTTCATGGGTTTATATGAAGCCAAACTCCACGAATAGAACTTCAAAAATACCTACTCGCCACTTTTTCTGATTTATAGCAGCAGATTTCAATAGTGCATTTCTATTTTGTTTTAAATCGGATCGAGCTGATTTTTTTACTGAATCTTCTATCTCATACCATCTTTCTAATGGCTTTGGTTTCATTTGATTTGGGTTTGGATCAAAGGATTTATGAATGTTTAAAGTCTTTAAGTTTTTATAACCTGATTTTTCCATATTTGCCTTAGCTTGATTTCTCTTCAAATTTTACTTTGATTTTCATTCACTCATGAAGTTCTAGAAGTGATATGTCCATAAAGAGAGTCCAAATCTATTAGATTATTCATATGGAGGAATCACACACATGGTGCTTAATTTCAAGCACTCCTTTCTTGATTTTAACTAGCAAACAATCTTTTGGCATGGACAAGCATATGGCAACCGTCTTGTATGGATGAGCGGGGGTGCCTAACACCTTCCCCTGCTCATAACCTATTCCCGTTACCTGATCTCTGGATTTACTGTAAGACCCTGAATTTTGTGAGTATTTATTTATTTATTTAGTTATTTATTCTGATGTATAAACTGTGTTTATCAGGTTATTTTGTGGTTTGAGGGCTTAGCCCATACTCATATGTACAGGCGTTATATAGCCATTTTTCCGAAAAATCGTAGTATTCTCATTGGTATTATTAAGGTGTAGTTATGTGATTTTAACGCGAATAGATGCTGAACAGGTAGTGTCTTCCGTAGGCGAGCATGCATAGGATCAAGGAAATGGGAGAGTATTCGAGTGAGTATGTAACAAGTAAGTGGACAAAAATGGAAAGTAGGGTTCGGGTTTATGAGAATGCGCTTAGCATAATTTCGGCAACATTTTCGTTAACTCTGGACATAAGGAGAATTGGCGATTTCGGCTGGAGGGCGACTAGGGCTTTTGTTCGTGAAGAACCATATATCGCAAGTGCTGGAAGAAGGAGTTCGGAGCTGAATTTCCTTGGGTTATTTCCCTCTGCTCGAGAAGATTAGTTTCGATAGGTTTTTCATTCGCGCGCGTGGCCGAGAAGTGATCGGCCGGGGTTTTATCATTCGGGAATAAGCACAGGTGAGTAGCACTGTTTTACAACAGGGTTTTATGTTTCTCGAGCTTATTATGATGCATGGTTTGTATATTGAGCGATGGTATGATGTTTTCTGGTTTTTCTGGTTTTTCGGAAAGTTACATGAACAGAGTCTCCGGATTGAAGTTTTAATTGAAAATGAAAGTGTTTAGATTAATTTCAAATCTGGTTGGGAAGTCTTCTGGGAGTATTAGGAGTGTACTGGAGTAGTTACAGACCTTCACAAACCGGCCAGTCATGTAGATCTCAAAATAACAGAGAAATGAAAACTACAGGGGGTATCCGCTCACCTCGCGCTCACCGGCGTTCACCTCGGAGGTAGGCGCCCTGTTAAAAATGACCTACCGCCGATCCCGCGCCCACCTCGCGCGAAGTAGAAAACAAGGCGCTCATCTCGCGCGAATCCCGCGCCCACCTCACGCCCATCTCACGCCCATCTCGCGCTCACCTAGCGTCGGGTGAGCGGCAGGTCGCTTTTGCCCATTTTCTTCACCGCCGACCGGCGCTCACCTCGCGCCCACCTCGATAGGTGAGCGGCAGACCTATTTTGCTTACCGAAATGGAATTTCTGATTTGACCAAGAGTATTTGCACTTCTTAGGGGTTAAACCACTTCACTATTCACTTGGTTAGGAACCTGGGAAACCATTTTGCCTATGAAATTAATAGAGGAAAATTTTGTGAACATCTTATGAGTTTCAAGTTGGGTTTAGGTTACTTATGAGTATTGTGCCGGACACCGAACTAGTAAGAGTTACCAGTTACTTTTCCTTATTCTATACACTGCTTTGATTGAGAAGTTCTTGTATTTCTGGTTTCACTTGTTGGAAACTTTATACGTATTGAATGGTTTTCTTTGGTATGAATGGATTGAGTTTTACTTTCATATGACTTGTGTTATGGAAATGAGAAAGTACTGAATGTACTTGAGGCACTGCTTGGTCCAGAGGGACAGGTGATGAATTGTGATGAGTAATTACATGATGTAGAAATGAATGGTTTGTTTTGATATTGAAATCGAGATTATACGATGTTTACTGTTTTGGTCTAGCTTGTCCTGGATCCAGATGTTTAAGCTTAGTAATGTGATGTTATTGTTGGTTGTTGGAATTGCATGGCCTTGTGTGTTGCCACGACCGGTGTAGAGCAGCCAGAAACCCTGAGTAGGCCTGGTTGTCAATGCAGAAACCCGGGGAGTAGGCCTGCATTGGATGACGAAACCCTGAGTAGGCCGTCATTTCAGAGTATCCAAAACCCTGAGTAGGCCGGAACTGTGTACATGGAGGTGTGGAGTGTCTACTTGGCATGTTTAATTTATCAACCAAACGATAGTCATGACATTGACCAATCGATGTGTTATTGTATTTAACTAAGATGTGATTTGTTTGATTTGAACTTGGGAAATTGATGTTGGCTGTTTAAACGTATTGTAGTGTTGTCGATGCATAGTTTTAAAATGTGATTCAACTATTTCTGCATGCATGTGCTACTCGCTGGGATATTCGTATCTCACTATGTTGTTGTTCTATTTTTTCAGATACTCGTGGTGAGGCGATTACTGGGGTAGATCCTGCTGAGGCATATAGGGAGGAAGACTACTATTACCTTCCTTAGACTTGTAGGTTATCTGTTCTGAATTTGAGAACTTGAATTAATTGAGATGTATTAAAGTAATTGGGGATGAACCATATGATTTCAGTTTAGCTTAAATGTTACAATTTTGCATAAATGGAAATGTGCACTCTGTTAGGTTATAGATGTATGATTATCCAGCGATCATAAATTGATTAACGATCCTTGCCTAACCTCCGTGAGACGTGTTATATCTTTAATGAACAACACGGATCCGGGGCGTTACATTTACCTTTGAATTAGAGCTGCTTTGGCTCTATTTGGCATTTATGATCCCTTTGGTGTCCATTCACACCCTAACTTGAATGGTGGCGACTCTCTATTTTTATCAATCCCCACGTGATGATATCGGAAGTCATCTAGGTGACATTTCCATGTCTCACAGGGCCCAAGTCTCGAAGTGGGCTTGGGTTGACCCAAAAAGCCCAATTGGTTCATTATATATGGGTATAGATTGAGTCGAATGGAACCGGGTCCAAAAATCGGATTTTTAAGGGTTTTTGGGTCTGACCGCACTTAGCTTGCGGATTGGGTTTGACCGCAAACCCAATGCGGTCCAGGCTTGACCGTGTATATTATGCGGTCGGGTCTGAACCGCTCTGTGTTTGCGGTTTGACCCGAAACTCGAAATTGATCAAAATTACGGCGTGGCTCCGATCGCTGGCTCCCCTGGGACATCCGCCAGCTGCTGCGAACTCCAGAACTCTCTTACAGTGATTCAAACATTCGATTTTTGGTTGAAAGGTTTCTTTCATGGTGCTTTCAAACAGGGGATAATTCTTGCTTTTAATCATCCTCTTGGGTCTTGAAACAGAGACTCTAGGGGTCTCTATTTATTTGGATACGACCATCCCTTCTTCCCACCTTATGGGGATGCCATGAAAATCCAAAGAAAGCCTTGATCAAGGCAAAACAAACAAACCACCCCACAAATAGATATTCATCGTATATGATCATGCATTAAAACCAAATACCATCTATTAGGATGTAGTATGATGCTGCTATTCTCACCAAAATATAGTGAACCAATAAAGAAATGACAGGAAAGTAAAGATGCCTACCACATGACATGACATGATTTTTATGCATGAGAAAACAAAGCACATGAGATATTGATCATGCAAGATATGAGACGATTCCCTGGTATCTAAGCATACAATCTGTAACAAACCTATTAGATGCTAAAGGTAAACATACATGTCATGAGCTAGCACAAACTATAAGGGGATGATAAAACTAGATTAATATGTGATGAGTATGCACAAACTATAAAAGGATAATAAAACTAGATTAATATGCGAATAATATAACCTATTATTGGAGAAGGGAAAGGGAGAGAAGAAAATCAAGGATACAAGGAACTCCTAAAGAGGACAAACCCCTCTTGAATAGTAAATCAATAAGAAGAATAATATTCTAAAATGATTTAAAACCTTCTTTTTACTCTTTGAACAAACTCTCTTCTCCCACCTTCGTATGGAAACCTCTTTCTTACCAAGAGGATCTCATCGTATGCAATACAAGAAGAAGTGGTGAGATCAAAATAGTGAGAACGAAATATTACAAATAATATCAACGCAAATAGAAAAAACTCACTTATATTGACTTGACTTTGACATATATTAAACAAAAGGCTAATCCAAAGTTTACCTTGATCTTACCCTTGTCTTTAGGACTGTGGTGATCCCTTGAATGATGTGGACAACAATTTTGGAGCTTCCTCCAGTTCTAGAAGTGACTTTTTCCTTGTTCTTTGAGATCAAGGTAATGGAAAGGAGGTAGTTTGGGGGTATTTTGGGAATTCTTGTAGGTTGGAAGATGGGGTAGAGGTTTAGGATGATTACTGGAATGGAAATGGGGAGAGGTCGTATGCTGGAGAGAATGGGGGTAGCCAGGTAAAGGTGGAGGAGTCAGTCCGAATGAAAATTGAGAGTCAAAAAAAATACATGTGGTATATGACCAAAATATAAATACTTTTCATATCATACCCTTTTTTTTTAAAAAAACTAATGATTGCTTTGGCCAATTCTTATCTGCCAACGCATTCTCCATCATGTGTGAGAATGCGTTGTCATCTTCCCCTTTTTTTTCATTTTATTTTTATTTATTTTAATTATTTGATTTTTTTAGAATTTATTATTATTTTAGTCATTAGAATTTTTGTTTAAACGCATATGCGTTTTGAATTTTCTTTTTATTTTTTATTTAGTTTAATTAATAGATTTTTATGATATAATATTATTTTATTATTATATTTTGTATTTAATGTCCTTTCTTTAATCTTTGCCACATGTGCAGTTTTACCAGAACTTTGACTGCTTATAACTCTTTCATCTGGTGTCTGATTCTAGCAAATTTAGTGGCATTGGAATCAGCTCAAGATTCTTTATCCACTGAGACTAAGTTGGCAGCAAATTCAA
Source organism: Buxus sempervirens (assembly GCA_947561395.2). Lineage (NCBI taxonomy): Eukaryota > Viridiplantae > Streptophyta > Magnoliopsida > Buxales > Buxaceae > Buxus > Buxus sempervirens. The sequence goes on along the minus strand of OX387185.1, from coordinate 22,672,365 downwards.
ACTTTTAGCAGAAGCGCGAAATTGCTACCCCAGAGCCAGTTTTGCTTATATCTCTTCATCCAGGACTCCGATTCCAGCAAACTCAGTTGCATTGGAATCGTGTCGAGATGCTCTTTCTGTTGGAACAAGTTTGGATAGCTGACCCGGGGTTTAGCAGAAAGCCGATTTCTGCTTTCCTTAGGTTTGACCAGTTCATAACTTCTTCATCCGGACTCCAATTGGGGCAAACTTGGTGGCGTTAGAACCGTATCAAAATCCTATATTCAATGGTATGAAGTATGGTAGTCGATCTGCAATAGATCAAAAAGTCAAATTTTTGACCCCTCAGGGTTTGACTTTTCAGTTAGGATTTTTTTTTTCATTTTTTTCAGGTGCAAAAATGAGGTGCTAACACAACTAAAATAGATAACTACCTTGGGTTCTCTTTCCCAGTCGTCCACAGACAACTAAAACAGACCACTAGACATTGGGTTATCTCTCCCAGTTGCCTTTGTGCAACTAAAATAGATCACTACCTTGGGTTCTCTTTCCCAGTCATCCACAGATGACTAAAACAGATGTAAGTGTGAAAACTCACACTCCTTTTATGGCAAATGTTTGACAAATTATGTCTTCTAATAAATCTTCAAGATGTGCAGATTAAATAATGAAAATTCAGTGAATTTAGTAAAGAAGAAGAAGACGATGCTGCCACACAGCTACCACGCTGCTGGTAGCTCAAGGAAATGAAAGATTTTCTAAATAGAGCATTTCTTGTAAAGGCACTTGCGAAGATCAACGCCGCTGCCACTCCGCTGGCAGCGCATAAGTGAATCAGTGCTTTGAAAATAAGGCACGTGCACGAGCGTCGTAAGGCGACGCCGACACGCCGCTGGTAGCGCAGAGCGTGATTGAAGATTATATGATCAGCTGTGCACATGCCGCGTTCTCTCCCGCTAGCAGCTCGCTGGCAGCGCGCCCTTAACTGATTCAACCTGTTCTGAGCGGGAATTGAGTTCGCTTCCAGCCGTCTACTCCGATCGCTTCACGACGCCACCAGCGCTCGACGCGATCTGAATTTTCTCCTTTAAATAGACGAGCTGTAATTTTTAGAAGAGACTTTTTTCTTTGGATCAATTTGATTTCGGATCTTGAGGTGTTTGAGATTCGATCAAATCTTCTTTAGAGAGTCGGCGATCGAGTGAGGGGGAGATCTGAGATAGATCACCTGGAATTGAAGGTAGAGGATTCTTCTTCAATTCGGAACTTCATCTGATCGTGTGATCGCCTGGACTGGTGATCGGCCTTGATTGATGCGTAGGTGGATTCCTACTGCATTGGATCGTCTCAGTGGATTCTGAGGTGATTGTTGCGATCTGGATTGATCGTGTTCTGTAGCTTGTGGATTCAAGCTGTGTTGCAGTTCGTGGATTCAAACTGTGGATCACTGGTGAGTGATTGTTTGCGATCTGGATTGATCGTGTTCTGCAGCTTGTGGATTCAAGCTGTGTTGCAGTTCGTGGATTCGAACTGTGGTCTGCTGTTGAGTGAGTTCAATTGTAAAGGTTAAGTATGTGCTCCTTTGTAATTGTCTTTTCATTCAATAGTGGAATTTGGAAGGGTTAGTCGCCTCATATAGACTCGAGGTTTTTCCTGGATCTGGATTCAGGTTTCCTCGTATAATTCTCTGTGTGTATGTTTCCGCATTGTTAAATTCTGAATTGTTATAGATCGTGGACCTATAGAGTAGTCCTCTACTCTTTCAACAGACCAGTAGACATAGGGTTCCCTTTCCCAGTTGCTCTCGTGCGACAAAAAAAATCATTCTTTCGGGTTCTCTCTCCCAGTTGTCTTTGTGCAGCTAAAACAGATCATTCCTTTGGGTTCTCTCTCCTAGTTGCCTTCTTGTAACTAAAAACAGATCAATGATACATTCTCAAAGATTCTTCCTAACTTGCCTCCATACATCTAAATCAGATCACAAATATGATCTCGATTGACCATGGCAAAGAGGAATTTTCATAAGAATCTGCAAATAGGTTCTAATAGCAAAAAGCATAAAAAAATGATTAATTGCCAAAGAAATGCACTAACTTCTGTAAAATGATCAACAGGTATCCAAAATTGCTCCCAGGAGTGTAACACCCCGAATCTGAGTCACGTAGTGAAACCGTAACTCATCTCCAAAGGGTTAACTTTTTCACACAAGATTGCTATATCAAAGTGAAAGAGAACATGAAATAAACAATAGTCTATTAAATCAGAGTCAACTAAAACCCAACTCAATATAGAATAACATATCTCTAATCTAAATCTCACATGATTCAAGTAACTACCCTTTTGTATCGTCCTCTCCAAGAGCAGCTGAAAACAAAACAAAACAAAAGAAAAAATAATGAGATACGAATATCCCAGCAAGTAGCATATGCATGATCAAATACATTTTCATAGTTACAAAACATGGTATGGATATAAAACATGCAATAGTTGCGCTAACTCGATTAATCCGAATAATCACACAATAGTCCATCAATCAAATATCATATAACTCATGTAATCCAGCATATAAGTCAAATCCATAGCATCAATATCAAATCGCGTGAATAACCATGAAACCCAATATAACCATGTAACCACGTCTCAATGAAACCAATTTTTCAAAAAAACACAATAGATATACTTCAAATAAAAAACAAGTGTCAACATCGATAAAGCCACATCATAGTCAAGTCCACGCCTCCATGTGTGTATTCGGCCTACTCAGCGCTTCAGATATTGAAATGACGGCCTACTCAAGGTATTCATCCAATGCCGGCCTACTTCGAGTTTCAGCATTGACAACACTGGACCACTCAAGGTTGCGATGCTGCTATACACAGGCGGTGGAGAATACCAATACCAATGAAACATATATGGTGAAATAACAAATACCAATGAACCAGCGGATAAAATATCTCGTGTCAAATCAAGTCCCAATATAGGTCAATGTCATGTAGTTGCTTAAATGGAGTAATCAACATGCCAAAGTGACATCCACACCTCCATGTACATAGTTCCGGCCTACTCAAGGTTTCGGAACTTTGAAATGACGGCCTACTCAGGGTTTCGTCATCCAATGCCGGCCTACACCGGGTTTCGGCATTGACAACCTGGCCTACTCAGGGTTTCGGGCTGCTCTACACAGTTTGTGGCAACACTCATGGCCATGCCATTATACCAATGAAATAAATACATTACATTACTAAGCTTAGACATGGATGCAGGACAAGCTAAACCAGCAAGCAACACAAAACCATTGCAACCAAACCGAGGTGCATTTCAACATGTAAACCATCACATATATCCCAACATGCTCAAGGAGATATCATGGGTCACTCAGGACCAGATCACTCCATCATGGAGTACTTAACATACATTCTAAAGTAAATTTCCAAGAACAGAAAAATAAGCATATTAACTCACCCATGAAATCACCTTTGTACAAATCTGATCCAATTTTCTAAATATGCAAACTCATACTCAAAATGAAATAATATTTAAACTCTGCAGTTTCAGAAGCTAAACCCAACATAAAGAAACCAAAATCAGTAGAGAAGAATTCAGTTAAGCATAAATTAGAAAGTCAACTCCTAGATTTCACATTCCATCAACTGACATTCATCTCATAATCACTTAGATTTTTCCCACAATTATATTTGTATGAAATCTTTGGCTAAAGACCACTACAGTATATTACTAACACTTATTTAGGCCTCATGGGATAGCATTTAGGGGTTAAAACCCGAATAATTCAGCTCTATGGAATTAGCTGCACATGGCTAAAATATGGAAACTGGTCGCCGAGGTGACCTAACATGGTCGCCTGGGCAACCTTGGAAATTTTGCTGGTTGCCTAGGCGACCTACCTTGGTCACCTGGGTGACCTCACCAATTTTACATAGTCACCTATGCGACTGTCCGGGCGACCTATAACTGTCATGTTCCGACAAATTGCCGAAACTCTGTAACTTCAATATCAGGTTCTCTGAACTAAAATTTGATACTAACAACACTTCAATTCTCTTTTTCAAACTTCTAGAGACATGAACAACCATAATTGAATTTAAATTAAACATAATCATTCCACAAATTCAAAGAATGCTCGTTCATACATACGGTCGTTAAAATTCAATTCCCAACAGAATATGCAACATTAATCTCCCAAAATTCATCTACAAATCCGAAAAACCGAGTGCTACTTACCTGAGAAAATCATAAACAACCAGAACCTCGAAGTCTCCGATCTCAACAGCACAAAATTTCAAATTTGACTTTCGATTGATCACTGTTTCATCAACAAGACCAAATCTATTTCAAATCCTAATCTCTCTCAATTTACTCTCAAAATTCCGATCGAAATTACTCTTACCCATTCTCTGAGATCTGCAAATGAGTTGAACGAAATCTTCACCGCAGCTACTAAGTTTCTTCAATTTGGCCAAATGCAGCTCCGACCAACAGCAACCTATTTATAGGTTGTTCATTGGCGCTCAAATCAAATACTAACTCATAATCCGCTACACGCTCGCCTACCCAGGTTCCTACCTAATGAACTCATTTAACACATGATTAGATGCTTGCCACTCCACCAAGCTGTCAACATTAGCACCAAAAATCAAATTTTATTGTTTTAATCATAATATTATTAAATTTTAATACTTCAATTATAACAGCCACTTACTTTAAATAATATCCCCCTTCAAACAAATTCCTGAAATTCCCAAAATACCCTTGCTTCTCAGTTACCTGAAATATTCACCAACAATAATTAAATAAAATACTAAATAATTCCTCAAATTATACTAAATAAAATCTGGGGTTTTACAAGGAGCCCATACAATCTTTGATCTCACAAAAAACTGGATATGGATGCACAAGGAAATCAGACTCCGCCAGTGGAGTACCAAGTAGAATCTAGTCAAACCCAAGTGGTTAACGACCTAACCCAAAAGGTCGAAAGCATGACTATGGTTATTCAGTCCCTCATGGCAGAGATCAAGGATCTGAAGCAAGTTCAACCGACAGTTCCGATCATTCAACAGCACCAACCACCGCTCCCACCACGGGCAGAAGTTCCAACAGTACCGCTTCCGCCACATCTAGCACAACCTCCACCTATAGCACCACCACATCCGCCACCATAAGCCGTTCTATTCCCACCTCCTGTGGCAGCTCTTGTCCACCCGATACAGCAGCAAGAACAGTTCGCGCCTGTTCAATTGGGGCAGGATGAAGAAGACTGGTATTGAATGCAAGAAGCTCAATTCAAGGTCCGTCTAGCAGCCATGAAGGAAGATCTTCTTAAGCAGCTACAGCCAAACACGGTTCAGAGCGAGGATACTATAGAAAACCTTTGTTTTTTCTCAGACATACAACTCCCTGCCAAGTTCAGATGTCCTGAATTGCACCAGTTTAATGGCACTGGCTGTCCATTAGACCACTTAAGGTTGTATTCTGGCGACATATGCCAATACGAGAAAGACGAGAAAATCATGGTACAGTTCTTTCAACGGTCTTTAACTGGGGCTGCCTATTCTTGGTTTTTGAGCATAGACAAAGCAAAGATAAAGACTTGGAACGACCTCGCTGCGGTATTCATTCAGAAATAAAGTCTAAATAGCCAGATGGTTCAAACAAGGGCAAAGCTACAAAGGCTGGCAACAAAAAGTCATGAGTCAGTTCGAGACTATGCTAAGAGATGGAAAGAGCTGGCAACACTGATCCAACCACCACTGCTAGAGCAAGAGATGACGTCTTTGGTTATAGCATCGCTTGATCAACCTTTCTTCACTCTGTTACTAGGGCAGAGTTTTGCAAGTTTCAATGACTTGATTCTTACAGCTGACAGAATTGAAGATGCAGTAAGAACAAGAAAGATAGATAACAGTGGGCAAAATGCCACTCAGAGGAGGCCAATGGTGAATCAGGGCAATAGAAGCCAGGGGCAAGAGCAACCATGGAGAACTGAGGGGCAGGCATTGAACTATGTGCAGCCTACTCAACCTTACCACATCTCCCAGACGCCCCTGACAATAGCTCCACAGAACTAGGGACAAATGGCCATACCATATAAAGGTCTATCAAGAAGGACAAGAGAAAAAATGGAGGCAAGGCTGAGAAGAGTATTCACTCCACTTCCATACACACCAGCTGAGTTATTATCCACATTACTGAAAAGAGAGTATTTGCAAATCAAGCTTCCAAATCTTAGAACATTCATCAGCAAGAACTATAGTCCTAATGAGAGATGTGAGTACCACTCAGTGTCATCGGGACATGACACCAACCGATGTTGGGATCTGAGACATGCGATCCAAGATTTGATTGACATTGGCAAACTCACCGTTGACCCTCCTGCTCCAACCAACACACCAGCCATTGCCTGTGACTCAAAACCCTCTTCCAGATCACAAGGGGGCATCTTCAAGTGGGACAAGTTAAAAAAAATAAAGCAAGGTTACAAGGCGCAACCAACTTTCGGACGCGGTTTTTCTGCGAGTCCACCATTTCCAGGCTAAGTTAAATTTTACTTTTTTGCACGGACCATCCCGGGTAGGATAGGACATTTTGTAAGCGTTTTTGCATACTTTTACTTTCATGGAAATTTTTTTTAAAAAAAACCTTTTACAAATAATAATAAAAGAAAAGAAAAAATTGGCAAGTGATCAGTCAATGATGACATCACTCTGAGATCACTACCCTTTTTGGCACGAACATGATCATGGAAAGATTCCAAGTTGCTCAAAGGTGTCTTCAGCTGGGTGCAAGATACTGCTCCCATGAGAACCTTGATTAAGCCAATGGCAATCCTCTTTTGATCCAACCCTGATTTTCCTTCTACACCTATCTTTACACTGGGGTAGAGCGATCCCTAAGTGTAGACACCCCAAATTGCACTGTCAAAATGATTAATAATCATCAAAAATCATTATCTCCTTGAAAGCCAGCACAAAAATTGAAGAAAATAAGTTTTTACCTGTATCCGGCAACTCAGGCCGGATACAAGTACTCCTCTTTATATCCGGTGGACCATACCGGATACAAGCAATCCTTAGTATATCCGGCATTATATACTGGATACCTTAATGGCCATTAACTCTTGCCTTGAATTCTCGCCAAGAAGAGCTCCAAGAGAAGAGGGAAACCACTGCGGAAGTGCTTCCAGAACCCAGGTAAGCCTCAAACCTCTTTTTAATTTTTGTCTTTACATTTCTAGATCTAGATCTCTTCTTCTACCTTTCTGTAGAATAAGGCCTTGATCTGTGTGTGAAAACCCTTCCCTGGCTCAAAGTATCTCAAGACTCCCCCTAGCCGTAAAACGTGAAGGCAGGATCTAGGAGAAACGAGACTGGGGATTGACCCTAGTGCTAGAACCTATGTAGCATAAAGCCTTTTGAATGATTGAAAACCGTTTCATATTCAAAGTACCCCATGACTATCTTGAAGAACCGTGTTTAACGGGGAGAGAGAACAAAGGGAAACGATAATGGAACGGAACCCTAGGTTGTTTTTTTAGAACCCCATTTTTATTGATATACATGCTTGATATCTTTGCTATGCTATTGGAATGGTTTTCACACTTACACATACATAGCACATGATTTTGTCGGGATAGGCTCATATGTTGGGTTTATTGCATTTATTGTGATAAATCTGAAATAAATGGCCTCAATCAATTCTGGAATGTTTTGAAATGATTTTTAAAGGTTTTGTAATCATCTTGCACGAATTGCACACACTTTATCACAGCTTTGAGTTGGTTTTGTTCAAAAAAGGCCTAACTTGACAGCAACTGTACCCCAACTTCGGACACTCATAATTTCATCGTCCGGATGAATTTTGGAGTGATTCTAGAACCATGGGAACGGTGAGACTGTCTCGTTTATGCCTACCAAATTTCATTAATTTCTATCGAGTGGATGTTTGACACCTCTCTGTCGAAGTTGATTGGACAGTTCAGGTTTAAATACGGAACTTGTCACTTCGACGGAGCGCCATGTGTTCGTTTTAAGTCCGATTCGAGTGATTTTTATTTCTGGGCACTCCTTTATGAGTCTATTTTTAAATCCAATTAATTTCATAATTTTTTGATTTAAATTGTGTCGTAGAGAGCAGATTTACTCAGAACTGGTCAACAGCACTTTTCTGGGTCAATCTGTGATCCTCGGGGCCTGTTCGGGAAGTCACCCAAGGCACATCTGAATGAGTTTTTGTATGAGGCTAGTTTCTTTTGAAATAAGGCCATACAGACTTCATTGACACCAAATTTCACGGATTTCTATGGAGTAGATTTTTCTAGGTGATTTTCCAAACTTTCCTACTTGCCACTTGTGATTTTCCCCAGCAGCAACTTTAAATGAGCATAACTCCTAGGATTTCACCCGGAATTACTTGAAATTTTGCATGAGACTATTGTTTACCCTAATCTTTCAAATGGATTTGGTTTGATTTAATTTAAAATTAGATTTGATTATATTCAAGAGAAATGGCTTTACCTTTTACCAAATTTCCCGGATTTGCCTCAACTTGGTTTTGTGCAACTTTTGCTGTGATTTCCATCTTTTTGTGATATTCCAGAAGTGATATTAACATAAAAGAAGATCTGGAATTCATTTGGATTTTCATGTGAAGATATCATATATTTGTCCTTTTTCAACGTTTTCATGATTTTTTAGCAAGCTTTCTATTTTCTTTTAGCATGAATAACACTTGGCAACCACCTTGTGTGGGTGAATGGGGGTGCCTAACACCTTCCCCCGTTCATAATTTAATCCCCTTACCCATCTCTGGATTTGATTTTCAAGTAGGGTTATTTTTACTCTAGAATTTGCCTTTTAGCACTTTTTATCTCTTTTTGCTTGTTTTTAATCCTTTTGGCATGATTTGGATGCATTTGGTGATAACATGCTCTAATTTGAATTTTTAATACCATGGTTTGAACATGAGAATTAGAAGCATGAAATCTAGAAGTTCAGAATTTTTGGGGTATTCAAACATGATTCCCATGAAGCATGCTTCCTTGTGCTTAAAATATTTTATTATGCCATGCCTTTGATTTGGGGTATAGGGGGATTTGATTTGAGCATGAAAACCAAGAGCATGAAATCTGGAATTTTATTGTACATTGTGGGATTTTTTTTTAGCATGTTTTCACCAATATACCATGTCAAGTAGTTGCTGAATTTTTAGGCATCAATCTGGGGTATGAGTGATACACTTTGAGCATGAAAGCAATAAAAAAATATGGGAATTCAGTAGCCATTTTGGGGGTTTCAAGCATGTTTTCTTGGACAAAAACACCTCTTGAACAATGCATATAGTTGCTGCATTTTTAGGCTTCAATTTGGGTAAAAATAATGCACCTTTGAGCATGAAAAAGAGCATGAAATCTGAGATTTAGGGAATGCTTTTGGGTCAAGCGTGTTTAGCATGGTTTATTTGTTGTTGGCACAAAATGATAACATGCTTATATGCTACTTTTTGGGTATGTGAATGGTGTGCATATTGAGTGGCTTGTACTACCTTGCTTGCTTGTGTTTTTGCTTTCAATATAATGTCATATGCCTTGGCTTGAAATTGTATGCATGGCTACGAAAAAGAGTGGCAAGGGGCTGGGACGTTGTGAATGTTACCTCAATTTTAAATTGCACTTGAGCACTTCAAACTATTTGCATAGCCTACCCATTACCTATAGGAAGTTGAACCATGAATGTGTGTAGCTTGGCGCACCGAGGTCGTGACTTCGGAAAGCGAAAGTGAAAACATTTACCTTAGAATTTGAGTCAATGATGTGATGACAATGGGATCTGTGATTCGATTCCGGGCATCACTAGACTTGAGTTCTAAGTTGCCAATTAAGCCAAAACCCAAAAACCATACGCTTGAAGGTGAAGAAACACGTTTTCAGCTAAAAATACACAATTGCGTATGGGGAATTGGGTGTAAATGTGGGAAGGCCGTTTGCATGTTTTACAGGCCAAGGTATACTATGAATACCATATTGAAGGTAATACAAGGTGGCAAGGTAAAGCCATGTTCTTTTCATGATTATGTGAATTTTGCAATAATGGTGTCCAAGCCCAATTTGGGACAAGTTTTAGAGGCCAAGTTAAGGTGAACATCAAGTGGGAATGAAAAAAAAACTAATCCGGTGAAACAATGAGTCAAAAAGGGCCATTTCGGCATTAACCGGTAACTCAGGCCGGTTAAGAGCAATTTCCTTCATATCCGGTATAAAATGACGGTTACAAAGGTGTATGCGTATATCCGGTCACTATTGCCGGATATAATAAGACATATCCTTATCCGGTACTTAATGCCGGATACATGCAGAAAATGAATAAATTGGCTTTTTCAGCCTGAATTTTCAGAATAAAATGCCTAAACACTGTGCATAATCCTTAGGCACCCCAAAGAAAATATAAAAATGTCTAAAAAAAATAAAAAGAAAAAAAAATAAAAAAATTATATATTCCTTTAAGATTAAACATAATGTTGAAACTCAAAGAACAAGCTAAGGTGTCATACTTTTTGATATCAATTCAATTCAAACATGTGTCAATCAACTTTTGAACTTGAAAACTGAGAAAATTCAGCAAATTTCAGAAAAAAAAAAGGAAAGAAACCTTGGTTGGTTATTTTTATCAATCAAATCAAAAAATTGTGGGACCTTTGGAAGCCCTAGAATATTCCATAAAAACCTTGGTTGGTTATTTTTATCAATCAATTCAAAAAATTGTGGGACCTTTGGAAGCCCTAAAATATTCCATAAGAACCTTGGTTGGTTATTTTTATCAATCAAATCAAAACATTTGTGGGACACTTGGAAGCCCTAGAATATTCCAAGAAACCTTTGGTTGGTTATTTTTATCAATCAAATCAAAACATTTGTGGGACACTTGGAAACCCTAGAATATTCCAAGAAACCTTTGGTTGATTATTTTTATCAATCAAATCAAAACATTTGTGGGACACTTGGAAGCCCTAGAATATTCCAAGAAGCCTTTGGTTGGTTATTTTTATCAATTAAATCAAAACATTTGTGGGACACTTGGAAGCCCTAGAATATTCCAAGAAACCTTTGATTGGTTATTTTTATCAATCAAATCAAAACATTTGTGGGACACTTGGAAGCCCTAGAATATTCCAAGAAACCTTTGGTTGATTATTTTTATCAATCAAATCAAAACATTTGTGGGACACTTGGAAGCCCTAGAATATTCCAAGAAACCTTTGGTTGGTTATTTTTATCAATCAAATCAAAACATTTGTGGGACACTTGGAAGCCCTAGAATATTCCATAAAACCCTTGGTTGGTCTTTTTCGTACCAATCAAATCAAAAAAATTATGGGACCTTTGGAAGCCCTAAAATGTTCCAACACACAAAAAAATAAAAAATAAAAAATGATAAAAACATAAAAATAAATAAAAAGCAAACAAAAAATCTGTACTGGTGTTCACCTGACCTACTTGTCTACATCTATAGGGGAGTGACTCAGGATAAAATGGGAGCTAACATGTTTCTTTGCTTTTCTTACCCCAGGTACACTTGCAATCATTGCTCCAGTAACCAGATCTAAAGCCCGCACCATGAACACTGAAGATAACCAAGCCCAAGCCACCGTACCCGCTCAAGACTTTGCTCAGCTACAGGAGCAAGTGGCTGGTTTGGCCAAGATGCTGGGGGACTTACTGGCGGCTCAGGCCGAACAGGCCCAGGCCCAAAATCAAGCATCAACTTCCCATCAGGCACCACCAGCTCAGGCCTACATTCCGCCTCCGGCTCAACCCATGCCTGAGCCCATTTCTGAACCGGTCCCTAAACCCATTCTGATCAGGGAAAATACAGCAGAATCTGAGAAGGAACTGGAGAAGGAAAAAGCCAGGGAAGAAACTGAAAGGAAAATGCTGCTCAGGATAGAAAGGATACAGGAAGAACTGAAAGAAGTAAAAGGGGGAAACAGCTATGGAGGCACCACTTTTGATGAGCTCTGCATGTACCCTGATGTATGTCTGCCGGCCAAATTCAAGTGCCCGAACTTTGACAAATTCGACGGCACAGGCTGCCCTATGAGTCACTTGAAACTATACTGCGGGGCCCTATGCCAATTTGGCCGGGATGACGGCATAATAATCCAACTCTTTCAGAGGAGTCTGACAGGGTCGGCCCTGAGGTGGTTTGCCACGGTGGACCATGGCAGGATTAGGAGATGGAAGGACCTAGTTGATGCGTTTCTGGACCAGTATAAGTTTAACTCTGAGATCGTGCCACACCGGTACGACATGATGAGGATGAGTAAAGGGAAGGATGAGTCTATACGGCAATATGCCAAGAGGTGGAGAGAGGCCGCCTCCCAGGTCAGGCCGCCTATGCTGGAACCGGAAATGATCTCGACGTTCATGGGCACACTGGGGCAGCCTTTCTACAACCATTTGGTGGGGCAGATCACCACCAACTTTGCAGCCCTGGTGCAGGTGGCGGACCGGATCGAGGAAGGGGTCAGGTCAGGAAGGCTTATAGACTATTCAACTCTGACTGGGCAATCTGATTCCTCTGCCTCCATGGCACAGAAGAAGGGGGCTGGCTTCAAAAAGACCGGGGCCCGAAAAGAAGGAGAAGTGAACCTGGTCCAGGCTCCTCCAGCTAAGAAGCCGCTCCATGTGAATATCTCTGCACCCCAACAGGCCCAGCAGGCCCAATAGTCGTACCAGACCCCGCTGAATGTCAACTTCTCCCCCTCGGTGCCAGCGAACCCAAGGAGGGCTTTTTCCAAGGAAGAGAGGGAGGCCTGGATGGCAGCAAGGAGGAACCGAGTCTTTTGTAACGCCCCGGATCCGTGTTGTTCAATAAAGATATAACACGTCTCACAGAGGTTAGGCAAGGATCGATAATTAAATATGATCGCTGGATAATCATCTAACAATAACCTGTCAGAGTGCACAATTTGATTCATCCAAGAAATGTAACGTTTTGACTTAACTAGAAACATATGGTTCAACCCCCAAGTAGACTTTAATACACCTCAAATATTCAAAGTACTCAAATTCGAAACAAGGTAACCTACAAGTCTAAGGAAGGTAATAGTAATCTTCCTCCCTATAAGCCTCAACAGGATCTACCCCAGTAGTCGCCTCACCACGAGTATCTGAAAATCACAACAAAACAACATAGTGAGATATGAATATCTCAGCGAGTAGCACATGCATGCAGAAATAGTTAATCCCAGTTCAAAGCTATGCATCGATAAACGTTCCGTACGATTAAACAACTCATATCAGAATCAAGTTCAAACCAAAACCCATCTCATCGGTCAAATCACATCTCAGTTAAGTACAATAACACATTGATCGGTCAATGTCATGACTATCGTTTAGTTGATAAATTAAACATGCCAAGTAGACACTCCACACCTCCATGTACACAGTTCCGGCCTACTCAGGGTTTCGGAAACTCTGAAATGACGGCCTACTCAGGGTTTCGTCATCCAATGCAGGCCTACTCCCTGGGTTTCTGCATTGACAACCAGGCCTACTCAGGGTTTCTGGCTGCTCTACACCGGTCGTGGCAACACACAAGGCCATGCAATTCCAACAACCAACAAATAACATTACATTACTAAGCTTAGACTCTGGATCCAGGACAAGCTAGACCAAAACAGTAAAACATCGTATAATCTCAATTTCACATTTAAAGTAAAAACCATTCATTCCACATCATGTGTATCTCATCATAGTTCATCACCTGTCCCTCTGGACCAAACAGTATCTCAATACTTTCAGTATTTCTCATTTCCACAAACCATGCCATTTGAATACAAAACACAGTTATTTATAACAAGACAATACATTTCAGCATTTCCCAAAACAAATGAAAACCAGAAGTCAATAATTTCTCAATTCGAACAGTGTATAAGTTTGAGGAGAAAACTACTAAGAACTCCTAGGGTTTTGGTATCCAGCGCAATCATATATAAAATAACCTAACTCATCCTTAGAAGCCTTTAAGAAGTTGCCACTAGAATTCTCCAAGGAATTAAATAAGAAATGTAGGTTCCAAGGTTACCAACAAGTGATTTGTGAAGTGATATAAACCCCAAGACATCAAAATCCCCCCTTGGTTCAGTCGGAAATCAAGTTCGGCAAGTATAATTGGGTATGCGCTCACTTCCTGAAGTGAGCGCCAGGTGAGCGCCAGTCGACGGATAGAAAAATAGGTGGAAAAGGACCTTGCGCTCACTCGACGCTAAGTGAGCGCGAGCTGAGCGGGAGAAAGGTGCGAGAAGAGCGCGGGCTAGGCGCGAGAAAAGCGCACAGATTTCAAGTAGGCGCGAGCTGAGCGCCAGGTAGGCACGAGCTCGGCGCCAGATCGAATTTCCTAGGCGCCTACTTCCCGAAGTGGGCACAAGTGGGTGGATACCCACTGCGAATTTCGAGTCTCTGTTATTTCGAGATCTCCAACTCTGGCTGGTTTCTTTAGGTCTGTTATTGCTCCATTTCACTCCTAATGCTCCCAGAAGACTTCCCAACCCATCTTGGATTTAATTTAAACAACTTTAATTTCACATTAATTTTTCAATCTTCGTTCGTAACTTGCTGTATTCCAGAAAAACACAGAACTCACAATACGATCACAATACGACCATGCATTTCAAAATACATTTCGAATAAACTAAAACCTCGGTTGTAAATCAGTGCTACTCACATGTATGCGCTTAATCCCAGAACAACAGTTTCTTCCCCAATCGGCCGATCGCGAATTTCCTGCTGCGCGCGCGAATGAAAATATAGCCGAACGAATCCTCTCGACCAGAGAGAAATAACCCACTGAACTTCAACTCCAAAATCCTTCCCTTAGCCCTTGCGATTCTTGTTCTTCACGAGCAGAACCCTAATCGCCACTCCAGCCGAAATCACTGAGTTCTCCTGATATCCAGACTAACGAAAAATATTTCCGTAAGTGTGAGACATGGAAAAAAATCAATCTAATGATTTCCTCAATCATCACATGGGATTAAATTAAACAAAGAGTCGCCACCATTCAATTTAGGTGTGAATGGACACCAAAAATATTAAATAAGCACAAAAGGCAAATTTTAGGGCAAAATATCCCTCCTAAAAAAATAACCAGAGATGGGTAAGGGGATTAAGTTATGAACAGGGGAAGGTGTTAGGCACCCCTATTCATCCACACAAGGTGGTTGCCAGGTATTGTTCATGTTTAAAATAAAGGAAAAAGCTTGCTATAAAAATCACACAAAATCACAAAAAAGGCAAAAATATATGGTTTTTTCATATGAATAGCCTGATTGATCCAGAACTTTCAAATATGATCATACCATTCCTAGGGTTTCATGATCAAAATAAAATTGAGATAAAATCAAATAAAATCAATTTAAAGTGAAAAATCCAAAAATCTGGCTTCAAGTCAAAATTCTATAAATCTAGAAAAATATGATTTTTATAAAATATTTCAAAATTGAACTTGAATAGTCCAGGACATAGATAAAGCCCAAATTTCACATTAAATCAGAAAATAAAAACCAAAAATACCCACATTGATGAAAAACACCAAAAGGGGAGAATTTAGACCGTAGGGTCTTCTCTCAATAATGCAAAACAATTTAAAAACCATATTATGAAACCCTAGAAGTTATTTTCAGGCTTCTAGATTCAGATCTACCATATTGATCATGATAAATCCAAGATCTTAGCCTAATATCACAAAAATCACGAAAACAGTGCTGTAGGTGCAAAAGTGTGGAAAATCCAAATTGTAGCAAAAAGTGGGGATCTCATGCTATAAACATCATGGATTCATGTAATTCATTCAGATATATCATAAAAAGCATTAAAACATGATCAGGATATTCAAAGCAATCACATCTCACAAATTAGAGCACATGGGGGTCTACCCTACGGATCCACCTGTTCCCCTTTCCCCTAGTTCTCTCTTCACGTTTTACGGCTAGAGAGACTCTTGAGGTACTTAGAGATAGGTTTGGGTATACAAACACAATCACAGATATGGGGTTCTATTCTAGGGATCCACCTGTTCCCCTTTCCCCTAGTTCTCTCTTCACGTTTTACGGCTAGAGAGACTCTTGAGGTACTTAGAGACAAGTTTAGGAATACGAAAACAGATATGGCCTTATTCTACAGCAATAGAGATGATCCTATTACTTCTAAAATTGAAGACAGAAAAATAAAAAGGTACAGGGGACTTACCTGGATTGAGCAAACAGAGCAGCAGGGGTTCCTCTTCTTCTCTTGGAGCTTCTTAGAATTCCTTGGACTTCAAAATTTCGTGGCCCTTAGCTAGAGGAAAGAGCCTCTATTTATAGACACACCCAGGGGTAAGGCTGGTCCAGAAGGATATGGCTTGGTCTTTAAGATAGAGTGAAATACATAGATAATGCACATCCATAGCCAACCAAGGTGGCTTCAGCGAATAAAATACTTAATTCGCTCATTTAAAGATATATTGGACTAAAGATAAAGCTTGGAAATCGAGAGAAGGACAAAACTCGCACGTGTCTTTAGTGACCGTAAATACACTACGGTCCAATGGTGACCGTATAGTTTTCACGGGCGCGCCTGACCGTAGAGACTTTTCGGGCGCGACCGGCCCGTGAAGGAAATACGAGCTAAGCCTGTTTATTCAATTTTTATGCTTTTTTGACCTGTTTTAAGTTCTAATTACATGTTTTTATTACTTTCTAATTTTGTAGTGCAATTTGGGGTGTCTACAGCTGCCCCCTCTTTGCTGGTAATTGGAACCAATTACAAGCAGAGAGCAAAAAGACCCACCAATTGCACTTTCTGAGATTTTTGTCTAATCAACTGCACTTTGCAAGGATTAAAGGGATGATTTTTGAAAAAAAGAATTGATTGTGGAAGATTTGCTAAGAAATCCCTCAGCTTAAGGGCCAAATCCTCCTCTCTCCTCTCACTGAGCACTTGTGGGCTATGAAGTGAGATTTGAGACAAAATTTTTAAACAAAAGTGGGTAAGGTGACAATCCTTGCAACTTGCAACTAATATGTACATTAATCTTTTGAAAATTGTGAGAAAATAATAAAAATATGCTGTTTTTGGCTTCGCCCGTATTTGGCTTACGGGCGGATGCTGCCCGTAGGTTTTTCACGGGCGAAGGGGACCGAATTACCTTTACGGGCGCCTGAAGCCCGTACTGAGTTTACGGAATTTAGGATTCTTTTTAAGTTTGCGACCGCGACTGTTCCTTCTCTGCTCGCATTTTGCCCTAATTCTCTGCTGCCCGTATCTTCTCTTACGGTTCTTCGTCTTCTCCATTAGTCTCCGACGGTGTTTCCCATCTTCTCCGGCGACGTCCACCACTTCCGGCGACTACTGTTCCCTCCGGTGATCTCCGATTTCTCTGGTGGCATTAACCTTCTTTTCTCCTTATTTCGAGCTACTGCCGAGACTTGCTTTGGCCATCTTTGAGTCAAGCTTCCTCATTGCCAGACCAGTGCACCTTCTCATCACTTGGGATTTCGTTTAAA
This sequence comes from Buxus sempervirens, assembly GCA_947561395.2. Classification (NCBI taxonomy): domain Eukaryota; kingdom Viridiplantae; phylum Streptophyta; class Magnoliopsida; order Buxales; family Buxaceae; genus Buxus; species Buxus sempervirens. The sequence goes on along the minus strand of OX387185.1, from coordinate 22,654,824 downwards.
GCATCCACAAATATCCATTATCATCCATGAGTGTGCTCAAAGTTTCAATTTTTACCTTGCCAATTCCTCATTTCAACCTAAACAGGTATGCTCCGACCATTGGCTTTTCTTGACTAACGGTCCATTGATATACATAATCCTTGCATGAACGATTTCATACTTTTCCTCAATTATGATCCCTTTTCTAAAACATGCAATCTGCTCTTGATTACACAAACAATTCCCAAATCTTGATTGATTTCATGATTTATTATCTGATCTGTATGCTAATTCATGACTGCATTTTTCAGCTCCTGAGATGATACATTCTTAATCTGTGATGTTTACTGTATTGTTATCTTTAGCTTGTCGCCTGGCATGCTTACATCAAATTTCTGATTCTTCTTCGCCATTGTTAGCATGTGAGCACTTTGATTAACAAATACTGAAACCCAAATTTCTGTATCTATCCATGGCTTGCATTGTTTTGATTTTCCTGCCAATTAATGAATCTTGAAAATTTTGCTTTTGCTGCCTTGCTCAACATTGAATGATTCTCTGATTCTGAATAATGCTTTGAATAATCTCCCCCAAATTGTTGTATGTTCCATGCAACATGTATTCAATGAGTGATTCTTGAGGCATACATTTTGATGTATCTGAATAAATCCCCTAATCTCCCTGTGTCTCATTGCTATGACTTGTTGATTTTGATCTGATCTCTTTTTATGCATACTCTTCATGGTTTTCATGGATTTACACTTGAATTAGCCAAGATTTGTAAGCTTTGGACTCTTGTTCATGTTATTGTAATCATGCTTCGAAGACCCTGAAAAACAAGTAAAAATAACCCATTAGGTATCTTAGAAGCAAAATAAATTTCAATCTAAACTTTAACAAGCACTTTCTTTTCTTTCTCATTTTTCCTTTTGTTGTATAATACATAAGAAACACAATCAATTAAAAATGGTAAGGTCTCCCAAATTTTGGAGCACTTGAATGTAGTTCTCTTTGGTCGGATCCCAATTTGGTTGTTCTTCTGAAGCATTTTCCTTATATCCTTCATTGTTCAATCCTGCAAACAATTAAACTTGGTTTTAAATGAAAATCAAGCCATTAGAAATTTTTAACAATAATAATTAACCAACTCCCTGATTTGAACTGTAGATGGCCCGCCTTAGATCAGCTTCCAGGGATCCTGCAGATGAGCCTTCCTCTTCGAGGGCTAGGCGTGATCCTGCTGATGTGGCCACTTCTTCGAGGGCTGAGAGAGATTCGGATTCTGATATCCCAGATCTCCCTTCTAGGGATTCGCGTGAGGCGACCCCAGAGGTATTCTCTAACCTTTCTGAATTTAACATTCTTTTACAAAAACATCTCCTTGATCCTTTCTTCTTTCCAATTGTTCCTTTAGCCGGCAGTTGAGGCTTCGGGCAGAGATAGGAGCCGTAGCAGGCGTCGAGCTGGAGGCAGAGATGTGGGCCATGATGAGAGCCGTAGAGGAGGCCGCAGAGGGGGCCGTGGCAGAGATGCGGCCAGGACCAGGGTTGAGATCCCTGAGGAGGTGGCTGCCCTGATTAGGGATACCGATCTTTTTCATGGCTTGAGGACTCATCCCTCAGCGTGCGCTAGGGCGGATATCCCTTTGGAGTATCCGATGTCCCACTATAGAGGGAGCTGGGCCAGCTTCACTAGATTTTTGGGAGCTTGTAGTTCGGCCTACCGTCGGGAGCTAGGCTTGTATGGTTTTGGTATGTTTATCACCATCCCTGACGTTCGCTTGGATCGAGCCCTCATTGCTGCATTGCTGGAGAGGTTTTTCCCAGAGACATTGAGCTTCCACTTCCCAGATATTGAGATTGGGATCCGGCCTTCTGATTTCACGCTCATCACCGGGATTAGGATGATCGGTGATGTTATTCCTGAGATGGCGATGCCAGAGGCCGATGAGATTGCTGGTTATCTTGGATATATTGTGCTGCCTCCTGAGGCATGGGATCGGGGGAGAGCGAGATTGTCTCTGACATGGTTGAGAGAGACTTTCGGGAGGAGGCAGTTTGGCCAGCTTGCTGCCGGTGACCATGTTTTCCCATTTGCCTTCCGATTTCTTTTTCTATATATGATGGGATCTTGCTTCTTCCCAGAGGACACGACTTCAGTTAGTCCTCACTTCTTGAGCTTACTGGGAGATCTTCAGCGGGCGAGGAGGTACGCCTGGGGCCCGCTTATATTTGGTACTATTTTGGCTGGCCTTCGCCGATCAGTGAGTGGCCTCTCTACATCCAGAGGGGCTGGAGTTGGATGCCGATTCTTCTGGCCTTTTCTGCAAGTGAAATGTCTATTTCTCTTCTCTTTCTTTTTCTTTCTCTTTCTTTTTTTCTTATCTCTCCTTTTTTATTCCTCTAACTCTTTTCTTCTTCTTTCAGTTTTTTGCTAGGGTTTATATACCCTATTTCCGTCCTACCTCTATGATGCCTGAGGAGACGTATCCTATGGCACGTAGATGGTGTCATGTAGAGCACGACTCTGAAAAGAGTCGTCCTAGGTCCGCCCGGGCCCACTTGGACAGGCTATACCGGTCTAAGGTAATCTTCTATAATTTCTCTACTTTCTTCTTTTCTTTTCTTCTTGAATCACATATCTGATGTCATGTTCTGTTTTTCAGCTATTTGTCCCCAGGATGGAGGACATTCATGAGGTGCTGGCCCTGCAGGCAGCCAGAGATGATGCATTTGTCCCTGACCAGCGACGACAGAGATACCAGTTCTTTATTGGTCAGCTGGGCAGCATTTGGTACTGCGGCGAGCGCTTCTTCTTTCAGCATGTAGGAGAGCCGTGGATTCCTGCCATCCCGCCAGATACTACTCCTTCCTACCCTCTTATGCCTATTGATCCTGCCCAGTTCCTAGATTGGACTGAGGCAGAGACATTATTGGAGGAGGGTGACTATGATGCCTGGTTCAGGCGAGCTTCTGTTGGGTGCCTCATGCCACCCATGCCTGTCCGTGGTGGAGTCATGGAGATAGGAGGGGTAGTGATTAGGGCCTACGACACTACGGTATGCCTTCTTCCTTTTCACCTTTCTATTTTTATTTCATCTGCACTTAGCATTTTTCTGACTCTTTTTTTTCTTTTCTATTTCAGGAGGCCCAGTTGGCAGAGATCCGGTCTCGCTATGCTGATCTAGAGTGCCAGCGAGATGCTGCGATTGCCGAGTGGGATGCCCTCTATATCACCATTTCAGACCTCCGGGGGCAGCTAGCCAGAGCACAGGGCCAGGAAGGTCCATCTGATGCACAGGACCAGGCGGGTCCATCTTATACTCAGGTTAATTTCTTCTTTTATTTCCATTCCTGCTTTTGCATTAGTTTGTCTTGTTCTGACTGAAATTCCTTTTCTTAGTTTCAGGAGGACATAGCCGACCCTTCTTCACCTGCTTCACCCGTGCCCATACATTTTCGGGATGAGGTATTTTCTGTGGCACGGGTAGAGTTTGTGACTTCTCCCAGTCCAGTAGAGGTTCCTGCAGCAGAGCCCGAGGTCGAGGCTGATATTGTACCTGCTGCTGAGGATGTGCCAGAGTCGGCCCCAGTAGCTGAGACTGCTCCTGCTGCATCTGCTGATGTAGATATTGAGTTGGTTATGGACGCCGCTGTGGTAGAGCCTACCGTGGAGACTGCGGTGATGGAGGAGGCTACAGCTGATCCTGTAGAGCCTGGGGTTGATGCTGATGTACCTGGGACCTCTGCTCCTGCTAGTCCTGCTATGGAGGATGCTGAGGTGACGCATGCTGCTGTTGATACGTCAGCGGAGTCTTCCCGTACTGATTCTGATGTAGATACTTCAGGGTACGTCCCTCCTGATCATCCCACTGCTGGCCTTGTACCTTTATATATGTGGCATGATATTCAGTCTGTTTTGAGCAGGATGACGCGTAGCACAGCCCGCAATGTTGTGTGGCATGTCTTTGAGCGCAGGCGATCTTCAGGCCGTGGTCGAGGCAGAGGACGAGGCCGTGGCCGCAGGGATGGACCTGCGTAGATTAGGATTATTCCATGTACATTTGTATTTTTTGGCAACAGTGATGTAAACATTCATATATATATAAAAGAAGTTTGATTTATTTCCATTTGTGTTCTTTTCTTCTTTATTTTCAGTATTTATTACCTGATGAATGTTAAAACAGGGACAGGTGAAGCTTATGGAAACCAAGGAAATTAAAAATTCCCATTTTTTTGCATTTTTTCGAAGGAACCGTATTTACTCTACGAGCAAGCCGTGCCCGTAAAGGTACTACGAGCGCACTCTGCCCGTGAAGTTTCCACGGTCGAGGGTGTCCGTAATTCCTATACGGAATTTACTGCCTTACGATTTTTTCTATATAAACTCATAGGGAACGTCATTGTGACACTTTTATTAATTGGAAAACTCCCTGAGCACGTCTTTTCTCGCTTTCCTTGGCTTCTTTGGCGCTTCCATGGCTTCCCCTACGCCGCTTTCTCCTGCCGTTGAATCTCCTCCTGCAAGACAACCTGTTAGATCAAAACCTCCTAATCTTACCAGGTACAATATTGTGGATTCCTTTTATGATAGATGGGTTAACTCCATGACCCTTGATGAGTAGATTCGTTGGGATTCCATCCACTTAGGGCACATTCTACACCTCCCTAAAATTCCCTTTAAGTGGGAAATCATTGAAGCTTTGATTGGCCACTGGGTACCTGAGCTGAATCTCTTCCGTTTTGATGACAAAGAGATGACTCCCACCATAGAAGAAATTGAAACCATCCTTGGCCTAAGATTTTCTGAAAAAGTTGTGAACCCACCCCTAAAGCTTAGTTATAAAAAAGAGGCTTCCACTTTCTTGGGTATAGGGAAGAAGGACCTAGGAAATTCTGATGCACTATTGACCTTGTCCAAGACCTTTTTGACTGAAAAACTTCTGAGGAGTGAAGACAAGGATGCTAGGTTTAATGCTTTGACTTTGGTAGTGGTCAATCAGCTGCTTTTTCCACGGGGTGATGACCAGGTTGACTTGGCTCTCATCTCAGTTATTTGTCAGGTTAGGGAACGCGAGAGGTTGGCCCCTATGATCCTAGCAGAGATATATCAGGCCCTTACTGACTGTTATTTCAGGAAGAAAAAGCGCTTCCTTGCCTGCGCCCCTATCCTACAGGTAAAAAATATGCATATATTTTTTTCTTTTCTCCTTTTATTTATTTTTTTTATTCTTTTTTCTTTCTTTCTTCTTCTTCTTCTCTCTCTTTTTTTTTTCTTCTTTTTTCCTTTTCCTTTTTTTCTTCTTTTTTTTTTCTCTTTTTTTTATCTTCTTTTTTTCTTTCTCTTTTTTTTTTCTTTTTCTTCTTTTTTTCTTTTTGGAAATAAATTGAAATACTCCCTTTTTCTGCAGCTTTGGTTGCTTGACCATCTTAGCCAGGTTGCAGAAATAACTCGCCGCTTCTTTCCAAGATTGAAAGTTCCTGTTTTGATGAGCAATAGGGGATGTCCTAACATCCAAGGTGGCAAGCAAGGCTGGTTTACTTTCTTGGGTACTCTCCAGGATGATCAAGTGAGATGGCCTGGCACTTATCAGCCCACTCCAGAGACAGTTATCAGCTTTAGAGATAAAAACTTTCTGGTCTTAGTAGGCTTGAAATCTGCTGTTCTCTATCTTCCTTTGAGGGTTCTTCGGCAGTTTGGAGCGACCCAGGGAATTATGATCCCTACTGGATATGAGAAGCTTTTAGGGCCACTTACACCAGCCTCCATGGGGCTAACTGCTCAATTAATGAAAGAATGGTCCTACGTCCGTTTTCTGCGGGGTCCTATCTTTTCAGAGTCCCATGTGAAGGACTATCACTTCTGGATCAAAGAACAGGTGCAGAGTCATGCCCCAGTACCAGAGGATCCTCCTGTAGTTCTTCCTCCTACCTATGAAGATGTTCTGGAGTCAGAAAGGGCAACCCATAAGCAGCTTCAACAAATATGGGTACGGGAGGCTCAAGAACTTAGAATAAAAGTCCTTGTTCTGGAGAGGAAGCTTGAAGAGCAGAAGTCTGGCCGCATTGCCATGGAGAAGAAACTTGAAGAACAAAGGCAGGCTCGTCGCTTTGAAGTCCGAGTGATGCGGAAGAAGTATCAGGATTCCCTGGCCGACCTTAGGGCGTTGAAGATCAAGCTTTCTTTTTCAGATGAGGTAATCTCCTTTTTGAGTGATCCTGATGCAGAGGGTGCTTCTGGAATCATTGCAACTCAGGCAGCTAGGATTAGGGAGCTTGAGGAGCAGTTAGGGAGTAGGGATTAGATTCTTTTATCTCTTTTTTTTTTTTTTTCATTCATCATTTTTTTTCATACTTTTATACAAAAGCAAACTCCATTAGTGGGAAGATATTAGATTTAATTCAAAAATAGGTTTTATATTATTGGCCTTAGAATTCTCATATGCTTATAAAAACATAAGTTTTATGAAAAAGTATTTGATTTCTCATCACTGGCCAAAGTATAGTTTTTTTTTTTTTTGTTTTTTTTGAAAGCTGATCCAAAACACTTAATCACATATAATTAAAGGAATTAAAATCATGTTGAATAATGAAAAGGGTAGTCCAATCAATAGGGAGAGACCAAATCTATCTACCCCGTGACCTTTAGAATCATCCCCTAATGGTTTTACCTTCATGATGGACCCTGCTAATCTGCTCAGTTCCCAGTGCTCATGCTGATTAAATTTAGACCACATGATCAACTCAACCTTTGATTTTTTTCTCTCTTTTTTTTTTCTTTTTTTTTCTTTTTCCCCTTCTTGCCCCTAGTGCCAATTACGGTTTTCACTAGGGTTGGCCTCTGCATTCCGTCATCACCAATCTTACTCTGAAAGTTGAATGAATATACTAAAATCACCGAGGGCTTAATAATAGGACGAAACAAAGGCTAAGCTTAGTTTATGAAAGAAAAGGTATTAAAGGCTCAAAAATTTCTAAGTGTGAAAAAAATGGGTCAACTGGACTTACAGTTATGGTGAACTCGATCCCATTTCTCTTCTTTTGTATTTGGCTTTCATTTGCCCTTATATATTTTTTTTCTCTTTTTTTTTTCTCAAAATCTTTTTTCTTTTTGCCCCTATTGGCCTTGCCTTTATTGGCTTTGCCCCAGTATAAGGCTGTAAGTCCAGTTTGGGTTTAACAAAAAAAACGAACAGGCTCAAATTGGTTTGACTAGGGATTCAAATTTTGGGATATAAGGAACAATGGCCTCAGATAATTTGCTAGTAATATTCATTCATGGAAAATATCTCTTTACTGCATCAGAGTTAATTGGCTCAGGAAAATCCTTCCCATCCATTTCTGTTAAGATGAGAGCACCCCCTGATAGGACTTTCTTGACTATATAAGGCCCTTCCCAATTTGGTTTGAACTTTCCACGAGGATCTTACAAAAAGGGTAAAATCTTCTTTAATACCAAATTTCCTTCTTGGAAAGTTCTGGGCTTCACCTTTTTATTGTAAGCCCTGGCCATCCTCTTCCGATATAATTGGCCATGACTAAGTGCCTTCAAACGTTTTTCTTCTATTAAATTGAGTTGATCATGCCTAGACTGTATCCATTCAGCTTCTTCTAATTCAGCTTCCATTAGCACTCTTAGTGAAGGTATTTCCACTTCCACTGGTAAAACTGCTTCCATTCCATAGACTAGGGAATATGGGGTTGCCCCTGTAGAAGTCCGAATCGAGGTTCTGTAAGCATGTAGAGCAAGTGGCAGCATTTCATGCCAATCTTTAAGACTCACCACCATCTTTTGAATAATCTTCTTTATATTCTTATTCGCTGCTTCCACTGCCCCATTCATCTTTGGTCTGTAAGGCGCTGACTTGTGGTGGGTAATCTGAAATTGCTCACACATCTTCCTCATGTCTTTGTTCTTAAGGTTTGAAGCATTGTCTGTTACTATGGCACTTGGCAAACCATAGCGACAAATGATATTGTGCTTTAAGAATTTCAAAACGTGGTTACTTGTAATGTTTGCATATGAAGCTGCCTCTACCCACTTGGTGAAGTAATCAATTGCTACAAGTATAAACCTATGTCCAATTGATGCCTTTGGAGATATCATTCCAATGACATCTATACCCCACATAGAGAAAGGCCACGGAGATGTCATACTGTGTAATTCACTTGGGGGTGCATTCTTGTTATCCGCGTACACTTGGCATAAATGACACCTTTTAACGTGTATATAGCAATCATGCTCCATAGTCGACCAGTAATATCCCAATCGCAGAATCTTCTTGTCAAGCATATGCCCATTCATATGGGGTCCACACACTCCTCCATGTACCGTTTCAACTATCCTTTCTGACTCAGTCTTTGTGTGCACGCGTGGGAAACGCGGCACGGGGTAATTCGGAGTCGCCACCGCCTGATGGGGTGCAGGCGGACACCTGGGTGCCTAATCTTGTCTATTAAGGCTGTTGGGGTCTGCGGCTTGGGATTCTAAGGTTAGTTCTCGGTTGTGGGCTAGGGAAGTCCGTAGACACCCCAATCCGCCCCGTCGGATGACGGGTCCCGTGGGTTCCCTATCTTGAGTCAGCTTCTCTAATTGGTCTTCACCCGATTCCTAAACCAGCATGCGATTGAATTAAGTCTTTGTGGGACCACCTGAGTGGTGTGGGTCCCTTTAGTTGATTTTATCTTGATTAATTTAGATAACCTGAGTCTGTCTGGGTGGGCCCCCTTGGAAGGCCCACGGTGTCCTTGGTGGGCCTAGGTAGGCCCGTGTACCCTTGGTGGGCCTCCGTCTAGCCTAGGAGGCCCTGTGGGCTTTGGTTAATGAGTTGGTTTTTTTATTAAGATTCAAGTTTGAAGTTTAAATTGCTTTCATGCAAGTGGTGGGCCGGATTGGTTTGTGGGCCCCTTAGGTGGGCCCACATGGTGGCCAAGTGATTTTGTGTTATCTTATTTTAACCTTGCCAAAGTGAGCTGGTCACTGGGCTTGGGGCCCGTGATCCAAACTTTGGGGCTTGAAGGCCCAGTGCTTCGAAGTCTAGGGTTTACACCCTAACTTTGCTTGATTAGCGGGCCCGACAGGCCCTAGCCCACGGTCTCGGCCAAACCACACAGTTCATGCATTCATATATATATCACAAGGCACGGGTGGGCCGCATTGGGCTTGGCCCGCCCGGTTCAATTCGTTCATTTCACTTAATTTGTTCAATTAGCATGCTTTGGTTCATTAGGCTTGGTGGGCCCCGTTGGAAGGCCCACAAGTGTGCCAAGTTTGGACCGGTGGTCCAAGTCCCATCTTGGGTTTCCGGTTGGCCCGGAAACCCTGCTGGTTCATTGGTTTTAAAGCTAATCTTCACAGAATTCGGCAATATATCACAATATAGCAAAAATCATGCTTCTGTGTGTATCCGGCAACTCAGGCCGGATACACAGGGCTCAAGGGTTATCCGGCCTTGATGGCCAGATATGCTAAGGCCCTAGGTGATCCGGCCTGAGTTGCCGGATCACCCTGGAAATGCCTTTTTTGGGCTTTGGCCTCTCGGGATGGATTCCAGGGGGTCCCAGGAGGGTCTTAGAGGTCTTATGGGCCCCTGTGAGGGCCCACGTAGGTTCAGCCTTGGGAGAAGCCACACTTGGCTTCTCCTTCTGGTTTTTTGGCAATGACAAGGGGGTACACAGCAATGGGGAAGGTGTTCATGCTTGTGGGAATGATGGATCATGCAAAAATCCTAGTGATTATCCAGCCAAAGAAACACAACCATAGTTACCTAGCATGTTATTATCCAAAAAAACATCAAATGCATGCTTGGACAATGGGAAACCACATGTTGGGTGAGGGGATCATGGAGCATGCAAAGGCTTTAACTACAGCAATAAGGTATTAATCGATCTATGTACCTCAAACAGATAAAATCTTGAAGAAAGGAGAGAGGAGGGGGCTTATCATGGGGTACATTTGATTATATTAAGAAGGAACATGCTCCCTTTGGAAACTACTTGATGTAAGCCTATGGACAGCAGCTAAGAGGGATTAGAAACATGCTAAAATAAGGCTCCCAAGCTTCCTTAACACAGCCTACGTGACCCCCATACTGATGGACGCATTCATGCTATGAGAAAGGTGGTAAAGAACGTGGTTGCACCACCATGCAAGTGTTCATACCAAGCAAGAGGGAAAACAGGAGAAAAGATGACGGAAAAATCTAATTTTAATATATGTTAAGTACAATATGGTGAGGAGTCTTACCCGAGGTCCTTGACCTCTTGTGCAAGGTGGTGGTATGCCTTGGGGGTGGTACAGCACCTGGAGACCTCCTTGGAATACCAACAGCAACTCAAGTCCTTCTTCTTTCAGTAGGGATAGAGAGGAGAAGGAGAAGAGAGGGAGGGCTTGGGATGGTATGGGGGCCAAAAGGGGTTGAAGAGGTGGAGATTCGTGTGGGACAAGAGTGGAGGGAGGAAGCTCAGAACAGCCAAGAAAAGCCCAACCCTGGAAATGAGCTGCTGGTTTGCTATTTATAGAAAAAATAATGTATCCGGCAACTCAGGCCGGATACACTAATGCCCCTTCGTATCCGGACTTCAAGTCCGGATACACTAGCCTCCCTTTGTATCCAGCAACTCAGGCCGGATACATGACTTAATGATTTCAAAATTTAATGCCGCCGCGAATCTGTCGGCCAAGTGGCGCGAATTTCGCGCGAACATCTTTATGTATCCGGTCCTCAAGTCCGGTCATGAAGAATAGGCAGTGTATCCGGTATATGTGACCGGATACAAATCCAAAAAGTACAGATTTGCCCTTCGACTTGACCGATTCGACCGATTCGACCGATTTGACCTTTTTTGATATCTACGGATCGCCCGTACGAAATTTTTATATTTAAGATTTAGTCCCTGAGATATTTTGCTGCGTTGGCTGCCACGTGTGCAGCTCCTGCGCCACGTGTGCAGTTTCCGGCTTTTGCTACTCGGAAACTTCGACAGATCATATCTCCTTCATCCGAACTCTGATTTGAGCAAACTTAATTGTGTTAAACTCGTATCGGAGCCCTCTATTTAATGACATGGGGCTAAGCACTTGGCACGGATTCCGAGAAAAAGTCAACTTTTGGCCTTCCCTTAAGTTTGACCGCCCTTAGAACCTTCTTCCGGACCCCGGTTCCTGCAAACCCGGTTGCGCTGGAACCGTGTCGGGATTCTCTATCCATTGGGCTAAAGTAAGGTATTTGGCACGGAAATCAAGGAAAAGTCAACTCTTGGCTTTCCCTCAAGTTTGACCGCCCGCAGAACCTTCATCCGGACTCCGATTCCTGCAAACCCAGTTGCGCTGGAACCGTGTCGGGATTCTTTATCCAATGGGACAGATCAAGGTGGCCAAATTTTATCTGATTAAAAGGTCAACTTTCCACCCCTCAGGGTTTGACTTCTTGGCCGGGTTTTTATATTTTCTGGCTTTTTGGGAGCGCAAAAATGAGGTGCTTACACTTTGCAACACATCTAAGTATTATATCATTGTGTGATCTTTTGTACAACTGCCCACCACTTAGTAAGAACTGTCCTGCCAGCCTCTGTATTGTTCTTTTCTCTGTAGAGGTGACATTTTCTGGTAAACTTCGATCATTTAGGAAATTCTTAATGTCTTGAAACCATGGTACTTCTTCTTCTGGGGTTTCTTCTAGAACAAGGCAGTAAGCTGGTTCATCTCTGACTTCAATTTCCAATGGTCTAATATCAACACCTTCTGGCATACTGACCATTGAAGCCATTGTTGCTAGAGCATCCGCAAACTGATTTTTGGCCCTTGGCATATAATTGAAGGAAATTCGAGTAAATTTATTGCTTATTTCTTCCAAATACTGGTGATAGGGGATCAATTTATGATCCTTGGTTTTCCATTCACCAGTTGTTTGGAAGATGATAAGACTCGAATCCCCATATACGTCAAGTTCCTCTACTTCATGGTCTAAGGCAGCTTGCAACCCAATTATGCATGCTTCATACTCTGCTATGTTGTTCGTGCATTGGAACCTTAGCTTCACTGCGATCGGGATATGTGCCCCATCTGGCTTGATCAATACAGCCCCTATTCCATTTCCGTTCATATTGGCGGCCCCATCAAAAAACATTTGCCATGAGCTTTCACCTTCTTCCTCTTCAGCAAACAGGATTGCCTCATCAGGGAAGTTGGTCTTTAAGGGTTGGTATTCTGGTAAAGGGTGTGCAGCTAAGTGATCTGCAATGGCTTGACCCTTAATGGCTTTTTGTGTGATATAGGTGAGGTCAAATTCAGAGAGTAACAACTGCTACTTTGCTGTTCTGCCAGTTAAAGCTGGTTTCTCAAATAGATACTTCAAGGGGTCCATTCGGGATATCAATAATGTAACGTGACTAAGGAAATAGTGCCTCAGCCTCTGAGTTGCCCACACTAATGCACAACAAGTCTTTTCTAGAGGGGAATAGTTTGCTTCATATTCTGTAAACTTCTTACTCAGGTAGTAAATCGCCCTCTCCTTTCTGCCTGTATCGTCATGCTGTCCCAAGACACACCCCATTGATGTCTCCAAAACAGACAGGTATAGAATTAATGGTCTTCCTGGAGTTGGTGGCACTAGCACAGGTGGATTCAATAAATACTCCTTTATTGTGTCAAAGGCTTCTTGGCAATCATTATTCCAGACTGTCGGGTTATTCTTTCTTAGAAGTTTGAAAATTGGTTCACAGATAGCGGTGAGCTATGCTATGAACCGGCTTATATATTGAATCCTTCCAAGAAAACCTCGAACTTCCCTCTCGGTTCTAGGTGATGGCATTTCAATGATGGCTTTAGCTTTAGCTGGGTCAATCTCAATTCCCCTTCTGCTTACTATAAAGCCCAACAATTTTCCTGATGTAGCCCCAAAGACACATTTCGCAGGGTTAAGCCTTAGACTGTATTTTCTGAGCCGGTCAAATACCTTCTTCAAGTTGATCAAGTGGTCTTCTTCTTCACATGATTTGGCTATCATATCATCCACATAGACCTCCATCTCCTTATGGATCATATCATGGAATAAGGCTGTCATGGCCCGCTGGTAGGTTGCCCCAGCGTTCTTAAGTCCAAATGGCATGACAGTGTAATGGAAGGTACCCCAAGGGGTGATAAAGGCTGTCTTCTCTTGGTCTTCCTTAGCCATCTTGATCTGATTATAACCAGAAAAGCCGTCCATGAATGAGAATAGACTATGTACAGCGGTGTTATCCACCAAGATGTCTATGTGTGGAAGTGGAAAGTCATCCTTTGGACTTGCCTTATTCAAATCTCTATAATCTACGCACATTCTGACTTTTCCATCCTTCTTTGGCACTGGCACTATATTTGCAAGCCATTCGGGGTATATGGAAACTGCTAAGAATCCGGCTTGGAATTGTTTAACCACTTCATCTTTGACCTTTAGCGTCCATTCAGGTTTTAACCTTCTCAGTTTCTGTTTAACTGGCTTAGCGTCTGGTAGAATAGGTAGCCTGTGTACCACCATATCTGTGTCTAACCCCGGCATATCCCGATACGACCATGCAAACACATCTTCATAATCAGCCAAAAATCGTATCATTTCATCATGCTGTACCTCAGATAGACATACCCCCATCATCACTATTTTTTGGTCATCTTCGGTCCCTAGGTTGATTGATATGGTCTCTTCGATATTGGGTTGGACCCCCTTTTCATGACGCTCTAATTGATATGTGATTTCTTTTGGAACGTCGTCTTCTTCGTCCTCGGTCTCTTCTTCAACCCCCATTAGGTCAAAGTCGAGCTCAAGGTCGAAGTCATACTCATCCTGATCCAATTCCGTTTGCTTATATGGTTCATAAATGGTTTGGACCTTTTTGAAAAATTTATCTTTTCTAGAAAAAAATGGAAAATCTTTTTGTGCTTTTTGAGAACCTTCTACAAAATCTTTCCCTGAAGACGAAGGCTCATTAAAACCTTCAGGAAAAGGGCATTCCACTAATGGAGTTTTTTTTGGAAGCCATGTCTGTTTGCCAAACAAACGCCGCTTCAAAAGTAAGAGGAGTTTCCTCCCAATTATTCAGAATAAAAGAATCGGGGGCAGGGATACAAGCCTGCTCCTCAAGCTCAGGGTCTGCATCTGAAATCACCAGTATTGGGTGAGTTGCATCGCCTGTTTCTTCTATAGGGCCAGTTCCAGATGGAACTTCTACTGCAGCCCAATCTATAAAAGGTAGCTCCTCTGCTACTTCTTCTTGCTTGCCTTCTTTCATGGCAAAGAATGCTCCAATGTCCTCTGAAAAATCCTGCTCCTGTTCTACCTGTGGCCCAGGCCCACCAGATGCTTGTGGAGGTGGAGGTGGAACATATGGTTGTATTGTGGAGGGTTTGGGTTTCTGGAATGGGTTGATATTGTAATATGGAGGTTTGGACTGATCCTCAGGAGGAGACAGTTGAATCTTGTGAGAAAGCTTTGGAAAAATTTCCCTGATATGAGGGAATTTCATGGTTTCTATCTGCCCCTGTCTTCTCCATTTCCTTGGCTTGGACCCCAACCCTGCTCTATGAACCATCTTCTTGATCTGTACCGGTTCTATTCTTCCTTGTAGGTTAACCCCTAGACCTTTTCCAGGGTGAAAATGGCACTTTTCTAGCACATTCTTGACCATTTTTTAAGCACAGGTCAATTTTCCTTCTTTTTCCTGATACCCCCCAGGTATATAATTCACAGCTTCAAATTGAAAAGAGTGAAATGTCATCTTATCAGCAGTCATTTCCATGTTAATATAGGGTACATCAGGGGACCACATGGGGGGAACCAAATTTTCGGCCAGGACGGTAATCACCTTTTGCCCTCTAATATATTTGACTCTTTGGTGGAGGGTAGATGGTATGGCCCTAGCCGTATGAATCCAGGGCCTTCCTAGGAGCAGGTTGAAGGCTGCAGGTATATCCATCACCTCAAATGTGATGTTGAAAATATACGGTCCAATTGTGACCGGCAGTTCAACCTCCCCTAGGGAGTGTGTTTTAGAGCTGTCAAATGCTCTTATGATTTTTCCATTTTGTTTTATTTTGTTTCGCTCCAAATTGAGCTTAACAAAGGTTACTAACGGGCAGACATTGAGAGCCGACCCATTATCAATCAAGACCCGGGCTATCATGCAACCCTTACTGAGTACAGCTATGTGTAATGGGTCAACATGATGGTACCCTGCTGGACTGATTTCAGTCTCAGAAAAAGTTATCACATTGTGGGATAAAATTTGACCAACCATCCGGCCTAGTTGGTCTAGTTCAATATCTTTTGGCACATGGGCCCCCTGAAGTATCCTTAACAAGGAGTCCCTATGTTTTTCAGAATTTAACAATAGTCCCAGAATTGAGATCTGGGCAGGGACTTTGTTCAACTGCTCAATGACATTGAACTCACTCTTTCTTATTATCTTCATGAGGTCAGCAGCCTCACTGTTAGTTACCTGAGGGGCCTCTTCCCCTACCTTGGCCTTGCCTTTATTTTTTTCTTCTTCTTTCTCCTTCTCTGTTTCTTTTTGTTTTTCTTCCACCCCTAGACATTTTCCTGACCTCATCATGAGGTTTACTTCTTCCTTGCTTTCAGCTGCAGGGCATGTGGTAGTAAAAGCTTCATTGTAGTTCCATGGTACAGCCGATTCAGAGTAGGAAGGCTTGGGGACATTTACCACTAATGGGGGAAGTTTGGACTTGGCGATGGAAGTCTGAGTAATAGGAACATTAACAACCAATGGAGGAAGTTGTTTTGGTTGGAGGTTTGCAGAAGTGACTGATGTACTAAGGGGGTCACAATTTATGACCAATGGTGGCTTAGACTGAATGGGCGGAATAAAAGTGGATGGATTGTAATTAATGACCAAAGGTGGCTTGGCGATGTTCATCTGGGCCATGAGGGATGAGACCCGGTCCAAAGATAAGCTAATGTTCTTTGCAGCACTATCATTCCTCTTTGAAATCATATTTATTTCTTTGCCTTCGCTTCTCCTGTCAAAATATACTTTGACCGTTGTCCCTATGGGAGCAATTAATTGAGATGGGTCAAAGGTTATTTTGTCAGAAGAGATGACTCCTATGACATTAGATGGACCTGCCCCGTGATGCTGGGGCAGTGGGTTTTGTCCAATATCGATTCTTGGAGGATTGGGAGCCCCTGTATTGAAAGACAGGGTATTCTGGTCCAGTAAATCCTGAATGGCATGTTTCAAAGGCCAGCACTTGTCTGTAGGGTGCCCAGGTGCTCCCATATGATAATCACAAGTGGTGGAAGGGTCAAAATTTCTCCCCTTGGATGCATTCGGATTAGGTTCTCTTAAGGTGATATACCCTCCTTGCAATAAAGTGGGCAACAATTGAGAGGGAGTCATTGGAATAGGGGTGAAAACCCTATTTCTCCTTGCCGCAAAATAGGCATCCTTTTCCTCTTTGGTAAAAACCCTTTTTTGGTCTGAAGGTGCTGCTGGAACATTAACCCTCATGGGGGCCTGGGTAGCTGGAGCAAGTGGAGTAGGAAAATGTGCAGGTATGTTGATTTGTATAGGCTTGTTAGGGCTAGATGGTGACTGTACCATGTTTACCTCACCCTCCTTCTTATTCCTATTCTTTTTTATCCCACTTCCTTTCTTTAGGTTGGGGTCCTGCTGGCTAACCATGGCAAAGTGATCAATTATTTTACCTGACCTGATCCCGTCTTCTATTCGGTCAGCCACTTGAACCAAGGCGGCAAAATTAGTAGTGGTCTGACCCACCAGGTGACTGTAGAATGGTTGAACCAAAGTGCTGATGAAAGTAGAAATCATTTCCTGTTCTAGCATGGGTGGCCTGACCTGGGAGGCCATCTCCCTCCACCTCTTAGCGTATTGCCTTACAGTCTCATCCCTTCCTTTGCTCATTCTCATGACGTCGTACCTATCTGGCATGATCTTTGAATTGAACCGGTATTGAGCCAGGAAGGCATCGGCTAGGTCCTTCCATCTTTTGATCTTTCCATGGTCCAGAGTGGCGAACCATCTTAATGCGGTTCCAGTTAGGCTCCTTTGGAAAAGTTGGATCAAGATACCCTCATCCTGCCCGAACTGGCATAGGGCACCGCAATACAACTTTAGGTGGCTCATGGGGCAACCAGTGCCATCATACTTGTCCAAGTCTAGGCACTTAAACTTAGCCGGCAGGTTAACATTAGGGTATAGGCACAGGTCTTCAAAATTGGTGCCTCCAAAGTTGTTTACCCCTTTGACTTCCCTTAGTTCATCTTGGATCCTTTCTAGCTTATGCATGAACTTTCTTTCAACCTCTTCCCTTATCCTTTCCTTTTCCTTGGCCTTGTTTGACTCAGCTGTCTCATCCCTGGTCAGTATAGGTTCAGGGGTGGGTTCATAGACGGGTTCAGGAGTTGGTTGCACTGGATGTGGAATATTGACTGGGGGTGGAGGTGCAGGGTTGGATGTGGATGCCTGGTTTTGGGCCTGCATTTGTTGGGCCTGCACTTGTTGGGCCTGTACTGACAGTATGTTCTCTAGCATTCGGGCTAGTCCTGCCACTTGTTCTTGAAGTAGAACAACATCTGGATGAGGAGCATCAACTTCATCTTCAATGGGATTCATGGCGCGAGCTCTTGATCTGGTTACAGGAGCTATGATTGCAAGTGTATTGGTACCTGGTTACAAGATAAAGGAAAAATATCAGTGCCCAATTAATCTCATTCACATGCCTAGGAATGCCTATGTGCAAGCTGGGTGAACACGAGTTTGGATTTTTTCTTTATTTGCTTCTATTTTTCTTTTTTTTTCTTTTTTCTGTTTTTTTTCTTTTTTGAATTGAATTGTTGGAATATTCTAGGGCTTCCAACAGATCCCACAAAAGAGAGAAAGATCTGAAATTCAAAGGCTTTCAGAGGCTCGGGGGTTTTTGAAAAAGGCCTGAAATTCAAAGGCTTTCAGAGGCCCAGGGATATTTTTTTGGAAAAGGTCTAAAATTCAAAGGCTTTCAGAGGCCCAAGGATTTTTGATAAAAGTTTGAAATTCAAAGGCTTTCAGAGGCCCAAGGAGTTTTTGAAAAAAAGTCTGAAATTCAAAGGCTTTCAGAGGCCCAAAAGTTCTGAAATTCAAAGGCTTTAAGAGGCCCAAAAGAAAAAGGTCTGAAATTCAAAGGCTTTCAGAAGCCCAAAAGATCTGAAATTCAAAGGCTTTCAGAGGCCCAAAAGGAAAAGGTCTGAAATTCAAAGGCTTTCAGAGGCCCAAAAGTTCTGAAATTCAAAGGCTTTCAGAGGCCCAAAAGAAAAAGGTCTGAAATTCAAAGGCTTTCAGAGGCCCAAAAGTTCTGAAATTCAAAGGCTTTCAGAGGCCCAAAAGTTCTGAAATTCAAAGGCTTTCAGAGGCCCAAAAGAAAAAGGTCTGAAATTCAAAGGCTTTCAGAGGCCTAAAAGTTCTGAAATTCAAAGGCTTTCAGAGGCCCAGGATTTTTGAAAAAATTTGAAATTCAAAGGCTTTCAGAGGCCCAGGAATTTTTTGAGAAAAAGTCTGAAATTCAAAGGCTTTTTTGAAAAATCTGAAATTCAAAGGCTTTCAGAGGCCCAAGAGTTTTTTGGAGAAAGAAAGTCTGAAATTCAAAGGCTTTCAGAGGCCTGAGGATTTTGTTGAAAAATCTGAAATTCAAAGGCTTTTAGAAGCCCAAGAGTTTTGAAAAAGTCTGAAATTCAAAGGCTTTCAGAAGCCCAAGGAACCTTTCTCTCACACATTTTTTTTATTTTGTTTTATTTTGTTTTTGTTTTTTGTTTTTTGTTTTTTTTGTTTTTTTTTGAAGCATTTTATTCAAACTTGTTTCCCTTTATCATTATTTAAAGGTTAAAGGAAGATTTTAGTGGGAAAAACTGATTAAAGTTGAATATTCCGAGAAAACCGTATACACAGTACGGTCCAGCCCTGCCCGTATTTAGATTACGAGCAAGCCGTGACCATATGCCAAACACAGGCGAGCCTAGCCCGTATAACCAATACGGGCAAGCCCAGCCCGTGTACTAAATGTGGTTTTACGGAACCCTGTTATATTTTTCCAGTTTTTACATAGTTTGATCACTTTAATTGCTCATCCAAACATACGGTTCACCCAGTGCAGAGCTTCTAAACTGTCCCAAAGTGGACCTTGGCCTTTTTGCTAAAACACATGTTTAGGAAGGTACATGTACCCTCCAAATTGACACCATACTCAAGAATTTGGTACCCTTTTGTTGCCTCTTGTATGAACATAGGGTATGGTTGATTCTAGACAGAGTTAGAGACTCTTCCTATGGGCTGCACCAACTTTATAAAATATGCATATTTTGGGACCAATTTTATCCCGAACCAATGGGCACCATGACACCCCTATGACATGAAAATAATGCAAAACAATAGGATTACCTTGTTACCTTGTTTACCTTCAATATGGCATCCGCATTATGCCCTGGTTTGTAAGCCATGCATACGGCCTTCCCACAATCATACAAGCCTATATTCCCACGTAATTGTATACTTTAGCCAAAAACGTGTAACTCCACCTTCAAGCGTAGGGGTTTTGGGTTTTGGCTTAATAACAACATAGCACTCAAGCCTAGGGATGACCAGAATCCCAGATCCACGTTATCATCACATCATTAGCTCAAAGTTCTAAGGTGAATGTTTTCACTTTCGCTTTCCGAAGTATCGACCTCGTTGCGCCAAGCTACACACATTCGGGTTCATCTTCCTATAGGTTAAGGGTAGGCTGTGTAAAAGTAAAAGGTGCACAGTGCATTGTAAAAATAGGGTGCATTCACAACGTCCCAAACCCTTGCCACTCTTTTCGCAGCCATGCATAAACAAACCAAGGCATAATAGGAAAGCATATTTAAAATAAACAAGTAAATAAAGCAATCCTATAGCACCCAAAACATGCTCATAAAAAAATCATCTATCATGCAAACATATGATCATGTTATACATCCAAAATCATCATGGAGATCATGCTGAAAATTAAAACATGCTATCATAAAAATATAGCAAGAAATAAGCATAGTTCATCAAAACGAACCTCCCCTACGCATGTTTGTAGAAATAATCATATAAATCAAAATTAAGCATGTTTCTACCCCCATGAATTCTTAAGCAATAATTCAAATTTAAAATATACTCAACATGCTTAAGAACACAAAATAGCAAGCAAATCAAAAAATATCAAAATCATGAACTAAAACACCAAAAGGCTCAAATCCACAATTCCCCAGCAGAGTCGCCAATTGTGAGACATGGAAAAAAATCAATCTAATGATTTCCTCAATCATCACACAGGATTAAATTAAACAAAGAGTCGCCACCATTCAATTTAGGTGTGAATGGACACCAAAATATTAAATAAGCACAAAAGGCAAATTTTAGGGCAAAATATCCCTCCTAAAAAAACAACCAGAAATGGTTGGTCAAATCTTGTCACATAATGTGATAAATTTCTCTGAGGGTGAGATCAGCCCAGGTGGGTGTTATCATGTTGACCCTTTGCACATCACAGTGCTTTGTAAGGGCTGCATGATTGCACGGGTACTAATTGACAACGGGTTGGCGTTAAACGTTTGCCCATTAATCACTTTTACCAAGTTTGGTCTGGACCAGTCAAGGATCAAACAGAATGGGAGAATAATGAGGGCTTTTGATAGCTCCAAGACCCACTCCCTAGGGGAGATTGAACTGCCGGTCACAATTGGGCCGAATATCTTCAACATCACATTTGAGGTGATGGATATACCTGCAGCCTTCAATCTGCTCCTAGGGAGACCGTGGATACATTCGGCTAGGGCAATACCATCCACGCTCCACCAGAGGGTGAAATATGTAAGAGGGCAAAGGGTGATAATAGTCCTAACCGAAAACTTGGTGCCGCCCATCGTGTCACCTGATGTACCCTTAATAAATGTAGACTTGACTGTCGAGAAGATTGCATTTCACTCATTTCAATTTGAGACAGTAAATTTCATACCTGAGGGGTGTGAGAAAAAGAAGGAAAAGGGGACCACTGCAGAAAAGATGGTGAAGAAAGTGATGGAAAAATACCACTTTCACCCGGGGAAAAGCCTGGGAGTCAATTTGCAGGGAATGGTGGAGCCAATCAAGGCTAAGAAACTGGTTCCTAAAGTGGGACTGGGGTTTAAACCCAGAGGTTGGAGAAGGATGAAGCATGAAGAGGGAAAAAACAGAAGTAAGGGAAAATTCCCTCACTTAAGGAAAAGTTTTCCAAGACCCTCCTATACAATCCAAATATCTCCTCCTATGGACCAGTCCAAGCCTCCCTACTACAACATCAACCCATTTCAAAGCCTTTTGTTTCGGCCTTGCAACCATACAACCCATCTCCAATACTGGGAGCGGTGGATGGACCTGGGCCACAACCAGAGCAGCGGACAGACTTCTCTGAAGATGTGGGGGCTTTCTTCGCCATGACTGAAGGCGAGAAGACTGGTAGTGACAATGAGCTACCGTTCATTGACTGGGCCGCAGTAAAGATTCCAGAGGAGGTCATATTTGGACTGGGCCCCGTAGCAGAAAAGGGCAGTACCCACCCAGTGATAATGGCATCGGATTCTGGGCTGGAGGAGCAGGATTTCCCTATTTCCCCTGCTCCCAAGAATTTTGTAATGAACAATTGGGAGGAAACTCCCCTTACTTTTGAAGCAGCGTTTGTTCGGCAAACTGACGCGGCTTCCAAAAAAAAACTCCAATAGTGGAATGCCATTTCCCTGAAGGTCCTAATGAGCCTTCGTCTTCAGGGGGATTATGTTTAGAAGGCTCACAAAAAACCCAAAAAGATTTTTCTATTTTTTCTAGAAAATTTAATTTTTTCAAAAGGGTCCAAACCACTTATGAACCATATAGTCAAACTGAATTGGACCAGGTTGAATATGACTTCGACCTTGAGCTTGACTTTGACCTCATGGGGATCGAAGAAGACGTTCCAAAAGAAATTGAATACCAATTGGAACGTCATGAAAAGGGGGTCCAACCTAATATTGAGGAGACCATATCCATAAATCTTGGGACCGAAGAGGATCCAAAAATTGTGAAAATCGGGGCATGCTTGTCTGATGTTCAGCAAAATGAAATGTCACGATTTTTGGCAGATTACAAGGATGTGTTCGCTTGGTCGTATCGGGACATGCCGGGGTTGGACACTGACATGGTGGTGCATAAGTTGCCAATTTTGCCAGGGGTAAGCCAATTAAGCAGAAGCTGAGAAGATTGAAGCCGGAATGGACCTTGAAGGTCAAGGACGAAGTGGTCAAACAATTTCAAGCCGGATTTTTGGCAGTCTCTACGTACCCTGAGTGGCTCGCAAACATAGTGCCGGTACCAAAGAAGGACGGGAAAGTCCGAATGTGCGTGGACTATAGAGACTTGAACAAGGCAAGCCCAAAGGACGATTTTCCGCTTCCACACATTGACATTCTGGTCGATAATACTGCGGTACATAGCCTATTTTCCTTTATGGATGGTTTCTCGGGGTACAATCAGATCAAGATGGCTAAGGAGGATCAAGAGAAAACAGCATTTATCACACCTTGGGGCACATTCCACTATACAGTCATGCCATTTGGACTCAAGAACGCTGGGGCAACATACCAGCGGGCCATGACAGCACTATTCCATGATATGATCCACAAGGAGATGGAGGTCTACGTGGACGATATGATTGCCAAATCATGCAAAGAGGAGGACCACTTGATCAATCTGAAGAAAGTGTTTGATCGACTCAGGAAGTACAG
Source organism: Buxus sempervirens (assembly GCA_947561395.2). Lineage (NCBI taxonomy): Eukaryota > Viridiplantae > Streptophyta > Magnoliopsida > Buxales > Buxaceae > Buxus > Buxus sempervirens. Next base: position 22,632,059 of record OX387185.1, on the reverse strand, counting down.
TCTAAGGCTTAACCTGGCTAAGTGCGTCTTTGGGGCTACATCAGGGAAGTTACTGGGGTTTATAGTGAGCCGAAGAGGAATTGAAATTGACTCGGCTAAAGCCAAGGCCATAATTGAAATGCCAGCACCCAGAACCGAGAAGGAGGTTCGTGGTTTTCTCGGGAGGATTCAATACATAAGCCGGTTCATAGCACAGCTCACTGCTATCTGTGAACCAATTTTCAAGCTTCTGAGGAAAGATAACCCGACAGTCTGGAATGAGGATTGCCAGCAAGCCTTCGACACGATCAAAGAATATCTACTGAACCTGCCTGTGCTAGTGCCACCAACCCCAGGAATACCACTGATCCTGTACTTGTCAGTGTTGGAAACATCGATGGGATGTGTCTTGGGGCAGCATGATGAGACTGGAAGAAAAGAAAGGGCCATTTACTATCTAAGTAAAAAATTCACGGAATATGAAGCCAAGTACTCACCATTGGAAAAGACCTGTTGTGCTCTAGTGTGGGCAACTCAGAGGCTGAGGCATTATTTCCTTAGTCACTCCACACTATTGATATCCCGGATGGACCCGCTGAAGTATTTATTTGAGAAACCGGCACTGACTGGCAGAACGGCTAAGTGGCAACTACTACATCACCGAGAAGGCGATCAAGGGTCAAGCCATAGCTGATCACCTGGCTGCACATCCTTTGCCAGAATATCAACCCTTGAAGACCAACTTTCCAGATGAGGCAATTCTGTACACTGAAGAGGAGGAAAGTGAGAGTTCTTGGCAGATGTTATTCGATGGGGCCGCCAACATGAATGGGAACGGAATAGGGGCAGTCTTGGTTAAACCAGATGGTTCACACATCCCGATTGCAGTAAAGCTGAGATTCCAGTGCACCAATAATATTGCGGAATATGAGGCATGCATAATTGGGTTGCAAGTCGCCATGGATCATGAAGTAGAGGAACTTGACGTATACGGGGATTCGAGTCTTATCATCTTCCAAACAACTGGTGAGTGGAAAACCAAGGATCACAAATTGATCCCCTATCACCAGTATTTGGAAGAAATAAGCACAAATTTCACTCGAATTTCCTTCAACTATATGCCAAGAGCCAAGAATCAGTTTGCGGATGCTCTAGCAACATTGGCTTCAATGGTCAGCATACCAGAAGGAGTAGACATCAGACCGCTGGAAATTGAGGTTAGAAATGAACCGGCTTACTGTCTCGTTCTAGAGGGAGCACCAGAAGAAGAAGCACCGTGGTTTCAAGATATCAAAAATTTCTTGAACAATCGGAGTCTGCCAGAAAATGCCACTGCTACTAAGAAGAGGACAATACAGAGATTGGCTGGTCAATTTCTGCTAAGTGGTGGACATGTGTACAAGAGGTCACATAACGACATTCTGCTTAGATGTGTTAACAAGGCTGAATCGTAAAGGTTGAATCGGACCGTACATGGAGAAGTTTGTGGGCCCCATATGAGTGGGCACATGTTGGCAAAGAAGATCTTGAGGCTGGGATATTACTGGACGACCATGGAACATGATTGCTGTATACATGTTAGGAGGTGCCATCAATGTCAAATTTATGTAGATAATAAGCATGCACCCCCAAGTGAGTTGCACAACATGACATCACCATGGCCCTTCTCTATGTGGGGCATAGATGTTATTGGCATGATCTCCCCTAAGGCATCAAACGGGCACAGATTCATCCTGGTGGCGATTGATTACTTCACCAAATGGGTAGAAGCAGCCTCATATGCAAACATCACAAGCAACCATGTTATTAAATTTTTAAAGCACAACATTATTTGTCGCTATGGGCTGCCAAGTGCCATAGTATCAGACAATGCTTCAAATATTAAGAACAAGGACATGAAGAAGATGTGTGAGCAGTTTCATATCACCCACCACAAGTCAGCTCCATACAGGCCAAAGATGAACGGGGCAGTAGAAGCAGCAAATAAAAATATAAAGAAAATCATTCAGAAGATGGTAGTGAGTTACAAAGATTGGCATGAAATGCTACCACTTGCTCTACATGCCTACAGAACCTCGATCCGGACTTCAACTAGGGCAACCCCGTATTCCCTAGTCTATGGAATAGAAGCAGTCTTGCCAGTGGAAGTAGAAATCCCGTCACTCAGAATGCTCATGGAAGCAGAACTGGAAGAAGCCGAATGGATACAGTCAAGACATGATCAACTCAACCTAATAGAAGAGAAGCGATTGAAAGCACTTTGTCATGGCCAATTGTACCAGAAGAGAATGGCCCGAGCCTACAATAAGAAAGTGAGGCCCAGAACTTTCCAAGAAGGAAATCTAGTTCTAAAGAAAATTCTACCATTTTTGGAAGACCCTCGTGGTAAGTTCAAGCCCAATTGAGAAGGGCCTTATGTCGTCAAGAAGGTCCTGTCAGGGGGTGCACTCATCTTAGCAGAAATGGATAGGTCAGATTTTCCTGAGCCAATTAACTCTGATGCAGTAAAAAGGTATTTTCCTTGATTGAACATTACTAGGAAATGATCCGAGGCCATTTTTCTTTATTCCCTTCAAAATTTTAATCCCTAGTCTAGCCAAATTGAGCTGGTTCGTTTCTTTGATAAACCTAAACCGGATTTACAGTCTTATATTGGGGCAAAACAAATTGGGGCAAAGCCAATTGGGGCAAAGTAAGAAAAAAAAAAGCAAAGAAAAATGGCAAATGAAAGCCAAGTATGAAAAAAGACGCAAAGAAGGCAATTTGGGAAAAAAGGGTTAAATTCATCATGACTGTAAGTCCGGTTGACCTATTTCCACATATGAAAATTTTTGGGCCTTTAATACCCTCTCTTTCATAAACCGAGCCTAGCCTTTGTTTCGTCCTATTTTTAAGCCCTTGGTGATCTTAGTTTGTTCATTCAAATGTCAGAGTAAGATTGGTGATGACGGAATACAGAAGCCAGCCCTAGTGAAAACTGTAACTAGCGCTAGGGGCAATATTGGCAAGAACAAAAAAAAATAAAAAATAAAGGAAAAATCAATGGTTGAGTTGATCATGGAGACCCAAGCTTGAAGAAAAATCAGCACAAGTACTGAGACTGAGCAGATTGGGTAATACGGTCAATTCTGGAAAAAAGGCATTTGGGGATGACTCTAAAGGTCCTAAGATGGACGGTTCTGATCCCTCATTATTTTTTTTGACTACCCTTTTCATTATTTAACCTGGTCCTATTTCCTTTAATTATAGGTGATTAAGTGCATGGACAAAATTTCAAAAAATAAAAAAAAATATAAAAAGGAAAAATTATACTTTGGCCAGTGATGATAAATCAAATACTTTTCATAAAACCTTTGTTTTTACAAGCATCTGAGCATTCTGAGGCCAATAATATAAAAATTTTATTTTGAATTAAATCCTTTGTCTTTCCTCTATTGGAGTTTGCTTTTGTACAAAGGTAGGAAAAAAGAAAAAATGTGTGCAGGAAATAAGGCTAATCTCTGTCTCCTAGCCGCTCCTCAAGCTCCCGAATCCGAGCTGCCTGAGCTACGATAACCCCAGAAGCCCCCTCTGTAGCGGGATCACTCAAAAAGGAAATGACCTCATCTGAAAGAGTCTGCCTAATCCTCATGCTCCTAAGGCTGGCTAAAACATCCTGATGCTTCTGCCGTAGTGCTCGGAATTCAAGACAGCGGGCCTGCCTATGCTCCTAAAGTTGTTTCTCCATAGCCAAACGGCAAAATACCTGCTCTGCAAGTTGCCTTTCCATGTCAAGGCCCCGTATCCTAAGCTCCTGGGCCTCTCGTACCCATATCTGCTGAAGTCGCTTGTGGGAAGCTCTCTCAGACTCTAAAATATCCTCATAAGTAGGAGCCAAAACTGCAGGAGGATCTTCGGGTACTGGTGCCTGACTCTGTATCTGCTCCTTGATCCAAAAGAGATAATCCTTCACATGGGCTTCTGAGAAGACTGGGCCACGCATGAAGCGAACATATGACCACTCCCTCATCAACCAAGCGTTCAGCTTCATGGTAGCTGGAGAGAGGGGCCCAAGATGATCCTCATACCCACCTGGGATTATAATCCCCTGGGTCGCTCTGAACTGACGAAGGACCCTCAAAGGAAGATAAAGCACTGCATGCCTCAGGCCAGCTAGAATTAGAAAGTTGCGATCTCGGAAGCTAATCACAGTCTCTGCATTGGGTTGATAAGTACCAGGCCACCTCACCTGGTCATTCTGAAGTGAACCCAAGAAAGTGAACCAGCCCTGTTTGCCCCCTGGAATATCGGGACACCCCCGGTTGCTCATCAAGATGGGGACATTCAAGCTCGGAAAGAAGTGTCGATTGATCTCCTCAATCTGACTCAAACGATCAAGTAGCCAAAGCTGTAAAGAAAAAGAGATATATCAGCATTGTAAGGAAAAAAAAAATTTTTTTTACCTGCAGGATCTGGGCACATGCTAGGAAGCGTTTCGACTTCCTATTGTAGCAATCAGTCAAGGCCTGATACATCCCAGCCAAAATCATAGGGGCCAACCTCTCCCGCTCCCTAACCTGGTGTGCGCACCTGATTTCGGTCGCACGACGAGGCGCACGCAAAACGATGCGTGCCTCGGGGTTTGTTTGGAGTCGCCACTGCCTGATGGGGTGCAGGCAGACACCTGGGTGCCTAAGTTTGTCTATTAAGGCTTGGTCTGCGGCTTGAGATTCTAAATAGGTTCTCGGTTGCGGTCTGGGGAAGTCCGTAGACACCCCAGTCCACCCCGTCAAGTGACGGGTCCCATACGTTTCCTTGGTTTGAGTCAATTCTGGTCTCTCACTCACCCGATTCCTATTCCAGCATGCACACTTGTTTAAGTCTGGCGGGACCGCCAAAGTGGTGCGGGTCCCTTTACTTGATTTTATCTTTTTAGCTTTAAAGTGAGACGAGTCTGAGTGGGCGGGCCCCGTTGGAAGGCCCGTGGAGTCCTTGGTGGGCTTGGTTGAGCCCACGTGTCCCTTGTGGGCCTCAGTCTAGCCTGAGAGGCCCTTTGGGCTTTGGTTCAAATGAATTAATTTTACTTTAAGGTTTAAGTTGGATTATTTAAATGGATTTCATGCCAAAAGTGGGCCGGGACTGTTTGTGGGCCCTTGAGTGGGCCACACAGTCGGTTGCCAAGTGATTTTGATTTATCTTTCTTATCTCTGCCAAAATGGGCCAAGCATTGGGCTTGGGGCCCTTTACCTGGGCTCGGGCTTGGAAGCCCAAGACTTTCTGAGATAGGGTTTGGAAACCCTAGCCTTGGTTGGTTAATGGGCTTAGTGGGCCCGATAGGCCCTGCCCTTTGCCTCGGCCAAACGATATCTAAGTCTAGATCAACATACTTCAAAATTGGGCTTGGGTGGGCCTCCAATGGTGTGACCCACTCAAATGGATTGATTTTATCTTTATTTAACAAAAGGAGTTTGTCGGGCTTGGTGGGCCCCGTTGGAAGGCCCACCGAAAATTAATTTGGACCGGGTGTCCAAGGCCCATCTTGGGTTTCCGAGTGACCCGGAAACCCTTCTGGTTCGACTGGTTTGATCAAATGAACCAAAAAAATCAACACAATATCTCAAAATAGCAAAAAGGGGAATCTGGCAGTGTAGCCGGCTTGAGATGCCGGCTACGCACACAGGACGGTGTATCCGGCATTCTTCGCCGGTTACAAACAGATCTCTGTTGATCCGGCCTGGGTTGCCGGATCAACATAAAAAATCCATTTTTTGGATTTTTCCAATGGGGTTGGTTTCTTGGGCTCCTTGGGGTGTTTCAGGGGTTGTGTGGGCTCCTGTGTGAGCCCACAGTGGTTCGGAGAAGAGCCACCTTGCTTCTTCTTTGAGGCTCTTCAAGCCAAACTAGAGGGAAAGTGGGGGCTTCCCCTCCTTCTTTCTCTTGCAATGGGACCAGCACCTAAACGGGGATCAAGCTTCCCTGTTTTGGGTATCTCATGCTCAAAAAGAGACAACCATGGTACACAAAGTAAATAGCCAAACAATATGAGACATGCTTTAATAGGTAGGTTTCATATCAAGATATGTGAGTGCATGTTATTGTGCTTAAAAAGTGTAGAAAACAGATTTTATAATGGCATACCCAGAAAACCTAAACATGCTATTGACATGAGAACAAGTAAATGAGCAAGTGGGACGAATAGTAAACCAAGTAGAGTAACTCCATGGAGCCGAAATCAGCAACTTGATGGGGTGAAGACATCGTGATCAAACATGCAAAATAACTAGCAAAAATGATATACTTGTATGGTTTAAAAGTAACAACATATATGCTCCATATAGAGATAGATCCGCACATCCGCAAAGTGACAATCTAATCATATAAAAATAAAAATAAAATAAAAACGTACCTAGCATGCATCACATGTTGTCCTAACTTACCCACTTAGTTTAATAATACAATATCCAAGGAAGGGAAAAGAAGGGGGTTTACTTGGGGGATACATTAGACTTGCATTAGAGGAACATACTCCTCCTTTAAGTGGAAAGAAACCACTAACAATACAACGGCTTTACACTAAAAAAATACAGCAAACCTACAATGACCTTTAGACCATTTAGATCAACTAAGGAGTCCCCTCCTCCTCACTTTAAACTAATGGGAACTTACCTTCCTTACCTTAGAAGAGTGATGATCCATAAAAGACATGAAGAGGTAATAATACAAGAGGAAAACATCCATAACATGCACAAACAGAATATTATAGCATCTTTGAGGACTCACATGCTCCGAATGAACTCATATTTACATATGTTAAACAACATGGCCCAAGAAAGCTCACCTTGGGTTTTGACCCCTTGTAGAGGATGTGTGGAGCCTCCTTGGAGCTAGGACCAAGGCTGGACCCTCTCTTGGCACCACCAATAGCAAACCTTCCCCCTTTGCTTGAGTGAGAGTGGAGAAGAAGAAGAAAAAAGTGGTAGATGGAGCAAGGTGAGGTGCTTGGGAGAGATGAGAGAGCTTGGGAGAGATGGGAGAGAGGTTGGAGCTCTTGGAGAAGAAGAATGGTGGGAGATGAAAAGTGTGCTCAAAAATGAGAGAGCCCCCATACGTATGTGGCTTTGGGGGGTTTTATTATGTGGCATGAAGGATGGGCATGCATGCAATGGGGGGGGGGGGGGAGAGAGAGAGAGAGAGAGAGAGAGAGAGAGAGAGATGCATGCTTATGCATGATGCATGATGCATGGGGGGTGCATAGGGGACATGGATTTATGAAGGAGAGAGAGAGAGAGATGTATGATGCTATGATGCATGATACATGGGGGGTGCATACATAGGGAACATTAATCATGAGAGGGAGAGAGAGAGAGATGAGATGAGATGCATACATGGATGCTCATGAGGGAGAGAGAGAGAGAGAGAGAGAGAGAGAGAGAGTGAGTTGTTTGCATGATGGTATGATGTATGGGGGGATGCATAGGGGACATGGATTTATGAAGGAGAGAGAGAGAGAGAAAAAGATGTGGTGGGGAATGGGGGATGAGTTATGGAGGAGAGAGAGGGAGGGAAGGATGTGGTGGGGAATTAAACATGTGGGGTGATTTTCTTAGAAATTGCAAATTGGTCCTTGAGCTATTTTTTCATCAACTTGATATTCACAGATTCGTCCCCAGATAATTACAGATATGCCATCAGATATTTTTGACTGTCCTGATTATTTACGGATTTGCCCCCAGACACCTTTTTCTGCTATTTTCTCTGCTGTCTTTGCCATGTGGGCAGTTTTTAGGGTTTCTTGTTTTGCTCATAACTTATTATCCGGGACTCCGATTCGAGCAAACTCAATTGCATTGGAATCGTGTCAGGATGACTTGTCCATTGGGACAAGTTTGGGCAGCTGTTCTGGGGTTTAGCAGAAAGTCAATTTCTGCTCCCCTCAAGTTTGACCGGCTCATAGATCCTTCATCCGGACTCCGATCTAGGCAAACTCAGTTGCGTCAGAATCGTATTGGAGCCCTCTATCCAATGACACAGGGGTAGGCATCTGGATCGGGTTTTAGCAGAAAGTCAACTTTCGGCTCTGCTCAAGTTTGACCGCCCGCAGAACCTTCATCCGGACTCCGATTCCTGCAAACTCAGTTGCGTTGGAACCGTGTCGAGATTCTCTATCCAATTGTATAGAGCAAGGTACTTGGCACAGAATTCGAGGAAAAGTCAACTCTCGGCTCTTGCTTAAGTTTGACCGCCCGCAGAACCTTCATCCGGACTCCGATTCCTGCAAACTCAGTTGCGTTGGAACCGTGTCGAGATTCTCTATCCAATGAGATAAAGCAAGGTGGCCAAATTTTATTTGATCAAAAAGTCAACTTTTCACCCCTTAGGGTTTGACTTTCTGTCCAGGGTTTGCATTTCTGGCTTTTCCGGGAGCGCAAAAATGAGGTGCTTACAACTGCCCCTCTTTGCCGGAGTCATCTTGCGGATGAACGGCAAAGAGAAAAAAAAGAATCTCGTTTTTGCGCCTGGCATTTCTGTCGACATGGTCGACAAGCTTAGTCCTTTGAAGTTTTCACTTTGAGAGGGAAGCGGCCAATGATATGGCATCACTTCCTGGCTTTAGAGTTTCCTTACCCTTTGCTTTTCGGGTTTTTGTAGGGCAACTCCTCCGCATTTGATTTAAGTTTGAAAGAGATTAGATTGGACTTGGGCTCGCCAACCTGTTTCGGCGTTGATGCCGGACACTTGACAATATTCTTTTCTTTTTGGTTTTTCCATTAAAGCTTTTAAGTGTCTTCAGATTTCCTTTGTCTTTTTCTTGGGCTTAGAATAGTTTTTTTTTTAGACGGGATTTGGTTCAAACGGCGGAAGGAGGAAAGGGATAAGGTAGGAAGAGAGAAGAAGGAGTTGTTGCTGGTGAGGAGGTGCTCTCAGCACTGTCCGGTGCCTCAAGGAAGTCCACACACATGCCCTACTCTATTTACAAAAGTGGGAAACAAAAATTACAATGGGGGCCAATTTGCCCAGTGGTTCTTCATTTTGCCTTCTTCTTCATGTCTTGATTCTCTATCATTTCCAGGAATGGAAACAACTTGTTCAGCTTTGTGGAGACACTTTGCTCTGGAGACGCTGTGTTCTTCAGCATTGGGAGATGCTTTACTCCATGAGGACACATTCCTGTGCCATTTAGATGTGGGAGGTGCCTTTCTCCTTAGGGATTTCAAAAGTGGGAGTCGCCTTGCTCCTTAGTATTTCAAATGGTGGAAGACGCTTTGCTCCTTAGGGACACATTTCGTGTCATTCGAATGATGGGAGATGCTTTGCTCCTTGGGGACACATTTTCGTGTCGTTCAGTGGTGGGAGACGCCTTGCTCCTTAGGGATTTCAGATGTGGGAGTCGCCTTGCTTCTTAGGGACACATTTCCGTGTCATTCAAATGGTGGGAGACACTTTGCTCCTTGGGGACACATTTCCGTGTCGTTCAGTGGTGGGAGACGCCTTGCTCCTTGGGGATTTCGACAGTGGGAGTCGCCTTGCTCCTTAGGTACTTCAAACGTGGAAGTCACCTTGCTCCTTGGGGACACATTTCCGTGTCATTCAAATGATGGGAGACGTCTTGCTCCTTTAGTTTTGGAGTCGCCTTGCTCCAGGGACGCCTTGCCCTTTCGGTTTTGAGAGACACCTTGCTCTCGGTGGTTGGGAGACACCTTGCTCCATTTAGTTTTGGAGTCGCCTTGCTCCAGGGACGCCTTGCCCTTTCAGTCTTGAGAGACACCTTGCTCTCTGTGTTTGGGAGACACCTTGCTCCTTTAGTTTTGGAGTCGCCTTGCTCCAGGGACGCCTTGCCCTTTCGGTCTTGAGAGACGCCTTGCTCTCGGTGGTTGGGAGACACCTTGCTCCTTTAGTTTTGGAGTCGCCTTGCTCCAGGGACGCCTTGCCCTTTTAGTCTTGAGAGACGCCTTGCTCTCTGTGGTTGGGAGACACCTTCCTCCATTAGTTTCGGAGTCGCCTTGCTCCAGGGACGCCTTGCCCTTTTAGTCTTGAGAGACACCTTGCTCTCTGTGGTTGGGAGACACCTTGCTCCTGCTGCTTTTAATTCTTGGAGGCACCTTGCTCCATTTTGTGTTCAATTTTTTGGGAGACGCCTTGCTCCATTAGGGTTGGGAGACGCCTTGCTCCTTCTGTCTTCAATTCTTGGAGGCTCTTTGCTCCATTTTGTCTTCAATTCTTGGAGGCTCTTTGCTCCATTCTATCTTCAAATTTTGGAGGCTTCTTGCTCCATTAGGGTTGGAAGACGCCTTGCTCCTTAATTCTTCAATTCTTGGAGGCTCTTTGCTCCATTCTTTCTTTAAATCTTGGAGGCTTCTTGCTCTGTCAGGGTTGGGAGGCACCTTGCTCCTTCTGTCTTCAAATTCTTGGAGGCTCTTTGCTCCATTCTATCTTCCAATTTTGGAGGCTTCTTGCTCCTTAAGGTTGGGAGACACCTTGCTCCTTAATTCTTCAATTCTTGGAGGCTCTTTGCTCCATTCTTTCTTTAAATCTTGGAGGCTTCTTGCTCTGTCAGGGTTGGGAGGCACCTTGCTCCTTCTGTCTTCAAATTTTTGGAGGCTCTTTGCTCCATTCTATCTTCCAATTTTGGAGGCTTCTTGCTCCTTAAGGTTGGGAGACACCTTGCTCCTTAATTCTTCAATTCTTGGAGGCTCTTTGCTCCATTCTGTCTTCGTCCATTACTCATTCTGACTTGGTTATTTCTTTTCCTTCCTTGATTGCATTCAAAGTTGCCTCCACCAATCTCTGACTTATTCGTCGGTGGCTTTGGCTTCACAAACTTGGTCAACCAGTATGTGAATACACTGTGATGACTCTTTCTGCGTCCCCTATGTGAGAATACATGGTGATGATTCTTTTCTTCCTCCAACGTGTGAGATACACTGTGATGCCTCTGTCTGTCTATTTCAGGTCTTGGTTGGTACCTGGAAAATTCATGTGGAATTCAGTCAATTGGAATTTATTTTTCAAAATTATATGCAAGCTCAAGCAATTTTCCTTTGATTGAAATCTCTTGGGGATTCCTCAAGTGTTTGGATTTTTCCCTCTCAGGTGGGTCCATTGGCAGGACCAGTAATCTTTGGGGTCAGTTACCTGACACTCTCATTTAGACTTAGGAGGTTATGCCTCCCGGCACTCCCTGTAAGGGTCTCAACATTTTTTACCTTCAAATAGCATGCGCCATGTAGGGACGAAGGGGATTGTTTTGGTTCAGGGGGTTTCTTTGGCACTGCCCTGCCCTGGCTTTTCCTTGATCTCTCTTTTTTTCTTTTTCCTACCCTTGGTTAGGGGTTGTGGAATGTTTTTCTCATTGGCTCCCTCATTCGGGTTAGGTGCCTTGCCCCAGTCCGAGGGCCCTGTCAATTTCCACGGATCATGATCCAATGATCATAGAGGACTTATTAGTAGGACGAAATGTAGGCTTTGGTTCCAGTGTTTAGAAATGAAGGATAAACAGGCTCAAACCCTATATAGCTTCACTCTATGGGTAACCATTATGTCTAGCCAAAGTTCTTTTCTATCTTTTTTTTTTTTTTTGGTTCTGTCATTGCCAGTTTGTTCAAGATTCAATGTTACATTCTCTGTAATCAGAAAGGGCTTCACAGTAGGACGAAATGTAGGCTGGGTTCAAGGGTCTAGAAGAAATGATATGAAGGCTCAAAATTGATGAATGGGGTAAGAGCCATGTCCTGTCCACCTTTTTTGTTAGGGCTTGCTTCACCTTTGTTCTTGCAACTTTACACTCAACTTTGATTAGCTTCTTCTCCTTTTTCCATCTTTGTTCTTTTCTTTCTTTCCCTTCTTTCTTGGGTCTTGGGGTTTGCCCCAGCCTTTGTTTTCTTCTTTTTTCTTTTTTCAAGGGATTGCCCCAGTCCTTTCTTCGAATTCTTGCTTTCTGGGGTTCTCCCCATTCCTCCTTTCTGCCCCCTTTGTCCTTAGGGTGCTTTTCGCTTTGCCCTATCTTCACCTTCATCCTTTTTGTGTCTCCAATTGCACGAAGCTTCATGCCCCAGTTTTGAAGACAAGACATGGTAGGGTTAGTGAAGGAATTGTTAGGCTCGAAGTGTTTTGCTAGGGTTTCATCTTGTGTCAGATGATTTTTGGAGGAAATCAAGGACGGCCTTTCATCCTTTTACAGAGAATGTAACACCCACTTATCTTTGCACAATTAACTGGCTCAAGAGCCATTTTCTTCTTTGCACTTTTTGTTTGTTTGTGTTTTTTTTTTTTTTTTTTTTTGCTTTTTGACTTTACCCCACTTTGGGGTGGCTAGACATAACGTGGGTTAGAAATGAGACGATCAAGCTCAACACGTTTAACTAGTGGAATTTATTTGAAGTATCTGAGCCGAAAAAAGGCCTCTCATCATTTCATCGAGATCATTGATCCTGGATCATGTTAGTGACCCTCGACTGGTATGGGGCACCTTGCCCTTTCTTTTCCTTTTTTTCTTTTTTTTTTTCTCATATCACAACTTGCCCCTTGTGTTTGGCATGGAAGGGTTCAAATGTGGTGCTGACGGGGGATCTTTAGGCCATGTCGAGACCCGCACAGTTTGTGCTGTTTGGCACATTTCATTTGTCCAATTTGATTGTTCAGGTTTGTCCCGAAATTACGGTCATGCCTTGGTGTGGTCCAACACTTCAATGATTTCCCAAAAGATTTTATAGTCTTGCAAGAAGAAACATGCTATAAAGTTCAAAATTTAAATGAAAAGAAAGCATGAGCAAAACAGAACATCAAACTATGCAAAAAGGGTGGCCAAGGTAATTGGCGTTCTTGGAATTTAGTTGCATGCCACGGAAGGGAGCTTTCAAGTGCTCTTCTTGTCATCATCTTCTCCTTTTCGCGGGAAGATGACAGGTTCGAATGCTTGAAACGACGCTAACATATCAGAGATGTCTTGTCCTTCGATGGACCTTGGCACCTCAAGAAGTTCCTTCAAGAATCCTTGATCAATCAGATCTTGAATGTCGTGCCGCAGATCCCAGCACCGGCTTGTGTGGTGCCCTGGAGTGCCAGAATGGTACTCGCATCGTTCCGCAGCATTGTATCTTCTAGCATTGATCAACCGGGGGTTCGGGGGCCTAATTTGCAGATACCCCTCCTTCAACAGCGTCGGTAGTAACTCCGCCGTTGTATATGGTAGTGGGGTAAAAACCCTCCTTATTCTAGCCTCCATTTCTTCTTTTGTTCTCCTTGGGAGACCCTCCGAATCATCCATCAGTTTGTCATGCTGCCCCTTGCCACGGTAGACATTCAGTTTCTTTGTGAGGTGGAGACCATTTGCCGCGACGGCTTTTCCTTTCTTCCTCTGCATCCGACCATCTGCGACTGTGGGCGGAAGGCTCACTTCTTGTCTGCTCAGGGGTATCTTTTCCTTCATGCTTTTGATCTCTTCTTCAAGGACCCTTACTCGGGATCGCAGCTCAAAATTTTCTTCTCCTAACGCCTCCCAACATTTGTTCATTGTTTCTTCCTTGATTGTTATTGTCCGTAGTAGGCTCTGTAGAGAGGCCACTATGCTAGTTATTTGCTGGGCTACATCATGATTTGCGCCGGAGGTATGGTCCATGCTGATTGTTGAAGGGAGTTCCTGCCAGGAGAAACAAACATTAGAAATCAAAGTAAAATAACAAGATGCATGATGATTTTTTTTCTTTTTTTGTTTTTTTTGTTTTTTCTGTTTTCTCTTCTCTCTTTTTTAATCCGACAGAGGATCAATTTTGAGTTCCCCGGCTTCAAGAAGATCTTGGACCGCGTGCCGAAGGCCCCAACATCCATCAGTATCGTGGCCTTGTGCTCCCATGTGGTACTCACAACTCTTGCTTGGATCATAGCCCTTCATTTTTGATGCCTTAGGATTCGGCGTTGCCAGTTGCAGGTGTCCTTCTCTCAGGAGCGTTGGTAACAACTCAGCCAGCGTGTACGGAAGCGGAGTGAACTCCCGGTTCTTTCTTTCCTCTTTGGTGAGAGGCCCCCTGAGGTGAGACAGAGCATTGTTGTTGGAGTGGAAGCTCACGCTTTTTGAGGAAGGGATGTGAAACGGCGCAGAAGGCTGTACACGATTGACTGCGCTTGCGTCGTCATCGTTCTCTTGCCTTATGCCACTTGAGATTGTTCCATGCAACAAACTCGTCATGGGGCCTCCGAGCTTCTTCATTTTAATTGCATCTTCAATTCTTTCTGCTGCCATGATTAGGTCAGTGAAGCTTGTGGTGCACTGTCCCAATAGCATTGTAAAGTATGGTTGCCCCAACGAGGATATGAACAGGGGAGTCCACTCTTGTTCGAGAAGAGGGGGTTGCACCACGTTTGCCAGTTCCATCCACCTCTTAGCATAGTCTCTCACAGATTCGCAGTTTCTCTTTGACAGTCTCTGCAGTTCGGTCCTGGTCCGAACCACTTGGCTATTTAAGTGGTACCGCTGAATGAACACGGCGGCGAGGTCATTCCATGCCTTAACCTTCTGCTTATCCAGACTTAAGAACCAAGCGTATGCTGCCCCAGTTAGAGATCTTTGGAAGAATTGAACCATAATCTTCTCGTCCTTCGCATATTGGCACATGTCGCCAACATAGGATTGCAAGTGGTTCAATGGGCAGCCTGTACCGTCGAACTGGTGCAGTTCAGGGCATCTGAACTTGGCTGGGAACTGGATATCCGAGAAGAAGCAAAGACTTTCTAGCGTAGCCTCTGTGCGCGCGTGGGAAACGCGGCACGGGGTAATTTCGGAGTCGCCACCGCCTGATGGGGTGCAGGCGGACACCTCGGTGCCTAATCTTGTCTATTAAGGCTTTTGGTCTGCGGCTTGAGATTCTAAGTTTGGTTCTCGGTTGTGGTCTGGGGAAGTCCGTAGACACCCCAGACCACCCCGTCGGATGACGGGTCCCGTGGGTTCCCTGGTTTGAGTCAGCTCTCTTGCTTGGTTCTCACCCGATTCCTAATCCAGCAGGTATTTAAGTTAGGTCTTGGCGGGACCACCTGATTGGTGTGGGTCCCTTTAGTTGATTTTATCTTTGCTTAACTTAAATTGTCTGAGTCTGATTGGGTGGGCCCCGTTGGAGGGCCCACGGTTGTAACGCCCCGGATCCGTGTTGTTCATTAAAGATATAACATGTCTCACGGAGGTTAGGCAAGGATCGTTAATCAATTTATGATCGCTGGATAATCATACATCTATAACCTAACAGAGTGCACATTCCCATTTATGCAAAATTTCAACATTTAAACTAAACTGAAAATCATATGGTTCATCCCCAATTACTTTAATACATCTCAATTCATTCAAGTTCTCAAATTCGGAACAGATAACCTACAAGTCTAAGGAAGGTAATAGTAGTCTTCCTCCCTATATGCCTCAGCAGGATCTACCCCAGAAATCGCCTCACCACGAGTATCTGAAAAAATAGAACAACAACATAGTGAGATACGAATATCTCAGCGAGTAGCACATGCATGCAGAAATAGTTGAATCACATTTTAAAACTATGCATCGACAATACTACAATACGTTTAAACAGCCAACATCAGTTTCCCAAGTTCAGTTCAAACAAATCACATCTCAGTTAAATACAATAACGCATCGGTTGGTCAATGTCATGACTATCGTTTAGTTGATAAATTAAACATGCCAAGTAGACACTCCACACCTCCATGTACACAGTTCCGGCCTACTCAGGGTTTCGGATACTCTGAAATGACGGCCTACTCAGGGTTTCGTCATCCAATGCAGGCCTACTCCCCGGGTTTCTGCATTGACAACCAGGCCTACTCAGGGTTTCTGGCTGCTCTACACCGGTCGTGGCAACACACAAGGCCATGCAATTCCAACAACCAACAATAACATCACATTACTAAGCTTAAACATCTGGATCCAGGACAAGCTAGACCAAAACAGTAAACATCGTATAATCTCGATTTCAATATCAAAACAAACCATTCATTTCCACATCATGTAATTTCTCATCACAGTTCATCACCTGTCCCTCTGGACCACGCAGTATCCCAAGTACATTCAGTACTTTCTCATTTCCATAACACAAGTCATATGAAAGTAAAACTCAATCCATTCATTCCAAAGAAAACCATTCAATACGCATAAAGTTTCCAACAAGTGAAACCAGAAATACAAGAACTTCTCAATCAAAGCAGTGTATAGAATACGGAAAAATGACTGGTAACTCTTACTAGTTCGGTGCCCGGCACAATACTCATAAGTAACCTAAAACCCAACTTGAAACTCATAAGATGTTCACAACATTTTCCTCTATTAATTTCATAGGCAAAATGGTTCCTCAGGTTCCTAACCAAGTGAATAGTGAAGTGGTTTAACCCCTAAGAAGTGCAATTACTCTTGGTCAAGTCAGAAATTCCATTTCATTAAGCAAAATAGGTCTACCGCTCACCTACTGAGGTGGGCGCGAGGTGGGCGCCGGTCGGCGGTGAAGAAAACGGTTAAAAATGACCTGCCGCTCACCCGACGCTAGGTGAGCGCGAGATGGGCGTGAGGTGGGCGTGAGATGGGCGCGGGATTCGCGCGAGATGAGCGCCTTGTTTTCCACTTCGCGCGAGATGAGCGCGAGGTGGGCGCGAGATGGGCGGTAAGTCATTTTTAACAGGGCGCCTACCTCCGAGGTGAACGCCGGTGGGCGCGAGGTAGGCGGATACCCCCTGTGATTTTCATTCTCTGTTATTCCAAGATCTACAAGTCTGGCCAGTTGGTTTAGGTTTGTAATTGCTCCAATACACTCCTAATACCCCCATAACACTTCCCAACCATATTTGAAATTAATCTAAACACTTTCATTTTTAATTAAAACTTAACTCCGGATACTCTGTTCATGCAACTTCCCGAAAACCCAGAAACCAGAAAAACCTTATACTATCACTAAATCTTCAAAACATGCATCCGAATAAGCTCGATAAAACCCAAAAGACAAACCCAGTGATAAAACAGTGCTACTCACCTGTGCTTCTTCCCGAACGAGAAAACCTCCGGCCGATCAGTTCTCGGCCACGCGCACGAATGGAAAAAAACTATCGAACTAACTTCTCGAGCTGAGGGAAATAACCCAAGTAAAATCAGCTCCGAAATCCTTCTTCCAGCACTTGCGATAGAGGGTTCTTCACGAACGAAAACCCTAGTCGCCCTCCAGCCGAAATCGCCAGTTTCCTTATGTCCAGACTTAACGAAATATTTGCCGAAATAATGCTAAGCGCGATTTCATAAACCCGAACCCTACTTTCCATTTTCGTCTATTTACCTATTACATGCTCGCTCGAATACTCTCCCATTTCTTGATCCTATGCATGTTCGCCTACGGAAGACACTACCTATTCAGCATCTATTCCCGTTTAAAATCACATAACTACACCTTAAGAATACCAATGATAATAATACTATTTTTCGGAAAAATGGCTATATAACGCCTGTACATATGAGTATGGGCTAAGCCCTCAAACCACAAAATAACCTGATAAACACAGTTTATACATCAGAATACATAACTAAATAAGTAAATAATTACTCACAAAATTCAGGGTCTTACAACGGTGTCCTTGGCGGGCTTGGGTAAGCCCATGTGCCCATGTGGGCCTCTGTCTAAGCCTAGGGAGGCCCTGTGGGCTTTGGTTGAGTTGGTTTTATTAAGGTTCAAGTTTAAAGCTTAAGTAGTTTTCATGCAAGTGGTGGGCTGGATCGGTTTTGTGGGCCCTTAGGTGGGCCCACATGGTGGCAAAGTAATTTTGGGTTATTTTATTTAATTCTGCCAAAATGGGCTGGTCACTGGGCTTGGGGCCCATGATCCAGGTTTTGGGCTTTGAAAGCCCAGTGCTTCGAAGTTTAGGGTTTGCACCCTAACTTGGTTCGGTTAGCGGGCTTTAGCGGGCCCGACAGGCCCTAGCCCATGGTCTCGGCCAAACCATGCAATTCATATGCATTCATTCACATAACAAGGTTCGGGTGGGCCGCATTGGGTTTGGCCCACCCGGTTCAATTAGTTCACTTTATATAATCTTACTTATACGCATCCTTTGGGATTTACTGGGCTCGGTGGGCCCCGTTGGAAGGCCCACTAGTGTATCAAGTTGGACCGGTGGTCCAGGTCCCAAGTTGGGTTTCCGGGTGACCCGGAAACCCTGTTGGTTCAGTGGTTTTTGGTTCAAATTGCTCCCAATTTCGGCAAGACATCCAATCATACAAAAAAACACATTTTCTGGGTGTATCCGGCCTTAGTGGCCGGATACACATGGGCCCTAGGTGATCCGGCCTGAGTTGCCGGATCACCTCAAAATTGCCCTTTTTTGGGCTTAGGCCATTGGGATGGCTTCCAGGGGCTTCCTAAGGCCTTTCTAAGGTTCGGTGGGCCCCTGGGAGGGCCCACACTGGTTCAGGCTTGAGGGAGAAGCCTCACTTGGCCTCTTTTGGATTTTACAGCAAGGCAAGTTGGCCTTGGAAGGCAATGGGGCTTGCTGCCCTTCCCTCTTGAGCCATCTACAGCACTTAACAGGGACCATAGAGTCCCTGTTTTGGTTTCCCAACCTACCAAATAGCAAACACAAAAGCTGACCAGCAATCTAATCAAATGAATACTTACGGCATGCCTTAACTCATGATGCTAACCCATACACATAGTCATGCCTTATGCAAGAGAAAAGATGCTAATGCAAACACATGGACCTAACATGCTCCTAGAGTGGGGGGTGTGTGATCACATGGTGCGTATGAGAACAAGAAGGCAATCCACGCAACCCTGCATAAAAAAGGGACATGCTGTAGGAGGGTGGGGACAGCAACTATACATGGGAATTTAATCATGTTAAAGGAGGGGAAAGTGCATGGGGATTGGCAGCCTTCATGCCTAGTTTCATGGGCTGGGTTAGGGGAGCGTGGTAGCACTTAGGTATGCATGCTGGAGAATGTGGGGCAGCAGCAAGTAGCAGGGGTTTGCTGCTGTCCCCAGCAGCAACTAACATGGGTTGTGTCAAGGGGAGGTCATGGGGGGTAAGGGGAGCATGCTTGGCATGTTAGAAATGACACAAAGTGATGGGGAGGAGGGGGACCCTTCATGCATGGGGTTAGGAGGCTTAAACTAGGGAGTGTGTGGGTGGTTGAACCTGCTGGGACAGCACCTGTGGAGGGGCTCAAGACATCAATAGTAGCACGCCAAGGGAGCTATAGGTGGTAACAAAACAAAGAAAACACAGCCACATGCTAGGGGCTGCAAAAATGGGGGTGGAGCATGGTTGCATGTGCGAGGACAGCAGGTAACAAAGAAAAAATACTAACAAAGAGAGACCATAAGCAAGCTGTAACCACAGTCCAAGAACAGCAAATATTAGACAAGTATGACCAGCAACCACAAGAAGAGAACATCACCATAAAAATATAAGAGGAGTGAGATAAGAAGAACAATCAAGAAGGGAATCTGGGGGTTATTGAGGGGTACATTGGGTGAGGTGGAAGAGGAACAAGCTCCTCTATTAGTTGTTGGATACAAAGCCAAAACAGCAACCGTAAATCACCAAGAAAATGCGAAAAGAGAGACTCTCATGCTTCCTAACGGACCTACGTGGACTTCTTACCTTGGGTGGTTTTCATGTGATGGAGTGAGAGACATGCACAGGCCATAGAACCCTTAGAATAGGCTTGTAGCAAGTGAAGAGAAACACACGTGGTAACATGCTCAAAAAGACCCTATTTTCATATATGTAAGGCAAAACGAGGTGAGGATCCATACCTGGGGGTGAGAGGAACCTTAAGTGCCTTGTATGGAGCTCCTTGAAGGCAAAACAGAGAGCTGGAGGCCTTCTCACCAGCAGCAACAGCAGGACACCTTCTCTTGTTGAGGTGACAATGAAGAGGAAGAAGGAGGTGAAGGGGTGGAGCCACCTTGGGGTGGTCTAGGGAGGTGGTGGAGCCAAAGGGGTTGGGAAGAGGCTGGTTCGGATGAAGAGAAGGTGGGCAAGGAGGTTTCCAAAGGGGCAAAAGAACCAAAAAACCATTGGAAAGGGGGCTGCTGCCCCCTTTTATAAAAAACTTAATGTATCCGGACTTGGAGTCCGGATACACTATACATCATGTGTATCCGGACTCCAAGTCCGGATACATTAAGCTTCCTTTGTATCCGGACTTGGAGTCCGGATACAAAACATAATAATTGGCAAAATTGATTTCCGCCGCGAATTTGTCGGAGAATCGGCGCGAATCTTGCGAGCAAATCTTCGTATCCGGCCTTGGAGTCCGGATATACACAAGGGTATGTGTATCCGGTATATTTGACCGGATACAAATCAAAAAATTACGGATTTGCCCTTCGACTTGACCGATTCGACCGATTTGACCGATTTGACACTTTTGGATATCTACGGATTGCCCCGCACGAATTTCTGTTTAGTCCTTGAGATTTTTGGATATTCAAGATTTAGTCCCCAAGATATTTCGCTGCGTCGGCAGCCACGTGTGCAGTTCCTGCGCCACGTGTGCAGTTTCCGGCTTTTGCTACCCGGAAACTTCGACAGCTCATATCTCTTTCATCTGATCTCCGATTTGAGCAAACTCAATTGCGTTGAACTCGTATCGGAGCCCTCTATTCAATGACATAGGGTTAAGCACTTGGCACGGGGTTCGAGGAAAAGTCAACTTTCGGCTCATCCTCAAGTTTGACCGCCCGCAGAACCCTCATCCGGACTCCGATTCCAGCAAACTCAGTTGCGTTGGAACCGTGTCGAGATTCTCTATCCATTGGGATAAAGCAAGGTGGCCAAGTTTTATCTGATTAAAAGGTCAACTTTTCACCCCTTAGGGTTTGACTTTCTGTCCAGGGTTTGCATTTTTTGGTTTTTCTGGTAGCGCAAAAATGAGGTGCTTACAGCTGCCCCTCTTTGCCGGAGTCACCTTGCAGATGAACGGCAAAGAGAAAAAGAATCTCGTTTTTGCGCCTGGCATTTCTGTCGACACGGTCGACGAGCTAAGTCCCTTGAAATTTTCATTTTGAGAGGGAAGCGGCCAAATCATGTGGCGTCACTTCCTAGCTTCAGAGTTTCCTCACCCTTTGCTTTTCGGGTTTTTGTAGGGCAACTCTTCAGCATTTAACTTAAGTTTGAAAGAGATTAGATTGGACTTGAGCTCGCCAACCTGTTTCGGCGTCGATGCCAGATACTTGACAATATTCTTTTCTTCTTGTTTGTTCCATTAAAGCTTTTAAGTGACTCCAAACTTCTGATCCATTTTGTGTCTTTTACTTGAAGCTTGCTTGCATTTTTTTTTTTTATTTTTTTTTTATTTTTTTAGGATTTGGTGGCCAAAGGTTGGGTTAAGATGTGGACCGAATGGAGAAAGGAGGAAGGAAGAGTGGAGGAGGAGCTGCTGTTGGTGAGGAGGTGCTTCCAGCGCGGTCCAATGCCTCAAGGGAGTCCACGCACCTGCTCTACTCTATTTACAAAAGTGTGAAATCAAAATTACAAAAGGGGCCATCTTGCCCGATGATATCTTTATTTATGCTCATTCTTCTTCATGTCTCGTCATTCCTTCTTCGGCAGTGCTTTCTGGTTGGCTTTCCCCTTGGTAGAGGCTCCCTAGCTTGGAGTGACTGTTGTTGGGGATTGGGCAGGAATCTTTTTCCTTATTGCCTCTTCTTTCGGGTCGAGCCTTGTTGGTGACAAGCGTGGGAGTTCCCCGGGGAAGGATGCTCCGCTGGGGATAAGTGGGGATTCCTCACGCTGTCATTTTCCTTCATAAGGCCTTCTCCCTCTGCTTGGGTGCGAATTCTTCATGTTTGTTCCAGCTCTTGTTGAGTGCGAGAGACTCCACCAGGGATTGATGCGAGCTTGCTTGTCTTCTTTCTGCTCTTCTTCGCAAAGCCGGCCTCTTCAGACTGGGCGAGGCTTGAGAAGTCTACATCATCAGGCATCACTCTCTTATTGATTGAGAGGACTCTACTGGGGGTGTAAGGGTGTCGTCCCTTGTCTGCTGAAGGCCTTCCACTGGGGATTTTTGGAGGTTGTTATTCTCCGTTTACTGAAGGAACTCTGCTGGGGATTTTGGAGAAGGTGTCCGTTATCCCACTTTTGCTGTACCTGTGAAGGCAGGAAAAGACAACATGTTAGCCATGGAATAGCTGGAGAATGCAAAACACTTCTTTTATTCTCTTCT
Organism: Buxus sempervirens; assembly: GCA_947561395.2. NCBI lineage: Eukaryota > Viridiplantae > Streptophyta > Magnoliopsida > Buxales > Buxaceae > Buxus > Buxus sempervirens. The sequence continues at coordinate 22,609,906 of OX387185.1, read as the reverse complement.
TGCTCTGAGCCTTTTTCCCATCGCAGCCAGAAGCGGCCTTTGCCAAGGTTAACAAATTATTAACTCAGGTTAGTAGCCCAATGTGGAACTCAAAACAGTTAAGCAGAACAATTATAGAGAAAACAGGTGTGTCAGTGTGTGCCTGTGTTTGCAATATCAAAGAAATTTCCCAAGGTCAGACAGGACTTGGAGTGCTTGGTATTTTCAGAAGCATTGTCATCACAGGCCACTGTGGAGTCTTTGACTCGGGCGCAACCTGCCGGTTCGGACCCCTCAGATCTGTGCAATTTTCTCAGTTTACGGTCTGCCACTGTCGCTGCTCTTGTCTATATCTTGCTCTGCTTAATCCAGATGCGACCAGTTCTTCTCTCTCTTTTTTTTTTTTTTTTTTTTTTTTTGATTGACTAACCACACAATGCCCTTTTTTCGGGTTTTCGCTGTGTCCAGCCTTTTTAGGAAACTCTGAATTCCGTCATTGTTGATGAACGCAGACCTAACTGTTTGCCTTGATCATTCCTTTCAAGATCCGAGAGGTCTTAGAGATAGGACGAAACGTAGGCCGGGTCTCGGTTATGAAAGAAGGGATAGATGGCTCAAAAAGCTTAATTGTTTGGGTTTACAAAGTGTGCTACTTTTATTATTGGTGGGACTTACATCCTGGCTTATTTGTATCTCTATATTTTTGGCGGGGCAAACATTTCCCCATTTTCTTTGTTTCTTTTCCTTTTCTTTTTTCTCTTTTTTTTGTTGTTGCACTTTCTCTTCTTTTGAGGTTTTTCTGGGTAAGAGTGCCCTATTTCTTTTTGCTTTGCCAGGAATGCCCCTTTGATGTGTAGAACACTTGCAATGGGTTGAAAGAATTTTAAAGCTCAAAATTGTCTAACTAGGGGAGAATTTAAGGTATTTGGAAGGATTTACAGTCTAAAGGAGAGTCAAGGAAGGCCTCTCTTCATTTCCCAATCAGAATGATCTTAGGCATAGTACAGTTTGACTGCGTCTGCATTTATCGGCTCAGGAAAAATTGCCCCGTCCATTTCTTGTAGGATGATTGCTCCTCGGGACAGAACCTTGTGGACTACGAACGGCCCTTCGTAGTTTGGCTTGAATTTCCCTCTGTTGTCCTCTTGATGAGGAAAAATTCTCTTTAGTACCAGATCTCCCACTTTGAACTGTCGTGGCTTCACTTTCTTGTTGTAGGCTCGCGCCACTCTCTGTTGATAGAGCTGGCCATGGCACAAAGCCTTAATCCTCTTTTCATCCAACAATTGCAACTGGTCAAATCTGGATTCTTCCCATTCGACGTCACTGATCTCTGCTTCCTTTAGAATTCTGAGCGACGGAATCTGTGCTTCCACTGGGAGGACTGCTTCCATTCCATATACCAGGGAGAACGGGGTTGCCTCGGTCGATGTCCTAATCGACGTCCGATAGGCGTGCAGTGCATAGGGCAGCTTCTCATGCCAGTCTCTGTAAGTGACCACCATTTTCTCAAGTATCTTCTTCAGATTCTTGTTGGCAGCCTCTACTGCCCCATTCATCTTGGGCCGGTATGCCGTGGAGTTTAGATGTCTGATCTTCAGATCTTCACACATCTTTTCCATGTCCTTATTATTCAGATTCTTTGCATTATCAGTGATGATTGCTTCTGGAACTCCGTAGCGACAGACTATGTTGTTTCTAATAAACTTGAGCACATGAGATTTCTTCACATTCACGAAGGACATGGCCTCTACCCACTTGGTAAAATAGTCAATTGCCACTAAGATGAACCGATGCCCGTTTGAAGCCATTGGATGAACCTGGCCTATCATGTCGATTCCCCAGATGGCAAACGGCCAAGGTGATGTCATAGAGTACAACGTATTCGGCGGTGCATGGATATTGTCGGCATAAATCTGGCATAACTGGCATTTTCTGACATGAGCGTAGCAGTCTGCTTCCATGGTCATCCAATAATAGCCCATCCTTAGAATCTTCCTTGCTAGCATGTGCCCATTCATGTGTGCACCGCACAACCCTCCATGGACTTCCTCAATCAACTTCTGCGCCTCTGCTTCTCTGACACATAACAGTAGGGAATCATTGTATGACTTCTTGTACAGCCTACCTCCACTGTAGAAGTATTGCCCTGCCAACCTCTGTAAAGTTCGCTTCTCTGCAGTTGAGGCACCTTCTGGCAAAATTCTGTTCCTTATGTACCTCTCGATGTCCGCGTACCAAGGCTCTTCTTTGGGTGTGCTTTTCTCGATACTGAAGCAGTAAATAGGGTAGCGTCGAATTTCTATCTCCAATGGTTGCACCCATGCGTCATCCGTGATGGTGGCCATTGATGCCAGCGTAGCTAGTGCATCCGCAAACCGATTCCCGTCTCGTGGCATGTAGTCGAATGTCACGCTCTCGAATTCTTCTTCTAATTCCTTGACCAGCTCTTGGTATGGTACCAACTTCACATCTCTGGTCTTCCAATCTCCCATCACTTGATAGATAATAAGACTTGAGTCACCAAACACTTTCAGTTCTTGTATATGCATCTCAATTGCCGCTCGCAGGCCTAACACACATGCTTCATATTCGGCCATGTTGCTAGTGCAATCAAACAAAAGTTTCGCTGCTATCGGGTGATGGACACCGTTTGGGGAGATTAGCACTGCTCCGATCCCTTTTCCATTCACATTCACTGCCCCGTCAAAGAACATCTGCCACTTGGTTTCTTCTGTATCATCTGCAGATTCTGTACACATCACATCTTCGTCTGGGAAGTGAGTTAGAAGTGGTTGGTAGTCCGGTAGTGGATGCTCTGCTAAGTGGTCCGCCACAGCTTGTCCTTTTATCGCCTTTCTAGTCGTGTAGACAATGTCGTTCTCAGATAAAAGGACTTGCCACCTGGCAACCCTACCAGTGGAGATCGACTTCTCAAAGATGTACTTCAATGGATCCAGATTGGAGATTAGTAAGACTGTGTGACTGAGCAAATAGTGTCGGAGCTTCTGAGCTGCCCAAACCAGTGCGCAACACGTCTTTTCGAGCACTGTGTATCTGACTTCGATGTTAGTAAATTTCTTGCTCAAGTAATAGATTGCTTGTTCTTTCCGCCCTTTCTCATCGTGTTGCCCTAACACACATCCTACAGCCGTCTCGGAGACTGTCAAATACATGATCAAGGGTCGCCCCGGGACAGGCGGGACCAATGTCGGCGGACTCATCAGGTAGGCCTTGATCTTATCGAACGCTACTTGACAGTCGTCATTCCAAACCACAGGGTTGTTCTTTTTTAGCAGCTTGAATATGGGCTCACACACAGGAGTCATCTGTGCAATGAACCTGCTGATATACTGCAATCTGCCCAGGAACCCTCTCACTTCCTTTTCTGTAGATGGGGGAGGCATCTCCAGAATTGCCTTTGCTTTGACGGGGTCGACCTCAATGCCACGCTTGCCTACTATGAAGCCGAGCAACTTTCCTGAAGTGACTCCAAATACACATTTGTTTGGGTTGAGCCGGAGCTTGTGCTCTCTGAGTCTGTCGAACATCTTTCCAAGGTTCACCAAGTGGTCTTCTTCTTCCTTAGACTTTGCTATCATGTCATCCACATACACTTCCATTTCCTTGTGTATCATGTCGTGAAATAACAGAGTCATTGCACGCTGATATGTAGCACCCGCATTTTTCAGTCCGAACGGCATTACGCGGTAACAGTAAGTGCCCCAGTGCGTGATAAAGGATGTTTTCTCCATATCCTCAGGTGCCATTCTTATCTGGTTGTAACCAGAGAATCCGTCCATGAAAGAGAACATCGAATGCGTTGCTGTATTGTCCACCAGTACATCAATGTGCGGCAAAGGGAAGTCGTCCTTCGGACTTGCTCTATTCAGATCTCTATAATCAACACACATCCTGACTTTCCCGTCTTTCTTTGGAACTGGCACGATGTTGGCCAACCACTATGGATAGTGAGTTACTTGCAAGAATCCGGCATCCAACTGCTTGGTGACCTCTTCCTTAATCTTCAGGGCCCACTCCGGCTTCGTGCGCCTGAGCTTCTGTTTCACAGGTACGGCCTCAGACTTTGTTGGTAACCGATGCACAACCAAGTCCGTATCTAACCCGAGCATATCCTCGTATGACCATGCAAACACGTCAGAATAAGATTTAAGAAAATCAAACATCTGTTTTCTCAATAATGGTGACAGCTTTTTACCAATTTGGAGAATCCTTGGTTGTGCTATTTCACCTATGTCAATTGACTCTGTTTCCTCAATGTTGGCCTGGAGACCCTTTTCGTGCCTTTCCAACGCGAGTTGGATTTCGAGCGGGGTCTCCCATGATTCATCGTCGTCTTCATGCTCGAAAGGCTCACAGGGGACGATGTTTGAATCTTCTTGCCGCGATGGGCGAGTGCCCCAATCTGACTTGTCGAGTTCTTGCTCGTTTTCAGGATTGGGCACTGGCTCATGCATTTCATTTATTATTGCCATCTGGACTGGCCTTTCTTTTTGTTTTTCTTGTTCACTTATGGCAATCTTATTACCTATCCCGTGCCCCTGACTTTCCGGGTGTGCATCGGGATTGATACTAAGATCGCGATGCTCAAGTTGTTTATTTTTGTTATTTCCTTTTTCAAACAGATGCAAGTAGTAGGAAGCATTGAGATATTCATTAAAAATTTCAGCAGTAGCTACAACAGAAATCTCAGAGGTGACAGAAACCCCCTTTGGGATAGCAGCTTTGCTGATTGCAAAAGGCGTGGCGCTCCAGTTCTTCAGTGATGCCTCGGCTTCCTTGTTGATAGCGATCGTCTTCTCTGGCTCTCCTACCACCACCATGTTGGTGCTCTCGTCAGAAGAAATGTAGATAGGATCCTGTGCTGCGCCTCCTGCCGGTTTGTTCTGGCTTCTCTCTGATCGGGGGCCAGACTCTGACGATACCCTTACCCATGATCCACTAAGGGAGATTGCCCATGGTATCTCGTCCTCGGGTGGCGCGTATGCAATGGTGACTTCGTTGGCTGGGTCAACTCTGGGGGGTGCAAACATTATGGGTATTCCAGTTGGTATCCCTGGCACCGTAGAAGAGTAAGCTGGTGGTGCCCATTTGCCGTAAGCTGCATGGTACACCTCTTCCGGTACTGGCCCTAGCACTTGGGGCATGCTACGGAACATGCGGTTCAAACCATCGCGAGTTCCAGGGTGCGGGATATAGGGGCGTGGAGGAGGCGATCTCGGCCTGCGGGTTGGCGCTCCTAAGCTGTCTCGCCCTTCCATCATGCAGACATACATGACCGGACCTTCTTCTTTGGATTCTTCAATGGGAGCAGGTGACGGTGCTTCCATTACAATTGCAGAGTCGACCGGGATCCCGTCAGGGACGAACTGTTCATCTGGTGGAAGTGCACCAGAGGGAAATCTGTAGAAGGGTCACCGCCGTCTCCTTCGATAACGTTCACTGTCTCACTCTTTTCTGCGGACGTGTCATCTGAGCCTACGTCAGCAGACTCGTCCGAGCTCTCGTATGGATCCGGCAGGTTTACGAGTTCAGGAGTGGATGGTGGTTCCTCTTCCGTTGCGGCACGAGGGGGGGCGAACCACTCATGCATGTTGTATGGGGAGGGGGCGGGATTAGACTCAAGTGATGACGAGTCGGTAGAGTATGCCAGATACGGGTGTGGCCCCGATGTGGCGGACATGCCCTCTGGCGGCCATCTGGTGGATAACTGGGGTGGCACCCTTGAACTACCCACTGAAGCGTCCGAGACCTGCGGCCTATCCCTGATCTGGAGTCCACTGGAGCTGCCCACTCCTTCCCTGCGTGGAGGGGATGGGGAATCACTGATCCATCCACATTGTATCGGGTTCCAAGGTCCCGTGACTTCCTCACTGCTCTGAGGTTCATCCTCGATCGTGCAGACATGGACGTCTGTCTTCTCATTAATTGCCCTTGCTGCCGAGGGGGTTCCTATTTGCAGCTGTACCCTCACTGTCTGCCCTGGCCGTCCGATAAGTATGGAAGGGTTGAGCTGCCCGGTGCCTTGATCACTGCTCACTTGATTTGCCGTCCTACTAGTGGAGGCCTTTGAGTGATCTGGGAGAGGATTGGTAGTTACTCCGACTGCTGGAGTCTGGGCAGGTGGCGCTGGAGGGTCGACCGTGATGCGCTTACTATCAATCAGGTCTTGGATATCGTGCCTCAAATCCCAGCACCGATTGGTGTGGTGCCCTGGAGCACCAGAGTGGTACTCGCACCGCTCTGCAGCGTTATAGCTTCTGGCGTTGACCAAACGAGGGTTCGGGGGTTTGACTTGCACGTACCCCTTCTTTAGCAAAGTAGGTAGCAACTCTGCCGGCGCATACGGGAGTGGAGTGAAAACCCGCTTCATTCTGGCCTCCATCTCTTCCCTTGTTCTTCTTACCCCTTGGTAAGCAGCTTGTCCGGTTCCTTGGGGTGCCACCGCCTCCGGTCCTTGGGAGAAATGGTGGGGTTGTGTGGGGTATACATAATTCACTGCCTGTTGTTCTGACCTCCTAGGCTCTTGCCCTTGGTTTCTGCTGGCTTGCCCTGACGCAGGCCTCCTTGGTGCGGCACTCTGCCCACTGCCATCTATCTTTCCGGCCCTTACTGCGTCTTCAATCCGATCTGCAGTCAAGATAAGGTCATTGAAGTTCGATGTACTCTGCCCTAGCAGCAGAGTGAAGAAAGGTTGGCCCAATGACGCATTAAACAATGACGTCATCTCTTATTCTAGCAACGGCGGCTGTACTAATGCTGCCAATTCCTTCCAGCGCTTGGCGTATTCTCTTACTGACTCTTGGCTCTTCTTTGCCAGCCTCTGCAATTCTGCCCTCGTCTGCACTATCTGACTGTTCAGGCGGTACTGCTGGATGAAGACTGCTGCCAGGTCATTCCATGTTTTGATCTTAGCCTTGTCTAGACTCAGGAACCAAGAGTAAGCGGCCCCGGCTAGTGACTTCTGGAAGAACTGCACCATAATCCGCTCTTCCTTGGCATACTGGCACATGTCACCAGAATAGGACCTCAGATGGTTCAGGGGGCACCCGGTGCCGTCGAACTGGTGCAACTCAGGGCATTTGAACTTAGCCGGGAGTTGGATATCTGAAAAGAAACAGAGGCTTTCCAGAGTAGCCTCACTCTGCACTGTGCTGGGTTGGAGCTGCTTGAGTTGCTCCTTGAGAGTGGCCATTTCCGTTCTATTCTCTTCCCTCACTGCTGTAAGCTTTTCTTCAAACTGCATTTCCTGGGTTCTGTACCAGTCCTCATCACCCTGTCCCAGATGGATAGGCAAAAACTGATCTGGTTGGGGAACATGGAATGGCACCGCCGGTGGTGGTGGTGGTGGTGCTAGGGGAGGGGGGTTTACTGGACGCGGCGGTGGCACCGCTTCCGCTTGTGGTGGGAACTGCGGCGGTGGCTGCTGGGCAACCGGTACCCCAGGCGGGCCCTGCCGTAACTCTCTCAGCTCTGTCATTAGTTCTTGGATGATGGAACTCATACTGTCCATCCTTTGCTGCATCTCATTGACCACTTGGGCATGACTGGACTCTGCCGGGTGTTGCCCTGGTGGCGTCTGCTCTCCTTGCTGTTCCATATCGAGTCTTCTCCTCGATCTTAACAGGTACGGACTTCTGAAAGCAATTTTTGGTACCTGATGGGACAATTCGCAGGCATTAGTGCAATATTACACAAATTGATTACACAATTTTATCTGATTGAATTCATTCATTCATTTATTTATTTTTTTGTTTTATGATATGATTTGACTAACTGGTCTATTTTAGCTACCCTAAGGCAACAAGGGAAGAGAACCTGGTTTCGAATCAAATGATCTATTTTAGTTACCCGTAGGTAACAAGGAAAGAGAACCTTAAGGAATTTAGAAGACTGATCTATTTTGGCTATCCTAAGACGACCGGGGAAGAGAACCCTAATGACCAAATCTATTTTGGCTACCCGCAGGTAACTGGGAGAGAGAACCCTACTTTTTTCGAAAGCTGATCTATTTTAGCCGCTCGGAAGCGACTGGGAAAGAGAACCCTATTTTCTGAAAGCTGATCTATTTTAGTCGCTCGGAAGCGACTGGGAAAGAGAACCCTATTTTCTGAAAGCTGATCTATTTTAGTCGCCCGGAAGCGACTGGGAAAGAGAACCCGGTTGAACTAATCTATTTTAGCTGTTTAGGCAAGGAAAGAGAACCTTCAATTTAAGGGGTTTTGTTTGAGCTCAGAATCACAGGGTTGGACCAATCAAGGTCTCAGAAAGGGGACTGAAGAACAGCGCTCAGGGTTGCCTTGACCAAATCCTGACTCACTCGTCGGGGGTCTCGGCGATACAAAGATTCGGCTAGTAGTACCCGGACGCTCCGCAGCCAATATCCGATTCACTCACCGGCGGCTTTGGTGTCACTAAAAGGGGTAGGCTATGCCAGGACGCTCCTCCACCAATATCCGACTCATCCGTCGGCGGCTTCGGTGCCCTAAGAATTCGGCTAGTAGTACCCGGAGGCTCCGCAGCCAATATCCGATTCAATCACCGGCGGCTTTGGTGTCACAAAAAGGGGTAGGCTATGCCAGGACGCTCCTCCACCAATATCCGACTCATCCGTCGGCGGCTTCGGTGCCCTAAGGATTCGACTAGTAGTACCCGGACGCTCCGCAGCCAATATCCGATTCAATCACCGGTGGCTTTGGTGTCACTAAAAGGGGTAGGCTATGCCAGGACGCTCCTCCACCAATATCCGACTCATCCGTCGACGGCTTCGGTGCCCTAAGAATTCGGCTAGTAGTACCCGGACGCTCCGCAGCCAACATCCGATTCAATCACCGGCGGCTTTGGTGTCACTGAAAGGGGTAGGCTATGCCAGGACGCTCCTCCACCAATATCCGACTCATCCGTCGGCGGCTTCGGTGCCCTACAGGTTTGACCGTATGATCTTGAAAAGATGCAGACGGGTGTGATCTGAGCTCAAAGTCTCGGGTGTTTTTAAACACTTGCCGGGTTTGGCGATCTCCGTGAGAGAGATGCAATCAAAGGAAATTAGGTGGTCGCAGCGACCAAGCACATTGCAATTATCTGGAGAGAGGTGGTCTGTCGGAGACCGATTTGCCCTATTGGAGGGAATTAATTATTTTATCTCTTGTTCTTATTAAGTTTGCACAATATGTAGCAAAGTAGAAATAAATTCATGCTTTAATCAAAAGGCGCCGTCACGGCACAAAGTACATCATCATTCATGGCAAAATACAACAAAGCCAAAGTCTAGCTAGGTTGGTCATCAACATAGTGGGAGGACACGTCCTGCCTCCTCAAGGCTCGCAGAAGCTTGTTCCGCAGACGTCGGTCCTCCTCAGCGCGCTTGCGCACTAATTCCATTTCATGTTGCAAGGCCGTATTGGCCTGCCTACTCTCCCGTTCCGAATCCACATAAGCTGAATGGATACGGGAGTGAGTCTCTTGCAGTTCGGCCACCCTGTCCCTATATGTGTTAGGGGGCGGAACTGGAATGTCGCTTGAAGCGATAGGCTGGAGAGGTGGGGGGCCGTCGTGGCCGAACTCCCGAGCTATCCACTGCTCGTAGTCTCGAAAATGTGATTCGATGAAGATGTCTTCTCGATATACACACACTGTCTTCCACTCCATCAGCAGTTGGGTCCTTAGTCCCTTGGTGAGTGGACCAATCAAACTGCTCATGTCATCCTTGACCGGGATTCCCTGCGGTTTCCCAAACTGTCTCAGAACCCGAATCGGATAGTACGGCACGGCTTGGGTGAGGCCTATCAAGGCAAGTCCCTCTCTTTTCTTGAAAGCTATGATGGGGGTGTAGGGGATATTGTAGGTACCCCACCATCTAATGTCCGTTTCTCCTTTCAAGTGGAGAAAGTGGTTAAACCAATCCTCACGAGCGGGTAGGTCTAGTTTGATCTCTCTTTGGGCCAACCAATGGATGTTGTCTCCGGTTGCCTTGTAATATGCACTGACAGGTGATGACACCATCAGGTGGTCTTGCAGCCAAATGTGGAGAAGGGGAGCGCACCCTTGAAACCTCCGAGTTCCGTTTTTGGACAAAGTCAGGGAATGGAACAGTTGAGCTAGGATCAGTGGCATGATTCGGTATCCTGCCCTGAGTTGATCCACAATTTCCATGAGGGCCAAATTAATGGTGTCTCCCCCAGTTGGAAAGAAAATTTGTGATAGAACCACAAGGGTGAAGGTGTCAAACCAAGCCCGGGGTCTTTCCTGCTTTTTGTTTCTCATTTTCTCAGCTAGGAATGTTTTAGAGACCCGAGTAAATGATTTGTCACCTCCTAAGGTCTGAAATTCTCCCCTTGAGAGGACAAAGAAAATACAAGCTTCATTCTTGTAACTTTCTTTGAGACTTGGCCTAGCGGGTTCTCCTAAGTCACGAAATCGGAGGAACAGGTCAAGTTCCTCAATTGTGGGAGTCAACTCATAGACCCCGAATCGAAACACTGAAAGCTGGGGATCCCAGAAAAGCAGGGCTGCCTGGATCATATCCCAGTTAATCGGCACATTTAACAGGGACAAAGTCTGTCCCATGTGGTATTTGTGCTCCCATTCAATCTGCTCACTCCCTTGGAGCTGCCTTGTCCAAGAACGGATCCAGGGGGTATCCCAGGCACACTTCTCTATCCTAGGGAAACGGGTTCTCTCAGATGAGGATGAAGATGCCATGCCAACTATCCGATCAAAATTCCGAGTCAAATTAAGGTTCCACACCAAGACTCTAAGTTAGTCCTAAGACATGCATAATTTTAAGCAAAAGAGATAACCACTAGCAGTTCTATCATGCTTCACCAAAATGAGCAAAAACAAAACAGTGCGGAATTTAACTCAGGCACACATGGTGTGTGGTCCTAGGGGTTGGCGCCAGTTAAGGCGCGACTCCTAGACATACTGGTGTAGAGGAGCACATTCAAGTCCCGATCAGTCTTTCTGTCTTTCATCTGTTCTTTCATCTGCTTTCAGTGTCAGACCATAGCAAAAATTACAACTTGCCATTGTGGGCGAAGGTTTACAGGATATTTACAAAAAGCTGCAAAGAATTCATCCTTAAGGCTGTTGGGAGCCAAAAGGGAGGATACAAATTGCTTTCAAAGTGGGTAGGCTAAAAATCCTAAATCTAGGGTTTAGTGCCCATGTTCTGATCTGGCATGCTTTCATCTGTTTGTCTGATCTGGCCGGCTTTCGTCTGCTCTAAAAGACCAATCTGGACTTAAAGTGCTCCCAGCGGACTCTAATGGGTCAAGACCCATAGCATACAGGACTCCATGCATGGATCTGGGGTGGTTCCCCTGATCAAGAATTAGGTGAGCTTCCTAAGCTAGGGCCGAGGTAGCCCATCATCTAGGGTTTACTCAATTTGATGCAAAGAACGGGAGTTGCTGCCCCAAATGGACTCTGGATTTTATTTCAATTTTAATCATCATTCACATCCTACTCACCCTCTCATGCTCAACGTAAAGTTCATTCAGAAACGTTAGGTGGGGAAGGATACCCAGCCCGAGACATAAGCCTACAAGGGTCTGGACCAGTACTGGATCCTCGCGTGCCACGGCAAGAAACCGGTGGTGCTAATGGACTCCAGAAACTGGGGGGATGGGTTTACCCTGCTTTCCCCGGCAAGCCACGGGAGCGTAGGTGCTAATACCATCCCAAAGATCAGTTCATAGTAAGAAGAAGGGTAGGCTGCTAGAGAGGTCTAGGTTTTGGTAAAGAAGTAGCAGTATCCGATTCGCTCATCTATCAAAAGGTCGGATCATTCACGCATCCTCCCTCGTGCGTGTCACCCCACGCAGTTTTATCACACAAAATGCGGGAAATTAAAATTTACATCTGTGCCATCATCCATCCACGGTGTGGTGGTGTGCTCGTGTGTGCAGTTGGGCTGCGTGCTGTGCCTATACGGGCGAGTTTGGTTTGGATTTAGGTGATAAAGGAATCCCTACTGCCTCGTATAGTAAGGTGCAGAATTGGCACGTTTTACGATGTCCTGGGAGAATCCCCAGGTAAGTGGAGGGTCACCGGGGACCTCTTAAATTCCACTTGCCTTAGGCAATTATCACGTCCTTGTGGCAGGACTCCCCAGAACACGTAGTTACGTGTATTCTGTTCCTTGCTAAGCGGGGTAGCAAAAGTTCCTAGAATATCGCCTAAGTCCCTCTTGAGCTGACTCGGTCCAAAGTAGGGTCCTACTGGGCTGAGTGGTCCCCAGCAGAGTCACCAGGCTGTGCGCGCGTGGGAAACGCGGCACGGGGTAATTTCGGAGTCGCCACCGCCTGATGGGGTGCAGGCGGACACCTCGGTGCCTAATCTTGTCTATTAAGGCTTTTGGTCTGCGGCTTGAGATTCTAAGTTTGGTTCTCGGTTGTGGTCTGGGGAAGTCCGTAGACACCCCAGACCACCCCGTCGGATGACGGGTCCCGTGGGTTCCCTGGTTTGAGTCAGCTCTCTTGCTTGGTTCTCACCCGATTCCTAATCCAGCAGGTATTTAAGTTAGGTCTTGGCGGGACCACCTGATTGGTGTGGGTCCCTTTAGTTGATTTTATCTTTGCTTAACTTAAATTGTCTGAGTCTGATTGGGTGGGCCCCGTTGGAGGGCCCACGGTGTCCTTGGCGGGCTTGGGTAAGCCCATGTGCCCATGTGGGCCTCTGTCTAAGCCTAGGGAGGCCCTGTGGGCTTTGGTTGAGTTGGTTTTATTAAGGTTCAAGTTTAAAGCTTAAGTAGTTTTCATGCAAGTGGTGGGCTGGATCGGTTTTGTGGGCCCTTAGGTGGGCCCACATGGTGGCAAAGTAATTTTGGGTTATTTTATTTAATTCTGCCAAAATGGGCTGGTCACTGGGCTTGGGGCCCATGATCCAGGTTTTGGGCTTTGAAAGCCCAGTGCTTCGAAGTTTAGGGTTTGCACCCTAACTTGGTTCGGTTAGCGGGCTTTAGCGGGCCCGACAGGCCCTAGCCCATGGTCTCGGCCAAACCATGCAATTCATATGCATTCATTCACATAACAAGGTTCGGGTGGGCCGCATTGGGTTTGGCCCACCCGGTTCAATTAGTTCACTTTATATAATCTTACTTATACGCATCCTTTGGGATTTACTGGGCTCGGTGGGCCCCGTTGGAAGGCCCACTAGTGTATCAAGTTGGACCGGTGGTCCAGGTCCCAAGTTGGGTTTCCGGGTGACCCGGAAACCCTGTTGGTTCAGTGGTTTTTGGTTCAAATTGCTCCCAATTTCGGCAAGACATCCAATCATACAAAAAAACACATTTTCTGGGTGTATCCGGCCTTAGTGGCCGGATACACATGGGCCCTAGGTGATCCGGCCTGAGTTGCCGGATCACCTCAAAATTGCCCTTTTTTGGGCTTAGGCCATTGGGATGGCTTCCAGGGGCTTCCTAAGGCCTTTCTAAGGTTCGGTGGGCCCCTGGGAGGGCCCACACTGGTTCAGGCTTGAGGGAGAAGCCTCACTTGGCCTCTTTTGGATTTTACAGCAAGGCAAGTTGGCCTTGGAAGGCAATGGGGCTTGCTGCCCTTCCCTCTTGAGCCATCTACAGCACTTAACAGGGACCATAGAGTCCCTGTTTTGGTTTCCCAACCTACCAAATAGCAAACACAAAAGCTGACCAGCAATCTAATCAAATGAATACTTACGGCATGCCTTAACTCATGATGCTAACCCATACACATAGTCATGCCTTATGCAAGAGAAAAGATGCTAATGCAAACACATGGACCTAACATGCTCCTAGAGTGGGGGGTGTGTGATCACATGGTGCGTATGAGAACAAGAAGGCAATCCACGCAACCCTGCATAAAAAAGGGACATGCTGTAGGAGGGTGGGGACAGCAACTATACATGGGAATTTAATCATGTTAAAGGAGGGGAAAGTGCATGGGGATTGGCAGCCTTCATGCCTAGTTTCATGGGCTGGGTTAGGGGAGCGTGGTAGCACTTAGGTATGCATGCTGGAGAATGTGGGGCAGCAGCAAGTAGCAGGGGTTTGCTGCTGTCCCCAGCAGCAACTAACATGGGTTGTGTCAAGGGGAGGTCATGGGGGGTAAGGGGAGCATGCTTGGCATGTTAGAAATGACACAAAGTGATGGGGAGGAGGGGGACCCTTCATGCATGGGGTTAGGAGGCTTAAACTAGGGAGTGTGTGGGTGGTTGAACCTGCTGGGACAGCACCTGTGGAGGGGCTCAAGACATCAATAGTAGCACGCCAAGGGAGCTATAGGTGGTAACAAAACAAAGAAAACACAGCCACATGCTAGGGGCTGCAAAAATGGGGGTGGAGCATGGTTGCATGTGCGAGGACAGCAGGTAACAAAGAAAAAATACTAACAAAGAGAGACCATAAGCAAGCTGTAACCACAGTCCAAGAACAGCAAATATTAGACAAGTATGACCAGCAACCACAAGAAGAGAACATCACCATAAAAATATAAGAGGAGTGAGATAAGAAGAACAATCAAGAAGGGAATCTGGGGGTTATTGAGGGGTACATTGGGTGAGGTGGAAGAGGAACAAGCTCCTCTATTAGTTGTTGGATACAAAGCCAAAACAGCAACCGTAAATCACCAAGAAAATGCGAAAAGAGAGACTCTCATGCTTCCTAACGGACCTACGTGGACTTCTTACCTTGGGTGGTTTTCATGTGATGGAGTGAGAGACATGCACAGGCCATAGAACCCTTAGAATAGGCTTGTAGCAAGTGAAGAGAAACACACGTGGTAACATGCTCAAAAAGACCCTATTTTCATATATGTAAGGCAAAACGAGGTGAGGATCCATACCTGGGGGTGAGAGGAACCTTAAGTGCCTTGTATGGAGCTCCTTGAAGGCAAAACAGAGAGCTGGAGGCCTTCTCACCAGCAGCAACAGCAGGACACCTTCTCTTGTTGAGGTGACAATGAAGAGGAAGAAGGAGGTGAAGGGGTGGAGCCACCTTGGGGTGGTCTAGGGAGGTGGTGGAGCCAAAGGGGTTGGGAAGAGGCTGGTTCGGATGAAGAGAAGGTGGGCAAGGAGGTTTCCAAAGGGGCAAAAGAACCAAAAAACCATTGGAAAGGGGGCTGCTGCCCCCTTTTATAAAAAACTTAATGTATCCGGACTTGGAGTCCGGATACACTATACATCATGTGTATCCGGACTCCAAGTCCGGATACATTAAGCTTCCTTTGTATCCGGACTTGGAGTCCGGATACAAAACATAATAATTGGCAAAATTGATTTCCGCCGCGAATTTGTCGGAGAATCGGCGCGAATCTTGCGAGCAAATCTTCGTATCCGGCCTTGGAGTCTGGATATACACAAGGGTATGTGTATCCGGTATATTTGACCGGATACAAATCAAAAAATTACGGATTTGCCCTTCGACTTGACCGATTCGACCGATTCGACCGATTTGACACTTTTGGATATCTACGGATTGCCCCGCACGTATTTCTGTTTAGTCCTTGAGATTTTTGGATATTAAAGATTTAGTCCCCGAGATATTTCGCTGTGTCGGCAGCCACGTGTGCAGTTCCTGCGCCACGTGTGCAGTTTCCGGCTTTTGCTACCCGGAAACTTCGACAGCTCATATCTCTTTCATCTGATCTCCGATTTGAGCAAACTCAATTGCGTTGAACTCGTATCGGAGCCCTCAATTCAATGACATAGGGTTAAGCACTTGGCACGGGGTTCGAGGAAAAGTCAACTTTCGGCTCATCCTCAAGTTTGACCGCCCGCAGAACCCTCATCCGGACTCCGATTCCAGCAAACTCAGTTGCGTTGGAACCGTGTCGAGATTCTCTATCCATTGAGATAAAGTAAGGTGGCCAAGTTTTATCTGATTAAAAGGTCAACTTTTCACCCCTTAGGGTTTGACTTTCTGTCCAGGGTTTGCATTTTTTGGTTTTTCTGGTAGCGCAAAAATGAGGTGCTTACAGCCTCGTTCCGAACAGTGCTTGGTTGAAGCTGCTTCAAAAGGTCCTCACGTATGGCGGCCATCTGTGCCCTGCTATCTTCCTTTATTGCCGCCAGCTGCAGCATGTGATCCTCTTTGATTGCTGCCAATCTTTCCTCCAGCTGGGCTTCCCGTGCCCTATTCCAGTCTAGCTCTTCCTGTCTCAGTTGGATAGGCACAAACGGCTCTTGCTGTGGAGGAGGGATAGGAACTGGAGCGTCTTGTGGCGGCGGATGCCCTGCCCCGGGTGCTGGCTGAGGTGGTCGCCCATGTGGGATTTCTGGCATTCGAATCCCTGTGGAATGTATCATGGCCGCCTGTGGGCCTGGATCCTTTATGGCCGGTTGTTCTTCGGCCCTTTGCTGTGATGATGATGGAATTGGGGCCTCGGCGGGATTGATTCCAGTCCTCCCTCACTGTGAAGGCCAAGCTACGAATGGCGCTCTAAATGTGAGTTATCTAAACTGTACCTGGTTAAGAGAAATTTTGATCAGTTCCTTCCTTAATTATGAATGAAGTGTCGTGTGTGACGAGATCATTACACTGAATGGTGCTTTTGTGCCGTGCTTGGCGGAAACAAATACGATGCGGCTCATGCATAGAAACCACGACTTGACGAAACAATATTGTGAAGAAAGTGTGACAGTGCACCGGTTGATCGGAGAACCCCTAGGGTGTGAATTTTAAACCTTGTAATATGGTCTTTCAGAGATCTGAAGCTCTAGAGACCCTGCCATATCTGGCAGTTTTCAAAAATCGTGCAACATGTGCTTTATGCGTGGAAATCCTTGAAAAAAAGTTGCGAGGACTAAACCTCAAAATCCATGCCTTAATCGGCAGCGATTGTAAAATCCTTTGAAGTGATGCAATGGTGAGTGAATCACAACAATCAGAAAACACGTCCTGGACAACCCGCATCATGCCATGAACGGCATGAGGAATGTCTGCCACAAGATGGGCGATTTGATTTACGTCTATATGGATAGCTCAATATAACCATAAACGACGGCTTATTGTGCATCACGAGAGACGATGTTGATGTCACGAAAGACAATTCAATGTAGGCCCGGAGGCCGTTTTATTGTGTGCTTTGAAAAAGCAGCATTGATGTGCGCCCCGAAAGGCGGCTTGATGTATGCTCGAAGGCGATTTAATGTACGCCCGAAGGCGAATTAATGTACGCCCGAAGGCGATTTGGTTTAGGAAATTCTTTTGTGCACTTTTGAAAGCGGTTTGGCCAAAAAACATTTGTGCAAATGATCTCGAAGTGCGTGCACTTAATGTATAAATGTGCATGTACATAAGCAAAATGAACTCAAATCCTATTACCGTCTAGCAAATCTATGTTATTAAACAACCCTAAAAAACACCCAAAAGTGTGTGTACAGTCCTAAAAAATGGTTGGTGCCTATCAAGGCACGACTCCTAGACATACTTGTGTAAGGAAGCACGTCCAAGTCCCGACTGGCCTTCTGTCTTTCATCTGTTCTTTCCTCTACTTTGTGGTGTCGGTTCACAACAACTTTACAACTTGCCATCGAGGGAGAAATTTACATGATATTTACAAAAGCTGCAAAGAATTCATCTTTAGGGCTGTCGGGAGCCCTAAAGAAGGGTACAAGTTGCTTCCAAGGCGGGTGAGCTAAAATTCCTAAATCTAGGGCTTTCTGCCTTTTCTCTCATCTGGCTTGCTTTCGTCTGCTTGTCTGATCTGGCCGGCTCTCGTCTGCTCTTAAAGACCAATCGGGACTAAGAGTGCTCCCCGAAGACTCAATGGGTCAAGGCCCACGGCTCTCGGGACTCAATGCATGGATCCGGGGTGGTTCCCCTGATCAAAGTTAGGTTGGCTTCCTAAATTAGGGCTGAGGTAGCCCATGGTCTAGGGTTCACTCAATTTGATGCAAAAAAGCGGGGGTTGCTGTCCCTAATGGACTCTGGATTTTATTCCGATTTTACTCCTCTTATATTCATCATTCACAACATTCTCACCCTCGCATGCTCAGCGCATAGTTTATTCAGAAACGTTAGGTGGGGAAGGATACCCAGCCCGAGACATAAGCCTACAAGGGTCTGGACCAGTACTAGATCCTCGCGTGCCACGGTAAGAAACCAGTGGTGCTAATGGACTCCAGAAAACTGGGGGGATGGGTTTACCCTGCTTTCCCTGGCAAGCCACGGGAGCGTAGGTGCTAATACCATCCCAAAGATCAGTTCATAGGAATCAGAAGGGTAGGCTGCTAGATAGATCTAGGTTTTGGAGAAGAAGATGCAATATTCGCATTCACTCAATCATTCAGGGTCGGATCATTCACGCATCCTCCCTCGTGCGTGTCACCCCACGCAGTTTGACACAAAATTGGAAAATAAATCCATCCACGGTGTGGTGGTGTGCCCTTGTGTGCAATTGGGCTGAGTGCGGTGTCTAACCGAGTGAGATTTGACTGGATTTTGTTGACAAAGGAGTTTTTACTGTCTCGTATAGTAAGGTGCAGAATTGGCACGCAATACGAGGTCCTGGGAGAGTCCCCAGGTAAGTGGGGGGTCACAGGGGACCACTTAAATCCCACTTTCCTTAGGCGATTATCATGTCCTTGTGACAGGACTCCCCAGAATACGCAGTTGCCTGTATTCCACGTCTTACCAAGTGAGGTAGTAAAACCCTAAAATTGACTAAAATCCCTCTTGGGTTGACTCATTCTAACCATGGGTTCTATTGGGCTGAGATATCCCCAGTGGAGTCGCCAAGCTGTGCGCACCTGATTTCGGTCGCACGACGAGGCGCACGCAAAACGATGCGTGCCTCGGGGTTTGTTTGGAGTCGCCACTGCCTGGTGGGGTGCAGGCAGACACCTGGGTGCCTAAGTTTGTCTATTAAGGCTTGGTCTGCGGCTTGAGATTCTAAGTAGGTTCTCGGTTGCGGTCTGGGGAAGTCCGTAGACACCCCAGTCCACCCCGTCAAGTGACGGGTCCCATACGTTTCCTTGGTTTGAGTCAATTCTGGTCTCTCACTCACCCGATTCCTATTCCAGCATGCACACTTGTTTAAGTCTGGCGGGACCGCCAAAGTGGTGCGGGTCCCTTTACTTGATTTTATCTTTTTAGCTTTAAAGTGAGACGAGTCTGAGTGGGCGGGCCCCGTTGGAAGGCCCGTGGAGTCCTTGGTGGGCTTGGTTGAGCCCACGTGTCCCTTGTGGGCCTCAGTCTAGCCTGAGAGGCCCTTTGGGCTTTGGTTCAAATGAATTAATTTTACTTTAAGGTTTAAGTTGGATTATTTAAATGGATTTCATGCCAAAAGTGGGCCGGGACTGTTTGTGGGCCCTTGAGTGGGCCACACAGTCGGTTGCCAAGTGATTTTGATTTATCTTTCTTATCTGTGCCAAAATGGGCCAAGCATTGGGCTTGAGGCCCTTTACCTGGGCTCGGGCTTGGAAGCCCAAGACTTTCTGAGATAGGGTTTGGAAACCCTAGCCTTGGTTGGTTAATGGGCTTAGTGGGCCCGATAGGCCCTGCCCTTTGCCTCGGCCAAACCATATCTAAGTCTAGATCAACATACTTCAAAATTGGGCTTGGGTGGGCCTCCAATGGTGTGGCCCACTCAAATGGATTGATTTTATCTTTATTTAACAAAAGGAGTTTGTCGGGCTTGGTGGGCCCCGTTGGAAGGCCCACCGGGAATTAATTTGGATCGGGTGTCCAAGGCCCATCTTGGGTTTCCGAGTGACCCGGAAACCCTTCTGGTTCGACTGGTTTGATCAAATGAACCAAAAAAATCAACACAATATCTCAAAATAGCAAAAAGGGGAATCTGGCAGTGTAGCCGGCTTGAGATGCCGGCTACGCACACAGGACGGTGTATCCGGCATTCTTCGCCGGTTACAAACAGATCTCTGTTGATCCGGCCTGGGTTGCCGGATCAACATAAAAAAATCCATTTTTTGGATTTTTCCAATGGGGTTGGTTTCTTGGGCTCCTTGGGGTGTTTCAGGGGTTGTGTGGGCTCCTGTGTGAGCCCACAGTGGTTCGGAGAAGAGCCACCTTGCTTCTTCTTTGAGGCTCTTCAAGCCAAACTAGAGGGAAAGTGGGGGCTTCCCCTCCTTCTTTCTCTTGCAATGGGACCAGCACCTAAACGGGGATCAAGCTTCCCTGTTTTGGGTATCTCATGCTCAAAAAGAGACAACCATGGTACACAAAGTAAATAGCCAAACAATATGAGACATGCTTTAATAGGTAGGTTTCATATCAAGATATGTGAGTGCATGTTATTGTGCTTAAAAAGTGTAGAAAACAGATTTTATAATGGCATACCCAGAAAACCTAAACATGCTATTGACATGAGAACAAGTAAATGAGCAAGTGGGACGAATAGTAAACCAAGTAGAGTAACTCCATGGAGCCGAAATCAGCAACTTGATGGGGTGAAGACATCGTGATCAAACATGCAAAATAACTAGCAAAAATGATATACTTGTATGGTTTAAAAGTAACAACATATATGCTCCATATAGAGATAGATCCGCACATCCGCAAAGTGACAATCTAATCATATAAAAATAAAAATAAAATAAAAACGTACCTAGCATGCATCACATGTTGTCCTAACTTACCCACTTAGTTTAAGAATACAATATCCAAGGAAGGGAAAAGAAGGGGGTTTACTTGGGGGATACATTAGACTTGCATTAGAGGAACATACTCCTCCTTTAAGTGGAAAGAAACCACTAACAATACAACGGCTTTACACTAAAAAAATACAGCAAACCTACAATGACCTTTAGACCATTTAGATCAACTAAGGAGTCCCCTCCTCCTCACTTTAAACTAATGGGAACTTACCTTCCTTACCTTAGAAGAGTGATGATCCATAAAAGACATGAAGAGGTAATAATACAAGAGGAAAACATCCATAACATGCACAAACAGAATATTATAGCATCTTTGAGGACTCACATGCTCCGAATGAACTCATATTTACATATGTTAAACAACATGGCCCAAGAAAGCTCACCTTGGGTTTTGACCCCTTGTAGAGGATGTGTGGAGCCTCCTTGGAGCTAGGACCAAGGCTGGACCCTCTCTTGGCACCACCAATAGCAAACCTTCCCCCTTTGCTTGAGTGAGAGTGGAGAAGAAGAAGAAAAAAGTGGTAGATGGAGCAAGGTGAGGTGCTTGGGAGAGATGAGAGAGCTTGGGAGAGATGGGAGAGAGGTTGGAGCTCTTGGAGAAGAAGAATGGTGGGAGATGAAAAGTGTGCTCAAAAATGAGAGAGCCCCCATACGTATGTGGCTTTGGGGGGTTTTATTATGTGGCATGAAGGATGGGCATGCATGCATGGGGGGGGGGGGGGGAGAGAGAGAGAGAGATGCATGCTTATGCATGATGCATGATGCATGGGGGGTGCATAGGGGACATGGATTTATGAAGGAGAGAGAGAGAGAGATGTATGATGCTATGATGCATGATACATGGGGGTGCATACATAGGGAACATTAATCATGAGAGGGAGAGAGAGAGAGATGAGATGAGATGCATACATAGATGCTCATGAGGGAGAGAGAGAGAGAGAGAGAGTTGTTTGCATGATGGTATGATGTATGGGGGGATGCATAGGGGACATGGATTTATGAAGGAGAGAGAGAGAGAGAAAAAGATGTGGTGGGGAATGGGGGATGAGTTATGGAGGAGAGAGAGGGAGGGAAGGATGTGGTGGGGAATTAAACATGTGGGGTGATTTTCTTAGAAATTGCAAATTGGTCCTTGAGCTATTTTTTCATCAACTTGATATTCACAGATTCGTCCCTAGATAATTACAGATATGCCATCAGATATTTTTGACTGTCCTGATTATTTACGGATTTGCCCCCAGACACCTTTTTCTGCTATTTTCTCTGCTGTCTTTGCCATGTGGGCAGTTTTTAGGGTTTCTTGTTTTGCTCATAACTTATTATCCGGGACTCCGATTCGAGCAAACTCAATTGCATTGGAATCGTGTCAGGATGACCTGTCCATTGGGACAAGTTTGGGCAGCTGTTCTGGGGTTTAGCAGAAAGTCAATTTCTGCTCCCCTCAAGTTTGACCGGCTCATAGATCCTTCATCCGGACTCCGATCTAGGCAAACTCAGTTGCGTCAGAATCGTATTGGAGCCCTCTATCCAATGACACAGGGGTAGGCATCTAGATCGGGTTTTAGCAGAAAGTCAACTTTCGGCTCTGCTCAAGTTTGACCGCCCGCAGAACCTTCATCCGGACTCCGATTCCTGCAAACTCAGTTGCGTTGGAACCGTGTCGAGATTCTCTATCCAATTGTATAGAACAAGGTACTTGGCACGGAATTCGAGGAAAAGTCAACTCTCGGCTCTTCCTTAAGTTTGACCGCCCGCAGAACCTTCATCCGGACTCCGATTCCTGCAAACTCAGTTGCGTTGGAACCGTGTCGAGATTCTCTATCCAATGAGATAAAGCAAGGTGGCCAAATTTTATTTGATCAAAAAGTCAACTTTTCACCCCTTAGGGTTTGACTTTCTGTCCAGGGTTTGCATTTCTGGCTTTTCCGGGAGCGCAAAAATGAGGTGCTTACACCTGGCATATCACTGAGATCAGGGCCAAGTCCACCTCGTCATCATCTCGTGGGAAAAGTAGCTGGTTGACCACCATCAGGGTCAAGGCATTAAACCTGGCTTCCTTATTCTCTCCCCTCAAGAGTTTCTCAGTCAAAAAGGACTTGGACAAGGTCAAAAGGGTGTCAGAATCCCCTAAGTCCTTCTTCCCTATGCCCAAGAAAGTAGAAGCCTCCTTCTTGTAGCTGGGCCTAAGAGGCGGGTTCACTACCTTCTCAACAAACCTCAAACCCAAGATGGTTTCAACCTCCTCAATGGTTGGGGTCATCTCATGGGTCCCAAAACGGAAAAGGTTGAGGTCGGGTACCCAATGGCCAATCATGGCTTCAATAATCTCCCACTTGAAGGGAACCTTCAGGATAAGTAGAATGTGGCCTAGATGGTTGGAATCCCATCTCCTCTCCTCATCCAGGGTCATAGAATTAACCCACCTGTTATAAAAAGAGTCCATGGGATTGTACATAGTAAGATTAGGTGGTTTTGATCTAAAAGGCTGTTTTGTAGGGGAGGCTGTGTGGACAGACAATGGCAAGGCAGAAGATGATCCGGATTCCATTAGATATGATGGGAGCAAGCTAGAACGCAAGGGGAGGAAGAAAAAGGCGAAAAAGGGGGTTTCTAAACTCAAAAACTCGTAAAAAATACGCAAATCCCGAGGCTGGTTGCATTTATAGCATCTTTTAATGTATCCGGTAACTCAGACCGGATATAAAAGGTTTTATTCATATCTGGTTAAGTATGCCGGATACAAAGGGGACCATGTGTATCCGGCATGTTATACCGGATACAAAGAACAATCAATGTATCCGGTCTGATATGCCGGATACAAAGAAAAACAGCAAAGGATGGAAAATCTGAATTTTTACCTGTTTTACCTGTGTACAAGTCATAATTGCATGAAATGGAAAAGAAAAGAAGTACAAGACAAGAGAGAATGAAAAAAAATTTTTTTTTATATATAAGTCTCGTTTGTACAAGTGATAATGAAAAAAAAAAAAACAGGAATCCTAATATACTACTCCTGTGGAGGATCTCCTCGGCGTCCTCGGCCACGTCCTCCTCTACGGCCTCTCCCCCGAGATGGTCGGCGCCTATAATAGGCCAAAAGTCGCTCCGCCATGTAGCGCGGTCTCCGACCCACAAAGGACTGAAGCTGGTACTCAATACAGTAATCCGATGTGTCGGGGGAAGGAACAGGGACAGAATCAGAAGAAGCCTCTGGTTCAGCAGGAATTGGCTCAACTAGACCCCCAGCCGTAGCAGTCTCCGCGCCCACAGATCCAAAAGGCCCAGCAGCATCAGAGGAAGGGCCAGGAGCAGAAATATCTGTGCCAAATGGAGATAAAGTCAGAAATAAAAACGTCAAAATGAACCAAAAAGGAAAAATTAAAGAAAACATACCAGGGATATCTATAGCAGGGACTGTGGGATCCGGCTCCACTGGGTCAGCAGCAGGGATTTCCTCCGGCTCAGGAACCATCGCTGGAGATGAAGGAGCAGCCGGGGCATCCGCAGCAGCAGCTGGGACGTCCACAGGATCAGTAGCCCGAGCGGGGGACGGGTTAGGAATGAGGAAATCATGCTCAAAGGCAGCACCATGATCCGGGACCGGGCCCTGCAAAAGTCAAACAGGAATATCAGAATAGCAGAATAGCAGAAACATGAAAGAGATGAAATTACAAGAAAACCATATACCTGTCTAGCCTGGAGCTCAGCAATCAAGGCCTCCAACTCCCTGATCCTAGCATCCCTCTGGGCCACGACCGCATCATGCTCAGCAATCATATCATAGATCGCGGCCCGCTGGCTCTCGAACCGGTCCCGGATAGTATTCAGCTCGTGTACCTGTGTAAGTGTGAAAACTCACACTTCCTTTATGGCAAATGTTTGACAAATTATGTCTTCTAATAATCTTCAAGATGTGCAGATTAAATAATGAAAATTCAGTGAATTTAGTAAAGAAGAAGAAGACGATTCCGCCACACAGCTACCACGCCGCTGGTAGCTCAAGGAAATGAAAGATTGTCTAAATAAAGCATCTCTTGTAAAGGCACTTGCGAGGAACAACGCCGCTGCCACTCCGCTGGCAGCGCATAAGTGAAACAGTGCTTTGAAAGTAAGGCACGTGCACTAGCGTCGTAAGGCGACTCCGACACGCCGCTGGTAGCGCAGAGCGAGATTGAAGATTATATGATCAGCTGTGCACATGCCGTGTTCTCTCCCGCTAGCAGCTCGCTGGCAGCGCGCCCTTAACTGATTCAACTTGTTCTGAGCGGGACTTGAGTTCGCTTCCAGCCGTCTACCCCGATCGTACCACGACGCCACCAACGCTCGACGCGATCTGAGTTTTCTCCTTTAAATAGACGTGCTGTAATTTTTAGTAATGACTTTTTTCTTTGGATCAATTTGATTTCGGATCTTGAGGTGTTCGAGATTCGATCAATTCTTCTTTAGAGAGTCGGTGATCGAGTGAGGGGGAGATCTGAGATAGATCACCTGGAATTGAAGGTTCAGGATTCTTCTTCAATTCGGAACTTCACCTGATCGTGTGATCGCCTGGATTGGTGATCGACTTGGTTAGATGCATAGGTGGATTCCTACTGCATTGGATCGTCTTAGTGGACTCTGAGGTGATTGTTGCGATCTGGATTGATCGTGTTCTGCAGCTTGTGGATTCAAACTGTGTTGCAGTTCGTGGATTCGAACTGTGGATCACTGTTGAGTGATTGTTTGCGATCTGGATTGATCGTGGTTTGCAGCTTGTGGATTCAAGCTGTGTTGCAGTTCGTGGATTCGAGCTGTGGATTGCTGTTGAGTGAGTTCAATTGTAAAGGTTAAGTGTGTGTTCCTTTGTAATTTTCTTTTCATTCAATAGTGGAAATTCGAAGGGTTAGTCGCCTCATATAGACTCGAGGTTTTTCCTGGATCTGGATTCAGCTTTCCTCGTATAATTCTCTGTGTGTATGTTTCTGCATTGTTAAATTCTTAATTGTTGTAGATCGTAGACCTATAGAGTAGTCCTCTACTCTTTCAATTGGTATCAGAGCCTATTCACTTTGAATTGCTATACAAAGTGTGATCTAGATCTATAGCATGGACTTTTGAAAAGAAGGAGGATCTGCCTCTTGACCTCCATTATTTGAAGGTAACAATTATTCTTACTGGAAAGGAAGAATGAGAGCTTACATGAAATCTATCGATGAGCGTGTCTGGCTCTCGGTATGTAATGGTTATCATCCACCTGAGATCACAACAGAAGGAGGTGTTGTGATCCCTAAACCTCATGATCAGTGGACTAAAGCTGAATCTGATCTATGTGGATGGAACAACAAGGCAATGAATGCCTTATTTTGTGCTATAAGTGTTGAGGAATTCAGGAGAATTTCCTCATGTGAAGTCGGTAAGGAAGCTTGGGACATTCTTGAGGTCATTCATGAAGGAACCTCAGCTATCAAGCTGTCTAGACTTCAAAGACTTACTACATCTTTCGAAACTCTATACATGAAAGATGATGAGTCTTTTGATGAATTTTATGCTAAACTCTCAGATATTGTTAATTCAAGTTTTAATCTTGGAGAAAAGATCTCTACATCTAAGGTTGTTAGAAAAATCTTACGATCTTTGCCTGAAAAATTCAGACCAAAAGTTACTGCCATTCAAGAGGCAAAAGATGTGGATACCATGAGAATTGAAGATCTGGTAGGATCTTTACAAACTTATGAGCTAGATCTGAATATTCCTAAAAGGAGTAAAGGAATAGCTCTAAAATCTGTAAATACTGAAGAATCAGATAATTCTGATGTAGATATGGATGAATTAGTTCTCTTAGCTAAAAAGTTTAAGAGAATGTTTAAAAAGAGACAATCTAATCCTTCATCATCCATGGACAGATCTAATAGGAGATCTGATAAGAAAATTTCTCATCTAAGAAAGGAGAAGAAATTTTCTCAGAATGATGAAGTTCAATGTTACAAATGTAGAGGATTTGGACATGTTGCCTCTGATTGTCCCTCAAAGGATAAAAAGAAAAAGACAAATTATCAGGTTACTTGGGATGACAGTAATACTGACAATTCTTCACAATCTGATGAGGATATTTCTGCTAATTTTACTGCTTTCAATTCCTTTTACTCATCTTCTTCTGGTAGTTCAATCTCTGGAATTGCAGGAGATAATAAAGTGACTTTATTAGATGATGAAGAAGAATTACAAGAAGCCTACAATCAGCTCTATAAGGAATTCAATAGAGCTTAGAAGAAAGTCAAGAAACTGAGTAAAAAATTGAAGGAATCAGAAACAGAGAAAAATAAAGCTCTTGCAGAAATAGATTCAATAAACAAGAAGTTACTTGAAAGACATGCCAAAGAAAATTCTCTGGTAACTTCTTTGACTGAAAAAACTGAAAAATTAAAAGAAAAGGAAGCTCAGATTTCTGCACTTCAAGGTAAAGTGATTGAACTTGAGAAAGTTTCAAATTCAATTAAATCTAATGCTTCAAATTCTTCTGCAGGAAATCACCAAATTGATGAGGAATCAACTTCAAAGGAAGTTCCTGAAAGCTCAAATTCTGCTGAAAAGAGAATGAGTGTAAGTAATCAAAATAAGGAATCTTCACAGAAAATTTCTGCTGGAGAAGTAAGACCAACAGGTAAATCTTCAACATCTGAGAAATCTAAATCTGTACAGTTTAGAAATATTGTCAAATCTGGAAATGTTGATTTTTTTGAACATAGGTTCATACCTGTGTGCCATCACTGCAATAAAAAGGGTCATATACGACCAAAGTGTTATGTTTTGCATGGTTTTCCTGAGGGATATTTTGACAATAAGAGGAAAGTAAATCAAAGTCAGTCCCTGGATTTACATAACAGATTTGATTCCCTGTTAAAATTGACTGAAACATTAAATAAGGAAGTCACAAATCTGTCAAAGAAACTTCCTTCAAAATCTCAAGTTGTTGATGAAGGTACTTCTCAGAAAACTCCTGAAAAACAGATTTGGGTTAGAAAAGATTCCTTAATTGCAAATGTGGTTCATATTGCTTTAAAAGTTCATGATGTCAACATGTGGTACTTGGATAGTGGTTGTTCAAGACATATGTGTGGAAATAAGTCTATGTTTAGTACTTTTGAAGAATATTTTGGTGGAAGTGTAACATTTGGTGATGGAAGCACTTCTCAAGTCAAAGGTAAAGGAACAGTAACTGGTCCTAATGGAGTTTGTCTAAAAAATGTTTTATTTGTATATGGTTATAGGCAAACTTAATCAGTATTAGCCAGTTATGTGATTCAAGGTTGTTTGTCAATTTTACCAGAAAAGAATGTAAAATTTTGGATAATTCTGGTAGAACTGTTCTTATAGGTGTAAGAACAAGTGACAGTTGTTATGGAATCATTGGAAACAATGAAAAATCTTTAAAATCTTCTGTATGTAATGAAATTGATTTGTGGCATAGAAGACTTGGTCACATTAACTATAGAGATTTGTCAAAAATCTCTAAGTCTGAATTGGTTAGAGGAATTTCCAAGTTTGGGAACAATAAAAAGAAAGGAATGTGTGGTCCTTGCAATCAAGGAAAGCAAATCAAAGCCACACACAAGAGAACCAACATTGTAGGAACCTCTAGACCATTAGAACTTATTCATATGGACTTGATGGGACCTACAAAGACTGAAAGTCTTGGAGGAAAGAGGTATATCTTTGTTGCTGTAGATGACTACAGTAGATACACCTGGGTAAATTTTCTAAGAGAAAAATCTGAATGTTTTGATTGTTTTAAACAATTGTGCTGTCAAATTCAAGTTGAAAAGAACTTGCAAATAGGGAGAATTGTTAGAATAAGATCTGATCATGGGACAGAATTTGAAAATCAGATGTTTTCCAAATTCTGTGAAGAACAAGGAATTAAACATGAATTTTCTGCTCCTAAGACTCCACAGCAAAATGGAGTTGTGGAAAGGAAAAACAGAGTTTTGCAAGAAATGGCTAGAACCATGATGATAGCCAAGAAAGTGTCAACAAAATTCTGGGCTGAAGCAATAAACACTGCCTGTTATATAAGTAACAGAGTTTATATCAGATCTGGGTGGAAACAAACTCCTTATGAAATTTGGAAAGGAAAACAGCCAAACTTGAAATATTTTAGAGTCTTTGGAAGTAAATGCTATATCCTAAGGGACAGAGAAAATCTAGGAAAATTTGATTCTAGAAGTGATAAAGGAATCTTTCTAGGATATTCTTCTTCTAGTAGAGCATACAGAGTTTTTAACTTGCAAAAATCTGTTGTAATGGAATCTATTAATGTGTTAATAGATGATGAAGGAACTGACTGTGAACTTTTGCAGGTTGTAGATGAAGAGGACAAAATCAGATATTCTTCCTCAAGCAATGAAGTTGTTCCTCTGACAAAAACTCTCAAAGATCACCCAACTGAGCAAATTGTTGGAAATATTTCAGATGGTGTAAGAACAAGACATCAATTACATAATGAGGTAAGATTTTTCTTATCTATCTCAATTTGAGCCAAAATCTTATAAAGATGCCTTGTTGGATGAATCCTGGTTAAATGCTATGCATGAAGAACTAAACCAATTTACTAGAAATAATGTATGGGAATTGGTTGAAAGACCCTCTGATCTGAATGTGATAGGAACCAAATGGATTTTTAAGAACAAATCTGATGAGAATGGGATAGTAACCAGAAATAAAGCTAGGCTTGTTGCTCAGGGATACACCCAAGTAGAAGGAATAGATTTTGATGAAACCTTTGCTCCTGTAGCTAGGTTAGAATCAATCAGATTACTTTTGTCTATTGCATGCTATTTGAAGTTTAAACTGTTTCAAATGGATGTTAAGAGTGCATTCTTGAATGGATATCTGAATGAAGAGGTCTATGTAGAGCAACCTAAAGGATTTGAGGACACAAATCATCCTAAATATGTTTATAAGCTGAACAAAGCCTTGTATGGACTCAAACAAGCTCCTAGAGCTTGGTATGAGAGACTCACCTCCTTTTTACTTGAATCTGGTTTTATGAGAGGAAATGTGGATAAAACTCTCTTTATTCAAAGAGAGTCCAAACATATTTTGATTGCTCAAATCTATGTTGATGACATAGTGTTTGGATCTACTTCTGAAAATCATGCTCACTCCTTCGGAGACTTAATGAAAAGTGAATTTGAGATGAGTATGATGGGTGAACTGAACTTTTTCTTAGGACTTCAGATTTATCAATCTCAACAAGGGATTTTTTTCTCTCAAGCAAAATATGCTAGAAATCTAGTCAAGAGATTCAGTTTAACTCATGCAAAACATGCTAGGACTCCTATGAGTACTAGCCTAAAGCTTGGAAAAGATGAATCTGGTAAGGATATAGACCCTACCTTGTACAGAGGGATGATTGGAAGTCTTCTGTACTTAACAGCAAGTAGACCTGATATAAGCTTTAGTGTTGGAGTTTGTGCTAGATATCAGGTTAACCCTAAAGAATCTCATCTAAATGTTGTGAAAAGGATAATAAAATATGTAAATGGAACTGTTGATCTGGGAATTTGGTTTTCCAAAGAAACAAACCCATATCTTACTGGATACACTGATGCTGATTGGGCTGGGTGTATGGATGATAGAAAAAGCACCTCTGGTGGTTGCTTTTATATGGGTAATAACCTCATTGCTTGGTTAAGCAAAAAGCAAAACTCAGTTTCACTTAGTACTGCTGAAGCAGAGTACATTGCTGCAGGAAGCAGTTGTACTCAACTAATTTGGATGGAACAAATGCTATCTGATTATGGTTTAGATCAGGACCAAATGATTCTCTTCTGTGACAATCAGAGTGCCATAAATATTTCCAAAAATCCTGTTCAACACTCAAGGACTAAACATATAGACATCAGGCATCACTTTATAAGAGAGTTAATTGAAGACAAAACTGTTATGATTGAATATATATCTACTGAAAAACAATTAGCTGATATTTTCACTAAACCTTTAGATCAGAACAGATTTGAAACTCTTAGGAAATCCCTAGGAGTATGCTCTCAAAACTGAAAATCAGGTTCTGTTTTGAGTTAATTTAGATGTAAAATGATTTACATGTCTGTTCAAAATGAATTTATGTCTTCTTGATACTAAAATCTTAATTCAGGAAGCTTGAGTCTATGCATATTGACAGAAATGTTGTGTTCTCAACTATAATTTTTGTCTTAAACACTTTTGTGTATTGAAGTTTATTGTGTGTTGAAGCTTGGGATTTATAGGCTATCACCTTTATGAAAAGAAAAGTTTTGGAAATGGCTGCCATAGAGATTAAGTGAAAGCCATTGTAATTCTCAAAAAGAAAAAGAGAAAGAAGGTATATTCTTGGAATGAACTGTAAACTCAGGTTTTTTAGGGTCAATGCCTTCTACAAAAAGAAAAAAAAAGGAGATCAGAAAAGGCTACCTATCTCTGATGTGCGAAAGCCACCAAAATGAAGTTTGGGGTATGTCTATACTTTCCAAGTATGATTACACTAAAATAGCTTTCCATATGCAAAATGTGTGAAAGTCAAAAATATTTCACACACTACACAAGCAATGTTTCATGAATATGCATGTGTGCTCAATATCTTGAAGAAAATTTATAGTATGAGAAACCATGAAGGAAATTTTGGTCATCGATATGAAATGTGTAACATCTAAATTAACCTTGATAGGTTCTTCATGATCAGTTTTGTGATAAGTACTTCTTAGATTGAATAAAAGTTATTATCTGGATGATTTTTAGTTTAGTTAAAATCTTAGCTTTGTGTTTAGATGTATGAGTGTTTCATGAAAAATGGTTCAAACTCTTTTTATAAATTTTTGCCTTGTGAGTGTGTTTTTTCTTGTTTGTGCATGTGCACCTTCTACGTCGCTAGAAGCGTGCTGGTAGCCTTCTCTCTTCTGCATGCTTTGGCACCTGCCCTGTTAAGCGTTGCCGGAGGCACGCTGGCAGCGTGTCCTTTTTGTCTATAAAAAGGTGAAATCTGTTTCATTTTTTTACCTCGTTTTTTTACCTGCGGCTCTCTTCGCTCCTCGCGTCGTGGTCTATCTTGCCTTCGTGCTTACCTTCAGTCAACCTTGTCCACTGTTCAGGTAAAATTTTTTTTTTCTATCTTCGTCTTGCTTCTTCATTTTTTCTTCTTCCTTTTTCAGTGTTCTTCTCTCGTTCTTCCAAGTTAGGGTTTGGTAGATTGTTCTGCCATTAGGGCTTTGTCTAGCTTTGCTTGTGTTTTTCTCTTTCGTCTATTTCTTTCTGTTTTTTTCCATCATGCCTCCCAAGAAGAAGTCTCGAACTGATTCTCCTTCCACCTCTTCTCCACTTGTAAGATCCTCACCGGTTGTATCTTCTCCACCAGTGAGACCCCCTTCCCCTTCTCATTCCTCTGAACCATTCCTTGGGAATGGTTTATCTGATTTTAATGAGTTCTTCAAGCACAGGCCACTCCTTTTGGAAAGGGCCATTAAGCTTGATTCATTTTCTGAATCTCCTCTCTACTCATTGTTTTCGGACAATGGTTGGAAAAAATTTGCTTTGATCAATGGTTTTGCATATCCTGACCTGGTTCTAGAATTCTATTCGAACCTTCACCATCTTCATCTGGCCAATCAAGGCTTTGTCAAAGCCTATGTCCGGGGCATCTCTTTCGACTTCTCGAAAGAGCTTATCTCATCTCTTCTAGAATTGCCCATTGTTGATTCTCCCTCCTTTGATTTCTTTGATTCTCACTCTAATCCTCCCATGGAGTCAATCATTTCTTCTATGATTGTTCAGGGTGCTCCTACCTCCATAAAAAATAAGCCCAACTATCTGCCTCATGGCTCTCTTCAAGATCTTCTTAGGATCTTGAATTTGTTTATCTGTGCCTCTCTTGTTCCCTCAGATCATCATTCTGAGATTTCTCACTCTAGAGTTAGACTTCTTCATGCTATCTGGAACAGAAACAGTGTCTGTCTTCCGTCCATCATTTTCAATCAAATCCTTCAGTCTCGGAATTTAAAATCCAAGACTGCTGCTCTTCCATTTGGGATTTTCATCTCTTTCATGTGCATTCATCAGGGGATCTTACCTGATCCTGTTGAATTAATCATTCATCCCAAACCTCCTATTGATGCCTCCACCCTCACCCGAAGCAAACGAGCAAATCCTTTTCGGTTGGTTTCTTCTTCGGAGCCTTCTTCTTCTCCCTCCTCTTTGTCCAGTTTTGATGCTACGGCAATCCTGGACAAATTGAATTCCATGCAAGCCTCTCAGGAGGCTTTCAATTCTGAGGTTAGGGCTCACATGCTCATGATGAGCATGTTCAAATCAGAGACCCAGGAGAAGCTGGAGAAGCTTGCAAAGGATGTTGACTTTGCTTGTGGCGAGGTACAAAGGGATGTTGCTGCTCAACAACGAATGCAAAACGAAGCTGATCATTTTTTGAGCAGCATTCGAAGAAGTCAACTGGAGATGGATCACAAACTCTGTTGGCTGCACTCTCGGTCCCAAGACGCGTACAAGCATTACTCAAGGACTTGGGAACCAAAACCACCTTCCAGAAAGGGGGAGTTTTTTGGATGATGATTCTGCTGTGATTCTGCTGGGTTGTTGCTGCTTGCTACTTGTTGTTATTTTTTTCTTCTTTATGTTGTTGTTATGTTGTTTTTAGTAGTTTCTGAAAGTTGGTTTGTGGGGGAGTTTTCTGTGGGTTTGTAAAGGAAGTTTTCTGTTGGTTGGATATATGTATATATGTTGGAACAATGGATATTTTTTTTGAATGAATGAAATTCTGGATTCTCCCAAATCATTGTGTCTCTCTTATCAGTGTGGTTTTAAATTCTTAAATGGAAATCAATATTAACTGAGGCTGATATTAAACACTGGTTTAAGGTTGTTGTCAGGCATTTGCCAAGGGGGAGATTGTAAGTGTGAAAACTCACACTTCCTTTATGGCAAATTTTTGACAAATTATGTCTTCTAATAATCTTCAAGATGTGCAGATTAAATAATGAAAATTCAGTGAATTTAGTAAAGAAGAAGAAGACGATGCTGCCACACAGCTACCACGCCGCTGGTAGCTCAAGGAAATGAAAGATTGTCTAAATGAAGCATCTCTTGTAAAGGCACTTGCGAGGAACAATGCCGCTGCCACTCCGCTGGCAGCGCATAAGTGAAACAGTGCTTTGAAAGTAAGGCACGTGCACTAGCGTCGTAAGGCGACGCCGACACGCCGCTGGTAGCGCAGAGCGAGATTGAAGATTATATGATCAG
The DNA here is from genome assembly GCA_947561395.2 of Buxus sempervirens. Lineage (NCBI taxonomy): Eukaryota > Viridiplantae > Streptophyta > Magnoliopsida > Buxales > Buxaceae > Buxus > Buxus sempervirens. The sequence continues at coordinate 22,576,051 of OX387185.1, read as the reverse complement.
CTGTGCACATGCCGCGTTCTCTCCCGCTAGCAGCTCGCTGGCAGCGTGCCCTTAACTAATTCAACTTGTTCTGAGCGGGACTTGAGTTCGCTTCCAGCCGTCTACCCCGATCGCACCACGACGCCACCAACGCTCGACGCGATCTGAGTTTTCTCCTTTAAATAGACGTGCTGTAATTTTTAGTAATGACTTTTTTCTTTGGATCAATTTGATTTCGGATCTTGAGGTGTTCGAGATTTGATCAATTCTTCTTTAGAGAGTCGGTGATCGAGTGAGGGGGAGATCTGAGATAGATCACCTGGAATTGAAGGTTCAGGATTCTTCTTCAATTCGGAACTTCACCTGATCGTGTGATCGCCTGGATTGGTGATCGACTTTGTTAGATGCATAGGTGGATTCCTACTGCATTGGATCGTCTCAGTGGACTCTGAGGTGATTGTTGCGATCTGGATTGATCGTGTTCTGCAGCTTGTGGATTCAAACTGTGTTGCAGTTCGTGGATTCGAACTGTGGATCACTGTTGAGTGATTGTTTGCGATCTGGATTGATCGTGGTTTGCAGCTTGTGGATTCAAGCTGTGTTGCAGTTCGTGGATTCGAGCTGTGGATTGCTGTTGAGTGAGTTCAATTGTAAAGGTTAAGTGTGTGCTCCTTTGTAATTGTCTTTTCATTCAATAGTGGAAATTCGAAGGGTTAGTCGCCTCATATAGACTCGAGGTTTTTCCTGGATCTGGATTCAGCTTTCCTCATATAATTCTCTGTGTGTATATATGTTTCCGCATTGTTAAATTCTTAATTGTTGTAGATCGTGGACCTATAGAGTAGTCCTCTACTCTTTCAACCTGCCAACAAGAACAGAATTGGGGTCAGAAATACAGAAGGGAAGAAAAGTGGATGAAAATATGAAGATTACGAGACTCACCGTGTCCTCATGGATCCGGATACAGATCCCGCCAATCTCGGTCACCCCCGCACGAGTGGGTCGATCCATCAAGCACCCAATGGATACTCTCTGGATCCACTCGTCGTAATCCCCAGCTACTATGAGCCCCTCCGCATCCTGGAAATGATCAAACTGATCAACATCAAAACCTGGTAGGAGCGTGTCGGGACCCACAGGAGGAGGAGGAACGGGGATACGAAGTGCGCCGGTGTGCTGATAGTACAGGCGCTCTCCCAAGTACATCACCCTACCAAGCCTCCCAAGGAAGCACTGGTAGGGCTGACGTCGCCGATCTCTATCAAAAGCATCCTGTACTATCATCTCACGGGCCACTCCGACATCCACGTCATCAAAGCGTGCCAGGAGGAGCTGCAAAGAAGAAAAATAGTCAGATACAGTCAAGGTGCAGGAAAAGAAACAAAAGGAAAAAGGCAAAGAATTTACATCAGATCATCGGGCACGGTCCAAGTGAACCCGAGCAGTGCGAGGCTGACTCCTATCAGCATCTCGGACCTGGGCCGACCAGCGTAAAGCAACAGGGAAATCCGCGACCCCTGGTACCGGGGATGGGCGGAAGAAGGTCATATAGGTGTACATAAACACCTAGCAAAAGAAAATCAGTCAGAGATAAAGAGGATAAAAGCCTAAGGAAGTAAACCAGACAGATGAATTCAATACCTGTAGAATCTGCCAGAAAAACCGGCTGCTGACTCCATCGCCTCTCGGGGATGCCAGGCCTCGAACCGCTCGGCACAACCCTGCTAGGATGGTCCCATAGATAAGTCGACCCCGTGCTAGCTGGCGAGTCTGATGAAAATCTCGCAGAGCATCCAAGAAGAGCCGGCTGACACTAGTAGTATCCTCCGAGAAGAAGCAACTCCCGAGCATGAGCAGGAATACGTGTCGGAAGATAGGAATAAAAGCTGCATCCTCCACAGCAACAGTCTCGTGCCTCCCCTCATAATATAGAGCCAGGCTCTCCCGCAACCAACTAATAGAGAGGCGACCACTCCGCCCATCCCAAGCAACATGAGGCAGGTCCTGATATCCCAGAAGGAGGCCGATGTCCTCCGCAGAAGGCCGATCCAAGACGATGGTCCGCCCCGTCAAAGGAATACCGGTGATCATTACAAAATCAGAGGGGCGGATCCCTAGCTCCACGTCGGGTAGATGAAATGACTGCGTCTCCAGAAAATATCTCTCCATCATGGCGAAGATGAGTGGACGATCGGCTCTGAACGGTGGGATGCTAAGGAAGTGATCCAAGTGGCACCTCCCGAACTCGCGTCTGAGTGCCGGAGAAAGAGACTGGGCTAACTCGCTGAATCTCCCCCAACTGCCTCGCAAATGGGAAGAATGGTAAGGAAGCGGCACATCGGCCCTGATGCACATAGAAGAGTGGCTATCCAAGCCACTGAGAAGCTCTGTATCATGAACATATGCTCTCAGCTCCTCAGAGACCCCTGACAAGGCTACGACAACACCATCCTGAGCCGCACCTCTAGCTCTGCCTCGGCCTCTGCCACGGCCTCTCTCGCCCTCAAGGGCCTGATCCTGAACTCTGCCTCGGCCCCTGCCTCGACCCCGAGCAGGAGCAACAATGGGCTAAAATTCAAAGGAAAAGTGTGAAGATTGGTATGGGAAGAGAATAGGAGGAGGAAGAGAAGAACTTGAAAGCCTACCTCAGCAGAGCTCTCCCTAGAGACATCTAGCGGCTCCGACAGGGTGGTGCTGGAACTCGCCTCTGCCCGAGCCCGCAAAGTGGAGGGCTGATCAGCAGAGTCAGCCTCCTCTCGGACACTGGAACGACTCCTAGCCATCTACATGCATCAAGGAAGTGTCCTATGAGATTCAGTATCCTACTTTGCTTTTGATCTAAATTCAGTTCAAATTTGCCGAGAATCCTACTTTGCTTTTTATCAAGATTCAGTTCAAATTTGTTAGGAATACTACTTTGCTCTTGGTCTAGGTTCAATTCAAATTTATTAGGACCTTGGTCTCTTCAAAGCTAGGAATTCTGACTTAAATCTTGTTATTTGTTTCAGTTCAAATGTTTCTGGAAAAGATTCAAGACAAATACAGAAGTTGTAATGTACAGTTCTCCGGAACCAAGCTAGTCCCAGAAATCATCAAGAATTACCAAGGGAAATACAATGCATGATCTGAGAAAAGTTTGTCACAAACAATGGTCGAGCATACTCAATGTATGAAGAAAATACCAATTGCAGAAAAAAAGAAAGAGGAAATGCTATATGGTCGGTAGAAATCCTTCAACACCGACAAGATTTACTCATACAATCCAGCAGAGGATCACCACTAACAGGTAATCCAAATCAAGAATTGACCATCAAGTCCAAAAAAAGCCAATGTGAATGGCAATACTATATCAGAAATTCAGAAAAACATCAAGGTGATCATGCAAGTAAGAATCATAGCAAATCAGAATCATGGTTTGTTCAAAACAATCATGGCAATAGCATGGATCATCAGCAATTACAAATTCCAGCTCAAGCTTGGCAATGAAGGAACAAATTTGCTACTCAATTTTCGGCAAGAACAGTAGAGGAATGAGCAATTGTTTACAAAAGAACCAAATCAGCAATCTATCATGCAATTAAGAAAAATCGAATCCCAAGTCATGCAAATAATTCTTGTTGGGATGAAATTTCGGGTGAGTTAAGAACACCTACTTGAAAATTGCCGAAGGAAATGCTCACTGCCGCTGTGGGAGACAGAAATTGAGGAGCAGGAAGCTTAAGGGATCTTGGCACCAAGACGTTGGCTAATGGAGTTGCTGCCGCCGGAGAATCGCCGGAACTTGGGCAAAGGTATCAAGCAAAATCGATTGGAAGCGATCGAAAATCCGAAAATTCCAAGCTAGGGCTCGATCGCAACAATGAAGATGTGTCGCCGGCGTCAACAGGTGTCGTCGGAGCTCAATGACTCGTCGGAAATGGCCGGAGAAGAAAGGAGGATCGTCGGTCGTCTAAGAACAAAAGAAATGTAGCCGGTCTGAGTAAACGGAGGAGAAAAGAAGAGGAAAAGTCGCGGCCGCGCGCGACTTTTATAAGCAAGTGTATCCGGTGAATCAGGCCGGATACACGCAAGGCCATTCGTATCCGGTATGTTATACCGGATACAAAAAAGAAAAAAAAAAGAAAAAAAAGGAAAAAAGAGAAAAAGAAATGGAAAAAAAGGAAAAAAAAAGGAAAAAAGAAAAAAAAGGGAAAAAAGGAAAAAGAAAAAAAAAGGGAAAAAGAAAAAAAGAGAGCAAAAAATGCGCTGCAAAGTTCATTATTTTCACAAAAATTCTATTTTTGCCTTAAAATCCACCTCACAGCCACGAGAGCTCAGTGGAATTTAAGACAACTCTGGGAAATGTGTTGGCCAAAAAGGAAGATATCCACTTAATTTTTTCAACTTGGTTTGATAAAAAAATCAGTTTTCAAGAAATCCTATTTTTGGGCTTAAAATCCACTTCACAACCACAAGAGCTCAGTGGAATTTAAGAACTCTTGGAGAGATGCCCCCTTAAAGTTAGGGCTTTTTGGCAAATCTTCACTCAAAAATTGTTTTTTATAAAATTGAATTGAATCAAGCAAATCATGCTTAAGGGAGTGCAATTTGGGCTTGTCTAATCTTTGCAGCTCACTGATTCGCAGCTCCCGCAAAGGGGGGCAATTGTAGACACCCCAAATTGCACTGTCAAAATGATCAATAATCATCAAAAATCATTATCTCCTTGAAAGCCAGCACAAAAATTGAAGAAAATAAGTTTTTACCTGTATCCGTCAACTCAGGCCGGATACAAGTACTCCTCTTTGTATCCGGTGGAACATACCGGATACAAGCAATCCTTAGTATATCCGGCATTATATACCGGATACCTTAAGGCCCTTGTGTATCCGGTCTGATATACCGGATACATAAGTTTTGCTCAAAATTAGGGTTTTCCGAGAGCTTTTCACTTTTACCATCATATCCCTCATTAAATGAGTGGAAATCTCGGAAATGGCCTTAGGGTTAAGATTGGTGGGCTATAGACATTATGTTGTGTCTACCATTCTCACCAACCCTAACCCTAGCCTTTGCCTATAAATAGGAGGCTCCTCCTCAAGCAAATGGCCATTAACTCTTGCCTTGAATTCTCGCCAAGAAGAGCTCCAAGAGAAGAAGGAAACCGCTGCGGAAGTGCTTCCAGAACCCAGGTAAGCCTCAAACCTCTTTTTAATTTTTGTCTTTACATTTCTAGATCTAGATCTCTTCTTCTACCTTTCTGTAGAATAAGGCCTTGATCTGTGTGTGAAAACCCTTCCCTGGCTCAAAGTATCTCAAGACTCCCCCTAGCCGTAAAACGTGAAGGCGGGATCTAGGAGAAACGAGACTGGGGATTGACCCTAGTGCTAGAACCTATGTAGCATAAAGCCTTTTGAATGATTGAAAACCGTTTCATATTCAAAGTACCCCATGACTATCTTGAAGAACCGTGTTTAACGGGGAGAGAGAACAAAGGGAAACGATAATGGAACGGAACCCTAGGTTGTTTTTTTAGAACCCCATTTTTATTGATATACATGCTTGATATCTTTGCTATGCTATTGGAATGGTTTTCACACTTACACATACATAGCACATGATTTTGTCGGGACAAGCTCATATGTTGGGTTTATTGCATTTATTGTCATAAATCTGAAATAAATGGCCTCAATCAATTCTGGAATGTTTTGAAATGATTTTTAAAGGTTTTGTATTCATCTTGCACGAATTGCATACACTTTATCACAGTTTTGAGTTGGTTTTGTTCAAAAAAGGCCTAACTTGACAGTAACTATACCCCAACTTCGGACACTCATAACTTCATCGTCCGGATGAATTTTGGAGTGATTCTAGAACCATGGGAAAGGTGAGACTGTCTCGTTTATGCCTACCAAATTTCATTAATTTCTATCAAGTGGATTTTTGACACCTCTCTGTCGAAGTTGATTGGACAGTTCAGGTTTAAATACGGAACTTGTCACTTCGACGGAGCGCCATGTGTTTGTTTTAAGTTTGATTCGAGTGATTTTTGTTTCTGGTAACTCCTTTATGAGTCTATTTTTAAATCCAATTGATTTCATAATTTTTTGATTTAAATTGTGTCCTAGAGAGCAGATTTACTCAGAACTGCTCAACAGCACTTTTTTGGGTCAATCTGTGATCCTCGGGGCCTGTTTGGGAAGTCACCCAAGTCACATCCGAATGAGTTTTTGTATGAGGCTAGTTTCTTTTGAAATATGGCCATACAGACTTCATTGACACCAAATTTCACGGATTTCTATGAAGTAGAATTTTCTAGGTGATTTTCCAAACTTGCCTACTTGCCACTTTTGATTTTCCCCAGCAGCAACTTTAAAGGAGCATAACTCCTAGGATTTCACCCGGAATTACTTGAAATTTTGCATGAGACTATTGTTTACCCTAATCTTTCAAATGGATTTGGTTTGATTTAATTTAAAATTGGATTTGATTAATTTCAAGAGAAATGGCTTTACCTTTTACCAAATTTCCCGGATTTGCCTCAACTTGGTTTTGTGCAACTTTTGCTGTGATATTCCAGAAGTGATATTAACATAAAACAAGATCTAGAATTCATTTGGATTTTCATGTGAAGATATCATATATTCGTCCTTTTTCAAGGTTTTCATGATTTTTTAGCAAGCTTTCTATTTTCTTTTAGCATGAATAACACTTGGCAACCACCTTGTGTGGGTGAATGGGGGTGCCTAACACCTTCCCCCGTTCATAATCTAATCCCCTTACCCATCTCTGGATTTGATTTTCAAGTAGGGTTATTTTTACTCTAGAATTTGCCTTTTAGCACTTTTTATCTCTTTTTGCTTGTTTTTAATTCTTTTGGTGTCCATTCACAACCTAAACAAATGGATGGTGGCGACTATCCCAATTTTATGTCGAGCCCCGTGTGTTGACGGAGGGGAAATCATCCCGGTGATTTTTCCCATGTCTCACACTAAGAGGAAAGAGAGAGAAAAAAAAAGTGCCTAAACCAACTAAGGTCAAGGCTGGCTTTAGCATCATGTCTTTGAGAAAGGATGAGAGGCCATCCTTCATGCATCCCCGAATCAAGAATCGCTAGTCAAACACTTCGGGTTTGTTCGTGTTATTCAAATACCCATGTTGTGTCTAGCCACCCCACACTGGGGCAGAGCCAAAAATAATAAGAACAAAAGGATGAAAAAAATTCCTAAACTAAATTTGCATCTAATATTTAAACCTAGTTGTCACAATTTCTGCAGAATGATGAAAGGCCATCCTTGCTTTAATCTGTCAAGTCTTCAAAATAGAATCCCTAGTCAAATCAGTTAAGCCTATTTTCTTTCTTCTAACTCATTGAGTCATGAGCCCTAAATACAGTGCTTGGTATGAAAGAAGAAAAGAAGAAAGGACATGGATGTGAAAAAAATGAAGCTAAAAGAAAAGAAAACATAAAGCACACTAGGGCATACCAATCAAGGCAAACACCCAAACCAAAGGAGAGAAAATGCCAATGAAAAGGCGAAGGTCAGAAAAGTCCTAAAAAGAAAATGAAAGAAAATGGAAAAGGCATTGACAAGGCCCAAGCAGTCAAGAAAAAGGGCAAAACATGACTCAACCCATTTGTAAAACTTTGAGCCATCTTCCCTTTCTTTCAAAGACTAACACCTCAGACTTTGTTTTGTCCCATAAGAAAGTCCCTCTTGATTGCAGAAAATGTGACATTTGGATATATGCAGATCAGTGATGAAGGAATTCAAAAGAAGAATCAGCTTAAGCAAGACACAAACTATTAACCTAAAAAAAACACAAAAACTTGAGACTTATATCCCATCATTTCTTAGACTCAAAACTCAGCCAATGTTTCGTCCTATTTTTAAAAACCTCTCGGATCTAAGGGACATGATGCATGAAAGTGAGTATAAACCCTCGAATTGGGATAGGCACTAACCCAAGGGATAAAAAGAAAAAGGAAAGCTCAATTGCAAAATCTTGAAACCACCTAAGACTGGATCAAAGTGAGAAAAATCAAAACTGGGCCTGGGAAAGTATTCCTTGAGATGTTCCTCATTTTAAGCCATTGTAGAACATCTGAGAGCCAATGACGGCACAAGTCAAGAGAAAGCGTGTCAGGCACATTGTCCCGAAACACCTCAAGCTAATAAGGCAATTTACCATGGTCATTGGTCTTGCCTTTCCATTTTAAGCACTTGCACAAAGTTTTTAAGAAAAAGTTTTTTGAGAATTAAAATTTGTTTTCATTTCATTCCTGTACACTCGTACACAAGTGCTACTATCTTGATAAATTTTCAGGCCCATGCGAGGCGGGAAATCAAGTGGTTCTAATACTGGAGCTAAAAACAAAAAGGAGCAAACGGGCAAAGGGAAATAGAAGCAAAGGGAATCCGCCACAAAGAAGATGAGTACACTCAAAGGACACATGAGCTTCTCATCCAAAACCCCACCAGAGAATGCCAAAAAGAAAGCGAGAGAGGTGAAACCTTCCTCTATAAATCCCCAGTGGAGAATCATCAAGGACAATAAAGCTCAGGCAAGCTAAAGAACAAGAGGAGAAGACGTGTTTTGAAGACACAAAGGGCAGAGAAGGCCCTCGTGTAATTTTCATTTTCCCACTTTTGTATTATAGGATTTGAACCAGGATTCAAAGCTCTTCAGTGTGCTGCACAGCAGTTACTCTTAAACCCTTTAGAAGCCAAATAGAGTTGAGGGGTAGTGCACCTACATGGGGGATAAAAAAGAAGAAGTCTGAAAGGGTAAAAGAAGAAGTCAAAAATCAAATGCAGCTAAAAGCATTAATGGAACAAACAAGAGGAAAAGGACATTATTGAAGCACTTTTGCATCAACGCCGAAACAAGTCAATGAGTCTAAGTCCAACCCATCTTTTTCAATTTAAACTAAAAAATGGAACAATTCCAAACGCCCCATGGCAAGGAAACTCCTTAGAACTTGGAAGAGAGCCAAAGCAACAAGGAGCTTGCACCGGCACTTCCACATTTTTTTGAAAACATTAAAGGACTTGACTCATCGGTTATATCAACAGAAATGCAAAGTGCAAAAACAGGGTTCTTTTTATTCTTTGTCGTTCATCAACAAGGTGACTCTGACAAAGAGGGGCAGCTGTCAACACCCCATTTTTGCACCATAAAATTACCCAAGATGCATATCTTGAACCGGAACATATGTGGGCACGTAAATCCAAGTTTTTAGAGTGGACCCATCTTTTTTAAATAATAAGCCTTTAATAAAGAGAATTCTGAGCCAATTCCAATGCACCAAACTGTGCTCAAATCGGATCTCAAATGGCTAAGTTATGGATAAAAGAAATAAATGGTAGTTTGGGGATTTCTGATAAAACCAGAATGGGGTGCCACATGGCAGCCACGTGTATGCCATGGTGGCTGCCATGTAACCAATGTTAATTAAAAATTTTGGGTTTCTTTTAGTAAATAAGATAAGTATCTTAATGGGGTTTTTTTATGCAAATAAATAAAAATTTAATGACAAATTTAATAGAAGCTTTGAGATTTAAAGAAAATAAAAAAAAATAAACAAAGAGAAATGAGTTGGACGAATTTGTCCAACTCATGTTCTCTTGGGATTTTGAGACTAAGCCTAAAAATATATTGGACAAATTTGACCGACTAATGAGACTTTGAGACCTTCCAAAAGATTTTACTTTTAACAAATGTTGGTTTTGTGAGTTCATATACCTGTATTTGAGTGATATGAAGGTATTTTGTGCATCGATGGAGTCGATACATATTCGAAAGATATTGGCCCGTTGAAACCTGGAGTTTTGGACATATGACTTGGTGCATTCTGTTTTGGTTTTGGGTCACTGGTGTGACAAGGCTGGTGCCTGTTTTATTATTTTCCCCATGGGCGGATTTGGTGATACAGATAAGGTTCTATATTTGGTGGGTGTTATTGAGAAGTATGTCCATTACCCTGGTTGGTTTTTCTCACTGTTGAGTGGGCTTAGCAGTTATATGGATCCATAGAATAGCTAGTAAGTGAAATGTGTATTAGAGGGGTTTGAATTATGTGTCTGAGGCATTCCATCATCTTGAGGATGGTACCGCTCATGGATTGGTCGGTCGCTACGTTACCCACTCCTGGATTGGTTGGGCCGTACATGCTAACTCATAGTTGGGTTCTTCCATTGGTGTTGAATAGCCAGACTACAAGGCAGCTGGTCCATCGTAATTCAGTTAAGTAGCATATTGGCACATGTCTACTCTCTTTTTCTGGTATACTATTTCATGAGTCCCATGAGGTGTACAAATTGTATTTCATTGTTGTCTTGAATCTTATTGTGATTATTCAGATTAAGCGTTGCATATTTTATTGTGGTCAACTATTTGCATGACTGCTTACTGAGATGTTTCTCACATTATCGTTTTATCGGTTTTGTTTTCAGATATTCTTGGAGAGGATGTTGCTGGGGTAGAGACTCCGAGGGATTACTGTGATTACCAGGAAGAAAACTATTTCATTCCTGTGTAGGTCCAAGAGGACTTGGAGAGATATTTAGATTTATTTTCTTAGGAATTAACTTTAGTATTTTATTTGAGGATTTTGATGTTATTTGAAGGATTATTAGTATCTTTATTCCACACCCTTGGTGGATGTTATTTATGTTATTTAGTTGAACCATTTCCAAACTTTATAGATGAAATGATAATAGATTATTTTTGTGGTTTAATTCCGCGTTTTCTGAAAAATGTTTTTATTTCCGCACTCTGATATAATAAATGAAATTGTTTAAGTCTGGAATAGTTGTATTGGGCCATTTTCCCTAACGAACCAGATTTGGGTTTATGTGTTTAAATAAACCTGGATCCGGGGCGTTACAGTGTTCATATTATTAAATTAATGTTTAGAAAACTAATGAGTGATTTTGGCATGTTTAACTATAATATTGTGTTTTCAAGGCTTGGATTGTGTCTTCTATTTATTTCCAGATGTGGTCCATTTCTTACATTTGATGTTATATCTCTGGACATTTGCATATGGTTTCATTAATGAATTGGCAGAAGTATTGAAGACCTCTGTGTACCTCTGGAATGCCCCATGTATCTTGGGAAGATATGATTTTAGTTAATTTTCCTCTCTTATGTATCTTGAGATGAGCTGTTAATTGAGGATTTTAGAACTTATAGTATTATTAAGTTATTATGAGTTTTTGGATGTGTGTTGTGTCTAGCAGGCTTAGCTCTTACATGGATGCATAGAGTAGCTAGTAAATGAAATTGTTTTCTGCAGTTTCTTATTCTATGTCATAGGCATCCCGTCATCTCGAGGGTGGTACCACTCCTGGATAGGTCGGTCGCTATGTTACCCACTCCTAGATAGGTTGGGTCGTACGTTCTAACCCATTTTGGTTATTGGTTATTGGTTGTTGGTGGGTTCTTCTGTTGGTGTTGAATAGCTAGACTGCAAGGCGGCTGGTCCACTTGTAATTCGGTAAGGTAGCATATTGGCACATGTCTGTAGAACTTTGTTTACGATTCCATTAGTCCTGTGATGTCACAGATGTGGTATGCCGTTTGCCGTTATTTCTATATTATCATTTTTCTAATTGTTGTTTTGGTTTAATCGTACACCTCATGACTTATTTTATATAAACATTGACTGATTTCATGCATGCACCTTGCTACTTGTTGAGATTTATTCTCATTCCGGTTTCTCCCATTTTCAAGTACTCTTGGCGAGGATGACAAGCTTGGGCTAGTATGTAAAGGGGTAGTCAGTTCAGTTGTAAAATTAGTTTCATGAGATTAAGAATATTGTAATTGTTAAAGATTAGTTGTTAGTAGATATTATTTCTTGTTTCCGCATAGAACTCGGATGATGAAATTAATAAAGGCTTAAATGGATTCAGATTTTTAGTTGCTTTTGTTACTTACCACAACACCTCGGGCTTTGGGAAATGGACCTGGAACCGGGGCGTTACACCAACCATATGCACATCCTTGCCTGGTAGCTCGCCCAGGTCTCTCACCCCACCCACATCACAGCCACCCACTCAGACAACCAGGATGTCACATACTCCCCTCTATGGGACAACGCGTCCTCGCGTTGGGCTGAACCCCAACACTTTTCGGTCGGGGCAGTCTCTGATACCATTTGTAACGACCCAACCTAGCGAGGTATTGTCTGTTTTGGGTCTCAGCCCGCATGGTTTTGTCCTCAAAAGGCGCCTCACTAGTTAGAGTGTTCTCCCTGACTCTTATACCATACCAGGTATTCATCCGTTTCCAATGTGGGATCGCGATATCACAGTGTTGCTCTACACCGGGGTGAAGATACAAATACCAATAAACCAAAACACAGAGGCCAATTTCATGTGGTTCACTTTAATTGGGTAATTCAGCATGCCAAAGCGACATCCACACCTCCATGTACACAGTCCAGTCTAATCATAGTCCCGGCACTCTGAAATGACATCCTCCTCTAAGGACCCACCATCCAATGTCGGCCTACTCCGGGTATCGACACTGAGAACCCGGCCTACCTAGGATACATGCTGCTCTACACCGGTCGTGGCAACACTCCATGGCCATGCAATTACAGCAATAAAGTCAACACATCACATTACTAAGCTTAGACTCTGGATCCAGGACAAGCTAGACCTTAAATAAAAATCAACTTAGCAACTCAACTCAATGTGTAATCCACCATGTAAAACCGACATCTCATGCCACCACGGTAAAACACAAATAGTATTTCTCATGGGTCATTCAGGACCAGCTCGCTCCATCGTGGAGTCTTCAAAGTACATTCTCAAAAACATTTCCCAGAACAGAATAATATATGATTCTAAATCGGCCACCGATATACAACAACATTCATGTAAATCATTTCTGGAGTGTACCATACATTCAAAGATAAACTAGTACAATAGCATAGATAAATTCCCAGCAAAATAAATATTGTTCAGAACTAAAATTTCAGAAATAAAACACATTAGATGATAACCAAAATAAGTATCAGAAAACTTTGGTTTAACTTAAATCAGCAACCAGTCCTTAGGTTCTCAATTCCCTAATGAGGAGTTTTCAAAAATAATTTATAACCCAAAAGCCAATATTAACAATTTTTGTAAACAAAATTCTCAAGAAAATCTTTTTTTATAAATTCTGTCCAGCATACTAAAGTTGAATAAAACTCAGATAAATCAGTGTCACAAAATTTAAAATCTTAAGATTAAACTTGGTTATACATAAATCAACAAACAATCAAAAGTACAGACCAAAACTTATATTAGTACAGGTGGAGATTTCCTAACTAAATTTCTTAATGTCCATGACTAACAATTTCATACACACTTGAAGCTGCAGAATTCCTAGGTTTTAAACATTTCAGGTCATGAATATTCCTTAAATAAATTCTGTAAAATAGTAACTAGATGATAAAACCAGATTTTATTTTTCTAAATAATGAGCTGCAAATCCCTACACTAAGCTCTCTACATTTTTCTTTCTCTTAAGGTTTCTTCACTTCCCAACTAACATTCAATTCAGTAACTTCCCAACACTGATTTAGTCTCTTTAGAATAGTCTTTTTAAACTAAAAGTATAAAATATGATCTCCACTAAATTAGCCGCACTTGTCTAAGAAGAATGAGCTGGGCGCCAACCTCTCCCTAGGTTAGCAATGGTTGGCGCCCCTAGGCCTTCTTTACAATTCTGAACCAGCAACCTTTTATTCCCTTTTTCCCTCTATGCTACACATTAGGCAACTAATTATCTTCTTATCATATCCCTAGCTAGCACTTAGTTAGATCACTTAGACTAGTTTTTATAAGTTAAAAACTTAAAACACAGCTGCTACAAAATCTGCCCAGACATAACATTAACCAAATTCCAGTCCATTAAGTGATACCAATTTCTGAATCTCAGTGCGAAAACACGGTTATAAAGAAACTTAAAAAACAACAGCAAGAATTTCTGGTTAATTATAACATAACCCTATAGCTTGGCTGATTGTGACATCTCAATCTTAATCCTACACTTGGGTTCCTCCACATTATATTTATATGGAATTCTAAGCTACAAACCACTATAAAATATTGCTAATCATTAATTAGATCTCCTAGGACAGCTGTTAAATTTTAAACTAATCATAGATTAATTCAATAGCATCAGCCTCACTTGGCTAAGCTTCCACAGCTGGGCGCTTACATGACTCTACTACAATTTCAGCTTTCCAAAACCAACTACCTAGGTTCTGCACACATTTATCCACTAACTACCATCATATAATTTTATTAACCTTTTGTTAGACCCTATGGAATAGACTTTTTAAGTTAAAAATATAAAACAGAAACTCTACAACATTAGCCGCACATGCTATTTAAAATTGGAATGGGTGTTGACCTCCTGCCAGTCAGCCATGGTCAGCGCCCCTTAACCATCTCCAATTTATAACTAGTTCTAACCATTGCTGACCTCTTGTTAGTCAGCCATGGTTAGCGCCAAAGCATTACTCTTCTAAAACCAAATAAAACACTGCCAACTTGATTCTAACAGTGACTGAACCTATTTCCACTTCTATAATTTGTTTGATTCTCTTCTTATCTCATTTTACAACCTAGTGATTATTAATTGATTTTAATCTAACATGAAAAGACTACAATCAGAAGAATTTCGCTCGAAATGTATTCACAGACGATAAAACTCAGATGCAACGATTGAACTCATGTTTCTAATCAAAATACGATTGCAATCCAATAGAAAGTAAATGCTACTTACTTGAGAAAATGAGAAACCACCAGCACCTTGAACTCTCCGATCTCAGCAACTTAGAAATTCAAATTTGATTGTCGATCACCCTCTGTTTTATCCACAAGATCAAATTTGATCAGATCTAATCCAAATCCTAATTTCTCTCTTTATTTGCTTACAAAATTTAGATCTAAAATACACTTACCTGATTTCCATTTGTTCTAATTGAATACTCCATTCTCCAGAAAATTTCCCAACCATGAATAGCCTTTGAACTTCTTCTTTCTCTTGAGTCAATTCAGCAACCACACTACTTCCTCCTCTTTATTCCTTACATGAATTCTCTCCTTCTAAACCATAGCTCAAGATCTCCTCTTCCTTCTCAGGGTTCTAGAAATGTCGATCAAGCAACAAATCCACCTAACTAAATTTTTGGCAGCTATATATAGTTGCCGCCAACCACTTTAAACTCTTAATGATTTGCTCGTTGCTCACCCATAGAGATTCTCCCCATGGTCAATCTCTTAACCACTTGATTACAGACTTGCAACTCCACCAGTAGCCTACACTAGTAGTATCATTTTAATTAAAACACTCAAATTTAGATATATTATTATTAATCATCTAACTGTAAAATATAACAACTACTTATCTTAGGTAACACCTCTTTTCAGTAAATCTTTGGAATTCCCACAATACCCTTGCTCGCTACACCACCGAACCACCAAAACCCAACTGATGAAACTCAAATAACCAATTTATCATTTTTTACAATTCATCATAATTACAGTTGAAATTTTATTCTAATTAACTTCCTTTTCTTCAGTTCTAAAATTTTCCACTAATTAAATAAATTAACAAACATAAAATCCAATTTTTAATATTATTAAAAATTCGGGATTTTACATAATGGTATAGAAATCTCGGGTTTCACAGGTGTACTTTAGGTATACAATGGGGTACTTTAGTGTTATTTAGAAGGGTACCTTGGGTATACTTGGGAGGTTCTTTGGGTATTCTTAGGAGATACTTTAGGTACACATGAGAGGTACCTTGAATATACTTTGAAGGTGCTTTGGGTATTCTTAGGAGATACTTTAGGTGCACTTGAGAAGCACCTTGGATATACTTTGAAGGTACTTTAGGTACGCTTGAGAGGTACCTTGGGTATACTTTGAGGTACACATGAGAGGGTGCACACTAGGTTTACTTGGGGGTGTGCTCTAGGTATACTTGGCTCAAATTGGTGTTAATAAGGGTTCAAAAATGATCTAGAAGTGTTGCAAATTGAGTTTGGGTTCAAAACATGAAATTTGGAAATTTTTGTATTAGACGTGCAAACATTAAAGTTGGACGTTCGGGCGTTGAGCCTTTATCAAAGGGTTTCTACAGGATTTACTTCAACATGCTATTAACGTGTGTTTCAAGGTTCGCACATCAATGCTAATTTTCATACTTTAACTTCAATTTTTCAAAATTTGTTTTCCAATTTACTAGAACTACTTGGATGATATCTTAGCTAATTTAAATTGAGACATAACATTAACTAATCTCACCTTAACAACCTTCAATAAAGTTCAATTTGATTTCCCCCAAATCCTCAAGTATAATCCACATCTACCTCATCTTCATAACATAACTACTTAATTAGTCTAATAATCCCTATTTAGATAATTAAGCTTAATAATTAAGATATAATCCGGGTCGGGTTTTACAAAGTAGTAACCCTTTTCTTGGCAAAACTTGCATGGTTTATTGTTTAGATGATAAATATTGTGTTCTTCAGATTTGTGATGATTTAGAAACATGTTTATGTTGATTTGGAAGGATTTGGTTGAGGTTTAAAGCATGGAAAAATTATATGTTCTTCTTCTCATTAGATCTTTGTTTACTTTGATTTTTAGATGGAAACTATGATTTGATTGTAAGGAGAGGACCCTACGTGCAGCCTTGAGAGGAGATTTTTGTGGGTTTGTTGTTGCTGTGTGGAGAAGGGATCATTCTTTGAAGGTTCTATTTGGTTTGTGAAAGAGGTAAGTAGCAACCTTTACATGGCGCAAACTTGCATGATTTATGTTTATACGAGAAATATGACGTTCCTTGGATTTCCAGAGATTGAGAAGCATGTTTGAGATGTTTTTGATGAGTTTGGTTGAGATTTAAAGAATTGAAAAATATCTATTGTTATTCTTGTTCATATTTCTGTTTACTATAATTTTTGAATGAAAAGCATGATTTTAATGAGAGGATTGTTAGTAATTGTTTTCAGATGATTTATTGTGCCTAAAGAACAAATCTAGATGTGTTAGAAGTGATATTGAATGATGGAAATAAGTTTTAGAAAAATAAATAGGAAATTCGGAATTTTGTTGAAAAACCCCAGATTTTGTGTTTTTGGGCGAGCACCAAAGTCGACGTTCAAATGCCCTATCAAGCGCTAGTTATATGTTGAGGTTGCCCAATATGTGGTTTGAATGCCCTATTAGGCACCCCACTTGTGTTTATTTTTTGTAAAAATTGGAAGCCGAGAGTGATTTATTCGGACACCCAAGCTGTCGTTTGAACGCCCAATCGAGCATTGGCTTTAAATAGGATTTTTTGTTAATGCCCAATACATCATTTTAATGCTACATTGAGCATCCAGTTGATCAACATTGAAAATTTTGATTTTAAGCGAGCGCCCAATACATGGCTTGAATGCCGTATTGAGCGTCCAACTTAGATTTTTTAGTTTGAGGTTTTGACCTAGTTTTTCAATATAAAATGATTTTTGGGTAAATCCAACACATGTAAAAATAATATTTGAGTATTTATGAGTTGTTTTCAGTGGCCAAATAATTTTATAAAAATTATACAAGATTTTGGATACGCTCTACTGAAACAGCTTTTGTTTTGGTTCCAAGAGGGAAATTGACTTTAGAATTGATTTGTTTGTGAATTGGTTAGTTTCTACACTTCTAAAAGTATGTAATGAACATGTTTTAAGTCATAGAATTGTATAAAAAGGTTTTCCCGCATATTTGGGTAGATTGAGTCTATTTCTTGGATTTTGATAATTTTGAGTAACCTTGGATTTCCTTCACGAGGGAGAGGGTTTCTCTTATTATTTATTCTCCACGATGGAGACGTATTGCCATGAAGGCAGTGAATATAAATTTATCTCCATGAAGGAGTGATTTCACCATGAAGGCCATGACTTCAGAATTTTAGCCATGAAGACACTACAATACTATGTTTGGTCATAAGGACCAATATAAAACTATATTGATATATAGTTTTTGTTATTGTGTGTAGCGGGCTTAGCTCTTTATGGATCCATAATTGTAGCTAGATAGCGAAGTATAATTGTCTTTGTTTGGCTTAAGCTTAGTTTCCATTTATGCTTTTCCTCCATGATGGAGAGGCCTTCCATGTGGGACTGTGCTGCAGCAATCCGTTTCCACCATGAGGGTGAGGTCTTATTATTGGATATGTTGTAGCATTGTTCTTTGATTGGATTATACTCGCCAACTCATTCCATGAGGGGATTGGGGTTCTTGTGCAATAAGTCGATGTCCGAAACCCATAGTAGGCCAGCTTCACACATAAGCCGCGAGGTGGCGATTGGGACTAGGATTACCTTTACAAAGTGGTTGTATTTCATGAGAACTATGAAGTCACACCTTGTATTGATTTGATTCTTATGAATAGTTCATTGAATTGTTTTGGCAAATACTTGTTAAACGATTATTGTTTATAGATTGTGATTAGTTGGATTTATTGTTAAAATTTAAATACCTCATAAACTGTATTTTATGATTGTAACATGGGACTATTTTATTTATTCATGTTGCTACTTACTAGGATTTTATGTCATCCCGTGTTTTAATATTTTGTTTTTAGATCCTGTTGGTGAGGACGATACTGATGGGGTAAAGCCACAGGGAGTTGATCATCAGGACGATTACTTTGATCTTATATAGGAGTTTTATTTTAGTAAATGGATTGTAGTAGGCTTTTATTTTAGTTATTGTCAGCAAAGATATTATCTTGATTTGAGGTCTATTATTTTGTCTAGTGAGTTGATGAGAGTTAGTTGAATTTTTCTTATCTAGACTTATTATTATTTGAATATGGCTTAGTTGATCATGTTTCTGCAATTATTTGAAGAATATTAATGGAATTGAATTTTGATAGCGTACTCCGATGTTTAATTAATTATTATTGATTTAAATTTTGTCTTGATATAAGTTGCTTTGGGCAGCACTTCGGGAATTGGATTATTCATGAGGAATATATCTAGATTCGGGGCGCTACACAGTAATCTTAGGAATCTACATAAAAGTTAAAATAAGTTATGAAAAAAATTGAAAAATTGTAAAAATCAATCTAAACGTGCAATGTAGGTTTGTGATTGCTAGTATATATAAACAAATAAAAGTCAAAATACTTATTTTCAAGGGAAAATTACCGTATGGTCTGATTTTTCTTTGAAAAAGACTTTTTCATCTATGTCTTTTACTGTAAGACAACAGCAAAACATTTTAAAAAAGTTTTTGACCATTTAGCCTCCACGTCAGCATCTTCTCCTCTCTGAGAGAAAGAAGACAAATTTGCCCTTTTTAACCGGTAAACCAATCTTTAATAACTAGACCGGTTTGCCCTTGAATAAACTAAACCGGTCTCTCTTATTTCATGTCACTCGCATCCCAAAATCAAACCAATTGTTCAAACCCTCCTCCCTTCTCCACTTGGCCAACCTTCTTCTTTGTTATTCCGGTGAGCAACCAGCGGCAGGACCTATTGGCTGCAGTGAGGCCCTTCTCCCTTCTTCTCCCCATTCATTCAAAACCCTTTATCTTTCAAGTTCTTTCTCCACGGACGATTATCTGAATGATGTAAGGGTTTCCCGTGACGAGCTACATTTGCAGGCGAAGAACCCAGGGCTGACCCTTTATCTGAACAACTTAAGGGTCTCCTGTAAACCTTCTATCACTAGTAATATAATAGTAAAAATCTGGCATGGAGACGGATTTCTACGTCTGCCTCATCCTAGTTGGATTAGGTTTATTGGGGGGTTTTCTTCTATGTTAGCCTCATCCTACTGGGATTCGTTTTCGTTATGGATTCCGTTTATTCGTTTTTGTTATGGATTCCGTTTATTATTTATTGATTTTTCCTCTCTCACATTCATAAACGCACTCAGTTCAGGCAATCTGGTATATTTGATATTTTTTCCGGTTTTCCTTTTCACTATTATGTCTTTTTTAAAAGTTTGCAGGAGAAATCCCTTCTCCACTTGGCAAACCTTCTTCTTTGTTATTCCGGTGAGCAAGCACCAGCGGGACCTACTGGCAGCAGTGAGGCCCATCTCCATGTCATAAGCATGGTGAGAGCAGAGTAGGGGATGCGTTCGGATTTCAATCACTGAATATTTTTGTAGCCCTAGCCCTAGATCTTCTGGCCTCTTGTTTGAGATTAAGTGGCACGGTCTTGCACATTTTCAGTTGTTTTCACTAGGAATCAGGAGGAAGAAGCAAAAAGTCATTAGTTATTCGTCTCTGTTGTTAGCATTGCCGAAACTACTGCTGACAAGTGAGCTTGCTTAGAAGACTAGAAGCTACAAGCAGATCAAGCATACAGGAGGAGTGTATGTTGTTGTTGGTATCGCATTAGATGGAGTCTCTTGAAGACGCCTGTGTTGGCTTCCAGGAGTGATATAAAACCCAGACATGAAATTCAGGGTGCTTCTTTCTTTCATTTAATGTTCGGCATTACTAGTTTTTAGGGCTGTCGCTTGACTCTGTTTTTTGGTGCAACCAGGTCTTATGTTTCTCTGCGGGGAAATAGATCAATTAGTTGACAGTCATAATCATTCCTTGCAAAGCAATCATTCCTCGCATTACTGTTCAGTTCTCAAACGGGAAGGTACTCACATGATTCCTCTTGGACTGCAATTCTTAGGAAAACCAACATTCCGTTCTGAAAGTAAATTTGGTGGATTTTGTTGCCCTACTCTCTTCATAGGCATCCAGTGAGAGACTGATAACTATAATGAAACCTACTAATTATGAGTTATAGTTTAATTGCTAGTGTGAAGATGGAGCGATTTATAGCATGTTCTTTTTCCAAAATCAGCATGGGATGTAAATACAATACATAAATCTTGACTGATGTTTGTTTAAAATAATGTTTTTAGGGCGACGCTATTTCTCTTTTCATATAGTTAACAAACATAATTTTCAAATTTTGAGCAAGACGGCAAGAATTTACAAAGCATTTTGGCTTCACAAGAATTTCCTTTAAAAGGCAAAGAAGTAGGTCCTTTTAAAAGAACAATACATATATATCAACAACCTTGACTAAGCCCTATAGAAAACGTCACAGATATCAATGCTCTTTTCCTTAACAAGATAAAGTAATGATGTTCACAAGTATAAGCATGTGTGTATGTGCGCGCATGCACAGTTGTGGTCTCTCTATTGATACTCAAGAAATGTTCTATCAAATGCACCAACAATTGGCATGATAACAATGAGTATCTTATTATTCTTGTCAACTTATAAAGAAGTTGAATTCAACTTTTAAAGAAGTAAAGAAGCACGTGCATTCAATTCAACTTATAAGAAGTAAATGGTGATATTGTGGGCAATGCTAGTGCAATGAATTTCATCCTTCTTGCAATCTCATATTTTCTTCCCAGGATCCTCAATAATGATGAGATGCTGGTTGTTGAGCATTCTTCGAACTAACCTGCACATAACAAGAAAAAACCCACAAAAAGAGGAAGCTCAATATAGTAGTAATGACAACCTAACATTAGTGACTAAAAACTGCAACATCAATTACTTTAAACATTAAGTAAAGGAAATTAGAATAACAACCTAACATTAGTGACTAAAAACTGCAAACTTCAATTACTTTAAACATTAAGTAAAGGAAATTAGAATAACAACCTAACATTAGTGACTAAAAACTGCAAACTTCAATTACTTTATACATTAAGTAAAGAAAATTAGCATTTAAATAGTAATCATTCCTACCAAATAATCATTTTTATTACTTGCCTATATTGCAGCTCTACATGTTGTTCGATTGTGCCCCACTTCATGGCATCTACTGCAGTGTAGCTCTCTTCGTTCAATTGGTTGTGACTCAATTCGTTTCTTCCTTGGCCGTCCTGGGGGACGATGTGCATGTGGAGGACAGAACCTAAGTGATTCGTTTGATGACTCATCTGCATTCAAATTATTGTCATGCAACATAGTCGGTTCATTAAGAGGTACTGCATGCATCAGTACACTATACACCCATTGTTGTGCCTCCTTATGAAAGCAAGCATCAGTAAATGGCTGCACCTCTCAGTCTATGCTTTTGATTGCCCTACATGCATGAAGGCATGGCAACCCATACATTAACCAACCCAAATAGTTACATGTCCTTTCTTCCAAGTTAACTGAATAGTGGATACCATTTTCAATTACCTCAAACTCAAGATTGCCAGATCGATATATCTGTAATTTTTCACTCTTAGAAATGATATACTTAAGTCGATTATCAATACGAGGACCAACTAATCCAGACCATGAAGCGGCATCTACTTGTCTTTCATACATTAACTTAGTTATCTTAATTCTAATTTCTTCCATCAAGCCCATGATAGGTAATTCCCTAGCATGAAGTACCCAAGCATTATATGACTCAGCCAAATTGCTATATAATTTATCATATCGCTTTGCAAGAAACACAGCATTGGCCCAATGTGTTGGGTTACTTTCAAGAATCCACTGATGAACTTCACTATAATTTTGATGCAACCATATCATGGCTTGTTCAAATTTTGATCTTTCTCTTGAATATGCAATCTTGTCAAGTCTCTTTTCTAATATATCCCTTAGCTTTTTTGACATGTGATACTTCTTCAAAAATTTCTTAAAATTCTCCTTAAGATGCCTATAACAGTGTGCGTAATGCACAATATGCCCAAAAACAATAGAAGCCACAGATAAGATTGCTTGATTCCTATCTGAAATAATAACAAGCTCCCTTTCAACAACAATGGCTGACTTCAAATGTTGTAAAAACCAATGCCAATCATCAAAAGTCTCACCATACACGATAGCACATGCTACAGGAAATAGGCCATCGTTTGCATCCAAAGCATTAGCAGATACAAGAGTTCCTAAGTGCGGGCCTTTCGGAAAGCAACCATCAATAAATAAAAAAGGCCTACATCCATTACGAAATCCCTCCAATGAAGCATGGAAAGCCAAAAATAATCGATGAAATGTTACATCTTCCAAAAGTGAATATTCTGCCACTGTTCCTGGATTAGAATCCTTTAGAAGCTGACAATAAGATGGGATAAACTCGTATGTCCCTTTCATCACACCATGAATCATTTCTTTAGCTTTTTCTTTTCCCCTCCCAGCTTGCTTGTAGTTAACATCCACCGTATACTCATGTCTAATGTCAGAAATAATCTCCCTAACTGGATAGTTAGGAGTATCTCGCACCCTTTCTTCTATGACATCAAATATCCACTGCTGTGATGTTTGGGGAGATATGGTTGTTTCATCATTCGTAGTATGAACATGCATTGGCTCATATTTATAAACTTGAAATATTTCAGATCGACCAACTACACTTGCATATATTTTCCATGGACATTCCTCCACAGCACAATGAGCACGTACTCTTTTAGCATCATTCTTCACAAGCTTGTATTTAAATTTTCTAGCAATGGCAAACTTACGAATTGCAGCCTTAAAGGCTACAAAATTGTCAAAAACTTGCCCTTTTCCTTCAAATATATCTAGCCAACTTGATGATGATTGATGGGATGAAACAGGTCTAGCTAATGGTGTAGGAGCTATAGAAGACATAATTCTTTCTGACACATTTCCATCACCATTGCAATCCTCCGGTGTAAATACAAAAACATCTGTAGTGCTATTGTTAAACTCTAGAAGATTCACCATATCTGACTGGTTACTCAAACAACATAATCTTCTTCTATAAAAAGAAGCCACATACTTAAGTATAGCACCGTTTTGATCAATACCCAACTTCTGAAACAAAAGCATTGTAAGAAGTGGTCTCATTAACTCGAACGCTAGCAAATTGACCACCTTCAACAAATATACTACCGTCCTCTTTATAGGATATACTGTGACCCAAGGAACAAAAACAAAATATTGTCTTCCTAAATTCAGCCATAGTCTGTAAAAATTAACAACGCAGATGTCACTACAATTGCAATGGCATGCACATGTAAGAAACTAAAATATATAAACATATATTGATTCATCAGTGTTCAAAGTCTACTAAATGTTTTGTTATCTTACTTATCAAAGCCTACTCTAGCAGTATCAAGAAACTGGCATAACTAATCAGAATTTAATGAGGTATTGTTTGCTGTCGGACCCAGATAACTATTAACTACATCTTTCCTTCCCCAAATATTCATGTGCCCATGTTGGCACCACGGATGCACTTGCAGGGTTTTCATATTCTAATTAATACTTCAACCCATCCATTTACTCCACACCAGCCCAAAATTCTCGAAACTAGAAACAATGTCAAAAGTAATAATAATTCATACATGTTTCCCTTTTGCGTTTTCCAATGAAAGAAAGAAAAGGCATTCGTCTTTTTGTATTGGAATAGTATAAACAATCATAACTTTTTGTCTTTTTGCAAAGGAATGGAAAAACAACCCTAACGTTTTGTAAAGGATTGTGTCCGCTCCCAACTAAAACACCCCACTCCTTTGTCACCCATAGTTTCTCTGATGTAACATCTACATTAAAATTGAAAACATTTTTTTGATTTTCGATTAAAAAATTCGTAAGAATGAGATGGTAAAAGTCTACGGTTGTCATTTGATTTGTAATAACTATTAGCACTTATTGTCAGTAAAATAAACATATAAAATGTAGACAACTCACCGGTGCTTTTCGCTTCAATAGGAGAGTTCTTTGCCTGAAAATCCAACAAGCACCCTGATTCTTCGCTTGCAAACGTATTTGTCGCTGGAAACCCTTACGTCGTTTAGATAGACGTCTCACTATGGAGAAAGAACTTGAAAGATAAAGGGTTTCGAATGAATGGGGAGAAGAAGGGAGAAGGGCCTCATTGCCGCCAGTAGGTCGCCGCTGATTGCTCACTGAAATAATAAAGAAGAAGGTCGGCCAAGTGGAGAAGTGAGGAGGGTTTGAACAATTGGTTTGATTTTAGGATGTAATTGAAATGAAATAAGAGAGATCGGTTTAGTTTATTCAAGGGTAGACCAGTTTAGTTATTAAAGATTGGTTTACCGGTTAAAGAGGCAAATTTGTCTTCTTTTACTCAAAGAGGAGAAGATGCTGACGTGGAGGCCTAAATGGTCAAAAACTTTTTAAAAACGTTTTGCAATTGTCATACAGTAAAAACATAGATGAAAAAGTCTTTTTCAAAGAAAAATCAGACCATATTGTAATTTTCCCTTAAACAAAGTAGTTAAAATTAGCCTTTCGTGCAAAAGACAAACATTTAATTAGGCAAAAAGGATCTCTCATCCTAAAAAATCAGTTAAGGTACTATCTAGCGTATCAAAAATTCCCAATTCCTTGCCTAAAGGTTGGCTACCTAGGGTTAGGATCCTATTTGCTCTGATACCATATTTGTAACACCCCGGATCCAGGTTTATTTAAAAACACAAACCCAAATCTGGTTCGTTAGTATAATAGCCCAAAACAACTAATCCAGACTTGAACATTTCCATTAAATATATTAGAGTGCGGAAATAAATGACAAATCTTCAAGAAGCATGGAATTAAACCACCAATAATAATCCAATATTAGTATATTCATAAAGTCTAGAAAGGTTCAACTAAATAAAATAAGCGACATCTAGTAAAGTTGTGTAAATAAAATTTCCAATAATCCCTTTAATAACATCAAAAACCTCAAATAAAATAACTAATGTCAATCCCTAAACAAAAACTAAGTCAAATCTATATACTCCTGAACTTACACAGTAATGAAATAATCTTCTTCCTGGTAATCACTGTAATCCCCCGGAGTCTCTACCCCAACAACGTCCTCACCAGGAATATCTGAAAACAAAACCGATAAATAATAATGTGAGAAACAACATCTAGTAAGTAGTCATGCAAATAGTTGACCACAATAAAATATGCAACACTTAATCAGATTAACCACAATACAAACTGTAATATAATAAAAACAGATCAAATCCAATTGTTCACCTCATGGGACTCATGAAATAGTAAACCAGAGAATGAGAGTAGACATGCGCCAATATGCTACCTGACCGAATTACAGTGGACCAGCTGTAACGCCCCAGTTCCGGGTCCAATTCCCAAAACCCGAGGTGTTATGGCAAGTAACAAAAGCAACTAAAATATGGAATAATTTAAAACTTTTTCTAACTTTATAATCAAAGTAAATACGGAAACTTGAATTCAAATTCTCTTTATTAATCAACAATTATGATATACAAGGATTTCAATTATATAAGCAATCCTACATCTATATAGACTACCCAGCTACAACTAGCCTGTAACGCCCCGAATCCGGGTCTCTTTTTTTTTCTCATTTTGACTCGGATCAAGGCATTAACTTGTGGTACATTACAATCAGTTCAAATATAAGGAAATAAAGAACTAAGATTTATCAGAGTACTAGGAAGCTTAAATCATTTATTAGAAGCTGAGTCATCCGATTACATTAACTAATCAAATGAAAGGCAACTACAAATTTAACTAACTCTTAATATCCTACAAAATCATCTATTACGATTCCACTAAAATAAATACAGCTATATAAAATCACCCTACTCTTTTCATATGGAATTTCTAGACTTCAACCCACTATCTGTCTAACCCGTGGCGTCCTCTCCAAGATAACCTGAAAAGTAGAATATGAAGTAGGGGTGAGATACAACTATCTCAGTAGGTAACACATGCATGCTAGAAACAGTTTATATATGAAAGTAATCATTCATGCACGATAAAATAATCAGGTAGTCACGGTCGATAATAAGAACGATTAATCACCACAGGAAACCAACATCTAATCAGTGCTTGGAATAAAGAGAGTTTATTATGTAACCTTCGTTTCAATTAGAAAGGCAATGTAATATAAATCAAACTCTTCTGATTCAAATATAGATCATGTCATTCATAATTAATAGTAAGTCTCAATCTGATAACAACATTCTCCCATGTAGGATGCAATCACGCAGTAATCACATCTACCCTACATGAGGTCTCTCCCGCAGGAGTCATCATATCTCACCCGCAGGTGGTCACATCTCACCCGCAGGTGGTAATCACATACATCTCCCTTGTGGGATGCAATCACATCGTGATTACATCTCCCCCACAAGAGGTCACATCTCTCCCGCAGGAGGTCACATATCTCCCCTATGGGATGCAATCCAATCAGGATCACATCTCCCCCAACAGGAGGTCTCATCTCACCCGCAGGTGGTCTCTCCCCTGTGGGATGCAATCCAATCAGGATCACATCTCCCCCAACAGGAGGTCTCATCTCTCCCGCAGGAGGTCATCTCACCCGCAGGTGGTCTCTCCCCTGTGGGATGCAATCCAATCAGGATCACATCTCCCCCAACAGGAGGTCTCTCCCCTGTGGGATGCAATCCACTCAGGATCACATCTCCCCCAACAGGAGGTCTCATCTCACCCGCAGGTGGTCTCTCCCCTGTGGGATGCAATCCAATCAGGATCACATCTCCCCCAACAGGAGGTCTCATCTCTCCCGCAGGAGGTCTCTCCCCTGTGGGATGCAATCCACTCAGGATCACATCTCCCCCAACAGGAGGTCTCATCTCACCCGCAGGTGGTCTCTCCCCTGTGGGATGCAATCCAATCAGGATCACATCTCCCCCAACAGGAGGTCTCATCTCTCCCGCAGGATGTCATCTCACCCGCAGGTGGTCACGTATCTCATCCGCAGATGGTACAATCTCTTATAGCCATCATGGCATTCGGTCAACGGTCCAATTATATTTTCAGAAGGAAATTACCTATATAGAATCCTTGTAACCATTTCAAGTGAATTTGATCCTCTTTAAACCCCAAATTGTACTAAATCATAAAACAAGGTAGTTAAATATCTAGTATAAACTTTTTAGTGTAATTGGACTTCAGGGACACCTTAAGAATAATCTTAGAGAAGTGTTACAAGGGGTGGAAATCCAAATACCCTATTTTATAATGATTTAGGGACTATGAATGTCATAAAGTTCTCAAAATACATTTTGGATGAGTGGAATAGTCTTAGGGTCCCTAATAAGGTCACCATACCAATAATCAATCAATTCTGAGACAAAAAGTTTCGGACCCCAAAAATATTCTAAGTCTAGTTAAAAACGCTGACTTTTGGTATATAATTTTTCTAGACAAATCGACAAGGAGTTTCGAGCTCAACTTTTTGGTTGTAGTCTATTGAAGGGTAAACACATCTCCTACAATTTTATGGGCTCCTGAATCACTCATCTGGGTATTAAACCCAAACCGGGCTTTTTGATAAAAACCGGGATTTAGGCATGAACTGGAAAGTTGACTTTTTATTGGCTGGGAATTAGACCTTGGAAGTATTTTTATTGGTTCCAAATGGGAGGTAAAACCTTATTTACATGTAAAGACTTAAGTAAATGGAGCAA
Organism: Buxus sempervirens; assembly: GCA_947561395.2. Taxonomy (NCBI): domain Eukaryota; kingdom Viridiplantae; phylum Streptophyta; class Magnoliopsida; order Buxales; family Buxaceae; genus Buxus; species Buxus sempervirens. Next base: position 22,547,655 of record OX387185.1, on the reverse strand, counting down.
TAAATACACAGGACATTTACTTAAATGTCTTTCATGTAATAAGGGTGCTATGCGAGAGGCTTGGGTTGTCTGGGAAAAGGTTGGAGAAGAAAAGGGGATGAAAACCTGTCGAAATTGCATTTTTTTGCTAGAGCGCCTAGGATCGCCTAGGCGGTAGTACAAAATAGGTCGCCCGCGGTCTCCGGCGTCCTCAATTTTTATAACTAGCGCCTAGGAGCGCAGAGAGGTAGGCGGTCTCCCAAAAACGAACATAAAATGTTTAGAAATCTGATTTTTCTTGTCCAGGATGATTCTAACATAATTATATGAATGATATCAAGCTAAATACATGTATATATAACACTAAAACATGCAATACGATCGATTAACCTCCAAAACACAAAACGAAACGGAAATCGGTGCTACCTAGCTCTTGAACGTGTGCTCTCCTCTTCCTTCTCTAAACAGCAACACTCAGACTCAAAAGCACTCCTTTGGGATGAAGAAAACCAGAGCAACCTCTTCCTCCTTCTTCTTTGGTCGTTCTTACCGCCGCTCTCCGTCGTGCGGCTAACGAATACGAGCAAGTCTTCCCAACTTATTCGTTTAGGTTATTTTAGCATATACATATATACCTTCTATCCCACGCAACGCACACACAACAAAATCAGTGCACATCGCCCAATCAAAATACTTTAGCTTTAAAATATTAATCTTACCGCGATCAGACGCTCCGATCTGCGCCAAACTCCTGATCTTCACTAATAATGATATTCTCTACAATAATAAATTATTTCCATCCATAATAATCCTAAAGAATATTAATTGTTATTTTAATTTAATATTTGGGAAAATTCGAGGTTTTAAATAGCCCACAACTTGACGTCCTCACCAAGAGTACCTGAAAAATGGAAGAAACTGGAGTGAGAATAAATCTCAACAATTAGCAAGGTGTGTGCGCACCTCATTTCGATCGCACAGGTAAAAATGGGAATATTGGAGTTGCCACCGCCTGATGGAGTGCAGGCGGATACCTGGGTGCCTAAGTTTGTTTATTATGGCTTGGTCTGTGGCTTGAGATTCTAAGTAGGTTCTCGGTTGCGGTCTGGGGAAGTCCGTAGACACCCCAGTCCACCCCGTCAAATGACGGGTCCCGTAGTCTTCCTAGTTTTGAGTCAGTTTTTGGGTCTCTCACTCACCCGATTCTTATTCCGACATTCAGTTTGATTAAGTCTGGCGGGACTGCCAAAGTGGTGTGGGTCCCTTTACTTGATTTTACCTTCTTTTAACTTAGAGTAATCTGAGTCTGATTGGGCAGGCCCTGTTGGAAGGCCTGCGGATCCCTTGGTGGGCTTGGTTAAACCCACATGTTCCCTTGGTGGGCCTCAGTCTAAACCCGAGAGGCCTTTTGGGCTTTGGTTCAATGAATTGATTAAATTTCAAGTTTAATTAAATTTGAGTGGATTTCCTTGCCAAAGTGGGCCGGGATTGCTTTGTGGGCCCTTGAGTGGGCCACACAGTTTGTTGCCAAGTAGTTTGGATTATCTTTCTTAATCTGTGCCAAAGTGGGTCAGGATTTGGGCTTGGGGCCCTTTACCTGGGCTTGGGCTTGAAAGCCCAAGTCTTCATGAGTTAGGGTTTGGAAACCCTAAAATTTGTTCGATTTAATGGGCTTTAGCGGGCCCGATCGGCCCTACCCGTGGTCTCGGCCAAACCATGCCTAAGTCTAAGCAACATGCTACTGAAACTAGGCTTGGGTGGGCCTCCAATGGTTCGGTCCACTCAATTAATTTGATTGTCTTCATTTAGCAAAAATGGGTTTGTCGGACTTGGTGGGCCCTGTTGGAAGGCCCACCGGAAATCAATTTGGACCGGGTTGGTCCAAGGCCCACCTTGGGTTTCCGGGTCACCCGGAAACCCCACTGGTTCGCTCGGATTGATCAAACAAACCAAACAAATAGCACAAGATCAGAAAAAGGCAAGAAAAGCAATCTGGCAGTGTAGCCGGCCTAAGATGCCGGTTACACACAGGTCTCCGTGTATCCGGCATCTTTTGTCGGCTACGAATAGGGCTCTATTGATCCGAACTGAGTTGCCGGATCAATACACAGAAGATTGTTTTTATATTTTTCAAAGGGGGTTGGATTTCTGGGCCTTCTAGGATGCTCCAGGGTTGTGTGGGCTCCTGTGTGAGCCCACATTGGTTTAGAGAGTGAGGGAATGCCCTGATTTGGTCACTTTGGGGACTTTTGCATCAAGGGAAGGAGGGGGAAGGCATGAGGTGCCTGCCTTCCCTATTTCCGGTCATGCAAGCCACTACAACAGGGACCAAGGTGTCCCTGCTTGGTCTCTCAGATTCCCTACACACACAGCAAGCTTAAAATTCGGTACAAACTAAGCCAAAGGGCTGCTCCAAACAAAATCCACACTATGACTCCAGGGTGGGTGTAGCAGCCAGGCATGGGGCTGTAACGCCCCGAATCCGGGTTACGTAATGGAACCGTAACTCGTACCCGAGGGTTAGATAACAAAACCGCAGGATCTATATCAGAGTGTAAGATACATGACATTTCATTTATTTCATCAAACACAATATCAGAGTTCGCTAAAATATCCCAATCACCCACACAATGAATCGAAAGAATTACAATTCCAAAGTTACTCACTATCTCAAATGAAAATGGCAACTACAATATATCTCAAAAGTCACTCAACAAAGAAATCCTCTCCCCTATACTCGGGTTAATCTGCGTCTGGCTCAACCCCACGTGTATCGTCCTCGCTAGGATCTGAAAACAAAACAAATCAAAACGGAATGAGATACGAATATCCCAGCAAGTAGCACATGCATGCACAAAACATTTATATTAGTTCTAAAAACATGCTTCAATAGTAAACCATACATCAGTAACGATAACCAACATTTAAGAGTAATCCGAATAATCCGATTACGACATATATATCGATAAAGAGCAATCTCCACAATCAATGCATAACAGCGATTCATAAGTGAAAACATAAAAGAAGTCCACGGTGGACTCATGAAATAAGATTGCCCTTAACTAGGTAATGCCGAAGTTCACTATGCCACCTCCCGGCTTAGGTACGAAGCCGAGTACACGATCATCGTCTTATTGCGGGAGAACCCATCCAGTACAGTGATGAGTTGGCATGTACTAATCCAGTCACAGTCCGAGTACACGATAAAATGAGGGATAGCCGCAGCCAGCCGAGTACACGATCAAGCCTCACCGAGTACACGGTGGAAACGCGTGCGTGAACAACTCATTACGACTAGCAAAGAAAACAATCTATTCCACTACCTAGCTCTTAACTTGACAAATGTGGATCCACACCGAGCTATGCCATCTAGACTCGAGCTAAAGCCAAAAACAGAAATCTCATTAATATCGAAGGTTTCCTATACCCAAAACATGCTATATCGAGCACACAGCCATCTCTGAGTACACAGAGGACACAACCCCAAGTACATGGGCATCTCCGAGTACATGGAGGTAAAGTAACCATTCAGCCATCAAGTTCACAAGAACATTCTCATAACAATTTAGTTTAGAAAGTCCTTTCCGAAGAAATGCTTAAAATCCTCTTTTATAACCAAATTTGGTAAAACTATCAAAACTCGGTTAAACCGGCAAATTTGCATATAGATATCGAACTTTAGTAATAATATTAAATTCAAACTTGCCACCTTTAGTTGGAACTCAAACAGAAAGCTTTTCCCATAACATTTACTCTAACTCAATTTTTATGCAATCTCATATTCTCAACTCCATACTTAATATTAAGTATAAACCCAGGTTCAGCACTCCCATTTATCTCGTAGGTAATCCCTCCTTATAAGTGTAGAAAAATCCCAAATTATAATTGCTGAAAAAAAACTCAAATCTTATTAAAATACTCACTCTTAATTACTTAGATAGATTGCTGATTTTTACACTAGTACCTGCAGAATTTCTCAGACCAACCTCTCTTATTTTCCAGAAATTCTTTAATTACTCTAGGTTAGATTCCCAAAGGTTTTTCCCCTTGCTGGAATTAAGGATTTGGGTTTGAATCACCCTAAACTTGAGCTGGGCTACAGGTCAGCAATGGTCAGCAATGGTCAGCAATGGTAGGCACTCTCTCTATTTTTCCAGATTCAAGTACAGCTGTAGAAATTTGATTAGGATTTATCTATTTTGTTGTAATCCAACTATTTCTGGTAATATTCTAACTCCCCAAACATGCCTCTATCATATATTTGAACCATTATAGCACAACTACTTACACTAGCCATCATTTTCCTTCCTTTCACATGGATTCCATAACTGAAATTTTCAGTTTGCCTAACACTAAACCACTGCCCTTCTTTCCCACTTCTTCCTCACACTTTGACCCTCTAGAGTATACCTAGTTTAACCTATTTAGTTAACCAATGCCTAACCACCTGGTTTAGCTACTTATTCTCATATTCAAACCACCGACTAGTTGCCAATTCCCTCTAGTACTAATTTTCTAAATATTCTTTGCCTAAGCCTCATTGTTCTCACACTTTATAAATGCTGAAAAGGTTCTGTGTTTTAACTATTCATAACATAAACTAACTTTAATTTAGTTATGAGAATAATGCCTAATTGATGGAAAACCGATTTTAATTTATTAACACAAATCTGCAGCAACTCACTACTAATTTTATTTAGGTATCCTAGGATAGCAATTAGGAGTTAAAACTTGAATTACCACTCCCTAAACTCAGCCGCACATGGCTGTAGCCAAAACAGATGGGCGCCAACCTCCTTCTAGGTCAGCCCTCCTTGGCGCTCATGAACTCTCTACAGATTTCTAAACCTTTAAATCCATTTACTCTTCATTTAATTCTCATAACCAGCTTCCTAGAAGGATCTCTAACCTAGACTTGAAACTAGGATTTTAAAGACCAAAAACCTGCTGGATGCTGACTTCTACAGGAGGTGGGCGATCCTCAGCAATGCTGGGCGCCCTCTCTATATGCACAAATTCAGATTTCGGTTAAGAGCCACAGACACAAATTTATCATGGACTTGCATTCAACTCGTTTCCAATACGATTCTAACACTATAAGCATGCCTAAAACATTAGTACAATTTAATATGATCGACCATAATTATGCATACAACAACTGTTCATATATTCTCTTGAATTTTCGAAACTGAACTTCAGCAACAGGAAACTTAGTTCTAACATGATTCATACAGCAAATTTAACTAAGAATCTCCTTCCTCATGACAATATTTACATTTCTAATTATCAATCCAACCTGAAATCCAATTGAACTACTAGCCACCATGCCTTGAAATTGACGTCAAAACCAGCAACAATAGAGATCTATCTCATGCTCAATCTATCAACCAATTTCGAATTAGAAATCATGCAAATCGATTAAAGTGGTGCTACTCACTCTCAGATGCAAATTCGAGCTGTTGAAGACTGCAAATCTACAGTTTCGAATTTCTGTAGATGAATTCCACCTAACGATCACTTCTCCTCTGCAATTTATCTCAAGTTGCTTAAACTCTTGCAGATCTTACACCTGGTTTGAATCCTCAATAAATGAGAACGAAAACCTTACTTGCATTGATAACTCACTGAAAATTGATGTGAATTTGCAGAACTCACCTTCACTTGAAGAAATTGAAAATTCTGCTGCAGCACACTTCTATACTGATAAACAGAGCATCACGATCAGATCTCTCCTCTCTGATCAACTCAGCAATTCGGTTCCAGCTCCTCAACCCTAGCTCCTAGATCTCCTTCTCTATGAGATCTCCAAGTTTGCTCGATCAAAACTCAGCAAAAGATCAACGAGCCTGTTTACACCAAATTTATACTTGTCGCTCAACCAAATGTTTAATTCCTGCTTTGCCATACTATCCAAAGTTCCTACACTAGCAGCTCCATTAGATTTAAAAACAATTCTCTTTGCCACCTCATCCGAGCAAAATCAACTAATTTAAATTTCTGAAAAATTTCCTCATACCTTTATACTTAAATAACCCAACCAGCACAAGCCACCCTTCCGGGTTAAATCACTAACCTCGCTTCTCTGCAAAATTAATTAGCTAACATTAATTTAATCACTAGAAAATTAATTTTTAAATTTTCCAGAAAATTAGGGATTTTACAGGGGCTGACATGTAAAACCCCGAATTTTCACCTAATAAATAAATAAATAATAAATAAAATAAAATATGAGTTAAGTCCTAATTAAAATAAAAAGCGAAGATTTAGAGGATAATTAATTCAAATAAGTTCTAAGTTGAAAATAAAGAAAGAATTTTAATGAAATTAGCCTAAAAGAATAAAAGGGTATTTTGGTAATTTTCAGAAAAGGGTAATTAGTAAATAGATCATCAAATAATTATTAGAATTAGAAAATAGAAGAAAACAAATTATTTTGACAAGTTAGAAATTAAAAGAAATAAAAAGCCTAAAAGTGGGAAAAAGGGTAATTAGGAGATTTCACGTCTTAATTTGGAGAAAATAAGGTTTTAAGTGATAAAAATGTTTAATTAAATATTTTGCACGAAAATAGGTTATTTTCATGAGTTTAGATAATAAGAAACTTAATTAGTATTGTTTAAGTAGAAAATAGAAGGTGGAGAAAAAGTAGGAATTAAATTAGAAGGATTAGACATTAACTAGACCATGGTTGGGTTAGCCCAAATTAAATTAGCCAATTAGGGTTGGTTTAGGATTTCTAAAGCCTAGTATAAATAGGAGACTAAGGTTAGACAAGAGGGAATTTTCGTGCGTTTCTTATGGAGAGAGAAGAGGGAGAGAAAGGAAGGAGGTTTCTAATGGAGGTGTCTGACCAGCCACCATCAAAATGCGATCGGGGAAAGTCCGTACGGTGGATCGCCTTCAAATTTGGAGGTTTTGTTCTTCACTAATGGAACTACATTGTGTACGGTGCAGATTTGAATTGGAAGAGTCTAGCTTGGTGCGGTTGGGAGCAACATTCTGGTCCAGAATTAGAAGGTGCAATGGAAGAAGGATTTAGCGTATAAGGCAAGTAGTAACCCTTGGAAAACGTGAGGAATTGCATGATTTTGATTTCTGTGATTTCATATGGTTAGCATGGATTAGACGGAACTGTATTTACATGGAATCAAATTGCTTATATTTTCATGATTTGTGTTCTTGATGGAATTATCAAATTAATGAAGAAAGTTTAGTTGGATTACGTAAATAAGGATAGGAGGGTATTTAATTCATAAAAATTACTCTAGAAGGCTCTAGGTGAGTTTCAGAAAGTTTGTAGGTTAATTTAGACGAAGAAAACATAAAGCAAAAGCATAAGAATCCGAAATTGGAAAATCTGGAAAATTCTGTTAAAAATTGCACGAGCGCCTAGGATTGCCCAGCCCTGTAGAGGTAGGCGCTCTAAGTAAAATTTGTAGATTTTGGGGATTTTGTAATTCGAATAAATACCCAATAATTCTTATGATTAGTTAAGCATGTTAGCATCTTTATAAGGACCTAATTAAGGTATAAAAATTATAAAATTAAATGTGAAAGAATATCCAATAAATTGAAGGTTTCAATGAAAGGGGTTGTTTATAAAAGGGTCAAAGGGTATGGATATTGCTAGAAATAATACTACTGAAATTTATAGCTTATAAACATCTTTTAAACTTCATTCTAGGTCTGTAGAACATGCTGGAAAAATAAAATACAGAAAATTCAAATAGAAGCTAGCTTAGGTGCTAAGGTAGGAAATTGGATTCTAAAAAAAGGGATTAATAAAGAAAACTCTACGTAAGAATAGATTTATTTTATTTTGAGCTTTACATAGAAATATTGGCTACTGGAATTGCATAAACTCAGACTTTATCGGATTTATGATACTTGAGTTTTATTTTGAATATAATTGAAAGAATTGCATATGTTATTCTGAAAATGCCGATAATTTGATTTGTTATGATTGAATCATGGATTTCACATGGAATGGAATACTTTGGTATGGATTGGTATGTGGTATGATATTGTTCTCTTTAATTTTATGGTTGGGTGATATGGCTTCTGTGGTAGAGTTGATACTATCTTTTACGGCAGAGATGGGTAATCCTCTGTGTAGAGATGTGTAATCCTTTACGGGTAAAAGTGTGTATGCCTCCTACATTAGCGTGTCCTCCCGTATGTGGTTTTATCGTGGTTTGTGTCAGTGGGCTTAGCTGTATATGGATCCATAGTTTTGGCTGGTTAGCTAAGTGGTATTTAGTTTGGGTTGATTTACTCCTATATCCGAGCGCACTTCCCTTTGCAAGTTAGTTTGCTCTGGGAGGGTCCTATGTATGGAGGGACACCCCGGTGAGCCGCTGGTGATTCCCTGTACATGTGGATAAGCGACCACACTCCATGTATTGATTCTGGTGCTGCATGCTGGTGGTACGTCCAACTCTGCGGGGTTCGTGTGCAATAAGTCGGTGACTACGGCTCTTGCCTAAGCTGCGCTGCATGGGGCTTGAGTATCATTAAGTAGCATTGCCCCTAAGCCGCACGGTGGAACAGCATTTAGTCAAGGGTCATCTCAAATACTTATCATCTTTGTGAGTCCTGCAATGGCACGTGTTTTGTCGCTTTTGTCGGTTTTACCTCGTTAACATCAAGTTACTAGTATTTATACATGATCATATGTTTCATCGCCTTATTTGTAATTGCCATGAATAACTTGGATTTCTCGTCTTATCGTTGATTAATCGAATACCTCATGACTATTGCTTACATTGGACTGTTTCAAATTTCATGCACCTGCTACTTGCTGAGATGTAAATCTCACTCCGTTTTCCCCTATTTTCAGGTTGCTTGGAGAGATCGCGAAGATGGGGTTTTAATTTGATGGGTAGACTTATAATTGGTATTAATGCCACATGTTGATTAGATAAATGTTATTGTAAACAGAATTGATATTATTGAATAAAGAATTGTTTTTATTGGCCACCATAACTCTGATGTAATTGATTTATAAATTTTAAAATTATTGTGAATCTTGGTTGTATCTGACCCCAGCTTCGTGGTAACACCTCGGGTTTGGTTGTTGAACCGGACTTGGGTTGTTACAGTAGCGAACCGGGTTCGGGTTGGGTGCCGGTTTGCACTGACCCGGGTTTGGGGCATTACAGACATGCTTTTCATACTTGGAAGTGGCATGCAAAGGAGATGGGGGGTGCTACTGCCGCCACCAACAGCAGCTCATGCGAGCCACGGCAGTGGCCTACGGCCGAGAGGAGTATGCATATCGGCTCAAAACAGTGAGCAAAGCAAAGGGGTGAGCATGGTAGGTGGTATGAAAACAGTAGGTAGGATGGGATGCTACGGGGGAAAGGAGCATGCTTATCAAGCCACCAAACAGCAAGTTGAAAGGGGCTTGGGGGGATGCATGACTGTACATACACGAAGATACATGTTTCCTAATCTCTACACATACCAACACACATAAGCATGCACACTTTATCACCATTAATCATGTTCAAAACAGAAATTCACTGAATGGAAAAGCAAAGCAATGAGAAGGGTAGAGAATGGGGATTACATGGGGGTACAAGAGGTGCATAAACAAAGGGGAACACCCTCCCCATATACATGAAATGGAGACATGATAAACCAGCACCTTAGAAAAAACCTTAGGATCATGTGAAAAACACCACTCATGCCCCCTTTTGAACCCTATGAAAACCCTCTCCTACCTTGAAGGCTTTCATGGGGGCGTAAGTGCAAGAGAAAGAAGTAAGCTAGGCACTTGTTTTATCAAAGAGAAGAAAACATTTATATATGCTCAAAACATTCTCATTTTCATATATGTAGAATAAAACATGTCAAGGAACAATACCTTGGGGTTTTGAAACCCCTCTGAAGTGTGTAGTCTTCTCCTTGAAGCAAGAACAGGTGCTAGAGCCTCCCTTGGCACCACCAACAGCAGCAAGTCTCCACTTGCTTGGATGGAAATGAAGAGGAAGAAGTGAAGAGAGAAAGAGAAGCTCAAGGTGGGGTGTTTTAGGGGTTATGGGGGCAAGGAAGGGCTTGGAGGAGGGATCTCGGAGCAAGGTTCGTGGGGGAGAAGAAGTGGAAAACAGCCAAAACCAAGCCAACCCCCGAAATGGGGCTGCTGTTGCCTTTTTATAGAAACACTTTTGTATCCGGCATTTAATGTCGGATATACTACACTTCCTTTGTATCCGGCATATTATGTCGGATACACTGCACTTCCTTTGTATCTGGCATATTATGTCGGATACAAGACATAATAATTTCGAAAATAAATGCCACCGCGAATTTGTTGGCGAATCGACGCGAATCTCGCGGGCGGACCTCTTTGTATCCGATGAATAGTATCGGTTACACACTGAGGTATGTGTATCCGACATATTTGGTTGGATACAAATCAAAAAATTACGGATTTGCCCCTGGATATTCGCAGATTCATCTGATACTCTTAGATATTCACAGATTTGGCCCCTGAGAAATTTTGCTTTAAACCCTGGGATATTTTGCATGTTTGGATATTTACAGATTGCCCCTCGAGATATTTTCTTGTGCCACGTGTGCGGCTTTTTGCCACGTGTGCAGCTTTCTGGGTTTTGCTGCTCGGAAACTTCGACAGATAGATTAGGTTACCCAAAATCAGATCTAAATAGGTTGTGACCTCATTTTACTTAAAATATCTCCAAAAGTTTCATATTTACAATCATCGTCCCAAATTACTATTCTTTAATTCAAATTTAATTCCGCCACTTCCTACATCTCAAATTAACCTAGTTACAGGTGTTACAACTTTAGAATTTACAGAAAATTCATGAAAAATTAAATCTGGACACCATTCCCAAAATCTGGAATTTCTGAAATAGGTCGCTCGAAGAGGCGCTCGAGCAACTATTCTAGCAGCTATAATTCAGGTTCTGTTTTAGATACACAGGCAGGTTGCCCGTGGTTGCACTCGAACGGTGTATCAAGCAACTTGTTTTCATATTCTGGTTTAAGGTATACAGATAGGGTGCTCGAGCGATTGTTCTAGCGCTCTGCCCAAAACTCAATTTTTCTGGGTTTTTTTTTCATAATTTCTGAAACATCTCAAATTCCTATGGTTTTAAATTGTTTCTAAACATCTAAATTTCATTCCAAATTACTTCTAAGACAATCCTAATCAAATCTTGGTGATTAAAATTTATCTAAGATTTCTTTCTAAATTAAACCACCCATGAGCAACACTTTCCTTGATTCTTAAAGAGAGATTTAAATCACCAAATCAAAACTTTATAATCATCCGACTTTTCCAATGAAATCTAACTTAAAACCAATATGATCAAACATCAAAATCACAAGAAAACATGCAGTTCCTCCAGTTTCAATTGTTTGCTACTTGCATCATTGATGAATCCAGATTTTTCAGAACTTCTTCTGTGCCCGCTTTTGGAGCTCGACCGCACCCCTCTAAACTCCTCCAATTTAGATCTTCACCATTCAGTTTGAAGTCCTTCATGAGTAGAACAAAACCCTAACATTTCAGCCCATTCCAATAGTTGGATCTTCCTATCTCTACGTTCGAAGTTGGCTAGTCGGCCATCTCTGCAACTCCTTTTTCTTTCAAAATCTGATTTTCTACCAACTTCTGGGTTAATTCGCTCCACCTTAGACTCATCCAAATCCCTCCACCGTTCAGATTAAAGTATCTCATGTATAGATCATGACCTCCAAATTTCATGACGATCCAACGACTGGATCTCAGGGGATCGTTGTTCAAAGTATATTGGCCGGACCTCTGCAGTACCTCCCTTGTCTTCTCTTTCCTTTCTTTTCTCTCATTCTGTTCTTCCCTTTATTTGTTTCCCAAGCCCAAGCACTAATTCCCCTCTCTTTCTTCCTTATTTTTGACTTGCTAAAAACCCTAAACCTTTCCTAGACCTCCCCTTTTATAAGCTCTCTTAATTAGAAGTCCTACTAGGTTTAGGAGACCTTCTAAATAGTATTCCCACTCTTAATTGGAAACCTCCCTATCTTAACCCTCTTTCTAATTCCTCTTTTAAGTATCTCATATAAAAGAAGGTCTTAATTTAATTTATTTTCGTGCTAATTTAATTTCTTATTTTAAAATATTACTAAAACATCCCAAAACTCCTCTTATCCCCAAATTTAAGGCTCCTATAATCACCAATATACCCTTTTTCCTACTTTGAAGCCATAATTAGCTATTTGAATCCAAACCTAACCCAAATAAAATCTAGTTAAATATTTCAAGTCTAATAATTATTTAATTACTCAATATATTAATTTGGATAATTGGGAAAATGACTAAAATACCCTTTCCTTGGAATTCCATACTTAAACTTTGAATCTTTTTCCAAAACTTCTACTCTTTATTCCTCACATCAATTTTAAGCATATAATGCACTTGGATTAATACCTATCTTCTCCAATCTTTTATATTTAATTTACTATCCCAAATTATTTAAATCAACCCTTCTCTTTCCTATTTAAATGAAGCTACTATTTAAGTTACTAATTACTCAAAATTATTGTTTATTTATTTAGTTACTAATATCACTTTAGATTATAATATTATTCCTCCAATACCTAAATTAAATCTTAATTTCTCAATATTTAGGCTTATTTAATTTACTTTATTTTAGGAAAATCCAGGGTTTTACACCAGCCGCTCTGCAGTCTGGCTATTCAACACCAACGGAAAAACCCAACCATGAGTTAGCATGTACGACCCAACCTATCCAGGAGTGGGTAACGTAGCAACCGACCTATCCAGGAATGGTACCACCCTCGAGATGATGGAATGCCTATGACACAGAATTCAAACCCTTCTAATAAACATTTCACTTACTAGCTATTCTATGGATCCATATAACCGCTAATCACACTCAACAGTGAAAAGCCAAACCCAGGAATGGACATACTTCTCAATAACACCCACAAATACAGAACCTTATCTGTATAACCAAATCTGCCTTGCGGAAACCAAGAAAACAAGCACCTGCCTTGTCATAACTGTGACCCAAAACCAAAACAAGATGTACCAATTCATATGTCCAAACTCCAGGTTTCAATGAACAAATATGTCCCAAATGTGTATCAACTCCATCGATGCACAAAATACCTTCATATCACCTAAATACAGGTGTATGAACTCACAAAATCAACTTTGGTTAAAAATAGAATCATTTGGGACAATGGTATTAAGTAAAAGTGCTTCTTTTGTAAAATCTACCGAAAATCTTTATAAAATTAAATTTTAAACATCCGCCAGTGCAAACAATCCCCAAATACCCTAAAATTGATGGTACATAGATTAAAATTGGATAAAAACATGTAACGCCCCGGATCCGTGTTGTTCAATAAAGATATAACACGTCTCATGGAGGGTTATGTATATGCCCACATTTCAATCAACAACTCTACTTGATACATGGGACAAACATCAGAGTGCGGAAAAATAAGGGTTCATTTATTAAGCGTGGAAATCAAACAACATGAAGGTTAACAATTCTAAGCAAAACTGAATATCAACTATGCTTTAAACCATTACAACTTCCATAGTTCAAAATCACCAATAGAACCTACAATCTCTAAGGAAAGTAGTAATCCTATCCCCTATAGTAATTAGCAGGCTCTACCCCAACGGACGGATCCTCACCGATAGTACTTGAAAAACAAAACAAAACAAACATAATGAGATACAATTATCTCAGCAAGTACCACATGCATGGAGAAATCAATTTATATTAGTTCTAAAACATGCCACGAAGAATACAAAATCCTAAATAACAATATGAGTTAACATAAACACCGAAAAACCAAGTTCTCAATAGTAGGATAAAGTAAAAGTCCAAACAGCAATAATAAACCATACACAAGTGGCCAATGCCATGAAGTTTACTTGTATTGTGTAATTTACATGCCGAAGCGACATCCAAGCCTCCTAGAATACAGTCTAGTCAACACAGACGCGGAACTCTGAAATGACTGCCTACCAAGGAACTTTGTCATCCAATGCCGGCCTACTCCGAGTTTCGGCATTGACAACCTGACCTACCAAGGAACATGGGCTGCTCTACCCTGGTCATGGCAACACTCATGGCCATGCAATTACCACAATAAAGATAACTCATTACATTACTAAGCTTAGTCTAGGATCCGGGATAAGCTAGACCAAAACAAGACATTCAACTCATGAACCAACCTCTGGTAACACCCCAAAAGAAATCTACAACCTCACGGTCACTCAGGACCAACATCAAGACTCATAAAACTTTAATTGAAATTCCAAAACCAAGAACAACCATCGAAAACCTTTAGTACAAACATTTACTAAAGAAAGCCTTTTTCACAAATTCTGCCTAGCACATTAAAGTCAGATAAAACTCCACTTAACAAATGCTGCAAAAACGGAAATTTATAGTAAAGCAGTAAAAAACCCAAACCAGGAACTCAAAGTGCTAAACCATCAAGTAACCCCCTAACAATTCCCTCAAAACCTAAATTTAACCCTCCTAAATCCTCCAAGTAATTGATGGAATAGAACTAAGTAGATTACAAACATTTATAAATACTCTTTGCATCTTTATTCAACTTCTAGATAAGTTTTAGAACCATTGACATTGAGAAAATCAGCTAAAAGTATCAGCCGAACTCACTCTGGGAAAAATTCCAGGTGTGCTGACTTTGGGTCAATAGGCGGCCCTGGGCAACAGTCGGCGCATACAACATTTTGAACTGCCGCTGAGTACCGTCGAGCACTGTCAGTGGGTGGCACTCAGCGCATACCCCCCAATTCCTCTAACAGAGGTTCTTAGCCTCTATTAGCTCAAGTCCACCATGACTGACTAGAAATTTAACCCCTACGATGGAAATCTCAAACTTCTAACACCTCTAACAGTCGTTTAAACCCAAATTGAAATTAATCCTGCTAAGATCATGCTCCGAACTGGAATTTAACCTCAATAATCAATTCATAACAACAATCTCAATTTATATCGCATATATTCAAATCAAGTTGTGCAATCGGTTGCAAATCCAGGCATAAATCTGGTGCTACTTACATGGATTGCTAACTCAGTCTTCTAGCTTCCAAATTCTTTGATCTACTCCTCCGAAGTGAGAACTTCCAACAGCCGATTTACTCCGATCTACAGGAACAGTCAGATCTGATTAGATTTGAGTTCAATCCTTGCTTCACGCTTAATTTTCTCATAATCGAAGGATTAAGCTGATCTTACCTGATATCTTGTAGATCTGCCACTGAAGTGATCGCACTTCCACAATTTCAGTCGCCGAGATCTCAGATCAACAAGTAGTTCCTTCTCCGATGATCTCCAACGCTTTCACTCACAATTCTCAGCTCACCTTCTCTTCCCCTTGTTTTGGTTATGCTCTGACAGCAATTTCTCTCTTGTAACAGTTTGTGTGAAACTGCCCAAATGAAACAAGCCGACTCTTTATACCTCTCCTTGGCGCTCAAACCAAATTGAACTGTGATTTGCTAGTCGCTCACCCATGCATTTCCTACATGAACAGCTTCCCCAGCCATTCAATCCCCTGATTTGCTTCTCCACTTAATCACCTACATTAGCACCTCTTTAACCAACTGAAAGTGAATAATATAATAATTCCACTTATTATTAAGAAAGCTACAAACCATAATTTACTGCTCCCCGCGCTTAAGTTATCGAATCCCCAATTTACCCGTGCTTCTCGGATATCTGAAAATTCCACAATTAACTATAATTAGAATTTCTTAATTACTTCTCGCAATTAACGTTAACCAAGATTCGGGATCTTACAAAACAATTCCGTAGTGAAAAACTAGGTTAAAAGACCAATTTCAAAAAATCTGATAAACAGGGCGCTCGAGCGGCCAAGGGTGCTTGAATGGCCTTGTACTTTGGTCGTTTCAGGGTTGGTCACTCGATGGATTGCTCGAGCAATTGTTCGGGCGATAGTTCAATCTAGAAAAATTGCTCTTGGGTTTGACAACCATACAAAGGGCGCTCAAGCGACTACTCAGGCGGCCTAATACAAAGAAAATCCGAAACTTTATGAAATTCAATAAAAATTCCACAACTCAATATCCAATGCATCAAATCAATTCTAAATCATTCTAAAATACTTTATAAACATGTTAGAACAATTTCAAACAAATAAAACATCATAAATAACGAATACAACTCATCAAATCACGGAATAACCATGAATATCGCATAAACACGAATTTATTTTTGTGCAAGATTTAAAGGGACTACTTACCTATTTTGGGATCTAAAACCTCTTCTAAAAACAATGCAAAATCTCTCCTAAGAACGCGAAATGATCACAAAAAGCCTCGATCACTTTTGGGTTAAGAAAATCATAACTTTAGGAACCCAACAATATATCTAAACTTTCCAAAACAGAGCTTCTCTTTTAGTTTAATCTTACCTGTGTTTTTATGCACAAAAATCTCCTTCTTCCTTGTCTAAATCTGCTCCAACAAGTGCTTGAGTACTAGGGTTTGATCTCTAGGAAGAAGAAAGAAGAATAAAGGTAAGAGAAGGAACGGGCAGCTGTTTCCTTTGGGGTTATACGTGAATAGCCTCATGCATATTTAGGTTATTTATTAATTTGTTTTCTTTTACCAATTTACCCTCCTTCATTAGACCAAATAATCAAGCCTTCAACCTCAAACCAAGTAAACCTTTGGTTCAACCTACTCTCTTTGGGTTCGACCAACCCCTTGTTGTTTAATTTATATTTAATTAGCTCTTACTAATAATCTGAATAATTGTAATAATTATCTTTCTCCCTAATTTAAACTTAAAAATCTCACCTTAGATTAGCTTTCCATGTTCTCCTCCGGTTCACCTTGAACTCCTTCGGTTTGAACTGATATCTCGTCTTCTGCATATTATTAGTCCAATTAGTCTATTTAATAATTAATTTTATTTATCACTAAAATCTGGGATTTTACAG
Source organism: Buxus sempervirens (assembly GCA_947561395.2). Classification (NCBI taxonomy): domain Eukaryota; kingdom Viridiplantae; phylum Streptophyta; class Magnoliopsida; order Buxales; family Buxaceae; genus Buxus; species Buxus sempervirens. The sequence goes on along the minus strand of OX387185.1, from coordinate 22,530,687 downwards.
TATTGTCAGACTGTTGGTGCACTACAATATTGTACTTTAACTAGGCCAAATATTGCCTTATTTGTTAATCAACTTTGCCAATTTATGCATAGTCCTAATACCATTCATTGGGCTACTGCCAAGTGTGTCTTATGCTATCTCAAGTGTATTGTTGATCATGGGTTATGGTATACTAAATGTAAAATCACAAATTTTAGTAACTAGACTAATTAGTTAATAATATGCAAGAGATGAGATCTTGGTTCAACCCGGAGGAGTTCAAGATGAACCGGATATGATAGGAGAGCCTATATAAGGTAAGTTCTTAATTATTGATCAAATATAATTTTAATATATTAATTATTGTGTAATTATATTATATTAGTAAGAATTAATTGTATTATAATCAAGGAGAATACAAAGGGGTTGGTCGAACCCAATGGTAGTGGGTTGACCCGAGAGTTAAGTTGGTTTTGATGATTTGATTTAAGTGGGTTTAATGAAGGAGGGGCAAATAAGTAAAAGACTTTAATTAATAAAATAACCTAGTTGTGCATGGAGTAGGTTTTCACGTTGAGCACAAATCACCAAAATAGAAGGAGCCGTGAGTTGTTCTCTTGTTTCCTATTTTTTTCTCCTAGTTGCCTTGTGATCAAACCTAAACCCTAAACAATCGTGGGAGCCGTTTTAGAGAAGAATGAGGAGTATTTTCGTGCCCATAGAAACCAGGTAAGAGCAAGTAAATAATAGTTCTGTTTTTGAAGAGATTGATATGTTGCTAGAGGCTTAAAAGTGTGATTTTGAACCCAGATGTGATCGAGGCTTTCCGGAATCATTTGGCAAACTTAGGAGTGATATTTAATTGCTCTTAGAAGAGATTTAAGTTCCTAAAACCAAGTAAGTAGTCCCTTGACACTTACATAAAATCTAAATTCGTGTTTAGACGATATTCATGGTTATTCGATGTTTGTTGTGTTGATTTCGTTATTTATGATGTTTTATGTGTTGGGAATTGTTCTAGCATGTGTATAATGTATTTTATAATGATTTAGAATGGTTTTGATTCATTGAATATTGAGTTGTGGAATTTTTATTGAATTTCACAAAGTTACGGATTTTTCACGTATCGGACCGCCTGAGCAGTCGCTCGAGCGATCTATGTATATAGTTGAAAACCCGAGAGCAATTTTACCCAGATTGTACTACCACTAGATCAGTCGCTCGAGCGACCTATCGAGCGACCTACCCTGAAATTACCTGTTTTGTAAGGCCGATCGAGCGACTAGTCTGTCAGATTTTAGAAAACTTGACTTTTCAACCTAGTTTTCACTAAGGAAGTGGTTCTATTCAATTTTAGCCTATGTACCATCAAGATTGGGGTATTTGGGAAGTTTTTGCATTGGTGGATATTTAAAATTCAATTTTATAAAGATTTTGGGTAGATGTTTCTAACGAACTTTTACATGATTCTATTTTTTCCAAAAGATTTTTCTTTTAACCAAGGTTGATTTTGTGAGTTCATACACATGTATGTAGGTGATATGAAGTTATTGTGTGCATCGATGGAGTCGATACATATTCGGGACATATTGGCCCGTTGAAACCTGGTGTTTTGGACATATGACTTGGTGCATTTTGTTTTGGTTTTGGGTCACTGGTGTGACAAGGCATGGTGCCTGTTTTATCCCACATAGGTGGATTTGGTATACAGATATGGTTGTGTATTTGGTGGGTGTTATTGAGAATTATGTCCATTACCTTGGTTGGTTTTCTCACTGTTGAGTGGGCTTAGCAGTTATGTGGATCCATAGAATAGCTAGTAAGTGAAATGTGTATTAGAGGGGTTTGAATTCTGTGCCTGAGGCATTCCATCATCTTGAGGATGGTATTGCTCCTGGATTAGTCGGTCGCTACGTTACCTACTCCTGGATTCATTGGGCCGTACATGCTAACTCATGGTTGGGTTCTTCCGTTGGTGTTGAATAGCCAGACTGCAGGGCGGCTGGTCCATCGTAATTCGGTTAGGTAGCATACTGGTACATATCTACTCTCTTTATCTGGTATACTATTTCATAAGTCCCATGAGGTGGACAAATTGTATTTCATTGTTGCCTTGATTCTCATTGTGGTTAATCGGATTAAACGTTGCGTATTTTATTGTGGTCAACTATTTGTATGACTGCTTACTGAGATAGTGTTTCTCACATTATTGTTTTATCGGTTTTGTTTTCAGATATTCCTGGAGAGGACGTTGCCGAGAGACACCGGGAGAATATTGTGATTACCAGGAAGAAGATTATTTCATTCCTATGTAAGACATAGAGAGACCTTTAGATTTATGTTCTTAGGGATTATTTTCAGTGCTTTTATTAAGGAGTTTGATGTCTTTTGAAAAGATGATTGGTATCTTCAATCCACACCTTGGTGGATGTTATTTAGTTGAACTCTTTCCAGACTTCATAGATGAAAAATAAAAGGACTATTTTGGTAGTTTAATTCCGCATTTCTGAAAGGTGATTTTATTTCCGCACTCTGATATAATAAATGAAGTTGTTTAAGTCTAGAATAGTGTTTTGGGCCATTTTCCCTAACGAACCAGATTTGGATTTATGTGTTTAAATAAACCTGGATCCGGGGCGTTACACTAACTGACCCTCTACTCTACAAGCATTTTGTGACTCTGACTGGGCGGCTAACCCTGATGATCCAAGGTCTACCACTAGATATGCAATGTTTTTCGGTTCATGCCTTATTTCTTGGTCAGCTAAGAAACAATCTGTCGTAGCTCGCTCAAGCACTGAAGCTGAATATCGATCTTTGTCTCTCACCACTGTTAAATTATATTGGATTCTCATGTTTCTTCAATCTTTACATATTCCTCTTTACTCAGCTCCAATTGTGTGGTGTGACAATATAGGTGCTCTAGCACTTGGTTCCAATCCCATTTTTCATGCTAGAACAAAGCATATCAAAGTAGATTTTCACTTTATCCATGAGAAGGTTCAAGAAGGACATATCCATCCAGTTCATCAGTATTACTGAACAAATTGCAGATGTTTTTACCAAAGGACTCAGTACAGCTCGTTTTACTCTTTTGCGTGACAAGCTGCAGGTTGGATCCCCCCCCCCATTAGCTTGCAGGGGGATGTTAACCATAAAGATATCTTATCTAGCAATCTGCAACAGAATTCAGTTCTAGCTCATCCAACAGATGTAACAGAGCCGCATGCCTCCAACTCTTTGTTGAATTCAAATGTCTCCACTAAGATAACAACTCCAGATTTTGTTCTGTTTCAATTTTGAATCTTCCCTCTCTTGTACAAACTCAATCTGTAACAAATTCAAATCACCTGTACATCTATATAATGAATAGACTACACATGGCTTTGGTAAGTAAACCAAACCATTTCATCAATTTTTACACAGATAAGCTTATAACCACGCTTGGTCCAAACTTCCTTGGCCCAGTTGCAATCTTGAGGATTTGGAGCTTTTGTTTGTTCTATGTGATGGTTGAGGTATGGGAGAGTGGGGTTATATCTGTTTTGTTTTGGGGCTTTGCCAACCTGGTAAAATTACTGACGCCTTGCAGAATAGCGATTATTTTGCAGGCTCGTTTGAGCAGATAATTAATAGGGAAGAACACAAGCAGTTTGCCCAAAAACACAAAGAAAACGTCTCTGAGATTCAACTGAATATTATTTAATCAAGTAATATTAAAATCAATCCACAAGCCGGACTTTATAGCCAAAAATCGTCTGTATTGGAAAGTTACTAAAAAGGGCAAAATCCCCTAAAGCATGCCTAAATGAAATACAGAATCAAACAAGCAACTTGTGAAAAATCTGGCCCAAATAGGGTTTAAAATCACTTCCTAATTTACAAATGAAATATTATCAGAAATAAAATAAAATAACTAAAAATAGTGATTTGGAGGGGACAACAACGGAATTTGAGGTCGAAAAAGATGCACACCTACTTAGGTGGGTGTCCATGGCGTGCCCACCGAAAATAGCTTTCCGAATTGAGGTCATATATGCGATTCCGATACCCGTAGCCAAAGTTATGGACAAAATACTAAAACGCACTCAAAACTGCCCCAATTAGGAAGATATCACAATCACTTCCTGTCTTTGCGTTGATCTGCCAACTCATGGTATTTCAACGCCATCAATGTGCAATCTAACAGCTCAATATCATCTGCCTCGGATCCCCTTGCGTCAATTACCTATATGTGTTTGGCTTATTCCATGAGTTATAGTTTCTATGTTTAGTTCTGATTGATTTAGTTCACAATTTTGATTCTTGCCTTTTTTTAACTTTATAATACGGATTTCCCATTATAATGATATTTATAGCGTAAATTTAACGAAGGAAATGATAAACTGAACCATGACTCTTATCTCTTACATGATGATAATTTGAATCAAACAAGACTTAAATTTGTTGCGTAATTGTGTAGTGGTCATTGTATAGTGACAAAGCTCATTTACACGTGCATCGCTGCACGGGACCCCATATCAGCTGGAGCGGGACGCTGGAATATCGTCTAGAGCGGCTGCTGATTTCTGCCACGCGTCCCGCTCCATTACTTAACCAAAATGGAAAACGAACACCCCCCCAATTAACAGAGACGTCTCCGTTAACCCATCTTCTCCAAAAATCGCCTGTTTCCCGCTCCCGCCCAGCCAAATCTCAAATCCAACAAAAATCAGAACTCTTCAGTGCCATTTCTGCAACGACAGTGCCATTTCTGTGTTTCGTCCAGTGCCATTTCTGCAACGGCAAACCTCTTGGTGTCCCGCTGCTACTGCAACGACCGTCATTTGCTTCCTCTATTTCTCGCCGTTGAGGGAGGTAAATCCGAAATCTATTCTCCACCAGGTATGCTCTTTGATTCCATTTGGTAAATCTCTTCAATTTCTTTGCTTTTTCATTAATCTTTTTTCTTCTATCACTTCAGTGCCATTTTTTTGGCCTTCTTCTATCATCTGTTTCTTTTTCTTCTTGTTTTGCATTGTTATGTTCTGGGTTATTCTTCATTCACCATTTGTTTGATAATATGTTGCTTAGAGTGAAACTGAGAGGCACCCACTTCACTTTTTTGTTTCTACTTTGCGATCTCGTCTGTTGTATTTGCTGTTTTTGGATAATGTAGTTATTCTTCATTCATCATTTGTTTTTGGATTTCGTTTCTATGTCCTCCCCATAACAATACAATGTTACAGAACCTTCCTGGTCATTGTTGGTCCTCATGTAAGTTATTTTTTTAACTTCCTCAACTCCTTGGCTCAATTTATTTGTTTGCTATGCAATTGATCTCCACACAGGTGGGATTTGGTATTCTCTCTGTGGCTAATATTTGTCGTGAGTTCACTTCAACTTGGGCTCCAAACATTGCCGCACCTTTTTTACCCCCAAGCCTTTGGATTTGTCCTTTCTTGACTTTTTGTCAATCTAGATATGACATTTTTTAAAGATTGAAAAAGTAAATTCATATATCTACATGCACACTGTTGCTGACCATTATGAACAGTGATGTTATGTCTCATTTGCAATTTTGCAGCAAGAATATGAAGCGTTAAACAGAAATTTTCTTGGGAAATGGGTCCTATGCTCCTAATGTGTTTTTTCAGTGCTAGGTTCTTTTAACAAAATTTTTCAACCATATCTTCCCACTTTGCAGGAATATTCTAGAAAATAGTAGAGGAACACACCATCTAAGTTTATCATATATACGATACACCCTCTTAAGTTATTTACAGATCATGGCTCGCCAAGCTAGTCAGAAGCGGTACTGAAACTACTTGGTTTTGGTGTACCTCTAAAGACTCTACTCTTCCAATCGGTATAGGTGAAGTATTGTCTTATGCTTGTCAAAATTGTTAGATTCCGCATGGTACATGGTGCGCCATTTTGAATCTATAAAAAGCATAAGGAATCTATAAAATGCATAAGGAAGGGGGAGAGAGCTAGAGGAGGACGAGGAGTGGCAAACCGTCAGCCTCCTTTTGGCCCTTTAGAAAAAAGGAAAAAAACAAATAAATGGGAAATAAGAGATGGTTTTTGGTGTTGGGGGGGGGTGTGGGTGGGGAGAACGGGGACCGAGAAGAGAGGGGAAGGGGGTGGTTCATAGCTGGTTGGTGTTGCTATCTTTATTCTTTTGTGTGATTTAAGGCGGGGAGCGGGCGCAGAGCCTTATGCCCTCAGTCTATAAAAGAAGGGTGGCCACATAATATATAATAATATAATATCTCAAGGAAACGAAAGATTTTCTAAATAGAGCATTTCTTGTAAAGGCACTTGCGAAGATCAACGCCGCTGCCACTCCGCTGGCAGCGCATAAATGAATGAGTGCTTTGAAAATAAGGTACGTGCACTAGCGTCGTAAGGCGACGCCGACACGCCACTGGTAGCGCAGAGCGAGATTGAAGATTATATGATCAGCCGTGCACATGCCGCGTTCTCTCCCGCTAGCAGCTCGCTGGCAGCGCGCCCTTAACTGATTCAACTTGTTCTGAGCGGGACTTGAGTTCGCTTCCAGCCGTCTACTCCGATCGCTTCACGACGCCACCAGCGCTCGACGCGATCTGAATTTTCTCCTTTAAATAGACGTGCTGTAATTTTTAGAATGGACCATTTTGGATCAATTTGATTTCGAATCTTGAGGTGTTTGAGATTTGATCAAATCTTCTTTAGAGAGTCGGCGATCGAGTGAGGGGGAGATCTGAGATAGATCACCTGGAATTGAAGGTAGAGGATTCTTCTTCAATTCGGAACTTCATCTAATCGTGTGATCGCCTGGACTGGTGATCGGCTTTGATTGATGCGTAGGTGGATTCCTACTGCATTGGATCGTCTCAGTGGATTCTGAGGTGATTGTTGCGATCTGGATTGATCGTGTTCTGCAGCTTGTGGATTCAAGCTGTGTAGCAGTTCGTGGATTCGAACTGTGGATCACTGGTGAGTGATTGTTTGTGATCTGGATTGATCGTGTTCTGCAGCTTGTGGATTCAAGCTGTGTTGCAGTTCGTGGATTCGAACTGTGGTTTGCTGTTGAGTGAGTTCAATTGTAAAGGTTAAGTATGTGCTCCTTTGTAATTGTATTTTCATTCAATAGTGGAATTTCGAAGGGTTAGTCGCCTCATATAGACTCGAGGTTTTTCCTGGATCTGAATTCAGGTTTCCTCGTATAATTCTCTGTGTGTATGTTTCCGCATTGTTAAATTCTGAATTGTTGTAGATCGTGGACCTATAGAGTAGTCCTCTACTCTTTCAATTGGTATCAGAGCCTATTCACTTTGAATTGCTATACAAAGTGTGATCTAAATCTATAGCATGGATTTTGGAAAAGAAGGAGGATCTGCCTCTAGACCTCCATTATTTGAAGGTAACAATTATTCTTACTGGAAAGCAAGAATGAAAGCTTACCTAAAATCAATCGATGAGCTTGTCTGGCTCTCGGTTTGTAATGGTTATCATCCACCTGAGATCACAACAGAAGGAGGTGTTGTGATCCCTAAACCTCATGATCAGTGGACTAAAACTGAATCTGATCAATGTGGATGGAACAACAAGGCAATGAATGCCTTATTTTGTGCTGTTAGTGTTGAGGAATTCAGGAGAATTTCCTCATGTGAAGTCGCTAAGGAAGCTTGGGACATTCTTGAGGTCACTCATGAAGGAACCTCAGCTGTCAAGCTGTCCAGACTTCAAAGACTCACTACATCTTTCGAAACTCTATACATGAAAGATGATGAGTCTTTTGATTAATTTTATGCTAGACTGTCTGATATTGTTAATTCGAGTTTTAATCTTGGAGAAAATATCTCTACATCTAAGGTTGTTAGAAAAATCTTGAGATCTTTGCCTGAAAAATTCAGACCTAAAGTTACTGCCATACAAGAGGCAAAAGATGTAGATACCATGAGAATTGAAGATCTGGTAGGATCTTTACAGACTTATGAGCTAGATCTGAATATCCCTAAAAGGAGTAAAGGAATAGCTCTAAAATCTGTAAATACTGAAGAAACAGATAATTCTGATGTAGATATGGATGAACTTGTTCTCTTAGCTAAAAAGTTTAAGAGAATGTTTAAAAAGAGACAATCCAATTCTTCATCATCCATGGACAGATCTAATAGGAGATCTGATAAGAAACTTTCTGATCTAAGAAAGGAGAAGAAATTTTCTCAGAATGATGAAGTTCAATGCTACAAATGTAGAGGATTTGGACATGTTGCCTCTGATTGTCCCTCAAAGGATAAAAAGAAAAAGACAAATTATCAGGTTACTTGGGATGACAGTAATACTGATAATTCTTCTCAATCTGATGAGGATATTTCTGCTAATTTTACTGCTTTCAATTCCTTTTACTCATCTTCTTCTGGTAGTTCAATCTCTGGAATTGCAGGAGATAATAAAGAGACTTTATCAGATGATGAAGAAGAACTACAAGAAGCCTACAATCAGCTCTATAAAGAATTCAATAGAGCTCAGAAGAAAGTCAAGAAACTGAGTAAAAAATTGAAGGAATCAGAAACAGAGAAAAATAAAGCTCTTGCAGAAATTGATTCAATAAACAAGAAGTTGTTTGAAAAACATGCCAAAGAAAATTCTCTGGTAACTTCTTTAACTGAAAAAACTGAAAAACTAAAAGAAAAGGAAGCTCAGATTTCTGCACTTCAAGGTAAAGTGATTGAACTTGAGAAAGGTTCAAATTCAATTAAATCTAATGCTTCAAATTCTTCTGCAGGAAATCATCAAATTGATGAGGAATCAACTTCAAAGGAAGTTCCTGAAAGCTCAAGTTCTGCTGAAAAGAGAATGAGTGTAAGTAATCAAAACAAGGAATCTTCACAGAAAATCTCTGCTGGAGAAGTAAGACCAAGAGGTAAATCTTCAACTTCTGAGAAATCTAAATCTGTACAGTTTAGAAATACTGTCAAATCTGGGAATGTTGATTTTTCTGAACATAGGTTCATACCTGTATGCCATCACTGCAATAAAAAGGGTCATATAAGACCAAAGTGTTATGTATTGCATGGTTTTCCTGAGGGATATTTTGATAATAAGAGGAAAGTAAATCAAAGTCAGTCTCTGGATTTACATAACAGATTTGATTCCCTGTTAAAATTGACTGAAACATTAAATACGGAAGTCACAAATCTGTCAAAGAAACTTCCTTCAAAAACTCAAGTAGTTGATGAAGGTACTTCTCAGAAAACTCCTGAAAAACAGATTTGGGTAAGAAAAGATTCCTTAGTTGCTAATGTGGTTCATGTAGCTTTGAAAGCTCATGATGTCAACATGTGGTACTTAGATAGTGGTTGTTCAAGACATATGTGTGGACATAGGTCTATGTTTAGTACCTTTGAAGAATACTTTGGTGGAAGGGTTACATTTGGTGATGGAAGCACTTCCCAAGTTCAAGGTAAAGGAACTGTAAATGGTCCAAATGGTGTTTGTCTGAAAGATGTGTTATTTGTATCTGGTTTGAAGGCAAACTTGATTAGTATTAGCCAATTATGTGATTCCAGATTGTTTGTCAATTTTACCAGAAAAGAATGTAAAATCTTGGATAATTCAGGTAAAACTGTTCTTATAGGTGTAAGAACAAATGACAATTGTTATGGAATCATTGGAAACAATGAAAAATCTTTAAAATCTTCTGTATGTGATGAAATTGATTTGTGGCATAAAAGACTGGGTCACATTAACTATAGAGATTTGTCAAAAATCTCTAAGTCTGAATTAGTTAGAGGAATTCCCAAGTTTGGGAACAATAAAAAGAAAGGAATGTGTGGTCCTTGCAATCAAGGAAAACAAATCAAAGCCACACACAAGAAAACCAACATTTTAGGAACCTCTAGACCATTAGAACTGATTCATATGGACTTAATGGGACCTACTAAGACTGAAAGTCTTGGAGGAAAGAGGTATATCTTTGTTGCTGCAGATGACTACAGTAGATATACCTGGGTAAATTTTTTAAGAGAAAAATCTGAATGTTTTGATTGTTTTAAACAATTGTGCTGTCAAATTCAAGTTGAAAAGAACTTGCAAATAGGGAGAATAGTTAAAATAAGATCTGATCATGGTACAGAATTTGAAAATCAGATGTTTTCCAAATTCTGTGAAGACCAGGGAATTAAACATGAATTTTCTGCTCCTAAGACTCCACAGCAAAATGGAGTTGTGGAAAGGAAAAACAGAGTTTTGCAGGAAATGGCCAGAACCATGATGATAACCAAGAAAGTGTCAACAAAATTCTGGGCTGAAGCTATAAATACTGCCTGTTACATAAGTAACAGAGTTTATGTCAGATCTGGGTGGAAACAAACTCCTTATGAAATTTGGAAAGGAAAACAGCCAAACCTGAAATATTTTAGAGTCTTTGGAAGTAAATGCTATATCTTAAAGAACAGAGAAAATCTAGGAAAATTTGATTCTAGAAGTGATGAAGGAATCTTTCTAGGATATTCTTCTTCTAGTAGAGCATACAGAGTTTTTAACATGAAAAATTTGTTGTAATGGAATCTATTAATGTGTTAATAGATGATGAAGGAATTGACTGTGAACTTTTGCAGGTTGTAGATGAAGAGGATGAAGTCAGAGATGCTTCCTCAAGCAATGAAATTGTTCCTCTGACAAAAACTCTCAAAGATCACCCAACTGAGCAAATTGTTGGAAATATTTCAGATGTTGTAAGAACAAGACATCAAGTACATAATGAGGAAAGATTTTCTTCTTATCTATCTCAATTTGAGCCAAAATCTTATAGAGATGCCTTGTTGGATGAATCCTGGTTAAATGCTATGCATGAAGAACTAAACCAATTTACTAGAAATAATGTATGGGAATTAGTTGTAAGACCCTCTGATCTGAATGTGATAGGAACCAAATGGATTTTTAAGAACAAATCTGATGAAAATGGGGTTGTAACCAGAAATAAAGCTAGGCTTGTTGCTCAGGGATACACTCAAGTTGAAGGAATAGATTTTGATGAAACCTTTGCTCCTGTAGCTAGGTTAGAATCAATCAGATTACTTTTGTCTATTGCATGCTATTTGAAGTTTAAACTATTTCAAATGGATGTTAAGAGTGCATTCTTAAATGGATATCTGAATGAAGAGGTCTATGTAGAGCAACCTAAAGGATTTGAGGACACAAATCATCCTAAATATGTCTATAAGCTGAACAAAGCCTTGTATGGACTCAAACAAGCTCCTAGAGCTTGGTATGAGAGACTCACCTCTTTTTTACTTGAATCTGGTTTTATGAGAGGAAATGTGGATAAGACTCTCTTTATTCAAAGAGAGTCCAAACATATTTTGATTGCTCAAATCTATGTTGATGACATAGTGTTTGGATCCACTTCTGAAAAACATGCTCACTCCTTTGGAGACTTAATGAAAAGTGAGTTTGAGATGAGTATGATGGGTGAACTGAACTTTTTCCTAGGACTTCAGATTTATCAATCTCAACAAGGAATTTTTTTCTCTCAAGCCAAATATGCTAGAAATCTAGTCAAGAGATTCAGTTTAACTCATGCTAAACATGCTAGGACTCCTATGAGTACTAGCTTAAAGCTTGGAAAAGATGAATCTGGTAAGGATATAGACCCTACTTTGTACAGAGGAATGATTGGAAGTCTTCTGTACTTAATAGCAAGTAGACCTGATATAAGCTTTAGTGTTGGAGTTTGTTCTAGATATCAGGCTAATCCTAAAGAATCTCATCTAAATGCTATGAAAAGAATAATAAAGTATGTTAATGGTACTGTTGATCTGGGAATCTGGTTTTCCAAAGAAACAAACCCATATCTGACTGGATACACTGATGCTGATTGGGCTGGGTGTATGGATGATAGGAAAAGCGCCTCTGGTGGTTGCTTTTATATGGGTAATAATCTAATTGCTTGGTTAAGCAAAAAGCAAAACTTAGTTTCTCTGAGTACTGCTGAAGCAGAGTACATTGCTGCAGGTAGCAGTTGTACTCAACTAATTTGGATGAAACAAATGCTATCTGATTATGGTTTAGATCAGGACCAAATGATTCTCTTCTGTGACAATCAAAGTGCCATAAATATTTCCAAAAATCCTGTTCAACACTCAAGGACCAAACATATAGACATCAGGCATCACTTTATAAGAGAATTAATTGAAGACAAAACTGTTTTGATTGAATATATATCTACTGAAAAACAGTTGGCTGACATTTTCACTAAACCTCTAGATCAGAACAGATTTGAAACTCTTAGGAAATCCCTAAGAGTTTGCTCTCAAAACTGAAACAGGTTCTGTTTTGAGTTAATTTAGATGTAAAATAATCTACATATCTGTTCAAAATGATCTTGTGTGTTCTTGATACTGAAATCTTAATTCAGGAAGCTTGGGTCTATGCATATTGATAGAAATGTCTTATAAATCAACTATCATTTTTTTCTTCAAACACTTTTGAGCATTGAAGTTTATTGTGTGTTTGAAGCTTGGATTCTATAGGCTATCACCTTTATGAAAAGAAAAGTTTTGGAAATGGCTGCCATAGAGATTAGAGTGAAAGCCACTGTTATTCTCAAAAAGAAAAAAAGAAAGAAGGTATATCCTTGGAATGAACTGTAAACTCAGGCTTTTTAAGGATCCATGCCTTCTACAAAAAGAAAAGAAAAAGAGATCAGAAAAGGCTAGCTATCTCTGATGTGCGAAAGCCACCAAAATGAAGTTGGGGTATGTCTATACTTTTCAAGTATGATTACACTAAAATAGCCTTCTATATGTATAAAGTGTAAAAGTCAAAAAATATTTTTCACACACTACACAAACATTGACTAATTAATATGCATATGAGCTCAATATCTTGAAGAAAATTTATAGTATGAGAAACCATGAAGGAATTTTGGTCATAGATATGAAATGTGTCACATCTGAATTAACCTTGATAGGTTCCTTAAGATCAGTTTTGTGAATAAGTACTTCTTGGATTGAATAACAGTTGATTATCTGGGTGATTTTAGTTTAGTTAAAATCTTAGCTTTGTGTTTAGAAGTATGATTTTTTTTCATGAAGAATAGTTCAAACTCTTTTTATAATTTTTTGCCTTACGAGTGTATTTCTTTTTGAGTGTGCATGTGCACCTTCTACATCGCTAGAAGCGTGCTGGTAGCCTTTCCTCTATTTCATGCTTGGGCACCTGCCGTGGTAAGCGTCGCTGGATGCACGCTGGCAGCGAATTCTTTTTCCCTATAAAAAGGGGAAATCTGGTTCATTTTTTTTACCTCTGTTTTTTTTACCCTCTCTGCTTTTCACCTCGCTCCTCGCGTTGTGATCTTTCTCTGCCTTCGTGCCTTTTTTCCGCCACCTCGTTCACTGTTCAGGTAAATTTTTTTTACTGTCTTCATCTTACTTCTTCATTTTCTGCTTCCTAGTTCAGTAGTCTTCTCTCGTTATTCTAAGCTAGGGTTTGGTAGATTGTTCTTCCATTAGGGCTTTATTGTTCGTTGTTTGTTTCTGTCTGTTTGTTCTTTCTCTTTCATTTTTTTAAACTCTTCACCATGCCTCTCAAGAGAAAATCGAGGACTGATTCTCCTTCCACATCTTCTCCTCCTGTGAGGTCTTCTCCTGTTATCTCTTCTTCTCCAGTGAGACCCCCATCCCCTTCTCAGTCCTCTGAACCATTTATTGGTAATGGTTTTTCTGATTTTAATGAGTTCTTCAAGCATAGGCCACTTCTGTTGGAAAGGGCCATTAAGCTTGAGTCTTTTTCTGAATCTCCTCTCTACTCATTGTTTTCGGACAATGGTTGGAAAAAATTTGCTTTGGTCAATGGTTTTTCATATCTGGACCTGGTTCGAGAATTTTACTCAAACCTTCACAATCTTCATCTTGCCAATCAAGGCTATGTCAAAGCCTATGTCAGGGGTATCTCTTTTGACTTCTCGAAAGAGATTATCTCCTCTCTTCTTGAACTGCCCCTTGTTGATTCTCCTTCCTTTAACTTTCTTGATTCTCATACTGATCCTTCGATGGAGTCTATTATTCCTTCTCTAATTGTTCCGGGTGCTCCTACTTCCATCAAAACAAGCCCAACTACCTTCCTCATGGCTCTCTTCAAGATCTTCTCCGGATCTTGAATCTGTTTGTGTGTGCTTCTCTTGTTCCCTCAGATCACCATTCTGAGATTTCTCACTCGAGAGCAAGACTTCTTCATGCTCTCTGGAACAGAGACAGTGTCTGTATTCCCTCCATCATATTCCATCAGATCCTTCAGTCTCGGAATTTAAAATCCAAGACTGCTGCTCTTCCTTTTGGCATATTCATCACTTACCTGTGTATTCATCAGGGGGTACTCCCTGATCCTGTTGAAATGATCCTTCATCCCAGACCTCCCATTGATTCCTTCACCCTAACCAGAAGTAAACGAGCAAATCCTTTTCGTTTGGTGTCTTCTGAACCCTCTTCTTCTCAGTCCTCTTTGTCCAGCTCTGATGCTGTGGCAATTATGGAAAAATTGCACTCCATGCAAGCCTCCCAGGAGGCTTTCAATTCTGAAGTTAGGGCTCACATGCTCATGATGAGCATGTTCAAATCAGAGACCCAAGAAAAGCTGGAGAAACTGGCAAAGGATGTTGATTTTACCTGTGGTGAGGTACAAAGGGATGTTGCTGCTCAGAAACGAATGCAAAATGAAGCTGATCATTTTCTGGAAAGCATTCGGAAGACTAGCTGGAGATGGATCACAAACTCTGTTGGCTGCACTCCAGGTCCCAAGACGCATACAAGCATTACTCAAGGACTTGGTAACCAAAACCACCTTCCAGAAAGGGGGAGTTTTTTGGATGATGTTGCTGCTGGAGTTGATGTTTCTGTTGATGGTTCTGCTGGGTTGTTGCTGCTGCTTGCTGCTTGTTATTTTTTTTCTTTCTCTCTATGTGTTGTGTATTTGTTATGTTTCTGAAAGTTGGCTTGTAGAGGAGTTTTCTGTGGGTTTGTAAGGGAAGTTTTATGTTGGTTGGTTGGATGTGTATATATCTGTGTATATATCTGTTGGAACAATGTATACTCTTTTTGAATGAATGAAATTCTGGATTCTCATATCTGTTGGAACAATGTATTTTGAATGAATGAAATTCTGGATTCTCATATCTGTTGGAACAATGTATATTTTTTTTGAATGAATGAAATTCTGGATTCTCCAAAATCACTGTGTCTCTCCTTATTAGTGTGGTTTTAAATTCTTAAATGAAAATCAATATTAACTAAGGTTGATATTAAATACTGTTTTAATGTTGTTGTCAGGCATTTGCCAAGGAGGAGATTGTAAGTGTGAAAACTCACACTCCTTTTATGGCAAATGTTTGACAAATTATGTTTTCTCATAAATCTTCAAGATGTGCAGATTAAATAATGGAAATTCAGTGAATTTAGTAAAGAAGAAGAAGACGATGCTGCCACACAGCTACCACGCTGCTGGTAGCTCAAGGAAATGAAAGATTTTCTAAATAAAGCATTTCTTGTAAAGGCACTTGCGAAGATCAACGCCGCTGCCACTCCGCTGGCAGCGCATAAGTGAATCAGTGCTTTGAAAATAAGGTACGTGCACTAGCGTCGTAAGGCGACGCCGACACGCCGCTGGTAGCGCAGAGCGAGATTGAAGATTATATGATCAGCCGTGCACATGCCGTGTTCTCTCCCTCTAGCAGCTCGCTGGCAGCGCGCCCTTAACTGATTCAACTTGTTCTGAGCGGGACTTGAGTTCGCTTCCAGCTGTCTACTCCGATCGCTTCACGACGCCACCAGCGCTCGACGCGATCTGAATTTTCTCCTTTAAATAGACGTGCTGTAATTTTTAGAATGGACCTTTTTGGATCAATTTGATTTCAGATCTTGAGGTGTTTGAGATTCGATCAAATCTTCTTTAGAGAGTCGGCGATCGCGTGAGGGGGAGATCTGAGATAGATCACCTGGAATTGAAGGTAGAGGATTCTTCTTCAATTCGGAACTTCATCTGATCGTGTGATCGCCTGGACTGGTGATCGGCTTTGATTGATGCGTAGGTGGATTCCTACTGCATTGGATCGTCTCAGTGGATTCTGAGGTGATTGTTGCGATCTGGATTGATCGTGTTCTGCAGCTTGTGGATTCAAGCTGTGTAGCAGTTCGTGGATTCGAACTGTGGATCACTGGTGAGTGATTGTTTGCGATCTGGATTGATCGTGTTCTGCAGCTTGTGGATTCAAGCTGTGTTGCAGTTCGTGGATTCGAACTGTGGTTTGCTGTTGAGTGAGTTCAATTGTAAAGGTTAAGTATGTGCTCCTTTGTAATTGTCTTTTCATTCAATAGTGGAATTTCGAAGGGTTAGTCGCCTCATATAGACTCGAGGTTTTTCCTGGATCTGAATTCAGGTTTCCTCGTATAATTCTCTGTGTGTATGTTTCCGCATTGTTAAATTCTGAATTGTTGTAGATCGTGGACCTATAGAGTAGTCCTCTACTCTTTCATATGTGTGTGTGTGTGTATTTATGGAAAAAATTTATATAGTTTAGCCTTTAATTTACTTTCTTCATATTGCTTGTGTCCTTGGTCTGTTGAAGGTTCATTTTCTTCCCTTAAGTCATTGAATGCCTAATTTATTTTTATGGGCCTGCCATTGATGTTCCTTGGACACATATGTTGTTTCTAAGAATCACAATTTTTCTGGCTGCCTGTAATTTACCACTTGTAGCCTTATGTCGCACTTATCCTGCATATCAAAGCTACACCTATTCAGCCTTTCACATCAGCCCTAATGTGGGGGTCCTATTGATGAGCTTTCACAATTTTGCTAAGACCTTCTGGTTAGAAAAGAAATTTAGATTATGATCAGTGTCGCATATTTTGAAATGTTATTGCTATTGTTGCTGCTGCCGTGTGGTTGCTTGTATGTTTCTTATATGCCTATAATAAGATCATGGCATTGTTGTGATGGTCTATGAACAGATTTTTTTTTTTTTTTAGTATTTTTGTGATCTCAGAACATTCTAGCAATAATTCTCTGTGCCACACATTATAGTCAAGGTTGTATCATTTTAGCTTATCTGGTTGTATATTGTATCCTTCCCTTTTAGTTAGTGGCAGACTAGAAGTGGTAGGATGTGTTGGGGACAGCAGTTTGATGTGGGAACTAAATCAACTATTGCAATTTTTTTAGAATCATTTTGTAAGGAAGTTTTTGGGCTCAAGCTGTGTATATAGATATTGATGTGGCCTTTGAAATGCTCATTTAGTTGGAGATAGATGTAAGAAAGAGTCTTGTGAATCACGTCATGGAAATGCTCATAGTATCCGACGGTTTTTGGCCTTTGAAATGCTCATCCATTTGGCAAATCTATGCTCTGCTTCCTCTATTTCTCACCATAGAGTGAGCTAAAGCCGAGTGTGCTTTTGTAGACATTGTTCTTTTACTATCTTTTTCTTTTTTTAGCCTTTGGTGATTGGTGGGTTCTTGTTTTTGAATCTTAAAAGCTTGAGCACTTAATCTTAAAGGATAAGAGAACTGTCTTGGGTGGGGTTTTATGAGGGGGTCAGTGGGGTTGTAACTAAAAGTGGTTTTGAGGTTGAAATAATGGGGTAGTGAGTCCTCTCTGATTGTGAACTTTCAGAAGTTATTACTACTCACAAGAACCAATGAAAACATTTCCTACAATGCTTTTAAGCTCCAAGGTGTTTCAGCCTGCCTACCAATAACTATTTGAGTTGGAATCCAACTCCCATAACACAGTAAAATCTAATTTTGTTTGTCACCATAACATATGTGGTTAATCTCCCATGTGGAAGCTTTCAAATACAGAAATTGTTAAATCAGTTTATTCTAGGCCATGGAACTATGACAAACCAATATTTCTTTCCTTTGTTGTACAGGGCACAATGTGTGATTCATATATCTTTCTCATATTATGAATATGACAGGGCACAAAGTGTGATTCATATATCTTTCTCATATTATGAATATGAGAAGATTATGAAATCCCACTTGCTTAATGATTCCGGTGGAAGTATTGCGATCCTTTTTCTTGTGATTCCGGTGAAAGGATATACATCTGATGAAACTAAACATTTGTTCAATCAAATCACAAGAAAAAGGATCCATCCTATACGTGGTGTACGACATACGTTATATGAGCGTAGGGGTTATGACAATGGAGATGCAGAAACGTTAGCAAAAGAGTTAGAATACATGGTAATGTAACATTATTACTTTCTTATTTGACATTTGATCATATTTTTACTATAAACTAACATATCATTACTTTTTCATTTACTTTTGCAGCGTAAGAAACTAAGGCATATGATTTCAGAATTATGTCCATTTGTAAATACTGAACATGATCAAGGCTGGGACATTGCTGTGGCACCAGTGCATGTATGAGTGAAAGCAGCAAGTATTTTGGGTAATGTAGCACTTGTTGAGGCAATTAAGCTGTGGAAATTATATTTCAACCTTCATTAGGATATGGGAAACACAAGTGCTGTCTTGGAGGCGGCAAGAGAAAGGGGTATCAGTCTTGACTAATTTCTTGAACACAGTGTTAGGTCTCTTTCACCAACACCGTCAACCGAAATGTACAAGCTATAGGTAAAGAAAATAAAGACTAGAACTCAATCTAAAGCTTAATCTGCAGACAACAAAAATTTTGAAAGACAGGAGATGGATGATGGTGATCAATTTTTGAGGCATTGTTTGAGATGCCGACATCGGTTAAAGAACACAAAAATATACAAGGTAGGAGGCTTTGTAAATTGATTTTCTAATTTCACAGCAGGTTGGATGAATGGTAAAGATCAATTTGACAATGTAGTTGGTATCTCAGTTGTAAAGCTGATTGCTCCTGTTTATTTTTCTGTCTCAGTTGTAAAGTTTGATTCTGTAACATTTGGGAAATAGAGAAAGGATTCAAATTTTGCATGGTGATATGTAGTGCAGGGTTATGAATCGTATGAGCAGAAAATGTTGATGTTCGGATATAAAACCTCAAAACCTGGCCTAACACATGGGGCAATGGGGTGGGTTAAAATTCTCTTCCTTATTTAAGTTTTGGTTTTTTAATCACTGACTGTGAATAAATAGGGTTAAATCCAAAAACTATATCTTAATATTTTATGTTTTTGGATTGTGTTTTATTTTGTTTCAATTTTTTGAAATGTCGACTCCATGTGGGTGCTCCTTCCTTTTTGATATAAATGAATTTCATTACTTATAGAAGGGATTCTAGGTTGCTGGTACCAATTCGGTATTTAACAAGATGGAAAGGTTTTACAATATATTATCTAGTGGGGTGCACGTAAGGTACTGCACGTATAAGAAGGAAAGGAATGAAAGGAGACAATATGGGTACAACACCGCTAACACACGTGGGTACAACCCAAAATAGCATGGGGTTCAACCCTCTTAGCAATGGTTACAACCCAAGTCAGCATTAGGGTACAACACCGCTAACAAACGTGGGTACAACCCAAAATATCATGGGGTACAACCCTCTTAGCAACGGGTACAACCCAAGTCAGCATAGGGTACAACACCGCTAACACACGTGGGTACAACCCAAAATAGCATGGGATACAACCCTCTTAACAACGGGTATAACCCAAGTCAGCATAGGGTATAACACCGTTAACAGACGTGGGTACAACCCAATGTAGCATGGGGTACAACCCTCTTAGCATCGGATACAACCCAAGTCAGCATAGGGTACAACACCGCTAACAGACGTGGGTACAACCCAATGTAGCATGGGATACAACCCTCTTAGCATCAGATACAACCCAAGTCAGCATAGGGTACAACACCGCTAACAGACATGGGTACAACCCAATGTATCATGGGGTACAACCCTCTTAGCATCAGAAACAACCCAAATCAGCATCAGGTACAACACCGCTAGCAGACGTGGGTACAACCCAATGTAGCATGGGGTACAACCCTCTTAGAATCGGGTACAACCCAGTCAGCATAGGGTACAACACCGCTAACTCATGGTTTAGAGGGTTGTACCCTATGCTGACTTGGGTTGTACCCAATGCTAAGAGGGTTGTACCCCATGCTACATTGGTTTGTACCCACGTCTGTTAATGGTGTTATATCCTATGTTGATTTGGGTTGTACCCAATGCTAAGAGGGTTGTACCACATGCTACATTGGGTTGTACCCACGTCTATTAGCGGTGTTATACCCTATGTTGACTTGGGTTGTACCCGATGCTAAGATGGTTGTACCCCATGCTACATTGGGTTGTACCCACGTCTGCTAGCGGTGTTGTACCCAATGCTGACTTGGGTTGTACCCGATGCTAAGAGGGTTGTACCCATGTCTGCTAGCGGTATTGTACCCAATGCTGAATTGGGTTGTACCCGATGCTAAGAGGGTTGTACCCCATGCTACATTGGGTTGTACCCACGTCTGTTAGCGGTGTTGTACCCAATGCTAAGAGGGTTGTACCCCATGCTATATTGGGTTGTACCCACGTTTGTTAGCGGTGTTATACCCGATGCTAAGAGGGTTGTACCCCATGCTACATTGGGTTGTACCCACGTCTGTTAGCGGTGTTATACCCTATGTTGACTTGGGTTGTACCCGATGCTAAGAGGGTTGTACCCCATGCTACATTGGGTTGTACCTATGTCTGCTAGCGGTGTTGTACCCAATGCTGACTTGGGTTGTACCCGATGCTAAGAGGGTTGTACCCCATGCTACATTGGGTTGTACCCACGTCTGCTAGCGGTGTTGTACCCAATGCTGACTTGGGTTGTACCCGATGCTAAGAGGGTTGTACCCATGTCTGCTAGCGGTATTGTACCCAATGCTGACTTGGGTTGTACCCCATGCTACATTTGGTTGTACCCACGTCTGTTAGCGGTGTTGTACCCGATGCTAAGAGGGTTGTACCCCATGCTATATTGGGTTGTACCCACGTTTGTTAGCGGTGTTATACCCGATGCTAAGAGGGTTGTACCCCATGCTACATTGGGTTGTACCCACGTCTGTTAGCGGTGTTATACCCTATGTTGACTTGGGTTGTACCCGATGCTAAGAGGGTTGTACCCCATGCTACATTGGGTTGTACCTATGTCTGCTAGCGGTGTTGTACCCAATGCTGACTTGGGTTGTACCCGATGCTAAGAGGGTTGTACCCCATGCTACATTGGGTTGTACCCATGTCTGCTAGCGGTGTTGTACCCAATGCTGACTTGGGTTGTACCCGATGCTAAGAGGGTTGTACCCCATGCTACATTGGGTTGTACCTACGTCTATTAGTGGTATTGTACCCGATGCTGACTTGGATTGTACCCGATGCTAAGAGGGTTGTACCGCATGCCATCTTGGGTTGTACCCATGTTTGTTGGCGGTGTTGTACCCGATGCTGACTTGGGTTGTACCCCATGCTATCATGAGTATCCAAAGAACTGATTACTGGAACTTGTTATGATATTAAATACCAAAGCAAAGAACCTAATACAATCAAATACAGGTCTTAAAAGGCTAAAACTAATAAAAATGCACAGAAATTTACAGGTGTTAAACTACTAAAGATATATAACAAAAAGTAAATTAATACAAGCCAAGGTGATTTCAAGTTATTTCTTGATGATATCAGAAAATAAATTTTTCTCTAACAACACAACACAAGCTCACAAATGATAAATAAAACATTGCCACATACGGCTATAGAGTGATAGAAACCAGTATGACAAGAACACCATAAAGAGATTAAAACGTCTACCCAACTAGAAATATTAACTTCATTCTGTCCATGAAAACAAAACAGTTGGAAAAAATAGAACCCACATTAGGTATCACATAAGATTACCTGCAATTAAATCTCCAATTAAAAAAATAAAAAGCCAAACATCACCCTTACGTAAACCATAAAAAAATTGGTAATGCATCCCAATGAAACAGAAAATTAGAAAGTTCAAAATTAATATCAACAATGAATTCCCTCTCATATTCATGTAATATTGATGGCATTAAGTAGCCAAGTAATACAGGTCATGTAACATTATTAGGAAATAGTGCTACGACCCATGTATTGGTACATCCCGACCACCTAATGGTAATCCTAAAACATCTTTAACATCATGTGGGGACATTGCTATGATACCTTACTCCAACTCTAGAGATAAACGGTTTACATCAACCCTATTAACCAACCATAAACACAACTCTCTCCGCAAAATAGAGCATTTCATATGTAAGAGATGCCCAAATCCCATATCTTGAATTTCCAACTTTTGATCATCTGATAGTTCCTTTATATATCTCAAAAATCGTTTTGGGGAACATCTTGTTTCAAAAATTACCTACATTAAGAATATAATGTCATGTTAATGGTGAAAAATAATAATTGACTATGTCTAATAACCATAATTTTTATTCTTAAAAATAACAAATGCCAAACCTTTGCTTTACTCTTCAATGGTTTAGGTATAACATTTGCTTGGCATCTAGCTTTCTCCTCCTTTGCCAATTGGAAAAATTTTTCTTTGTCTACAGTCGGCATTATATCCCATACTTCTTTTGCTTTCTCAGTCATCTGTGAGGCAAAGTTAGATGAGAATAATAACAAATAAACTTTCGATAAAGACAAACCAAATGATATAAAAACGTAGAACATAGGTCAGAATTGATCACCTTGCTAAGGGAAAATGGCTTATCAACTATATTGTCCTTCTTATTTGTTTGTGCCACCTTCCTTTGCTCTTCAAAATATTCCTTTCTATTTAAACAGTAAATTGTGTTCACATATTTAGTAAGTACATAAAACAAGTGCAAAAAAATATTCACATAGTTTCTTACATATTTCTGTATATGTAAATAAATAAAAATAATACTTACGTAAAAAATTGCCATGCATTTCTTGGATGAATGCGTGGCCTTGCTTTTGATAAGTATGAAGATGTGGATGCATCCTCATCCAACCTAAGACGAACATTTCTGCTAGGCATAAAAATACATTTTCTGTTTATGACAACATAGTAAATAAATTCTATGTTTTTTTAGGTACCAATTACCTTTATGAAAGTGAATTTACACACAATTGACAGTTTTACATAAAACTAATAATGCATTTGAGGGGATAAGAATAGGTACTTTACCGTTCCTCGTTTGTTTCATCTCTTGCTTGTTCTTCATCTTTGTTGGAAATACGCTTTTGCCTCACTTTTTTTTATTTGTCAATGGTAACCTTCAAAAAAATGAACAAGGATTCTCATTGTGTCAACGTTTGTGAGAGCTGAACAAGAAATATCTAGTTCAAAAGCAACTTTATCCAAGTATAGGCTAAACTACAACAAGCTTGCTATCTGATTCATGCAAATAAACTAAACAAAGAGCAAAGAAATGAGTTATCGTCAAAGGATTGCTACTATCTGTTCTCATGAATAATACAATGACATGAATAGATAGAATAAGGGGAAAAGAAAGGAAAATCAACAAAAAGTTAAAAATCAAAATCAATCAAAGGCCTCGAGCTTCCAAGTGTTATTTACTTTTGACAATTATCCATGCCTTTGTGCGCTCATGGGGTTTTGATAAGGACCTATGCAATCCTATTGGCAAAATCTGACTTTTGAAACAGTTTCTAATAGATTGGAATAGTGGAACACGATTAGTCATCATTGCTACCCAAACTTAAAAGTGAGAGGATTTGTTGATGGTAGATGTTGACAACTTGACATTTCTGTTAGGTCTAAGCAGTTTTTTTGCTGTAGGATAGAACTAAACCCGTACTTGAGAAGCTAAAAATGTAAAATGGGTTGTAGAAACCTGTTTTTTGTGACTTGTTCATTGGCAAACCATGTGAGACGAAAGTAGAGGTGCATTAATGAAGGGTGCCTAATGATGCACACAATTAGTTGGACCAACCTTCAAAAGACACAGACTTAGTCAAATCCATTCAGTTTGGTTTGGTGTAACTTTCGGTTGTTCGATTTTATGATGTACATTTTGAAATTTCTTTCAAAATGTACATCGAGAAAGCCTAGTTAGTGACGATCTCAAACCCATGAAAAAGCACTTTACATCTGATTTCTTTTGTTCAGACAGGTGGCTTTGCCATTATATAAAGAACAAAGACCATAACTAATGACCATACCTAATGGAGAAATAGAGGAAGCAATTCAATTTTGGTAGGAACTTTTTGATAAGTCCAGAAAAAATTTACAGATAATATAAGAGTTGTGAAGAATAATGTTACTAAACATAAGGATGAAGCGAGGGAATGATGATGTCAATGAATACCATGAAAAAATGTCAGCAAGACACAAATGAGAAGGGTGACTAAGTAGAATAAAAACATGCAAAGACCTCAGGTTATTTTAGTGGTCACCCTCTAACAAAACCCTCTAATGAAGCTATACGAAAGATAACCACCATTTATTTCTTTTGAGGATAATACACATATCATTAATTCCTTAATAGCAATATCACTCAAAATTATCATACATGATCAGAACAGCTTCTCTCCATGCTTCATAAATTAGGAACCTACGACATCAAATCACAGAGGAATAGAACCGCCAAAACAAAACCTGAATGATAAATAACCCCCCTTGTTCAACACCTTAGCTTTAAGGCCTTACTAAGGAGATTTCTTGGAATATCCATTTAGTCTCTACTTAAAAATAAAAATCTCTTCTAAAAGGACACATGTCTGCTTCACTTAAACAAAATGTTCCTTGCCATCACAAATTGTCACAAATGATAATGCCACACAGAAGCACAGGGCAAGTTCTTGATACATGCATGTAAGAGGGGGGGAAACCGACGGCCATCCTCACTTGTCTAAAGGCTCCATGAAACACCTACCACACAACATACACCAACATGATAGCCCAAACTTCAAAAACTAGAAGAAAATGATAAATGATACTTCTAGAACTGCTTTGAACCTGATTAAGCAAAGGCTATTTTGACCCAAAAAATCTGCCTCAGAACCTCATGACTCATATCTAATTAGAAAGTTCAAAACCGTGGCATGCTATCATTGAAGCACATAATTCAATAGGATCAAACAGAAAGGTAAATGTACCTCACGTTGAAGCTTTGTAATTGGTTGTCAAATTGTATCTCTGTAGCTTTCACTGTTCTGTAGCATTCTATTTCTTTCAGTATTCCTAGGTGGCCGTTTATCTTTTCTAGACCCATATCTCATGGGCTTTTTGTATCTTTCTACCTTTTGATACTTAATGACTTCTTATTAATCATTAAAAAAAATGTACCTCACGAACAATAGAGTATAATCAGGTGTAACTCTCATGATAAGGCCCAAAAGAGCTATATTTCTGCCCATTCAAGCAAAATTTTTCTTGGTTCAAATGTAGGGAAAGAGCAAGGTCCTACTTATTCCAGATAACTGAAAATCAGAACTAATTGAGAATATAACTTTTAATGGAAAAAGAAGATCAAGTCAGAAACAGTTCCTAGCCCCCCTGCATAACTAGATCATGATCTTAGGCATAGCTTCTAGACTACTAGTCAAAGAAATAACAACAAAAAAATGAATTATCCCAATTAGTCAAGGTCAGTAATACAAATCATGTTTTGCCATTCCAATCCATAGATTATAGTTCAGTTAGTAAATGTATTCATTTTAATTTTTTACCAATCAACTCCATTGAGGCCTTTCTTATTTGGAACCTTCTTAGATCCTTCAATATGCAGCATTTCTCAGACTTAAAAGGATACTTTTTCAAGTCCAAATCATCTTCACTACAAGTTATGTAAATATCCAACTGTGGATGCCTCCTAGAGACTCCCAATTACGTTCTTTCCTTATGTTATGATACGTCAACACCTATCCAATATGAAGATGACTCCAAAATATCTTTAGATATGTAAAATTACAATTCCAAAATTGTTCAGAAAAGATTAAAAAAGAAGCATGACTGCAAAATATTCTGGAATTGTAACAAAATTCAAACATGGCTGGTGCCTGAACAACATGACGATCTTGGATACTCCACTTGAAATTCATCTATGTTGTCTAAGAACATTCCAAGTAGCCGTACAAATACGTGGCAAATCAAGAAAGATGGTTGATGCCCATAAATAAATGGGGCCTCAATAGCAATAACATTTCAAAATATGCGACACTGATCATAATCTAAATTTCTTTTCTAACCAGAAGGTCTTAGCAAAATTGTGAAAGCTCATCAATAGGACCCCCACATTAGGGCTGATGTGAAAGGCTGAATAGGTGTAGCTTTGATATGCAGGATAAGTGCGACATAAGGCTACAAGTGGTAAATTACAGGCAGCCAGCAAAATTGTGATTCTTAGAAACAACATATGTGTCCAAGGAACCTCAATGGCAGGGCCATAAAAATAAATTAGGCATTCAATGACTTAAGGGAAGAAAATGAACCTTCAACAGACCAAGGACACAAGCAATATGAAGAAAGTAAATTAAAGGCTAAACTATATAAATTTTTTCCATAAATACACACACACATATTATATTATTATATATTATGTGGCCACCCTTCTTTTATAGACTGAGGGCATAAGGCTCTGCGCCCGCTCCCCGCCTTAAATCACACAAAAGAATAAAGATAGCAACACCAACCAGCTATGAACCACCCCCTTCCCCTCTCTTCTCGGTCCCCGTTCTCCCCACCCACACACACCCCCCCAACACCAAAAACCATCTCTTATTTCCCATTTATTTGTTTTTTTCATTTTTTTCTAAAGGGCCAAAATGAGGCCAACGGTTTGCCGCTCCTCGTCCTCCTCTAGCTCTCTCCCCCTTCCTTATGCCTTTTATAGATTCCTTATGCTTTTTACAGATTCCAAATGGTGCACCATGTACCATGCGGAATCTAACAATTTTGACAAGCATAAGACAATACTTCACCTATACCGATTGAAAGAGTAGAGTCTTTAGAGGTACACCAAAACCAAGTAGTTTCAGTACCGCTTCTGACTAGCTTGGCGAGCCATGATCTGTAAATAACTTAAGAGGGTGTATCGTATATATGATAAACTTAGATGGTGTGTTCCTCTACTATTTTCTAGAATATTCCTGCAAAGTGGGAAGATATGGTTGAAAAATTTTGTTAAAAGAACCTGGCACTAAAAAAACACATTAGGAGCATAGGACCCATTTCCCAAGAAAATTTCTATTTAACGCTTCATATTCTTGCTGCAAAATTGCAAATGAGACGTAACATCACTGTTCATAATGGTCAGCAACAATGTGCATGTAGATATATGAATTTACTTTTTCAATCTTTAAAAAATGTCATATCTAGATTGACAAAAAGTCAAGAAAGGACAAATCCAAAGGCTTGGGGGTAAAAAAGGTGCGGCAATGTTTGGAGCCCAAGTTGAAGTGAACTCACGACAAATATTAGCCACAGAGAGAATACCAAATCCCACCTGTGTGGAGATCAATTGCATAGCAAACAAATAAATTGAGCCAAGGAGTTGAGGAAGTTAAAAAAATAACTTACATGAGGACCAACAATGACCAGGAAGGTTGTGTAACATTGTATTGTTATGGGGAGGACATAGAAACGAAATCCAAAAACAAATGATGAATGAAGAATAACTACATTATCCAAAAACAGCAAATACAACAGACGAGATCGCAAAGTAGAAACAAAAAAGTGAAGTGGGTGCCTCTCAGTTTCACTCTAAGCAACATATTATCAAACAAATGGTGAATGAAGAATAACCCAGAACATAACAATGCAAAACAAGAAGAAAAAGAAACAGATGATAGAAGAAGGCCAAAAAAATGGCACTGAAGTGATAGAAGAAAAAAGATTAATGAAAAAGCAGAGAAATTGAAGAGATTTACCAAATGGAATCAAAGAGCATACCTGGTGGAGAATAGATTTCGGATTTACCTCCCTCAACGGCGAGAAATAGAGGAAGCAAATGACGGTCGTTGCAGTAGCAGCGGGACACCAAGAGGTTTGTCGTTGCAGAAATGGCACTGTCATTGCAGAAATGGCACTGAAGAGTTCTGATTTTCGTTGGATTTGAGATTTGGCTGGGCGGGAGCGGGAAACAAGCGATTTTTGGAGAAGATGGGTTAACGGAGACGTCACCGTTAATTGGGGGGGTGTGTAGACACCCCAAATTGCACTACAAAATGAGAAAATAATAAAAACATGTAATTAGAGCTTAAAACAGGTCAAAAATGCATAAAAATTGAATAAACAGGCTTTGCCCGTATTTCCTTCACGGGCCCATCGCGCCCGAAACTTATCTACGGTCAGGCGCACCCGTGGAAACTATACGGTCACCGTTGGACCGTAGTGCATTTACGGTCACTAAAGACACGTGCGAGTTTTGTCCTTCTCTCGATTTCCGAGCTTTATCTTTAGTCCAATATATCTTTAAATGAGCGAATTAAGTATTTTATTCGCTGAAGCCACCTTGGTTGGCTATGGATGGGCATTATCTCCAATTTTCACTCTATCCTGAGGATCAGGATATATCCTTCTGGACCAGCCTTGCCCCTGTGCTTGCCTATAAATAGAGGCTCTCTCCTCTAGCTAAGGGCCACGAAATTTTGAAGTCCAAGGAACTCCAAGAGAAGGAATCCCTGCTGCTCTGCCTACTCAATCCAGGTAAGTCCCCTATCCCTTTTTATTTTCTGTCTTTAATTCTAGAAGTAATAGGATCATCTCTATTGCTGTAGAATAAGGCCATATATATTTTTGTATTCCTAAACTTGTCTCTAAGTACCTCAAGAGTCTCTCTAGCCGTAAAACGTGAAGAGAGAACTAGGGGAAAGGGGAACAGGTGGATCCCTAGAATAGAACCCCATATCTGTTTTTTGTCTTTTTCATAGAATAAGGCCTGTGATTGTGTTTGTATACCCAAACCTATCTCTAAGTACCTCAAGAGTCTCTCTAACCGTAAAACGTGAAGAGAGAACTAGGGGAAAGGGGAACAGGCGGATCCGTAGGGTAGACCCCCATGTGCTCTAATCTGTGAGATGTGGCCGCTTTTGATATTATGATCATGTTTTAATGCTTTTTATGATATATCTGAATGAATCACATGAATCTATGATGTTTATAGCATGAGATCCCCACTTTTTGCTAAAATTTGGATTTTTGCCACTTTTGCACCTACAGCACTGTTTTCGTGATTTTTGTGGTTTTAGGCTAAGATCCTAGATTTATCATGATCAATATGGTAGATCTGGATCCAGAAGCCTGAAAATAAATTCTAGGGTTTCACGATGTTGTTTTTGAGTCGTTTTTCATTATTGAGAGAAGACCCTACGGTCTAAGTTCTCCTCTTTTGGTGTTCTTCATCAACGTGGGTATTTTTGGTTTTTATTTTCTGATTTAATGTGAAATTTGGGCTTTATCTATGTCCTGGACTATTCAAGTTCAATTTTGAAATATTTTATAAAAATCATATTTTTCTAGATTTCTAGAATTTAGCTTGAAGCCAGATTTTTGGATTTTTCACTTTAAATTGATTTTATTTGATTTTATATTAATTTTATTTTGATCATGAAACCCTAGGAATGGTATGATCATATTTGAAAGTTCTGGATCAATCAGCCTATTCATATGAAAAAACCATATATTTTTGCCCTTTTTTGTGATTTTGTGTGATTTTTATAGCAAGCTTTTTCCTTTAATTTTAATATGAACAATACCTGGCAACCACCTTGTGTGGATAAATAGGGGTGCCTAACACCTTCCCCTGTTCATAACTTAATCCCCTTACCCATCTCTGGTTGATTTTTTTAGGAGGGATATTTTGCCCTAAAATTTGCCTTTTGTGCTTATTTAATATTTTGGTGTCCATTCACACCTAAATTGAATGGTGGCGACTCTTTGTTTTATTTAATCCCGTGTGATGATTGAGGAAATCATTAAATTGATTTTTTCCATGTCTCACAACTGGCGACTCTGCTGGGGACTTGTGGATTTGAGCCTTTTGGTGTTTTAGTTCATGTTTTTGATATTTTTGGATTTGCTTGCTATTTTGTGTTCTTAAGCATGTTGAGTATGTTTTAAATCTGAATTATTGCTCAAGAATTCATGGGGGTAGAAACATGCTTAATTTTGATTTATAGGATTGTTTCTACAAACATGCATAGGGGAGGTTCGTTTTGATGAACTATGCTTATTTCTTGCTATATTTTTATGATAGCATGTTTTAATTTTCAGCATGATCTCTATGACGATTTTGGGTGTATAACATGATCATATGTTTGCATGATTAGATGATTTTTTTATGAGCATGTTTTGGGTGCTATAAGATTGCTTTATTTACTTGTTTATTTTAAATATGCTTTCCTATTATGCCTTGGTTTGTTTATGCATGGCTGCGAAAAGAGTGGCAAGGGTTTGGGACGTTGTGAATGTAACCTATTTTTACAATGCACTGTGCACCTTTTACTTTTACACAGCCTACCCTTAACCTATAGGAAGTTGAACCCGAATGTGTGTAGCTTGGCGCAACGAGGTCGATACTTCGGAAAGCAAAAGTGAAAACATTCACCTTAGAACTTTGAGCTAATGATGTGATGATAACGTGGATCTGGGATTCTGGTCATCACTAGGCTTGAGTGCTAAGTTGTCATTAAGCCAAAACCCAAAACCCCTACGCTTGAAGGTGGAGTTACATGTTTTTGGCTAAAGTATACAATTACGTGGGAATATGGGTTTGTATGATTGTGGGAAGGCCGTATGCATGGCTTACAAACCAGGGCATAATGCGGATGCTATATTCAAGGTAAACAAGGTAACAAGGTAATCCTATTGTTTTGCATTATTTTCATATCATAGGGGTGTCATGGTGTAACGCCCCGAACCCGGGTCAGTGCAAATCGGCACCCAACCCGAACCCGGTTCGCTACTGTAACAACCCAAGTCCGATTCAACAATCAAACTTGAGATGTTACCACGAAGCTGGGGTCAGATACATACCAAGATTCACAATAATTTTAAAATTTATAAATCAATTACATCAGAGTTATGGTGGCCAAATAAAATAAACAATTCTTTAATCAATATATTCAATTCAATTTACAATTAAGTTTATCTCATCAACATGTGACATTAATACCAATTATAATTCTACCCATCAAATTAAAACCCCATCTTCGCGATCTCTCCAAGCAACCTGAAAAATATAGGGGAAAACGGAGTGAGATTTACATCTCAGCAAGTAGCAGGTGCATGCAATTTGAAACAGTCCAATATAAGCAAATAGTCATGAGGTATTCGATTAATCAACGATAAGACGAGAAATCCAAGTTATTCATGGCAATTCCAAATAAAGCGGTTAAACAGACGATCATGTATAAATACCAGTAGCTTGATATTAACGGGGTAAAACCGACAAAAGCGATAAAACACGTGCCATTGCAGGACTCACAAAGATGATAAGTATTTGAGATGACACTCGACTAAATGCTGTTCCACCGTGCGGCTTAGGGGCAGTGCTACTTGATGATACTCAAGCCCCATGCAGCGCAGCTTAGGCAAGAGCCGTAGTCACCGACTTATTGCGCACGAACCCCGCAGAGTTGGACGTACCACCAGCATGCAGCACCAGAATCAATACATGGAGTGTGGTCGCTTATCCACATGTACAGGGAATCACCAGCGGCTCACCGGGGTGTCCCTCCAGACATAGGACCCTCCCAGAGCAAACTAACTTGCAAAGGGAAGCGCGCTCGCAATATAGGAGTAAATCAACCCAAACTAAATACCACTTAGCTAACCAGCCAAAACTATGGATCCATATACAGCTAAGCCCACTGACACAAACCACGATAAAACCACATACGGGAGGACACGCTAATGTAGGAGGCATACACACTTTTACCCGTAAAGGATTACACATCTCTACACAGAGGATTACCCATCTCTGCCGTAAAAGATAGTATCAAACTCCACCACATAAGCCGTATCACCCAACCGTAAAATTCAGAGAACAACATCATACCACATACCAATCCATACCAAAGTATTCCATTCCATGTGAAATCCATGATTCAATCCTTACGAATTCCATTAAAGCCTTTTTCAGGATAACATATGCAATTTCTTAATTATATTCGAATAAAGCTCATGTATTATAAATTCGATAGAAACCAGAGTTTATGCAATTCCAGAATTCAACATTCATATTGAAAGCTTAAATAAAGTAAAACAAATCTTACTTAGAGTTTCCTTTGATTATTCCCTTTTATTAGAATCCAATTTCCTATATTAACACCTAAGCTAGTTACTAATAAAATTTTCTGTATTTTATTTTTCCAGCATGTTCTACAAACCTAAAATGAAGTTTAAAAGATTTTTATAAGCTATAAATTTCAGTAGTATTATTTCTAGCAATATCCATACCCTTTGACTCTTTTATAAACAATCCTTTCATTATAACCTTAAATTTATTGCTTATTCTTTCCAAATTAATTTTATAATTTTTATAGCTTAATTAGGCCCTTATAAAGATGCTAACATGCTTAACTAATCATAAGAATTATTGGATATTTATTCGAATTACAAAATCCCCAAAATCTACAAATTTTACTTAGAGCGCCTACCTCTACAGGGCTGAGCGATCCTAGGCGATCCTGGGCGCTCGTGCAATTTTTAACAGAATTTTCCAGATTTTACAATTTCGGATTCCTATGCTTTTGCTTTATGTTTTCTTGGTCTAAATTAATCTAATAACATTCTAAAACATACCTAGAGCCTTCTAGATCAATTCTTATTAATTAAATACCATCCTACAATTTATTTCATGATCAAACCAAGTTTCTTCCTTACTTTAGCAAATTCTTCAAGAACACAAAACTCTAAAATATAAACAACTTGATTCCATGTAAATACTGTTTCGACTAATCCATTCAACCATATGAAATCACAGAAAACCAAATCATGCAATTCCTCACGTTTTCCAAGGGTTACTACTTGCCTTATACGCTAAATCCTTCTTCCATTGCACTTTCTAATTCTAGACCAGAATGTTGCTCCCAACCGCACCAAGCTAGACCCTTCCAATTCAAATCTCCACCGTTCACATTGTAGTTCCATCAGTCACGAACAAAACCTCCAAATTTGAAGGTGATCCACCGTGCGGATTTTCCCCGATCGCATTTCGATGGTGGCTGGTCAGACACCTCCATTAGAACCCTCCTTCCTTTCTCTCCCTCTTTTCTCTCCATAAGAAACCCACGAAAATTACCTCTCTTCTAACCTTAGTCTCCTATTTATACTAGGCTTTAGAAATCCTAAACCAACCCTAATTGGCTAATTAAATTTGGGCTAACCCAACCATGGTCTAGTTAATGTCTAATCCTTCTAATTTAATTCCTACTTTTTCTCCACCTTTTATTTTCTACTTAAACAATCCTAATTAAGTTTCTTATTATCTAAACTCATGAAAATAACCTAATTTCGTGCAAAATATTAAATTAAACATTTCTATCACTTAAAACCTTATTTTCTCCAAATTAAAACGTGAAATCTCCTAATTACCCTTTTTCCCACTTTTAGGCTTTTATTAATTTCTTTTAATTTCCAACTTGTCAAAATAATTTGTTTTCTTCTATTTTCTAATTCTAATTATTATTTGATGATCTATTTACTAATTTCCCTTTTTCTCGAAATTACCAAAATACCCTTTTTATTCTTTTAGGCTAATTTCATTAAAATTATTTCTTTATTTTCAACTTAGAACTTATTGGGATTAATTATCCTCTAAATCTTCACTTTTTATTTTAATTAGGACTTAACTCATATTTTCTTTTATTTATTATTTATTTATTTATTAGGTGAAAAATCGGGGTTTTACACATGGTGCCCATTGGTTCGGGATAAAATTGGTCCCAAAATATGAATATTTTCTAAAATTGGTGCAGCCCATAGGAAGAGTTTCTAACTCTGTTTAGAATCAATCCTACCCAATGTTCATGTAAGAGTCAACAAAAGGGTACCAAATTCTTGAGTATGGTGTCAATTTGGAGGGTACATGTGCCCTCCCAAGCAGGTGTTTTTACAAATAGGCCAAGGTCCACTTTGGGACAGTTTAGAAGCTCTGTACTGGGTGAACCGTATGTTTGGATGAGCAATTAAAGTGATCAAACCATGTAAAAACTGGAAAAATATAACAGGGTTCCGTAAAACCGCATTTAGTATACGGGCTGGGCTTGCCCGTACTGATTATACGGGCTAGGCTCGCCCGTGTTTTGCATACGGTCACGGCTTGCTCGTAATTTGAATACGGGCACGGCTGGACTGTACTGTGTATACGGTTTTCTCGGAATATTCAACTTTAATCAGTTTTTCCCACTAAAATCTTCCTTTAACCTTTAAATAATGATAAAAGGAAAAAAGTTTGAATGAAATGCTTCAAAAAAAAACAAAAAAAAAACAAAATAATTAAAAAAAATGTGAGAGAAAGGTTCCTTGGGCTTCTGAAAGCCTTTGAATTTCAGACTTTTTCAAAACTCTTGGGCTTCTGAAAGCCTTTGAATTTCAGATTTTTCAAAAAATCCTCAGGCCTCTGAAAGCCTTTGAATTTTAGACTTTTTTTCTCAAAAAAACTCTTGGGCCTCTGAAAGCCTTTGAATTTCAGACTTTTTTTCTCAAAAAAACTCTTGGGCCTCTGAAAGCCTTTGAATTTCAGATTTTTCAAAAAATCCTCGGGCCTCTGAAAGCCTTTGAATTTCAGACTTTTTTCTCAAAAAAACTCTTGGGCCTCTGAAAGCCTTTGAATTTCAGATTTTTCAAAAAATCCTCGGGCCTCTGAAAGCCTTTGAATTTCAGACTTTTTTCTCAAAAAAACTCTTGGGCCTCTGAAAGCCTTTGAATTTCAGATTTTTCAAAAAATCCTCGGGCCTCTGAAAGCCTTTGAATTTCAGACTTTTTCTCTCAAAAAACTCTTGGGCCTCTGAAAGCCTTTGAATTTCAGATTTTTCAAAAATCCTGGGCCTTTGAAAGCCTTTGAATTTCAGATCTTCGGGCCTCTGAAAGCCTTTGAATTTCAGACCTTTTCCTTTTGGGCCTCTGAAAGCCTTTGAATTTCAGAACTTTTGGGCCTCTGAAAGCCTTTGAATTTCAGACCTTTTTCTTTTGGGCCTCTGAAGCCTTTGAATTTCAGAACTTTTGGGCCTCTGAAAGCCTTTGAATTTCAGACCTTTTTCTTTTGGGCCTCTGAAAGCCTTTGAATTTCAGACCTTTTTCTTGGGCCTCTGAAAGCCTTTGAATTTCAGATCTTTTGGGCTTCTGAAAGCCTTTGAATTTCAGACATTTTGGGCCTCTGAAAGCCTTTGAATTTCAGATCTTTGGGCCTCTGAAAGCCTTTGAATTTCAGATCTTTGGGCCTCTGAAAGCCTTTGAATTTCAGACTTTTTTCAAAATATCCCTGGGCCTCTGAAAGCCTTTGAATTTCAGACTTTCATCAAAATATCCCTGGGCCTCTGAAAGCCTTTGAATTTCAGACTTTCATCAAAAATCCTGGGCCTCTGAAAGCCTTGGAATTTCAGACATTTTCCAAAAACATCCCTGGGCCTCTGAAAGCCTTTGAATTTCAGACCTTTTTCAAAAACCCCCGGGCCTCTGAAAGCCTTTGAATTTCAGATCTTTCTCTCTTTTGTGGGACCTGTTGGAAGCCCTAGAATATTCCAATAATTCAATTCAAAAAAAAAAAGAAATAAAAAAAAGAAAAAAAGAAGCAAATAAAGAAAAAAAAATCCAAACTCGTGTTCACCCAGCTTGCACATAGGCATTCCTAGGCATGTGAATGAGATTAAATTGGCACTGATATTTTCTCTTTATTTTTTTAGGTACTAATACACTTGCAATCATAGCTCCTGTAACCAGATCAAGAGCTCGCGCCATGAATCCCATTGAAGATGAAGTTGATGCTCCTCATCCAGATGTTGTTCTACTCCAAGAACAAGTGGTAGGATTAGCCCGAATGCTAGAGAATATACTGTCAGTACAGGCCCAACAAGTACATGCCCAACAAATGCAGGCCCAGAACCAGGCATCCACATCCAACCCTGCACCTCCACCCCCAGTCAATATCCCACCTCCAGTGCAACCAACTCCTGAACCCGTCTATGAACCCACCCCTGAACCTATACTGACCAGGGATGAGACAGCTGAGTCAAACAAGGCTAAGGAAAAGGAAAGGATAAGGGAAGAGGTTGAAAGAAAGTTCATGCATAAGCTAGAAATGATCCAAGATGAACTAAGGGAAGTCAAAGGGGTAAACAACTTTGGAGGCACCAATTTTGAAGACCTGTGCCTATACCCCAATGTTAACCTGCCGGATAAGTTTAAGTGCCTAGACTTGGACAAGTATGATGGCACTGGTTGCCCCATGAGCCACCTAAAGTTGTATTGCGGTGCCCTATGCTAGTTCGGGCAGGATGAGGGTATCTTGATCCAACTTTTCCAAAGGAGCCTAACTGGAACCGCATTAAGATGGTTCGCCACTCTCGACCATGGAAAGATCAAAAGATGGAAGGACCTAGCCGATGCCTTCCTGGCTCAATACCGGTTCAATTCAGAGATCGTGCCAGACAGGTACGACGTCATGAGAATGAGCAAAGGAAGGGATGAGACTGTAAGGCAATATGCTAAGAGGTGGAGGGAGATGGCCTCCTAGGTCAGG
This sequence comes from Buxus sempervirens, assembly GCA_947561395.2. Classification (NCBI taxonomy): domain Eukaryota; kingdom Viridiplantae; phylum Streptophyta; class Magnoliopsida; order Buxales; family Buxaceae; genus Buxus; species Buxus sempervirens. Next base: position 22,494,060 of record OX387185.1, on the reverse strand, counting down.
CAACCCATGCTAGAATAGAAATGATTTCTACTTTCATCAGCACTTTGGGTCAACCATTCTACAGCCACCTGGTGGGTCAGACCACCACTAATTTTGCTGCCTTGGTTCAAGTGGCTGACCGAATAGAAGACGGGATCAGGTCAGGTAAGATAATTGACCACTCTACCATGGTTAGTCAGCAAGAGCCTAATCTGAAGAAAGGAAGCGGGATAAAAAAGAATGGGAACAAGAAGGAGCGTGAGGTAAATATGGTACAGCCACCATCTGGCCCTAACAAGCCCATACAAATCAACATACCAGCTCATTTTCCTACTCCACCTGCTCCATCTACCCCGGCCCCCATGAGGGTTAATGTTCCAGCAGCACCTTCAGACCAAAAAAGGGTTTTTACTAAGGAGGAAAAGGATGCCTATTTTGCAGCAAGGAGAAATAGGGTTTTCACCCCTATTCCAATGACTCCTTCTCAATTGCTGCCCACTTTATTGAAAGCAGGGTATGTCACCTTAAGAGAACCTAATCCGAATGCATCCAAGGGGAGAAATTTTGACCCTTCCACCACTTGTGATTACCATATGGGTGCACCTGGGCACCCTATTGACAAGTGCTGGCCTTTGAAACATGCCATTCAGGATTTACTAGACCAGAATACCCTGTCTTTCAATACAGGGGCTCCCAATCCTCCAAAAACAGATATTGGACAAAACCCACTGCCCCAGCATCACGGGGCAAGCCCATCTAATGTCATAGGAGTCATCTCTTCTGACAAAATAACCTTTGACCCATCTCAATTAATTGCTCCCATAGGGACAACGGTCAAAGTATATTTTGACAGGAGAAATGAAGACAAAGAAGTAAATGTGATTTCAAAGGGGAATGATAGTGCTGCAAAGAACATTAGCTCATCTTTGGACCAAGTCTCATCCCTCATGGCCCAGATGAACATCGCTAAGCCACCTTTGGTCATTAATTACAATCCATCCACTTTTACTCCACCCATTCAAGCTAAACCACCATTGGGCATAAACTGTGACCCCCTTAGTGCATCAGTCACTTCTACAACCCCTCAATCAAAACAACTTCCACCTTTGGTTGTTAATGTTCCTCCATCAAAGCAACTTCCACCTCTGGTTATTAATGTTCCATTTACCCAGACTTCCGCATCCAAGTCTAAACTTCCTCCTTTGGTGATAAATGTCCCCAAGCCTTCCTACTTTGAATCGGCTGTACCATGGAACTACAGTGAAGCTTTTACCACTACATGCCCTACAGCTGAAAGCAAGGAAGAAGTGAACCTTATGATGAGGTCAGGAAAATGTGTAAGGGTGGAAGAAAAACAAAAGGAAACAGAAAAGGAGAAGGAAGAAGAAAAAAATAAAGGAAAGGCCAAGATAGAGGATGATGCCCCTCAGGTAACTAACAGTGAGGCTGCTGACCTCATGAAGATAATAAAAAAGAGTGAGTTCAATGTTGTCGAGCAATTGAACAAAGTCCCTGCCCAGATCTCAATACTGGGCCTATTGTTAAATTCTGAAAAACATAGGGACTCCTTGTTAAGGATACTCCAGGGGGCCCATGTGCCTAAAAATATTGAACCAGACCAACTAGGCCGGATGGTTGGTCAAATTTTATCCCACAATGTTATAACTTTTTCTGAGACTGAAATCAGTCCAGCAGGGTACCATCATGTAGACCCATTGCACATAGCTGTACTCAGTAAGGGTTGCATGATAGCCCGGGTCTTGATTGATAATGGGTCAGCCCTCAATGTCTGCCCATTAGTAACCTTTATTAAGCTCAATTTGGAGCGAAACAAAATAAAGCAAAATGGGAGAATCATAAGAGCATTTGACAGCTCTAAAACGCACTCCCCAGGGGAGGTTGAACTGCTGGTCACAATTGGACCGTATATTTTTCACATCACATTTGAGGTGATGGATATACCTGCAGCCTTCAACCTACTCCTAGGAAGGCCGTGGATTCATACAGCTAGGGCCATACCATCTACCCTCCACCAAAGAGTCAAATATATCAGAGGGCAAAAGGTGATTACTGTCCTAGCCGAAAATTTGGTTCCCCCCATGTGGTCCCCTGATGTACCCTGTATTAACATGGAAATGACTGCTGATAAGATGACATTTCACTCTTTTCAATTTGAAGCTGTGAATTATATACCTGGGGGGTATCAGGAAAAAGAAGGAAAATTGACCTGTGCTGAAAAAATGGTCAAAAATGTGCTAGAAAAGTACCATTTTCACCTTGGAAAAGGTCTGGGGGTTAACCTACAAGGAAGGATAGAACCAGTACAGGTTAAGAAGATGGTTCACAGAGCAGGATTGGGGTCCAAGCCAAGGAAATGGAGAAGACAGGGGCAAATAGAAACCATGAAATTCCCTCATATCAGGGAAACTTTTCCAAAGCTTTCTCACATGATTCAACTGTCTCCTCCTGAGGATCAGTCCAAACCTCCATACTACAATGTCAACCCATTCCAGAAACCCAAGACCTCAACCGTGCAACCATATGTTCCACCTCCACCTCCACAAGCATTGGGTGGGCCGGGGCCACATACAGAACAAAAGCAGGACTTTTCAGAGGACATTGGAGCATTTTTTGCCATGACAGAAGGCAACCAAGAAGAAGTAGCAGAGGAGCTACCCTTTATTGATTGGGCTGCAGTAGAAGTTCCATCTGGGACCAGCCCTACAAGAGAAGCAGGCGAAGCAACTCACCCAGTACTGGTGATCTCTGATGCAGACCCTGAGCTTGAGGAGCAGGCTTGTATCCCTGCCCCAGATTCTCTTATTCTGAATAATTGGGAGGAAACTCCTCTTACTTTTGAAGCCGCGTTTGCTTGGCAAACAGACATGGCTTCCAAAAAAAAAACTCCATTAGTGGAATGCCCTTTTCCTGAAGGTTTTAATGAGCCTTCGTCTTCAGGGAAAGATTTTGTAGAAGGCTCTCAAAAAACACAAAAAGATTTTTCAATTTTTTCTAGAAAAGATAAAGTTTTCAAAAAGGTCCAAACAATTTATGAACCATATAAGCTAACGGAATTGGATCAGGATGAGTACGACTTCGACCTTGAGCTCGACTTTGACCTAATGGGGGTTGAAGAAGAGACCGAGGACGAAGAAGACGACGTTCCAAAAGAAATCACATATCAATTAGAGCGTCATGAAAAGGGGGTCCAACCCAATATTGAAGAGACCATATCAATAAACCTAGGGACCGAAGATGACCCAAAAATAGTGAATATTGGGGTATGTTTATCTGAGGTACAGCGGGAAGAAATGATATGATTCTTGGCTAATTATGATGATGTGTTTGCATGGTCGTATCGGGATATGCCGGGGTTAGACACAGATATGGTGGTGCACAGGCTACCCATTCTACCAGATGCCAAGCCAGTTAAGCAGAAACTGAGAAGGTTGAAACCAGAATGGACTCTAAAGGTCAAAGATGAAGTGGTTAAGCAATTCCAAGCCGGATTCTTAGCAGTCTCTACGTACCCTGAATGGCTTGCAAATATAGTGCCAGCACCAAAGAAGGATGGAAAGGTCAGAATGTGCGTAGATTACAGAGACTTGAATAAGGCAAGTCCAAAGGATGATTTTCCACTTCCACACATAGACATCTTGGTGGATAACACCGCTGTACATAGCTTGTTCTCATTCATGGACGGGCTTTCTGGATACAATCAAATTAAGATGGCTAAGGAAGATCAAGAGAAAACAGCCTTCATTACACCATGGGGTACATTCCACTACTCTGTCATGCCATTTGGACTTAAGAATGCTGGGGCAACCTACCAGAGGGCCATGACAGCCTTATTCCATGATATGATCCATAAGGAGATGGAGGTTTATGTGGATGATATGATAGCCAAATCATGTAAAGAAGAAGACCACTTAATCAACTTGAAGAAGGTGTTTGACCAGCTCAGAAAATACAGTCTAAGGCTTAACCCTGCAAAATGTGTCTTTGGGGCTACATCAGGAAAGTTATTGGGCTTTATAGTAAGCAGGAAGGGAATTGAGATTGACCCAGCTAAAGCCAGAGCAATCATTGAAATGCCATCACCTAGAACGGAGAAGGAAGTTCGTGGTTTTCTTGGAAGGATTCAATACATAAGCCGGTTCATAGCACAGCTCACCGCTATCTATGAACCAATTTTCAAGCTTCTAAGGAAGAATAACCCGACAGTCTGGAATGATGATTGCCAAGAAGCCTTTGACACAATAAAGGAGTATTTATTGAATCCACCTGTGCTAGTACCACCCACTCCAGGAAGACTATTGATTTTATACTTGTCTGTTTTAGAGACGTCCATGGGGTGTGTCTTAGGACAGCATGACGATACAGGCAGAAAGGAGAGGGCGATTTACTACCTGAGTAAGAAATTTACAGAATATGAAGCAAAATATTCCCCTCTAGAAAAGACTTGTTGTGCTTAGTGTGGGCAACTCAAAGACTGAGGCATTATTTCCTTAGTCATTCCACCTTATTGATATCCCGAATGGACCCTTTGAAGTATCTATTTGAGAAACCAGCTTTAACTGGCAGAACAGCAAAGTGGCAGTTGTTACTCTCTGAATTTGACCTCACCTATATCACATAGAAGGCCATTAAGGGTCAAGCCATAGCAGATCACTTAGCTGCGCACCCTTTACCAGAATACCAACCCTTAAAGACCAACTTCCCTGATGAGGCAATCCTGTTTGCTGAAGAGGAAGAAGGTGAAAGCTCATGTCAAATGTTTTTTGATGGGGCCGCCAATATGAATGGAAATGGAATAGGGGCTGTTCTGATCAAGCCAGATGGGGCACATATCCCGATCGCAGTGAAGCTAAGGTTCCAATACACGAAAAATATAGCAGAGTATGAAGCATGCATAATTGGGTTGCAAGCTGCCTTAGACCATGAAGTGGAGGAACTTGGCTTATATGGGGATTCGAGTCTTATCATCTTCCAAACAACTGGTGAATGGAAAACCAAGGATCATAAATTGATCCCCTATCACCAGTATTTGGAAGAAATAAGCAATAAATTTACTCGAATTTCCTTTAATTATATGCCAAGGGCCAAAAATCAGTTTGCGGATGCTCTAGCAACATTAGCTTCAATGGTCAGTATGCCAGAAGGTGTTGATATTAGACCATTGGAAATTGAAGTCAGAGATGAACCAGCTTACTGCCTTGTTCTAGAAGAAACCCCAGAAGAAGATGTACCATGGTTTCAAGACATTAAGAACTTCCTAAATGATCAAAGTTTGCCAGAAAATGTCACCTCTACAGAGAAAAGAACGATACAGAGGCTGGCAGGACAGTTCTTACTAAGTGGTGGTCAGTTGTACAAAAGATCACACAATGATATACTACTCAGATGTGTTGCAAAGACTGAGTCAGAAAGGATAGTTGAAACGGTACATGGAGGAGTGTGTGGACCCCATATGAATGGGCATATGCTTGCCAAGAAGATTCTGCAATTGGGATATTACTGGTCGACTATGGAGCATGATTGCTATATACACGTTAAAAGGTGTCATTTATGCCAAGTGTACGCGGATAACAAGAATGCACCCCAAGTGAATTACACAGTATGACATCTCCGTGGCCTTTTTCTATGTGGGGTATAGATGTCATTGGAATGATCTCTCCAAAGGCATCAAATGGACATAGATTTATACTCGTAGCAATCGATTATTTTACCAAGTGGGTAGAAGCGGCTTCTTATGCAAACATTACGAGTAGCCATGTTCTTAAGTTCTTGAAGCACAATATCATTTGTCGCTACAGTTTGCCAAGTGCCATAGTAACAGACAATGCTTCAAACCTTAAGAACAAAGACATGAAGAAGATGTGTGAACAATTTCAGATAACTCATCATAAGTTAGCTCCTTATAGACCAAAGATGAATGGGGTAGTAGAAGCAGCAAATAAGAATATAAAGAAGATCATTCAGAAGATGGTAGTAAGTGTAGACACCCCAAATTGCACTAAAAATGAGAAAATAATTGAAAATATTAATTGGGATTTGAAACAGGTCAAAAAAGTGTAAAATCTGGCCAAACTGGTCACGACCGTATTTTGTTTACGGACCGGTCATACCTGCAGTTGATATACGGTTACGGCGTGCCCGTATTAATAATACGGGCAGGGCGCGACCGTAATATATATACGGGCATGGGGGTCTTTGTGCGAATTTTACCTTTTTGATTTTTGAGCCTTATCTGCACCCAAATATCTCTCTTGGATAAGCGAATTCTCTTATTTATCTGTTCGAATTATCTCATTTATCCTTGTGGATAAAGGATTGGCATGATCTTGTGTTTAACTCAAACTGAAACTCTATCTTGCCAAACCTTGGACCAACCATACCCTTGTGTTTGCCTATAAATAGAGGGCCTTTCCTCAAGCTAAGGGCCACGAAATTTTGAAGTCCAAAGAACTCCAAGGAACTCCAAGAGAAGAATCCCTGCTGCCTGCCTGCTCAATCCAGGTAAGTCCCCTATCCCTTTTTATTTTCTGTCTTCAATTCTAGAAGTAATAGGATCATCTCTATTGCTGTAGAATAAGGCCATATCTATTTTTGTATTCCTAAACTTGTCTCTAAGTACCTCAAGAGTCTCTCTAGCCGTAAAACGTGAAGAGAGAACTAGGGGAAAGGGGAACAGGTGGATCCCTAGAATAGAACCCTATATCTGTTTTTTCTTTTTTTTTTCATAGAATAAGGCTTATGATTGTGTTTGTATACCCAAACCTATCTCTAAGTACCTCAAGAGTCTCTCTAACCGTAAAACGTGAAGAGAGAACTAGGGGAAAAGGGGAACAGGTGGATCCGTAGGGTAGACCCCCATATGCTCTAATTTGTGAGATGTGGCTATTTTGAATATTCTGATCATGTTTTAATGCTTTTTATGATATATCTGAATGAATAACATGAATCTATGATGTTTATAGCATGAGATCCCCACTTTTTGCTAAAATTTGGATTTTTACCACTTTTGCACCTACAGCACTGTTTTCGTGATTTTTGTGATTTTAGGCTAGGATCTTGGATTTATCATGATCAATATGATAGATCTGAATCCAAAAGCCTAAAAATAAATCCTAGGGTTTCATGATATGGTTTTTAAATTGTTTTTCACTTTTGAGATAAGACCTTACGGTCTAAATTCTCCCTTTTTGGTGTTTTTCATCAATGTGGATATTTTTTGTTTTGATTTTCAGATTTAATGTGAAATTTGGGCTTTATCTATGTCCTGGATTATTCAAGTTCAATTTTGAAATATTTTATAAAAATCATATTTTTCCAGATTTCTAGAATTTTGACTTGAAGCCAGATTTTTGGATTTTTCACTTTAAATTGATTTTGTTTGATTTTATCTCAATTTTATTTTGATCATGAAACCCTAGGAATGGTATGATCATGTTTGAAAGTCCTGGATCAATCAGACTATTCATATGAAAAAACCATACAATTTTGCTTTTTTTGTGATTTTTCCTGATTTTTATAGCAAGCCTTTTTTATTTGTAAAACATGAACAATGCCTGGCAACCACCTTGTGTGGATGAATAGGGGTGCCTAACACCTTTCCCTGTTCATAACTTAATCCCCTTACCCATCTCTGGTTTTTTTAGGGTTATTTTTACCCTAAAATTGCCTTTTGTGCTTATTTAATATTTTGGTGTCCATTCACACCTAAATTGAATGGTGACGACTCTTTGTTAAATTAATCCCGTGTGATGATTGAGGAAATCATAATTTTGATTTTTTCCCATGTCTCACAGTAATTTTTAAAGATTGGCATGAAATGCTGCCACTTGCTCTACATGCTTACAGAACCTCAATTCGAACTTCTACAGGGGCAACCCCATACTCCTTAGTATATGGAATGGAAGCCGTTTTACCAGTGGAAGTGGAAATACCTTCACTAAGAGTGCTAATGGAAGCTGAATTAGAAGAAGCTGAATGGATACAGTCTAGGCATGATCAACTCAATTTAATAGAAGAAAAGCGTTTGAAGGCGCTTAGTCATGGCCAATTGTATCGGAAGAGGATGGCCAGGGCTTACAATAAGAAGGTAAAGCCCAGAACTTTCCAAGAAGGGAATTTGGTATTGAAGAAAATTTTACCCTTTTTGGAAGACCCTCGTGGAAAATTCAAGCCAAATTGGGAAGGGCCTTATGTGGTTAAGAAGGTCCTATCAAGGGGAGCTCTCATCTTAACAGAAATGGATGGGAAGGATTTTCCTGAGCCAATTAACTCTGATGCAGTAAAGAGATATTTTCCATGAATGAATATTACTAGGAAATGATCTGAGGCCATTGTTCCTTATATCCCAAAATTTGCATCCCTAGTCAAGCCAATTTGAGCTTGTTCATCTTTTTTTGTTAAACCTAAACTGGACTTACAGTCTTATACTGGGGCAAAGCCAATAAGGGCAAAGCCAATAGGGGCAAAAAGAATGAGAGAAAAAAAGAGAAAAGAAAAAAATAGGGGCAAATGAAAGCCAAATACAAAAGAAGGGGAATGGGATTGAATTTACCATGACTGTAAGTCCGGTTGACCCATTTTTCACACTTAAAAAATTTTGAGCCTTTAATACCTTTTCTTTCATAAACTGAGCCTAGCCTTTGTTTCGTTCTATTATTAAGACCTCGGTGATTTTAGTATATTCATTCAACTTTCAGAGTAAGATTGGTGATGATGGAATGCAGAGGCCAACCCTAGTGAAAACCGTAATTGGCTCTAGGGACAACAAGGGCAAAAAGAAAAAAAAGAAAGAATAGAAAAAAATAAAAAATAAAAAAAATCAAAGGTTGAGTTGATCATGTGGTCTAAATTTAATCAGCATGAGCACTGGAAACTGAGCAGATTAGCAGGGTCCATCATGAAGGTAAAACCATTAGGGGATGATTCTAAAGGTCACGGGGTAGACAGATTTGGTCTCTCCCTATTGCTTGGACTACCTTTTTCATTATTCAACATGATTTTAATTCCTTTAATTATATGTGATTAAGTGTTTTGGATCAGCTTTCAAAAAAAAAAAACTATACTTTGGCCAGTGATGAGAAATCAAATACTTTTTCATAAAACTTCTGTTTTTATAAGCATCTGAGAATTCTGAGGCCAATAATATAAAACCTATTTTTGAATTAAATCTAATATCTTTCCACTAATGGAGTTTGCTTTTGTATAAAAGTATGAAAAAAAAATGAATTAAAAAAAAAGAGATAAAAGAATCTAATCCCTACTCCCTAACTGCTCCTCAAGCTCCCTAATCCTAGCTGCCTGAGTTGCAATGATTCCAGAAGCACCCTCTGCATCAGGATCACTCAAAAAGGAGATGACCTCATCTGAAAAAGAAAGCTTGATCTTCAACGCCCTAAGGTCGGCCAAGGAATCCTGATACTTCTTCCGCATCACTCGGACTTCAAAGCGACGAGCCTACCTTTGTTCTTCAAGTTTCTTCTCCATGGCAATGCGGCCAAACTTCTACTCTTCAAGCTTCCTCTCCAGAACAAGAACTTTTATCCTAAGTTCTTGAGCCTCCCGTACCCATATTTGTTGAAGCCGCTTATGGGTTGCCCTTTCTGACTCCAGAATATCTTCATAGGTAGGAGGAAGAACTGCAGGAGGATCCTCTGGTACTAGGGCATGACTCTGCACCTGTTCTTTGATCCAGAAGTGATAGTCCTTCACATGGGACTCTGAAAAGATAGGACCCTGCAGAAAACGGACGTAGGACCACTCTTTCATTAATTGAGCAGTTAGCCCCATGGAGGCTGGTGTAAGTGGCCCTAAAAGCTTCTCATATCCAGTAGGGATCATAATCCCCTGGATCGCTCTAAACTGCCGAAGAACCCTCAAAGGAAGATAGAGAACAGCAGATTTCAAGCCTGCTAGGACCAGAAAGTTTTTATCTCTAAAGCTGATCACTGTCTCTCGAGTAGGCTGATAAGTGCCGGGCCATCTCACTTGATCATCCTGGAGAGTACCCAAGAAAGTGAACCAGCCTTGCTTGCCACCTTGGATGTTAGGACATCCCCTATTGCTCATTAAAACAGGAACTTTCAATCTTGGAAAGAAGCGGCGAGTTATTTCTTCAACTTGGCTAAGATGGTCAAGCAACCAAAGCTGCAGAAATAGGGAATATTTCAAATTATTTCCAAAAAAAAAAAAAGAAGAAGAAAAAAAGAAAAAAGAAAGAAAAAAAGAAAGAAAAAAAAAGGAAAAAAAAGAGAGAGAAGGAAAAGAAAAAAAAAGAAGAGGAAGAAAAAGAAAAAGAGAAGAAGAAGAAAGAAAAAAAAAAGAAGAAGAAAAGAAAAAAAATATATGTATATTTTTTACCTGTAGGATAGGGGCGCAGGCAAGGAAGCGCTTCTTCTTCCTAAAATAGCAGTCAGTAAGGGCCTGGTATATCTCTGCTAGGATCATAGGGGCCAATCTCTCATGTTCCCTAACCTGGCAGATGACTGAGATGAGAGCCAAGTCAACCTGGTCATCACCCCGTGGCAAAAGCAGCTGATTGACCACTACCAAAGTCAAAGCATTAAACCTGGAGTCCTTGTCTTCACTCCTCAGAAGTTTTTCAGTCAAAAAGGTCTTGGACAAGGTCAATAGTGCATCAGAATTTCCTAGGTCCTTCTTCCCTATACCCAAGAAAGTGGAAGCCTCTTTTTTATAACTAAGCTTTAGGGGTGGGTTCACAACTTTTTCAGAAAATCTAAGGCCAAGGATGGTTTCAATTTCTTCTATGGTAGGAGTCATCTCTTTATCATCAAACCGAAAAAGATTTAGTTCAGGAACCAGTGTCCAATCAAAGCTTCAATAATTTCCCACTTAAAGGGAATTTTAGGGAGGTGTAGGATATGCCCTAAGTGGATGGAACCCCAGCGAATCTCCTCATCAAGGGTCATGGAGTTAACCCACCTGTCATAGAATGAGTCCACAATGTTATACCTGGTGAGATTAGGAGATTTTGATCTAACAGGTTGTCTTGCAGGAGGAGATTCAACGGCAGGAGAAAGCGGCGTAGGGGAAGCCATGGAAGCGCCAAAGAAGCCAAGGAAAGCGAGAAAAGACGTGCTCAGGGAGTTTTCCAACTAATAAAAGTGTCACAATGACGTTCCCTATGAGTTTATATAGAAAAAATCGTAAGGCAGTAAATTCCGTAATTATACTACGGGCAAAACTCGCCCGTATAGGAACTACGGACACCCTTGACCGTGGAAACTTCATGGGCAGAGTGCGCCTGTAGTAACTTTACGGGCACGGCTTGCTCGTAGGTTAAATACGGTTCCTTCCGAAAAATGCAAAAAATGGGGCATTTTTAATTTCTTTGTTTTCCTAAGCTTCATTTGTTCCTGCTTTAACATTCAGGATGTAATAAAAACTGAAAAGAAAGAAGAAGAGTACACAAATGAACACAAATCAAACTTCTTATATATATATATGAATGAGTACATCAGTTTGTCAAAGTACAAATATACATAAGAGAATCCTAATCTACTGTCTACGCAGGTCCACCCCTACGGCCACGGCCTCGTCCTCTGCCTCGACCACGGCCTGAAGATCGCCTGTGCTCAAAGACATGCCGCACAACATTGCGGGCTGTGCTACGCGTCATCCTGCTCAAAACAGACTGAATATCATGCCACATATATAAAGGCACAAGGCCAGCAGTGGGATGATCAGGAGGGACGTACCCTGAAGTATCTACATCAGAATCAGTACGGGAAGAATCCGCTGACGTATCAACAGCAGCATGCGTCTCCTCGGCATCCTCCATAGCAGGACTAGCAGGAGCAGAGGTCCCAGGTACATCAGCATCAGGATCGGGCTCTACAGGATCAGCTGTAGCCTCCTCCATCACCACAGCCTCCACGGTAGGCTCTACCACAGCGGCGTCCATAGCCGAATCCATATCTACATCAGCAGATGCAGCAGGAGCAGTCTCAGCTACTGGGGCCGACTCTGGCACATCCTCAGTAGCAGGTACAATATCAGCCTCGACCTCGGGCTCTGCTGCAGGAATCTCTACTGGACTGGGAGACGTCACGAACTCCACCCGTGCCACAGAAAATACCTCGTCCCGAAAATGCATGGGCACGGGTGAAGCAGGTGAAGAAGGGCCGGCTGTGTCCTCCTGAAACTAAGAAAAGGAATTTCAGTCAGAACAAGACAAACTAATGCAAGAGCAGGAATGGAAATAAAAGAAGAAATTAACCTGAGTATAAGATGGACCCGCCTGGTCCTGTGCATCAGATGGACCTTCCTGGCCCTGTGCTCTAGCTAGCTGCCCCCGGAGGTCTGAAATGGTGATATAGAGGGCATCCCGCTCGGCGATCGCAGCATCTCGCTGGCGCTCTAGATCAGCATATCGAGACCGGATCTCTGCCAACTGGGCCTCCTGAAATAGAAAAGAAAGAAGTCAGAAAAATGCTAAGTTCAGATGAAATGAAAATAGAAAGGTGAAAAGGAAGAAGACATACCGTAGTGTCATAGGCCCTAATCACTACCCCTCCAATATCAGTGACTCCGCCACGGATAGGCATAGGTGACATGAGGCACCCAACAAAAGCTCGCCTGAACCAGGCATCATAGTCACCCTCCTCCAATAATGTCTCTGCCTCAGTCCAATCTAGGAACTGGGCAGGATCAACAGGCATAGGAGGGTAGGAAGGAGTAGTATCTGGCGGGATGGCAAGAATCCGCTGCTCTCCCACATGCTGAAAGAAGAAGCGCTCGCCGTAGTACCAAATGCTGCCCAGCTGACCAATAAAGAACTGGTATCTCTGTCGTCTCTGGTCAGGGACAAATGCATCATCTCTGGCTGCCTGCAGGGCCAGCACCTCATGAATGTCCTCCATCCTGGGGACAAATAGCTGAAAAACAAAACAGGACATCAGATATGTGATTCAAGAAGAAAAGAAAAGAAGAAAGTAGAGAAATTAAAGAAGATTACCTCAGACCGGTACAACCTGTCCAAGTGGGCCCGGGCAGACCTGGGATGACTCTTTTCAGAATCGTGCTCTATATGACACCATCTACGTGCCATAGGATATGTCTCCTCAGGCATCGTAGAGGTAGGACGGATATAGGGTATATAAACCCTAGTAAAAAACTGCAAAAAGAAGAAAAGAGTTAGAGGAATAGAAAAGGAGAGATAAGAAAAAGAGAAAGAGAAAGAAAGAGAAGAGAAATAGACATCTCACCTGCAAAAAAGGCCAGAAAAATCTGCACCCAACTCCAGCCCCTCTGGAAGTAGAGAGGCCGCTCACTGATCGGCGAAGGCCGGCCAAAATAGTATCAAAAATAAGCGGGCCCCATGCAAACCTCCTCGCCCGCTGAAGATCTCCCAGTAAGCTCAGGAAGTGAGGACTGACTGAGGTCGTGTTCTCTGGAAAGAAGCAGGATCCCATCATATACATAAAAAGAAACCGGAAGGCGAACGAGAAAACATGATCACCGGCAGCAAGCTGGCCAAACTGCCTCCTACTGAAAGTCTCTCTCAACCATGTCAGAGACAATCTCGCTCTCCCCCGATCCCATGCCTCAGGAGGCAGCACAATATATCCAAGATAACCAGCAATCTCATCAGCCTCTGGCATCACCATCTTAGGAATAACATCACCTATCATCCTAATCCCGGTGATGAGCGTGAAATCATAAGGCCGGATCCTAATCTCAATATTTGGGAAGTGGAAGCTCAATGTCTCCGGGAAGAACCTCTCCAGCAATGCAGCAATGAGGGCCCGATCCAGGCGTACGTCCGGAATAGTAATAAACATGCCAAATCCATATAAGCCTAACTCCCGACGGTAGGCTGAACTGCAGGCTCCCAAGAATCTAGTGAAGCTAGCCCAGCTCCCTCTATAGTGGGACATAGCAAACTCCAAAGGGATATCCGCCCTAATACACGCTGGGGGATGAGTCCTCAAGCCATGCAAAAGATCGGTATCCCTAATCTGGGCAGCCACCTCCTCAGGGATCTCAACCCTGGTCCTGGCCTCATCTCTGCCACGGCCCCCTCTACGGCCTCCTCTATGGCCCTCATCATGGCCTCCATCTCTGCCTCCAGCTCTGCGCCTGCTACGGCTCCTATCTCTGCCAGAAGCCTCAACAGCCGGCTAAAAGAAAATAATTGAAGAATCAGGATGATGTATTTTGGGAAAGGATATGAAATTTCATAAAGGTTAGAGTATACCTCTGGGGTCGCCTCGCGCGAAATCCCTCTCGGCCCTCGAAGACGAGGCCACATCAGCAGGATCTCGCCTAACCCTCGGAGAGGAAGGCTCATCTGCAGGATCCCTAGAAGCTGATTGAAGGCGGGCCATCTACGGTTCAAATCAGGGAGATGATCATTATGCTTGTTAAAAAATCTTTATTGCTTGATTTTATTTTAACTAAGCTTAATTGTTTGCAGGAAGAAGGAAAAGAAATGTGGCAGAAATTCCCGACCAAATCAGGAACCAATTGGAGGAGTTCACCTTTTTATTTGCCTTTGATTTAATTAAGAAGATATATTTATGCTTAAAAGTTCTGGGTTTTTCTAAAAAACTCTAATCTGTATATAGAAAGCTTTAATTCCCTAACTACTGATTTTGTGTAATTTCAAGGAGTTAGCAAAGGGCTTGGAGTGTTCCAGTGATATTTTTGAAAGTCAACCAGGTGTCAGCCATGAAAATGGTTCCAGAAGAATATAGTTCAGGCATGGGAAGTTTACAAAAACAAAAAAACTTTTGGGAAATGCAAGCTCATCAAGCAAATTCATGCATGGGTAACTTGCAGGAAAAATCAGTAGGGCATACCAATTTGGGAATTTGATTGAGGATCATATAGGCATTCAAGATATCCATAGAACAATTATCAAAACAGTAATTCAAGGATTGGGAATGCAGAAATCTAGGCATGGGTTCAACATGAATTCATACAAAGCCACAAAATCAGTATAAGTAAGCTTAAAAATTTGGAGATCTATCCAGAAAATTTGTCTATTTAGAGACAGAGAAGTAAACTGATCAATGATTAGCCAAGCAGAAAATCACATGGAAAATAGGCAGAGCAAGGTCCATACAGGAAAATATAAGCATGGGCATTAGCAAATACACAAATGAAGGAGGGATTCTCAATGCAAGCAGAAAGAGTTCACAAATTGCAGCATGTTGGAACAAAATACAAACAGAGCAATTCAGATTCGACAGCTCAAAGCAAAAATGCAATTTCGGCATACCTGTGTGCAAAGTCAAAATTTTTCTGAGTTTGTCTCAAAAGCAAGGGTTCTACTCACTTGAAGAAGAAGTCAGCTGATGAATGGCTTGAAATCAGAAGCAACGAATGGCACAGTCGTAACAGCCAGGGGCGACTGAAATGAAGTGGTTGACAGAAGAAGAAGTTTGTTGGAAAAGGTGAATCGTCGACCGAAATGAAGTTGCTGGAGAAAGTGACGTCGCCGGAAATAGTCGACGTTGCCGGAGAAATAATAGTAGTCGCCGGAAAATGAGGAGCTCGTCGGAGATGAAGTCGGACTGATGGAGAAGAAGAAGCAGGGACCGGAGAGAAGAGTGCGGGCGTAAAGGATTTAGGGCAAAATGCGAGCAGAAGAAGAAATTCGCGATCGCGGTCTTAAGAAGAAAAGTAAAATCCGTAAAATCAGTACGGGCATCAGACACCCGTGAAAGCATTACGGTCCCATTCGCTCGTGAACAACCTACGGGCAGCATCAGTCCGTAAGAACAATATGGGCGAAGCCAAAAATAGCATATTTTTATTATTTTCTCACAATTTTCAAAAGATTAATGTCCATATTAGTTGTAAGTTGCAAGGATAGCCACCTTACCCACTTTTGTTTAAAAATTTTGTCTCAAATCTCACTTCATAGCCCACAAGTGCTCAGTGAGAGGAGAGAGGAGGATTTGGCCCTTAAGCTGAGGGACTTCTTAGCAAATCTTCCACAATCAATTCTTTTTTTCAAAAAATCATCAATTTAATCCTTTCAAAGTGCAATTGATTAGACAAAAATCTCAGAAAGTGCAATTGGTGGGTCTTTTTGCTCTCTGCTTGTAATTGGTTCCAATTACCAGCAAAGAGGAGGCAGCTGTAGACACCCCAAATTGCACTACAAAATGAGAAAATAATAAAAACATGTAATTAGAGCTTAAAACAGGTCAAAAATGCATAAAAATTGAATAAACAGGCTTTGCCCGTATTTCCTTCACGGGCCCATCGCGCCCGAAACTTATCTACGGTCAGGCGCACCCGTGGAAACTATACGGTCACCGTTGGACCGTAGTGCATTTACGGTCACTAAAGACACGTGCGAGTTTTGTCCTTCTCTCGATTTCCGAGCTTTATCTTTAGTCCAATATATCTTTAAATGAGCGAATTAAGTATTTTATTCGCTGAAGCCACCTTGGTTGGCTATGGATGGGCATTATTTCCAATTTTCACTCTATCCTAAGGATCAGGATATATCCTTCTGGACCAGCCTTGCCCCTGTGCTTGCCTATAAATAGAGGCTCTCTCCTCTAGCTAAGGGCCACGAAATTTTGAAGTCCAAGGAACTCCAAGAGAAGGAATCCCTGCTGCTCTGCCTGCTCAATCCAGGTAAGTCCCCTATCCCTTTTTATTTTCTGTCTTCAATTCTAGAAGTAATAGGATCATCTCTATTGCTGTAGAATAAGGCCATATATATTTTTGTATTCCTAAACTTGTCTCTAAGTACCTCAAGAGTCTCTCTAGCCGTAAAACGTAAAGAGAGAACTAGGGGAAAGGGGAACAGGTGGATCCCTAGAATAGAACCCCATATCTGTTTTTGTCTTTTTCATAGAATAAGGCCTGTGATTGTGTTTGTATACCCAAACCTATCTCTAAGTACCTCAAGAGTCTCTCTAACCGTAAAACGTGAAGAGAGAACTAGGGGAAAGGGGAACAGGTGGATCCGTAGGGTAGACCCCCATGTGCTCTAATCTGTGAGATGTGGCCGCTTTTGATATCATGATCATGTTTTAATGCTTTTTATGATATATCTGAATGAATCACATGAATCTATGATGTTTATAGCATGAGATCATCACTTTTTGCTAAAATTTGGATTTTTGCCACTTTTGCACCTACAGCACTGTTTTCGTGATTTTTGTGGTTTTAGGCTAAGATCCTAGATTTATCATGATCAATATGGTAGATCTGGATCCAGAAGCCTGAAAATAAATTCTAGGGTTTCACGATGTTGTTTTTGAGTCGTTTTTCATTATTGAGAGAAGACCCTACGGTCTAAGTTCTCCCCTTTTGGTGTTCTTCGTCAACGTGGGTATTTTTGGTTTTTATTTTCTGATTTAATGTGAAATTTGGGCTTTATCTATGTCTTGGACTATTCAAGTTCAATTTTGAAATATTTTATAAAAATCATATTTTTCTAGATTTCTAGAATTTAGCTTGAAGCTAGATTTTTGGATTTTTCACATTAAATTGATTTTATTTTATTTTATATTAATTTTATTTTGATCATGAAACCCTAGGAATGGTATGATCATATTTGAAAGTTCTGGATCAATAAGACTATTCATATGAAAAAACCATATATTTTTGCCCTTTTTTGTGATTTTGTGTGATTTTTATAGCAAGTTTTTTCCTTTAATTTTAATATGAACAATACCTGGCAACCACCTTGTGTGGATGAATAGGGGTGCCTAACACCTTCCCCTGTTCATAACTTAATCCCCTTACCCATCTCTGGTTGATTTTTTTAGGAGGGATATTTTGCCCTAAAATTTGCCTTTTGTGCTTATTTAATATTTTGGTGTCCATTCACACCTAAATTGAATGGTGGTGACTCTTTGTTTTATTTAATCCCATGTGATGATTGAGGAAATCATTAAATTGATTTTTTCCATGTCTCACAGGGTGTTCGTTTTCCGTTTTAGTTAAGTAATGGAGCGGGACGCGTGGCAGAAATCGGCAGCCGCTCCAGCCAATATTCCAGCGTCTCGCTCCAGCTGATATGGGGTCGCTGCACGGCCCCCTAGTTGTTTTAAAAGAAAAAAAGGTTACCAAAGGCCTCGTCATTTTTCTTCATCCGTCTTTCAAAAAAAATAAAAAATCATTTTTTGTCACAATGGCAAACCGAAGTTGTGAGTCAAGGAAAAGCATCCTAGGTGTCTTCGCAGAACACCGTTTCTGTCGAAGTCGACACGGTATGGCACCGAATACAAGTGTTAGGTCTGCCAGGCAGTAGAATTACATGAAACAATCCTTGCAGCAAAACTTAAACAAACACGTCAGCGTCACCGAGTCAGCCCAAATTATCAGAATATGAGTCAAGTCACGAGTCTACATTCTCCCAAAGCCAAAATTTACCGAGTCACCGAGCTTCTAAACATTGCTTCAGACAAACAAACTTACACCAACATTATTCATAGCTCAAACCCAAACAGAGGAAGGGCATCTTAGTCTCTGCGATGAAGAAAGCATCACCGCCAACGGCAGTTACACAAAATACAAAAAACCTGAACATAACATAAATAACCCCAGGCCCTCTCCTTCCCCAGAGCAGCAGTGTGACTGTGTTACCAACACCACCGGTAAACATGGAAGCAAGGCTATCTTTGAAGGAAAGCTATACACCCAGACCTTCAACCCTATTGAACTCCATTTTCATGTCAACTGTGAACTCGGCGGCGAAGTCGCTGGTTGCCCTGGCGTCGAGCTCTGACCGTGGAGAGAAGTGGAGGGCCGTCGATCACTTGCGCTACATGGTCATGTTAACGATATGGTTCACGGTGTGGGTGCTTAGGGTTTTGATGGATTACTTGCCAGCTTTCTCTGTCGTCACATCTCCTCGTTATCTTCTTCATGGCATCGCGTCGTCCTTCGGATCTTATGCTTGCTCGTCGTTACCACCATCATCTTCTTCCTCGCCGTCGGTGTCTTCTTTAGAACTGGTTTTGAGCGAAGCACTTGTCGATGGTGTTGATGCATCTTCCCCTCTGTCGTCTCATGCCATCGGTAGAGCCCTCTCACATGTAAGTCGTTAGACTGTTGACGTTCTAAGGTCATTTTCGTAAATTAAAAAAACAATGTATTCTACAGTTTTCTTCAACATTTGATTAATTTTTCATTTTTTTGGGGTACATTTGATTAATTCGTTTAAAAGACAACCAATTTTTTGCAGCGCGAGTGGAAAATTATTTTTAATTTAGACCTTAGATTTTAAGTTTTTTGGTAGAAAAACTTACAAATAATTTAGACCTTAGATTGCAAGTTGTTCGTAACTTCCACCTGGTAAAATTAAACTACGCTATAAATCAAGTAACATGCAAGCAATAACAAGTTCCATTTATTCATCTTGCAAGTTTGCAGTGGGCCCTAGTCGGCAACTACGGAGTCCCTATTCATGGATCTACAGCGTAGATCCCATTTACAATATATACATCAATTACAATATATACATCAAGAGACATCAATCACAATATATACATCACATGGATGATCAGCAAGAGAAAGTGAATATTCTGTGGGTCTCTTGCTGTACGTACTTTAAAATAAATCTGCGTTGCAGTCGATCATTACTAGTATTTCAAAGTATGAAATTGGGCTGTAACGGCTGCAGTAAGGATTCTTGTACATCTCATTCCTACACATGCACGTAGGTCCACCAAATGAAAATTATATGGGCCCCGTAGCTATCTTTGATACAAGGCTGTAAATAAGTCAAAAGAATTGTTAAGATTTCCCAGACTTTCTACCCACGAATAACTCTAAAGAATTGCTCAAATGTAAAGTCAGTTGATCAAGCAGATGAATTCAATTTTAGCATTTTTTGATCGCAGATATTTGGGCTTATCAATGAAATCCCAGCGACGTCAACAAAGTATCAGTTCGCGGTTACGATGGCTGACAGGATCCTTGACGAAAACGCGAGAGACGGACACTTGGAGCTGTTACAGATCAACCGTACGGCCCTCTCGTACGCATTCGAGCGTACCTCGGCGCTTCTCTATGAATCGCTACGGAGAGAACAAAGCCAAATGACGGGTGAGAAGTCCACGTGGCCAGCACGTGTCATAAGCACGCTCCCATTTGGCTCGTACGCAATGTCGTATCTGAAGGGACTCTTCTGCTTGGTGACAACTGTATTCGCTCCTGGTGAGTCGGATACGTGCCTGTCGCACAAGAGGTCGCAACTGGGAATAGCCAGTGGTGAGGGTAGGGTACGTAGCAATGAGTGCGTCGCAGCGGAGAACCATGCACATGAGCTATTATGGATCACGAACAAGCTCAGGGCGTGTGCGGCGGCGGATGAAGCGTTGACACAGTGGAGCTCCGCTTCGGATCTTGCCTCGGTATCTCTAACCGCAAACCCGAGGGTTCAAGGCTTCATTGTCAAGATATCGGGTAAGACGGTTACCTATCAACTTGATCTTTAGATTTATTGAATGTTTGTCTTTGCATTTATTTGTCTATTATTCTACCCACTGTGTGCATGTGTATGGCGGAGGTTAAATCAGCTGAACCATTGGCTGGAAGATCTACATACTATAAAACCTGCAACGGTGAAGTTTGTGTACACTCCTATATAATAAAACCAACGGTGAAGTTTGTGTACGCTCCTATATATCAAGCTGCACATGCTTTACCGTTAGACCAGCATATATTATAGCTAGCAGCTCTATCTGACACAGTCTCGTGTATGACCTGTGTTTGTCCTTCCCTTTTATGTTTGGGATATTTACAATTTACTTCATTGAGGTTTCAGAAATCCCAATGTTTTCCTTTAGGTTTTTTAAATATCATTTACCACCTTGTGGTTCACTGTATGTAATAGTTTCCTTTTCTAGAAGTTTGACCGTTAAAATATTAATAATTTGATGCGGTGGCAAGAGACAAAAAATGTATTGACAATTTTTCCACTGTAAGGGCATTTTTTATGATGAGGCATCAATAAAGCTTTTATAATTTTAAATATAAATAAGAGGTAAAATTTGTCAATTACTGATTTCTCAACTATGATTCTAATGGTCAAACCTTTAAAAGGGGGAGATTGTTACATAAAGAAAACCCCAAGGTAGTAATTGGTATTTTAAAAACCCAAGGGGGTGGAGGAAGTGGATTGTTGGAAACCTAAAGGAGTAAACTGTAAATATCACTTCTATGTTTTTATGCGAAGTCACACTTGCAATGGAATGTAGAGATATATTGGGCTCTTTGATATTATATAATGACACAATCATTCACCTATGAGCTTAAGCTTTTAAGTTCAATTGTTGTTGAACAATTATGCACAATAGATCTTTACCCCAAGACACTCCAATAATTTAATGATAATTTCTAAGTAGCCTGGTTTTTGTTACAGCTATATTGTTCCAAGAGCTTGCTAGAAGAGAGATTGAGGCTCCAAGACAAGTTAAGTTTAGAATGTTAGTTCTATGGCTACCATTGTTATGCTATGCGAGCAATGGTCTAGCATACCCGAACTTGACAAGTTTGGAGAAGGTAGAGACAGAGAGAGTGATGGAGGAAGTGATCTCAAGCTTGCCAACAATGGATCAAGAAATCATCCTCACCAATTGGCTTCAAGACTTCACCTCCTCTACTTCAGATTGGCCTAACCTTCAAAGTTCCTTCGATCGATGGTGCCGATCTTCTCGAAAGATTGTTAGCCAACCTATGATCTGTGGCACATAAAGTCATGGACTGTTATATATTTACTAGAAATATGCGTTAGGAATATAACTATAAGGTTAGGAAACTCTTTCAAATACTTGATGGAACTTGTGATACAATCGTAATTTTTGGGGTTTATTTTCCTTGCTGGTGACATAAATGTCAGCAACCAATTAAATTTGCATTCCTTAAGAAAAGATGGAAAAAGGAAAAAAAGTAGAGAAAAATAATGAAATCTGGAGCAGATAAGAAAATGAATAAATTGATTGAAGAGTAAAAGATTGAATAGAAATGGAAAACTCTCTCTTGTTGTTCCAGTCTAGAGAGGATGCTTTTATAGTTAAAACTATACAAGTAATTACAGAAAGATATATCCTAGAATCATGGTGTGTATCACTGATTGGGGCTGATTTATAGTGATCATATAATCAAGAGATTGACTTCTATAACTGCATGTACAAAACTCCTAAAATCATGTTAAGAGAGGGCAATGTGCTGTCAAGATTTGCTGGCATCTTTGTCAGCTGTAATTTCCTTAATAAGCCCCTGCAAGCTCAACGGTGCTAGAAGGAGGTTGAGCTTGGTCCGAAGAAAAGAGAATCTGGTTGAAATCAGTGGCTTTGTAAGCCCATCCGCAAGTTGATCTCGGCTAGAAATGAACTTGACCTCCAATGATTTTTGTTGAACTTTTTCTCGAACAAAATGATAATCAATCTCCACGTGTTTAGTGCGAGCATGAAAGACCGGATTGGCTGTGAGATATGTCGCCCCTATATTGTCACACCAGAAGACTGGTCAATGAGAGAGAAAAATCCCGAGTTCACGTAACAGAGACTGGAGCCAAAGAGATTTTGCTGTGGCATGGGCAACTGTTCGGTATTCAGCTTCAATGCTGGAACAAGCAATCATGCACTACGAAAAGGTGCTCTATAGCGGCTTTTGATGGTGGAACTTCAGTAAAAAAACGCCAATAAAGGGTTTAAAAATTGCGCGGGTCGAAAGTGCCTCCGCAAATAAGGTATTCCTGGCATTAGAGCCGAAGGTATCGTGAATGGGTTATTTTTCCAGCATTTTCGCCATGAACGCTACTGAAAGCAAACATGAAAAACGCCAGAAATTGCTGCAAATGTATTTCCACAATCTTCCCATGCGATCACGTCTTCTTCGCACGCATCTTTCTGATGAGAAAATCTTGGAGCCTCAATCGATCATTGATTATCTTCCAAACGTTGGCGGCGGCTGAGATTTTCATCGACATTGGAAGCTATCGTCTCCAACCTCTGACCTCCGGCAGTGACGTCTCATAACTGCCGAGCACAAGAACCACACAGGTAATTAACCTTATTGATCTCTGTTTCTCTTATACGCTCAATCACACACAAATAAGAAATTTTTTACCCCAATTTCTAGGGTTCCAAGATGAACTTCGTTTTTGCACATAGGTAACTTGCTCGATCTCTGCTCAAGTTCAAAATTTTTCGCCCCATTTGCCACACAGGTAACCTCCTCGATCTCTGCTTAAGTACGAAATTTTTTGCTCAATATTTGTTTCTCTTATAACCTACTTGATCTCTGTTTCTCTTCCTTCAAATCTGCAAAAACATGGACTTCGTTTAAAATTTAAGGAAAAAAAAAACCTTGCTAGGCTACTGGCATTCGAAATTGAAAATGCAAGAAACACTCTCCAGCATTCTTCCACTTTCATTCATGTAAAAAATTCATTATACCAGAAAGAAAATGAATTTTTTTAAATGATTAGACCAATCAATTTTAACAGAAAAAAAACTTGTATTGCATATATGAGTCGTGGCTTTTGGTGGGGTGGGGTGAGATTCAAGGACTAACACCTTCTTATTGAGATTTATTAAGGATTTAACCCTTTCTAGAGCAAGCATAATCTATATTGATAGAATTGGTTTCATATTGGGGCTTTTGCAAGGTTTCAGATGGAGTTATCTTTTGGCAGTAGAATGTAGGAATGCCACGTTTTGGCACATGTGTGGACTATGATGGAATTCTCCTTCTGTTATTCTCTTCTTTTTTATTTCCTTTTCATCATGGCTATCAAGAATCAACATGTTGCCAATATAATTTGGTCTTTAACTGAACTATTAACTGTTTTGGATGGATTGCCATATCTACTGCAGCAGCAGTAACAATGGGCAATAAGAAACCTGCTCCTCCATTCCAGCTTATTTAAAACCATCTTTTGCTTGCTGCTTGTCTTCTTTATCCATCAAGCATAAATTGAAATTATCTTGACTTGCAAATGCTGAAATTAGTCTTTGTCCCTTATTGTCTGGTAACTTGAACACATGATTAAAATCTCAGTTACATCTTGAGTCAACTAAAATATTTTTGGCTCATACATGGCAATCTATATATACAATAAAGTAGCAAATGGAAGTACAACTACTTGGTTTTGTTCCAGTCCCAATACAAAACAAATTGTGAAATGTGAAGACATCTCAATTTACTGTTGTATCTCAATTTACTGTTATACCTTGCCTTGACAGGGGTTTTTTCTTGGAATTATAAGATCATATTCATCAAATTTTCAAGTATTTTGAAATTAATTTTTATTTGTAGTGACACTATCAATCAAATACATCCGAGTATGAACTACAAACCCCATAAAATATCACTGTCATTTTTATTTTCGGGGTCACCAACCAACTAAATACATCACATTAATACTAAAAACCCCAGAAGACTACCTTGAAAATGTTAAACTCTATCAAATTATTGTCAGTTTTTTTTTCTTTCCTTTTTCCTTAAACTCAAGTAACCACAGGGAATGTTGTTCAAGCTGTCGAAATAGAACCTTGTTTTGTAGTGTTTTTATTGTTTTTATTGAAGTGGACACAGCTTATTGCTGGTTTAGATCCTACTCTTTCATACCACAGTGGTGAAGGTCTTTAGGAGAAATCAGGAGGGAAGGAAGTTATTGAGTCCCATTGTGGTAGATCTGCTCCTCAAGAGGAGTTACCTGCAAAACCCGTGCTAGAATCTAAACAATGTGTGAACTCTAGTGAATTGAAATTGACTGCCCTTAATGCAAATGAGACCCCGGAATGTGTGTCCATTGGAAATGCTTCTTCAATATCTGTAGTAGGGGATGATATGGCTGCAAATATCTGTAGTAGGGTTCAATTGAACAAAATTGATGAGGGTAGTGATATTGGTCAAATTCCTTCGTGTCCCAGTCAAAGATTAGAATTTCCACTTCTGCCAATTAAATCATCACCTGCTAGATTTTCTAATTGTTAGGTGAGTGTCCTGAGGAACATTGATTTGAATAATGGACTTGTCCTTGATGAAATGAGCACTGAATCTGCACCACATAATCATCATTAAAAAAACAGCATGTCATTTCTGTCACCTGTTGCTGGCCTCAGAATGACCAATATAGAATTAGGAAATATTTCATCATGGTTCCCTCCTGGGAACTCCTACTCAGCTATCACAATCCCATCAATCTTGCCAGATAGATGGGAGCAACCCTATCCATTTGTTTCTCCTTCTGGGTCCCAAAGTATCATAGGAACCCCTACTGGTGGCATCAACTTTGGTCCTGATGTTTACAGGGGATTAGTGTTGTCTTCCTCTCCCTCGGGGCCCTTCACTCCTGTCACATCATTTCAATGTCCTGGGTTCCCTTTCGGAGCCCCAATTTTTCATTGCCATCAACCTCATTTTCAAGTGTTTCCTCATATATGGATTCCTCATCTGGTGCTACTCTTTGCTTTCCTACTGTTCCTTCACCATCGGTGGCACCTTCTAGTGCAGTATCTCCACATTTCCCAAGGCCTTACGTTATAAGTCTTTCAGATTCTACTAGTAATGGAGGTGCTGAGTGCAATAGGAAATGGGGAAGACAGGGTCTAGATCTCAATGCAGGTCCTGGAGGTATGGAGTTTGAAATGCAAGAAAATTTTGTATTTTTTTTAATGTCCAATTCCCCCAAAACAGGGGAATGGGGAAAGAAACTTTTGAATGAAATTAAGAAAATCTTAGAATTCACGTTGATTGAAATGATCTTTGCATGAAACTATACACACAATTGACTAAGAAGCAGCCAAGGAATGAACACGAGGCATTTAATTTAGACAGAAATATCCATTATCTTGAACTTACTGAAATTTTTGATGGGGCTTATTCTTCTAAGCCTATATTCATACAATCTTCAAGTACAACGAAATTAATTTTATTTGTAATGATATCAAGCAACCAAATACATCAGGATGTCATAGATTTGAAGTCCATGTCATAGTGAAAAAAATGAGTACAATGATCCTCATTTCTCACATCTTATTCTCGTTGATGCATCAAGTATAATCTTACCATTTTGTGGGTTTTTTATGCACTTTTGTAATAAGAACAAGAACATGCTAGTGAGTAATGGAAGAGAAATTTCAAATTTGGAAATGCTAACAATAAGAAAGAGAGCTTGACCCATTTTATTTTAGGTTCTTTACGTTGTTCCGAAGGCCATATAGGCTGTGGAGATTGAATAGAGAGGCAGGATGTAACGCCCCAGATCCGAGTCACAAGGAAAACCCGTAACTCGTCTCCAGAGGTTATTATAAATAGCAGGATCGCACTACTAGAGTAAAGAAAACATGAATTCAATAATACTACGAAACAGAGTGCGCTACAATAACCCCAAAGTAATAACTCACATGGCCCAATAAACAACCCGCAAGTATCGGCTCTCCATACGTATCTGAAAAACAAAACAGAAACAAAAGAATGAGATACCAGCGAGCAGCACATGCATGTACAAATACAATTTGCCAGTTGTAAAA
The DNA here is from genome assembly GCA_947561395.2 of Buxus sempervirens. Classification (NCBI taxonomy): domain Eukaryota; kingdom Viridiplantae; phylum Streptophyta; class Magnoliopsida; order Buxales; family Buxaceae; genus Buxus; species Buxus sempervirens. Next base: position 22,467,586 of record OX387185.1, on the reverse strand, counting down.
TATGAGTCGAATAATCACACGAGTAAGCAGGCAATAACTCGATGGAACCGACGAAACCCCTAGTAATTTATTTGACACAAAGATATAGATAATGAAAATCCGTACGTATTTAAAATCGGAATACATTTGTCAACAAAAATTCCAATTGGTTTCAAGAAACAATATCATTATGTCCACATTCCGAGAAAAACCAAATGCTACCACAATCCAATAATATATCTAAAACTAGATAAACAAAAATCCCACAATGGTCAATGTCATGTAATTATTTGATTGGTTAATTAACACGCCAGAGCGACCTCCACACCTCCATGTACACAGTTCCGGCCTACTCAGGGTTTTGGATACTCTGAAATGACGGCCTACTCAGGGTTTCGTCATCCAATGCCGGCCTACTCACGGTTTCGACATTGACAACCAGGCCTACTTAGGGTTTCTGGCTGCTCTACACCGGTCGTGGCAACACTCTATGGCCATGCCATTACCCCAATAAAACAAAGGCATCACATTACTAAGCTTAGACTTTGGATCCAGGACAAGCTAAACCAAAACAGTAAACCATCGTATAATCTCAATTCCGACATCACAATAAAACAATATATGCCACATCATGTATAACTCAACACAGCTCACCTCATGTCCCTCTGGACCAAAACAGTACCTCAAGTATCTCCAGCAGTAAAACACAATTCACGACACATGTTCATTTGTAATAAAACTCTTTACTCACACCAAAAGAATTCTTTACAATATATTTCAGAAACTTGCAATCAAGTAAAGTCAGATGAAATAAATTCGCATTCAAGTATAGTATGTAATAACAGGAATCTAATTCAGGGACTCTTAGAGTTAGGTACACTCAGATCATCTATCATTTGCCCTTTCGAAATAATCTTGGCTGCTTCTATAAATTTCCAAAATTTCCACTTACATTCTCAAAGAAAAATTTAATAGGGAATAATGTTTCTAAAGTCCTAAACAAAACATTATTCAAGTGCTCGAACCCTCAAAATCATCAAAACCAGCCTAATTGGTCAAAATTCTACATTCGGCAAATTTTAGGACCATGCGCTGACCTCCTACGCTAGGCGCGAGGTCGGCGCATAGGTCATGGTTTAAAAATAGTATGCGCTTAATTAATATCGAGTGGGTGCGAGATGAGCGTGAGCTTCGCGCGAAATGCGCGGATATAAATTTGGGTTTGCGCGAGCTGGGCGCGAACTAGGCGCAAGCTCGGTGGATAGGAAAAATAAACCTTGCACCCACTACCTGGAGTCGGCGCCAATTAGCGCCAACTCGGTGGATAGTAACATGTATTTTCGACTCTCTATTGTTTCAAGATCTACAACTCTGGCCGAACTTTCTCTCTGTAACAATTTTCCTAGTCTCCTAATATCCCCAGAAGACATTTAAACTACTTTTGAAATTATTCCAACACATTTTTATTTTTCATCCTTCAGTTCTAAAGAAACTCATGCTCGGACGAACTTCTTCCAGAAAACACTCATGCATCAGAATAAACTCACGAATAAACACAAAACCCCAGTTTTAAAACGATGCTACTCACTGGTATCGAGGATCTTCTTCTAGCTTCCAACCCTTTTGATGGACTCCTCTAGAGATCCAAGCTTTTCGGCCGACGCCCTAATTAGAGGCAGCAACTTTTCCCCAACCTCCGAAACTCCGAAAATTTTTATATTAGCCATCTATTTATAGACGTCGCAAGGTTTAACCTAATTTATCCCCGGCATTAAATTAACCCTTGGGATTCCATATCTACCCCTCATTTAGGTTGAGGTTACGTGGATTATTGATTTGCTAAGTTCCTATTCACTACAAAATTTTTAAGTTCGCAATTAATTACTTAAGAACATTATACTTATTTTCTTTGCCAACTAATGACCACAAATCTCCAGCTTTAAATAAATTTTTGATTAAACCTACAAATAAATCCATGTGTCTATATATTTATATTTTATTAATATTTTTTTCTACTCAAAACTGGGGTTTTACACAGGATTTCCAAAATTTACATGTTGAATTTGTAACGCTGTGAGACATGGAAATGTCACCTAAGATGACTTCCGATATCATCACACGGGGATCGATAAAAATAAATAGTTGCCACCATCCAAGTTAAGGTGTGAATGGACACCAAAGGGATCATAAATGCCAAATAGAGCCAAAGTAGCTCTAATACAAGGAAAAATCCAAAGATCAGGTAAGGGGAATTAGTTATGAGCAGGGGAAGGTGTTAGGCACCCCCCACTCATCCGTCTAAGACGGTTGCCACATGCTTGCTCATGCTAAGGATTTCTTGCTAACCAAAAACAGACAAAGGATGCTTAAAAGTAAGCAAAATTTGTGTGATTATTCCATATGAGTAGTCCAATGAATTTGGACTCTCCTCACGGATATACCACTTCTATAACTTCATGAATGAATCCAAACCAAAGTAAAAATGAAGAAAAATCAAGCTAAGGTAAATTTGGAGAAATCAGGTTATAAGAACTTGGAGATTTCGATCAACCATAAATCACTCGATTTAAATCCAAATCAAATGAAACCAAGGCCATTTGATAGCTGGTATGAAATATAATATTTAATAAGAAAATCATCTCATTCTGATTTAAAACAAGAGAGTAACACACTACGAAAATCTGCTGTTGTTACTCAGAGAAAAGCGGCGATTAAGCATTTTTGAAACCCTATTTGTGGAGTTTTGCTTCATATAAATTCGTAAAACCTTGCATGGATGAAGTATATGGTGCCATATTTCAAACTAAATAGTTCTTACACCAAACTCCATCCATTTGTGACTTGTGTGTCCTCTTGAACATGCCTAGAGGATCACAGATTAACCCAGAACTCTGTTACAGAGCCACTCTGAGTCAATCAAGCACATAAGCCACAAATCAGATCAAAATCTGTTGAAACCAGTTGGAATGGAAAATAGACTCCTCAATAAAAACACAGAGACTGAAATCACTCAAAACGAATTAAAATTGAGCAAATGGTGCACAATCAAAGCGACAAGTTCAGCAATCTGGACTGAACTGACTTGCAAACTTTGAATAGATTGTGTAAAAAATTGGCTTCATAAAAATGAATGAAAATTTCCAGATACAAAGTAGGCTTTCCCATCTATCACATGTCTTTAGAATCACTCAAAAATTCATCCGGAGGATGAAGTTATAGGCATTCCAAGACAGGCCACAGATGCTGCCCTGTTTTGAAGATTTTTGAATAAAAAGCCAAAATCAGTGTATGTGTGCAAATGGATTCGACCAAAACAACTGGAAACCATGAAAAACAGCCTCATGAAGTTCTAAAATTCATTCTAAAGCCAATGATCCCAGATTTCCCATATTAAACATGGAAAATCCAAGATCTAGCTTATCCTTGCAAAAAAACAGTGAAAAGTGTGTTTGGTGGTGATGGAGATCATATTTCTAGGAGAAGGTTGGAATCCATTGCTATTGAGAGCATGGATTCGTATATCTTCTCTAGAGACAAATACACAACATATCAGAGAAAGCAACCATAGGCTCAAAATAACCAATGAACATTCTCTTCATCATATGTAGGTTCTAAGCCTAGAGGATCCATTCCACCGTCTTTTTCACAATGCTCTCTCTTCACGTTTTACGGCTAGAGAGAATTCCCAGGTACTTTAGATGAGGTTTGGGGCTACAAAACAATCAACCATAGGCTTTACACTACAGAAAGGTAGAAGTTGGGAGGTTGCTGGAATGTAAAAGGTAACCAGAAATCTAAAGAGGACTTTACCTTAGGTAGCTTGAGCTTTGAGTAGACAATCCAGCAGAGTTTCACTCCTTCTTGCAGAGCTTCAATGCTTCAAATTGCTAGCCATTTGCAAGAGGAGGACCCCTCTATTTATAGGCACAACCAAGGGCATTAAAGTCCCAAGGGTATGCCCAAAAATCCCTCTAGATTGTTCCAATTCAAGTTAAAGCATTGAATTGTTGTAAATCTAGAAGTTTCGGTGGGTGAAATAGGGAGTTTAGGTCCCTGAGAGAGAGGTAATGTGCGTAAATAAGGCTCAGAGATCGAGCCTTTTTACAAATGCACGAAACAAGCAAAACCGCATACACAGTACGGTTTCCACAAAACCATCACTCTATATGCGGTTTCCATGCAAATTCACCTTAACCGCACATACAAGGCGGTTACAATTCAGTTACTCTCCTCAGGATTGCTGTCAACGTGGCCTAACGGCCAAAGCTTCTAGAAGCCACGTGGCAGCTCACGCAAAAAGCATGAACCTCAACCGTGCTGTGTATGCGGTCGCAACCGCATACACAGGGCGGTTGAGACCAAACTCTCAAAAACTGCATATACAGTGCGGTTCGCACCCCTCTTGAGTATTTCTGAATTTTTTAAACATGTCAAAATTCAAATAAAACATTTAAAATTCATTTTGACTGTTCTCTTACATTGAAGTGCAATTTGGGGTGTCTACAACGGCCCCCTCTTCGCCGGAATTGGAATCAATTAACAGCGGAGAGCAAAAAGACCCGCGAATTGCGCTTCCCAAGATTATGTCTATTCAATCCTGACTTGCAAGAACTTCAAAATATGATTTTCGGAAAAAGAATTTGTTTAGAAGATCTGCTGAAAAGTCCTTAACCTTAAGGAGCAAATCCTCTTCTCGCGTCTCACAGAGCGCTCGCGGCTATGAAGTGAGATTTGAGCAAATTTTTAAAACAAAAGTTGATTGGGTGGTGGTTCTTGCAATTCACAACTATCTTGGTGTAAGCACCTCATTTTTGCGCTCCCAGAAAAACCAAAAATGCAAACCCTGGACAGAAAGTCAAACCCTAAGGGGTGAAAAGTTGACTTTTTGATCAAGTGAAAATTGGCCACCTCGCTTTATGTCATTGGAAAGAGAATCTCGACACGGTTCCAACGCAACTGAGTTTGCAGGAATCGGGGTCTGGATAAAGGTTCTACGGACGGTCAAACTTGAGCAGAGCCAAAAGTTGACTTTCTGCTAAAATCCGATCCAGAGACCTTGCTTTATATCATTGGATAGAGAATCTCGACACGGTTCCAACGCAACTGAGTTTGCAGGAATCGGGGTCCGAATGAAGGATCTGCGGGCGGTTAAACCTGAGCAGAGCCAAAAGTTGACTTTCTGCTAAAATCCGATCCAGAGGCCTACCCCTAGGTCATTGGATAGAGAATCTCGACACGGTTCCAACGCAACTGAGTTTGCAGGAATCAGGGTCCGGATGAAGGTTCTGCGGGCGGTCAAACCTGAGCAGAGCCAAAAGTTGACTTTCTGCTAAAATCCGATCCAGAGGCCTACCCCTAGGTCATTGGATAGAGAATCTCGACACGGTTCCAACGCAACTGAGTTTGCAGGAATCGGGGTCCGAATGAAGGTTCTGCGGGCGGTCAAACCTGAGCAGAGCCAAAAGTTGACTTTTTGCTAAAATCCGATCCAGAGGCCTACCCCTAGGTCATGGGATGGAGGGCTCCGATACGATTCTAATAAAACTGAGTTTGCAGGAATCGGGGTCCGGATGAAGAAAATATGAGCTGACAAAATTCTCGAGCAGCAAAACCGGCAATCTGCGCACGTGGCAAAAAGCTGCACACGTGGCGAGTTGCGCAGGAAAATATCGCAGGGATCAAATCCGTAAATATCCAAACATTCGAAATATCCCAGGGACTAAATCTGTAAAAATCCGAGAATATCGGATTAAACCAAAAATTACCAGGGACTAAATCTCAATTTCCCGATTTTTTAGACAAACGAGCGGCCGCATTTAATGATTTCTCATCATGTGGTCGCTCGAGCCGAGGTGGCAAGCAAGTGGGCGCCCCCCTGTTTTTTCCCTTATATAAGCCGCGCGACTTTTCGCGCAAAGGGTTTGGACATTTTTTTTCTGGATTTTTGAGGGTGCGAAGGGTTTTTGGTTTGTTCTCTTCTTCCCTCACCCGAAGCCCCCCTCTCTTCATCCCTGCTTGCCCCCCAAAAAAAGAAAAAAAACCCCAAGAGGCTCACCCTTCTTTGGTTCTTCTCCATTTCCACCCAAGCAAGTGGAAGCTTGCTACTGTTGGTGCAGTGAAGTGGAGGATCCCGCTGCTGTCCGGTTTCGAGGAGGCTCCCACATTCGGCTCCAGAACTCAAGAACCACCAGGTGAGGATCCCTGTTACTTTGGGTTACACATATATGAATATGCGATGTTCTTTTGTAAGCCGGTCTTATTCAGTGGTATGAAACCACTGCCATGAAAGCTTGCTATGTTTTTTTTCTTTTCACTTCCATCCGATAAATACCACCCAGCAAGGAAGAGGAAGATGCATGTGCTGTTCACGTCGAGAAGGGAGCATGTTCCCCAAGTGCCCGCCATCTAATGTACCCCTGTAAACCCCCCCCTCCTCCTTCCCTTCTTCGGATATTAGTGTGCATGTTCGAGGTCCAGTCGGGTGGAGGAAAGTGCATGTAATGTCTGCATGTTGTTTTTTGTTGTTTTTACGTTGCTGGACTTGCAAACATGCTATTTGCTACTTGTGCACCCTTGAGCATGCTCCCATCACCCCACCCCCCCTTTTTTTTAAGCTGTTAATGCATCTATACCTATTGGTTTTTTATCGGGTTTGTTTTTTTTTCTTTTAAGAGATTTAGGGTTGTGGGATGAAGCATGAAGCATGTTTAGATTAATTTCAATACAAGTTTAAGTGCCTTCTGGGGAGTGGTCGAAGCCCGGGGAAGTGTTATGGGCATATTATTCGTGAAGTATTTTGAATGCATGGTTGTATTGTAAGTTTTCTGGGTTTTCAAAACTTGAAATAAAATGTGTTTAGATTAAGTCCGAAACTAGTTGGGAGGTGTTCTAGGCATATTAGGAGACCAGTGGAGCCATTACAGACCGAAAAAAATCGGCCAGAGATGGAGATCTCAAAATAACAGAGAGTTGAAAATCGCAGTGAGTCGCCGCCCACTTGGCGCTCACTTAGGAAGTAGGCGCCCCTTTTATCTCACTACCCGCCGAGCTGGCGCCCACTTGGCGCTCAGCTCGCGCCCACTTAAAACTATGCGTAATTCTGGCGCCCATCTCGCGCCCAGCTGGTGCCCATCTTGCGCCCACTTCCCGCCCAGCTCGCGCTCACTTAGTATTGAGTGAGCTCCAGGTCAAAATTTCGCCCCGTTCTTAGCGCCTACTGGCGCTCACTTCAGGAAGTGAGCGCATACCCCTAAAACATGTCGAATTGCTAGATTTTTGAAAATTTCCGAAAATACCCTTTACTGTACCGCGGGGGCTTCGCCCCCCGCACCCCCCACCCTCTTTGTTCGCTGCGCATCCAACTCGTACCTTGGTCCCTTGGACCCAGCACAATGAGCCAGTTTTTTTCTGACAGAGTGTCCATCTTGTGTTTTTTTTTTCTGTGATTATTGTTAGATGTGAATGCCATTTCCAAACCGAACCGGATAAACCAATAGGGTTTCTGGGTCACCCGGAAACCCAATGTGGGACTTGGACCCCCGGTCTAACTTGATTTCCAGTGGGCCTTTCAACAGGGCCCACCCGGCCCAATAAACATGTATGCATGCAACTTAATCAAGATAAGCAAAATTAACCGATTAAACCGGACGGGCCAAACCAAAGGCGGTCCACCTGAACCGGACTTGTGAAATTGATTATGAAATGCGTGGTTTGGCCGAGACCAAGGGCACGGGCCTACCGGGCCCGCCAAAGCCCACCAACCGAACCAATGAAGGGTGCAAACCCTAACTTTCGGTAACTTGGGCTTACAAGCCCAGATTTGGACTGCGGGCCCCAAGCCCAGTGTTCAACTCACTTTGGCAAAATTAAAAAGATAAATCCAATAAAAATACTTGGCCACCATGTGAGCCCACCTCAGGGGCCCACAAACCAGTCCAGGCCCACTTGTGCATGAAAAACACTTAATCTTCAAATCTGAACTTAAAGTAAAATCAATGCACCAACCAAAGCCCAAAGGGCCTCCTAGGATAGGCTGAGGCCCACAAGGGCACACGGGCTTGACTAAGCCCACCAAGGACACCGTGGGCCTTCCAACAGGGCCCATCCAATCAGACCCAGATCACCTAATTAATCAAGATAAAAGCAATTAAAGGGACCCACACCACTCAGGTGGTCCCGCCAGGCTTAATCAAACTGCATATCGGATTAGGAATCGGGTGAGACCAATGTAAGCAGACTCAAACCAGGGAACCCATGGGACCCGTCACCTGACGGGGTGGACCGGGGTGTCTACGGACTTCCCCGGACCACAACCGAGACCCTACTTAGAATCTCAAAGCCGCAGACCAAAAAGCCCTAATAGACAAGATTAGGCACCCAGGTGTCCGCCTGCACCCCATCAGGCGGTGGCGACTCCGAATTCTCACGTGCCGCGTTTCCGACGCGCGCACACTTGGACATGAATCTCTTGAAAGAGAATGGAAAAAGTTTTGAAAATTCATTTTTTGGTGCTAACCGTACTAAACATGCAGTTTTTGGCTATTTCAATATCAACCACTCTGTCTATGCAGTTCTCTAGGTTGCATATAATCGCGACCGCGACCGCAACTCCTCACTTTACCTTTTCAAAACCCTGGAACTCCGGTGCTTTCCTTTTCCTCTTGCGACCGTAGTTTTCTTCCGGTCTTCGATCTCTTCTTCTCCGGCGCCGACTACTTGATCTCCGATGATCTCTGTTTCCTAGCGGCATTGCTCTTCTCCAACGTTTCCGAACGTCTGCACCCTTCGGTAGGAATTCGAACAATCTCCCCTTTTTGCCATGATTTGACCACTGTCTGGGCTGTGAGATTCGGGGCGACTGGGACTATTCCTCAACCACCTCCTCAATCCATTGCCATTGTGGTTTCGGTGAGGCCAAAAATTCCATCTTTCTTGCAAAGCCTTGTTTTTGACTGAAACAAGTAGGTGGCCGAAACTTGGATGTCTCTTGTAATCCTTCAATCTGATAGTTGACAAATCAATTTCATGATTGAATGATCTTAGTTTATGCACGACTTTGATTCCCTGATCAAATGATTTTATGCTCTTGATTATTTGCTCCTTGGTCGGACAAAACTGCCGAATTCTGGATATGCTTATTTATCTGTTTCAATCAGATTTTTTTTCTTTGACAATCAGTGGGTCTTTTGAACTTGAGTGCTGATACTACTGCAATTTATGTATCTGTCTATATTGGTATCAACTGGTTGCTCCTTGTTCCCCCTTTATCCACAAAGTGTGCATGAACTCTCTAATAGAGTGATTTTGGAATGCCTATTCTGGTGCTTTGTCATGGAATGTTTGGGTGCCTTGGCCTTCTGAATGCACCTTATGATGTGGTATCTGTGGACTGTTCAATTTCCATGCTCATCTCAAGAGTTGCCCTGCTCTATCTGTTGAATAAGACATGCTGCCAACCACTCTAGCCATTGGTTCTATAAAACACTGTTGACCATTTCTCATGTTTTATCGAAAGGATCTTGTACCTGAAACAAAATAGACTGGATATTTAGGCATCATAAAAATTGAGGATTAAACATAAATTTCACATAACAAGACTTTAATCCTTGATACACCTCCCTCTGCAAGTCTAAGAATGAAACACTCTTAGGCAACTTTAGTGATTGTCAGAATTCTAAAAAATTGAAAATTCTGAAAAGCTCTCTTCAAGAATTTCTTTTCTTCTTTTTTTTTTCTTTTTTTTTTTTTTTTGCAATATAAGAAGGATATGTAGGAATTTTTTTTCCTTTATATTATTCTTATATATAACAGGAATATCTAGATGAAGAAAATATTAAAGGCTTTTAAAACTTTGAAGAATAAAAATGTTAAATCTTGGTTCGGTCGGACACTTTTGAAGTGTTTCCTCCGATCTCCATTTCTTTTGCAAACAGAACAAATTTGATTAAACTAAAGAAAAGCAAAATTAACGAAAACATGAAACCAAATATAATGACTTCAAATGTAAAAACATAATGAATTTCTCCCTGCAATTGGTCTTGTAGATGGCTCACACACGTTGCACTTCTCGGGGTCCCGCAAATGAGCCTTCATCTTCGAGGGTTCGGAGGGACCGGGTCGATGTGGCATCTTCTTCTAGGGCCGAGCAGGACCCTGATCCTTCTTGTCCCAGCAGTCTGGAGGTCTTAGATTCAGACTCTGGAGCATTTGGGGGTTCGCGGGAGCCGACCCCTGAGGTATTCTCTTCTCTTTTCAAAAACCAAGCCTTTCCCTTACAACCTTTAACCTGACCTCATCCTGTTTGCATTTCTAGCCTACTGCCGAGGTTCGAGGTCGCAGCGGGGCTCGCCGTAGAGGTAGGGCAGAGGCCCAGGCGACTCGAGTTGCTATTCCTGCTGGGATAGTGTAGACACCCCAAATTGCACTTCCATAGAAGAGAACCTTCAAAAAGAACTTTTAAAGTCTTGTTTGAGCCTTGACATAGGTCAAACATTCAAAAACACTCAAAAAAGATGCTAACCGCACTAAGTATACGGTTTTTGTAATTTTGGTCTCAACCGCCCTGTATGTGCGGTTGTAACCGCACACATAGCACGGTTGATATTCATGCTTGTTGTGTGAGCTGCCACGTGGCTTCGCGAAGCTTCGGCCGTTGAGCCACGTCGACAGCAATCATGACGAGCGTAACTGAATTGAACCGCCCTGTATGTGCGGTTTGGTTAAATTTGCATAGAAACCGCACTTATAGTGACGGTTCGGTGAAAACCGCACTGTGTATGCGGTTTTGGCTGTTCGAGGGATTTGCGAAATAGCTCGATCTCTGAGCCTTATTTACGCATATTACCTCTCTCTCAAGGACTTGAACTCCCTATTTCACCCTCCGAAACTGAAAGAGTAGAGGACTACTCTAAAGGTCCACGATCTATAACAATTCAGAATTGAACAATGCGGAAACAGTACACAAAGAATTATACGAGGAAACCTGGATCCAGATCCAGGAAAAACCTCGAGTCTATATGAGGCGACTAACCCTTCAAAATCCACTATTGAATAAGAAGACAATTACAAAGGAGTACATACTTAACCTTTACAATTTGACTCACTCAACAGCAATCCACAGTTCGAATCCACGAACTGCTACACAGCTTGAATCCACAAGCTGCAGAACACGATCAGTCCAGATCGCAAACAATCACCCACCAGTGATCCACAGTTCGAATCCACGAACTGCAACACACCTTGAATCCACAAGTTGCAGGATACGATCAATCCAGATCGCAGCAATCCTCTCAGAATCCACTGAGACGATCCAATGCAGTAGGAATCCACCTACGCATCAATCAAGGTCGATCACCAGTCCAGGCGATCACACGATCAGATGAAGTTCCGAATTGAAGAAGAATCCTCTGTCTTCAATTCCAGGCGATCTATCTCAGATCTCCCCCTCACTCGATCGCCGACTCTCTAAAGAAGATTTGATCGAATCTCAAACACCTCAAGATTCGAAATCCAAATGATCCAAAGAAAAAAGTCACGATAAAAAATTACAACACGTCTATTTAAAGAATAAAAACTCAGATCGCGTCGAGCGCTGGTGGCGTCGTGAAGCGATCGATGTAGACGGCTGGTGGCGAACTCAAGTCCCGCTCAGAGTAAGTTGAATCAGTTAAAAGCGCGCTGCTAGCGGGAGAGTACGTGGCAGGTGCACGAATCTTTCTTTCAAAACACGAATTCCCTTATGCGCTGCCAGCGGGGTGGCAGCGGCGTGGTAGCAGTGTGGTGGCATCAACTTCTTCTTCTTTACTAAATTCACTGAATTTTCATTGTTTAATCTGCACATCTTGAAGCTTCATTAGAAGACATAATTTGTCAATCATTTGCCATAACAGGAGTGTGAGTTTTCACACTTACAGAAACTTCTAGTATTACAACAATTCAAGGCATTGACTTGAATTGGAATAATCTAGAAAGCTTTTTAAGCCTACCCTTGGGACTCTTATACCCCTGGCTTGGCCTATAAATAGAGGGGTCCTCCTCTTGCAAATGGCTGGCAATTTGAAGCATAGAAGCACTGCAAGAAGAGGAGAAACTCTGATGGATTGTCTACTCAAAGCTCAAGCTACCTAAGGTAAAGTTCTCTTTACATTTCTGGTTCCTCTTTACATTCCAGCAATCTCTTATCTTCTACCTTTCTGTAGTGTAAGGCCCTGGTGATTGTTTGTAGCCCCAAACCTCTTCCAAAGTACCTGGGACCTCTCTCTAGCCGTAAAACGTGAAGAGAGAGCCTTGGGAAAAAGAAGTAGGAATGGATCCTCTAGGCTTAGAACCCATAAATGATGAAGAGCATGCTGTTTGATTATTTTGAGCTTATGGATGAATTTTCTGATGTTTATGTATTTTCTTATGGAGAAGTTAAGTGAATCCTTGCTCTCAATAGCAATGGATCCCAGATTTCTCCTAGAAAACTAATTTCCACCTATTCATACACTTTTCACCATTTTCATCAAAGAAGCTAGATCTCGGATTCCCATGTTTAATACGGGAAATCTGAATCTATTGGCTTCAGAATGGATTTTAGAACCTCATGAGATTGTTTTGATTGATTTTTTAAGTGTTTTGGTCGAATTCACATGCACTGGCTTTGGCTTTCTCTTCAAAAATCTTCAAAACAGGGCAGATCTGTGGCCTGTCTTGGAATGCTTACAACTTCATCCTCCGGATGAATTTTGAGTGATTCCAAAGACATGTGATAGATGGGAAAGCCTACTTCTTATCTGGAAATTTTCATTCATTTTTATGGAGCCATTTTTTGACACCATCTGTTCAAAGTCTGTAAGTCAGTTCAGCCAAGATTGCTGAACTTGCCGCTTTGATGGTGCACCGTTTGCTCAATTTTAATCCATTTCGAGTGATTTCAATTCCTGAGTTTTCCCTTGAGAAGTCTATTTTCATTTCCAATTGGTTTCAAGAGATTTTGATCTGTTTTGTGCCTTGGGTGCTCAATTGACCCAGAGATGCTCGCTGGCATAGTCCAGAGCTAATCTGTGGTCTTTTAGGCCTGTTCGAGAGAGCACACAAGTCACACCTGGCAAGAGTTTGGTATGAGGCTTATTTCCTTGGAAATATGGCACCACATACTCCATCCATGTAAATTTTCACGGATTTTTATTAAGCCAAACTCCACAAATAGAACCTTGAAAATGCCTACTCAATGCTTTCTCCATGTTATAACAGCAGATTTCATATGTGGATATCTCTCTCATTTTGAATCGGATTAAGTTGAAATTTTTACTATATACTTTACTATATGTCAGTTTTCAAATGGCTTTGGTTTCATTGGATTTGGATTTAAATTGAATGAGTTATTGTTAATCGAAGCTTTCAAGCTCTTTTGATCTAATTTCTCCAGATTTGCCTTAGCTTGATTTTTCTTCATTTTTTACTTTGATTTCCATTCACTCATGAAGTTTTAGAAGTGATGAATCCACAAAGAGAGTCTAAGTTCATTGGACTTCTCATGAGGAATGGTCACACATATTGTGCTTATTATAAGCACCTCTTCGTTCATTTTTATTAGCAAACAATTTCTAGCATAAGCAAGCATGTGGCAACCGTCTTAGACGGATGAGTGAGGGTGCCTAACACCTTCCCCGCTCATAAATAATTCCCCTTACCTGATCTCTGGATTTTCCTTTCATTTAGAGCTACTTTGGCTCTATTTGGCTTTTATGAACCCTTTGGTGTCCATTCACACCTTTACTTGAATAGTGGCAACTCTTATTTTTATCGATCCCCGTGTGATGATATCGGAGGTCATCCCAGATGACATTTCCATGTCTCACAACTGGCGACTCTGCTGGGGACAGTGGAATTAAGCCATTTTTCGATTGCTTGTGCATGATTGATTGATTTCCATGAATTGTTTGCTGTTTTGCCATTTGTGATAAACATGTTTGATCTGAGTGTTTTTGTTTTTAGAATACCTGAGACCTTAGACAATAGGCCATGTGATGTGTGTATGCTTTGATTATATTCAAAGTCATGTTAGGAGACATAGCTAGTCATACCATGCTAGGCTATCATGTGTATATGATGAGCATATTTTGACTAAGATTTTAATGTCATTAAGCATGTGATCAGGATTTTAAAGAAATGTTTTGGAATATGTCAAAAGCATGCTTACCATGATTGAATGCTCTTTTGGGTAAAATGATAACATGCTTCCATGCTTACATGATTTATGTGAATGCATGTGTAGATTGAGCATGCTAGGTTTTTCTTTTTCCTTGATATGCTTGTGATTACTTATCAAATTTGATCTCTATATCATGCCTTGGTGAATGTGTATGGCTTGCATGGCTACAAAAAAGAGTGGCAAGGGTGGGACGTTGTGTTGAATGTGACCCACTTTTTCAAATGCACTTGAGCACTTTTTTATTTTTTACACAGCCTACCCATCACCTATAGGAAGTTGAACAAGAATGTGTGTAGCTTGGCGTACCAAGGTCGTTACTTCGGAAAGAGAAAGTGAAAACATTCACCTTAGAAGCTTTGAGCCAATGATGTGATGACATGGTGGATCTAGAATTCTGGTCATACACTAGGCTTGAGTTCTAAGTTGCCAATAAGCCAAAACCCAAAACCCCTACGCGAAGGTGGAAAAACACCCTTTTGGCCAAAATAAACCAAAGGCGATGGGAAAAGGGTTTGTAATGAGGGAAGGCCGTCTTGCATGGCTCAGGTAATCCAAGGCATGATATGGACACCATTTGGAAGGTAAACATGAGGTAACAAGATATTTTCAGCTTATTATTTGTGGTAACCTCTATACTTTGTAAGAATCAAGCTCATGGTGTCCATTTGTTCGGGATTTTATTTTCCCAGAAAATTGCTGTTAGCCTAGGATTGGTGTAGCCCTTAGAGAGAGTTTTCACTCTTCTTAGGTGTCATTCTACCCAAATGCCCATAGGAGGCACCCAAAAGTCCCAAATTCCATGCATTAGGTGTCCATTTTTAGGAGGGAACCTAGGCCCTCCTTTGTACAAATATGGCTAATCCTCTTTCTTGCAAGAAATTTGTGTGTGAAGGCCAACCAGGAGCTACTAGTGCAAAGGGTCTTTTCTTTTTCTTTTTTTTTTGAAATTCTCATTCTCAAGCCCAAGGAGGCTAAATTGTAATTTTATTTTGATTCATGCCCTTGAAGGCCAATTTGTATTGTAACATATTTCCTTTATTGTAAGGGATCTTTTGTGCATATTTGTGGTCCCCCCATGCAATCTCATAAAATTCATGGTGTAAGTGGGTTTTTAGTACCATTTGATGTGTCAAATGCCTAATTTGGGGTGGTCCGAAAGCCACCCAGTGGTGAACAGTGTGTTTGGGCAAGTAACCAAGCTAATAAAACCAATTGGAAAAGGAAACAAATCGAAAATATGTTTTTTGGCTTAAAACCGTCCTGAGTATGTGGTTGCCTGCATTTTCGCTGCAACCGCATGTATCATGCGGTTTGAGGAAAACCGTTCTGAGTGCGCGGTTTTAAGCCGAAATCCTATTCCAGCCTTGCTAATCAAACATTTCTGGGTCCTTTCGTCCCTAAGGTATACAAGCAATTGGGCAGAAGTGCCAAATAAGATAAATGGCATATAAACCATTCCAAATGCACCCAAATCAAAGGATTAAGGTCATTTTGAACATATTCACCTAAATTGAACAAATTAACTCAACTCAAAGGTGAAAATACAAAATAAAAGTTGGTTCAAACCAAAAAACAGGTCAGGCACCTCAATTTGGGGATTAAGTGCACATTGGGCTCTTTTTACCCAATTTGACCACTTAACCCATTCTAAGTGAAGTAAATGATCAAAAGAAAATTGGTTCAAATAACCAACCAAATCTTGCTTCAATCTTAGGAATTGAATCTGGAAATGACCATAAGCTTTAAAAACATATTTCAAGCTCAAAACTCAATCCAATGCGAAGAGAGCTTAATTCATTCCTAAAATAGGGCTATACCCAACCAATCTGTAAATAAGAAGTCTTTAATCATAAAGTGTTCAAACTTTTAAGATTTCTTCCAAAGAGTAATTGGGTCACTTGGAAACCTTTGAATTCCAAGCAAATAATCATTTAAAAATCCAATGAAAGAAAATTTCAAATAAATCACCACCTTAAAGGCAAATTGAGTCTCTTTTTAACTCAAAACACCCGAGGGGGGGAAATCAAAAATATTTTAGGCATCTGAAAGCCTTGGAATTTCAGAAAATCAAATCATAGGATCCCTGGAAGCCTGAAATTCCAGAATTTGTCAAAATCTTCATAGGCCTTCTAAAGCCTAAATTTAGAAACTCATAGGATCCCTGGAAGCCTGAAATTCCAGAATTTGTCAAAATCTTCATAGGCCTTCTAAAGCCTGAATTTAGAAACTCATAGGATCCCTGGAAGCCTGAAATTCCAGATCTTTTTCAAAATCTTCATAGGCCTTCTAAAGCCTGAATTTAGAAACTCATAGGACCCCTGGAAGCCTGAAATTCCAGATCTTTTTCAAAATCTTCATAGGCCTTCTAAAGCCTGAATTTAGAAACTCATAGGATCCCTGGAAGCTTGAAATTCCATATCTTTTTCAAAATCTTTACAGGCCTTCTAAAGCCTGAATTTAGAAAATCATAGGCACCTGGAAGCCTGCGTAATTTCAGGGGGCTGTGGAAGCCTCAATTCCAACCTTGGTCGGTCTTTTTCGCACCAACCAATTCATAGGTTCCTGAAAGCCTGCGTAATTTCAGGAGGTTGTGGAAGCCTTAATTCCAAAGCATAAGCCCTTGGAAGCTTGCGTAATTCCAAGTCTCGAGTTTGTCTAAGGACTTTTGTAAGTGTGAAAACTCACACTCCTTATATGGCAAATGTTTGACAAATTATATCCTCTAATAATCTTCAAGATGTGCAGAATCAAAATATAAATTCTATGAATTTAGTAAAGAGGAAAGTGAGGCTGCCACACTGCTACTACGCCGCTAGTAGCTCAAGGAAATGTAAAGACTTCTAAAAGAAGAACATTTCGTAAAGGCACTTGCAATGAAGAACGCCGCTACCACTCCGCTGGCAGCGCATAAGTGAGATAGCACTTTGAAAGTAAAGCACGCGTACCGGCTTCGTAAGGCGACGCCGACACGCCGCTGGCAGCGCAGAGCAAGAGTGAAGATCTACAAATCAGCTGTGCACATGCCGTGTTCCCTCCCGCTAGCAGCGCTCTGGCAGCGCGCCCATACCTGAGTCTATTTGGATTTGAGCGGGATTAAGTTCGCTTCCAGCCGTCTACCCCGATCGCGCCACGACGCCACCAGCGCTCGACGCGATCTGAGATTTCTTCTTTAAATAGACGTGATGTATTCTTTTCAAAAAGACTTTTTTCTTTTGATTAATCTGTTGTGGATCTTGAGGTGTTCGAGATTCATTCAATTGATCTTTAGAGAGTCAGTGATCGAGTGAGGGGAGATTTGAGAGAGATCACCTGGAATTGAAGTTAGTGGATTCTTCTTCAGTTCGGAACTTCACTTGATCGTGAGATCTCCTGGATTGGTGATCGACCTTGTTTGATGCATAGGTGGATTCCTATTGCATTGGATCATCTCAGTGGACTCTGAGGTGATTGTCACGATCTGGATTGATCGTGAATTGCAGCTTGTGGATTCAAGCTGTATTGCAGTTCGTGGATTCGAGCTATGGATCTGGATTGATCGTTACTTGCAGTTTGTGGATTCAAGCTGTGTTGCAGTTCGTGGATTCGAGCTGTGGATCTATATAGATCGTCTATTGCAACTTGTGGATTCAAGTTGTGCTACAGTTCGTGGATTCGAGCTGTGGATTGCTGTTGAGTGAGTTCAATTGTAAAGGTTAAGTGTCTTCCTTTGTAATTGACTTTCATTCAATAGTGGAGATTCTAAGGGTTAGTCGCCTCATATAGACTCGAGGTTTTTCATGGATCTGGATTCAGGTTTCCTTGTATAATCTCTGTGTGTTGTTTCCGCATTGTTAATTTCTTAATTGTTGTAGATCGTGGACCTTTAGAGTAGTCCTCTACTCTTTCAACTTTTACTTTTGACATCTCATCTTTGAAGGATATGTTGGAAGCCCTAGAATTTTCCAATATTGGTTAGTCTTTTTCGTACCAACCAATGCATAAGCCTTTGGAAGCTTGCATAATTCCAAGTTGTGATTTGTCTAAGGACTTTTACCTTAGGCATCTCATTTTGTGGGACGTTGGAAGCCCTACAATATTCCAACATTGGTAGGTCTTTTTCGCACCAACCAAGTCATCAGCCCTTGGAAGCTTGTGTAATTCCAATGCTTGATTTGACTATAGGCTTTCACTATAGCCACATCATCTTTTGTGGGACATGTTGAAGGCCCTAGAATACTCCAACAGAATTTCTGTGGTTTGATCTTTTTCGTATCAATCACCTCATTTTGATAAGGTTATTTTAACCATAAACCCAAAAAGTAAAAAATATGAATACAAGGAAAATCCCAAACTCATGTTCACCAAGCCTGCATGCATGCATTCATAGGTGTGTAAACATGATTTATTGAGATACTGATATTGCTTCTTTTCTTTATTTTTAAGGTTTTCAGTTCCTACTGCAACCATTGCTCCCCGACGTTCTCAGAGACTAAAATCTGCCATCATGAATCCTACTGAAGAACAGTCCACTGTTTCTGCTGAGGCCTTTGCTCAATTGCAGGAGCAAGTGGCAGGGATGACAAAACTGCTAGAAAATCTGCTGGCCAACCAAGCAGCTCAGGCCCAGATGCAGGCGCAGGCTCAGGTTCACCAGGCTTCCTCATCCCACAATGCACCACCAGCTCCACCTCAGACTGATCTTCCACCACCAGTCCAACCTATCCCACCTCAACCTGAACTCTACCAGCCAAACCCCGAGCCTATCTTGATCCGGGAGGAGGAATATGAATATGAGAGGGAGAAGGAGAAAGAAAAGGAGAGACTGAGGGTAGAAGTGGAGAGAAAATTCTTGGACAAGCTGGAGTCCATCCAAGAAGAACTGAAAGAAGTAAGAGGGATCAACACATTGGGTGGTACCAACTTCAAGGATCTTTGCACGTACCCCGATGCATGCCTACCGACCAAATTTAAATGCCCGGACTTTGAAAAGTATGATGGCACAGGATGCCCAATGAGCCATCTGAAGCTCTACTGTGGGGCGTTGTGCCAATTTGGCCGGGATGATGGCATCCTAATCCAGCTATTCCAGAGAAGCCTGACAGGGGCAGCTTTAAGGTGGTTCGCAACAGTGGACCACGGCAGAATCAGAAGGTGGAAGGATCTGGCTGATGCTTTCCTCGCTCAATACCGTTTCAATGCCGAAATCGTACCAGATAGGTACGATATGATGAAGATGAGCAAGGGAAGAGATGAGACAGTCAGGCAATACGCCAAGAGGTGGAGAGAGGCCGCCTCTCAAGTCAGGTCTCCCATGATGGAGCCAGAGATGGTAACCACCTTTATTGGCACACTGGGGCAGCCATTTTACAATCACTTGGTGGGTCAGATTACCACCAGTTTTGCTGCCCTAGTACAAGTCGCAGACCGGATTGAAGATGGAATCAGATCTGGGCGAATCTACGACCATTCTGCCACGGCTCATCAGCAGGAGCCCACTTCTGATCCTTCTGCCCAGAAGCAAAAAAATGGGGCAAGAAGGAACGGAGGGAAGAAAGAAGGGGAAGTAAATATGGTACAACCCCAACCATCCAAGAAACCAATCCAAGTCAACATTTCTGCACCTCCATCCAGCCCAGTGCAGCCGCAATCGACCTATCAAAACCCTCTCAATATTAATGTTCCTCAAGCAGCAATGCCCAACCAAAAAAAGGTATTTTCTAAAGAGGAGAGGGACACTTGTATGGCGTCCAGAAGAAATAGGGTCCTTTCCCCTCTTCCTGTGACTCCATCCCAGCTTCTGCCAACTTTGTTAAACTCAAGGTATGTTACCCTGAAAAAGCCAAATCCGAATGCTTCAAAGGGAAAGAATTTCAATCCCTCCAACACCAGTGAATACCATATGGGTGCACCAGGACACCCTACAGACAGGTGTTGGCCATTAAAACATGCCATCAAGGATTTGATCGATCAGGGAACCTTGTTGTTTAACACGGCTGCACCCTCTCCCGCCAGGACTGACATTGGTCAGAATCCTCTGCCCCAGCATAATGGGCAGGTCCTTCCAATTTCGTAGGGACCGTCTCTTCTGGACTTAGGACGTTTGATCCCTCACAGTTAATTGCACCCATAGGGACATCCGTTACGGTCCATTTTGACCAAGAAGAGATAGGGGAACAAATCAACGTCATTTCTGGAAATAAAGGAAGTGGCAAGACTGCAGAGGACATTAATGCCTCTTTGAACCAGGCCGCTTCTCTCATGGCCCAGCTTAATGTAACCAAACCCCCTCTCATCATTAATTGCAACCAGGCTGTTGCTCCTCCACCTACTCCATCATCCAAACCACCTTTGGTCATTAATTATGACCCCGCCACAGCATCAATTACCTCTGTTTCTTCTCAGACCTTGAAATCCTCTCAGCCCAAGGAACCCAGGCAATCCTCGCCTCTGGTTATTGAAGTGCTTCCTTCCAACCCCACTCCCACATCAACTCCTGCACCAAGGTTTCATCTCCAGCCCTTGGTATTTAACGTTCCTAAACCCTCCTATTCAGAAACTACTGTACCTTGGAACTACAGCGAGGGTTATACGACCACTATCCCAGTGGCCAGGAATCAGAGTCAGGAGGAAATAAATCTCATGACAAGATCAGGGAGATGTGTGGAAGGAAAAGAACAAGAAAAGAAAGAGGCAGAACAAAATCAGAAGGGGAAGACACCCCCCCAGGTCATCAATGATGAGGCAGTGGACCTCTTAAAAATACTGAAAAGGAGTTAATTCAATATTGTCGACCAATTAATTAAGGTCCCTGCCCAGATATCAATACTGGGATTGTTGCTTAATTCAGAAAAGCATAGGGACTCATTAATAAAGGTACTCCAGAGTGCTCACGTGCCTAAAACGATTGAGCCAGACCAGCTCGGCATGATGATCGGCCAGATCTTATCTCATAATGTAATAAGCTTTTCGGAAAGCGAGATAAGCCCTGGCGGATGTTATCATGTGGACCCTTTGCACATCACAGTGCTTTGTAAGGGTAATATGATAGCCCGAGTTCTAATAGATAATGGGTCAGCCTTAAACGTCTGTCCCTTAGTAACATTTGTTAGGCTTGGTCTGGATCAATCCAAAATTAAGCAGAACGGAAGGATAGTGAGAGCTTTTGATAGCTCCAAAACACACTCCCTAGGGGAGATTGAATTGCCGATTACCATCGGACCGAATATCTATAATATCACATTCGAAGTGATAGATATTCCTGCTGCCTTCAATCTTCTCCTAGGAAGGCCGTGGATTCACTCAGCTAGGGTGATACCATCCACCCTTCACCAAAGAGTGAAATATATAAGGGGTCAGAGGGTGATAACAGTCCTAGCCGAGAGTCTAGTCCCTCCCGTCATACCACCTGACGTACCTTTTATTAATGTGGAATTAACGGCAGACAAAATTGCGTTTCATTCTTTTCAGTTTGAAACAGTCAACTTCATACCTGGGGGTGTTTAAAAAAGAATGAGAAGTTGACATGCGCCGACAGGATGGTGGAGAAGGTCTTGAAAGATTGAGATTTCCACCCAGGAAAGGGGTTGGGAATTAATTTACAAGGAAGAGTGGAGCCCATAGAGGCACAAAGACTGGTCCCACGAGCAGGACTAGGGATGAAAATGAGAAGATGGAAAAGGGGACAACAGAAAGAAAATGGTAATGAAAGGGAAAAGAATCAAGGAAAATTCCCTCATTTAAGGGAAACTTTTCCAAAGCCCTCTCATATCATTCAACTGTCTCCTCCTACAGATTCCTCCAAACCCCCATATTTTAATGACAATCCTTTTAGAAAACCTTTTACCTCAACCCTTCAACCTTTTATCCCCCTCTCACCCACTTTGACGCCTAAAGCCGTGGATAAACCTGAGCCACTGCCACGAGAGCAGCAGGACTTCACAGAAGAGGCTGAGGCATTCTTTGCAATGACAGAGGATGAAGGAAGAAAGAAAGCAGGAAAAGAGGTTCCTTTTATTGACTGGACCTCGATCAAGATCCCAGATGAAGTCACATCTGATCTCAGCCTAGAAGCAGAAAAGGGCAGTTTTTCAAATCCGGTAATGATGGTATCAGATCAAGAGCTTGAGGAGGAGCAGGTTTGCACTATACCACCTGCTTCAGAGGGCTTTGCGTTAAAAAATTGGGAAGAGATCCCTTTGACATTTGAGGCCGCATATGGTTGGCAATCAGCTGCGGCCTCCAAAAAAAAAACTCCATTAGTGGATTGCCCTTTTCCTGAAGGTTTTAATGAACCTTCATCTTCAGGAAAAGCCTCTTTAGAAGGTTCTAAAAAAACCCAAAAAGATTTTTCAACTTTTTCTAGAAAATCTAAAGCTTTCAAAATGGTCCAGACTGCTTATGAACCATATATACAGACTGAATTATAGCAAGTTGAATATGACTTCGACCTCGAGCTCGACTTCGACCTAATGGGGATCGAAGAGGAGACCGAGGCCGAAGACGATGACCTTCCAAGAGAAATATCATATCAATTGGAACGTCACGAAAAGGGTATTCAACCTAATATTGAAGAAACCATTTCCATAAACCTGGGAACCAAAGAGGACCCAAAAATTGTAAAGATTGGTGCATGCTTGTCTGATATGCAGCAGAAGGAAATGTCCCAATTCTTGGCCGATTACAAGGACGTGTTCGCATGGTCTTATCGGGATATGCCAGGGTTGGATACAGACATGGTTGTACACAGGCTGCCAATCCTGCCAGGAGTAAAGCCTATTAAGCAGAAATTGAGAAGGTTGAAACCAGAGTGGACTTTAAAATTCAAGGATGAAGTGGTGAAACAGTTTCAAGCCGGGTTTTTGGCGGTTTCCACATACCCTGATTGGTTAGCTAATATAGTCCCGGTTCCAAAGAAGGATGGAAAAGTCAGGATGTGTGTAGATTACAGAGACTTGAATAAGGCGAGCCCGAAGGATGATTTTCCTTTGCCACACATCGACATCTTGGTTGATAACACGACAGTGCACAACTTGTTCTCTTTTATGGATGGCTTTTCCAGATATAACCAAATCAAAATGGCAAAGGAAGATCAAGAGAAAACCGCTTTTATCACTCCTTGGGGAACCTTTCACTACACAGTCATGCCTTTTGGATTGAAGAATGTCGGGGCAACATATCAGCGAGCCATGACAGCCCTTTTCCATGACATGATCCACAAAGAAATGGAGGTCTATGTGGATGATATGATCGCCAAATCTTGTGAAGAGGAAGACCACTTGATCAATCTAAAGAGGGTATTTGACCGTCTAAGGAAATACAGCTTAAGGCTCAATCCAGCAAAGTGTGTTTTTGGAGCGACATCAGGGAAATTATTGGGATTCATTGTAAGCAGAAGAGGGAATGAGATAGACCCATCTAAGGCAAAAGCAATCATTGAGATGCCACCTCCTAAGACAGAAAAAGAAGTTAGGGGATTTTTGGGAAGAATTCAGTATATTAGCCGGTTCATAGCACAGCTCACTGCTATTTGCGAGCCGATCTTTAAGCTTCTAAGGAAGAACAACCCAACTGTATGGAATGAGGATTGCCAACAAGCATTTAACAAAATAAAGGATTATCTGTTAAATCCACCCGTTCTAGTACCGCCAACTCCAGGAAAATCATTGATTCTGTATCTATCAGTTTTGGAAACATCAATGGGATGTGTATTGGGGCAGCATGATGAAACGGGCAGAAAAGAAAAGGCTATCTACTATTTGAGCAAGAAGTTCACAGATTATGAGACGAGATATTCGCCTTTGGAAAAGACTTGTTGCTCTTTGGTCTAGGCAACTCAGAGGCTTAGGCACTATTTCTTAAGCTATTCAATTTTGCTGATTTCAAGGATGGATCCTTGAAAGTACTTGTTTGAAAAGCCGGCTTTAATGGGAAGAACAGCAAAATGGCAGCTTTTGCTTTCAGAATTCAACCTGACATATGTCACTCAGAAAGCAATCAAAGGTCAGGCAATTGCTGATCATCTAGCTGAGCATCCGTTACCAGATTATCAGCCTCTTAAGACAAATTTCCCTGATGAAGCTATCTTATTTGCTGAAGAGGAAGAAAGGGAAGACTCCTGGCAGTTGTTCTTTGATGGGGCTGCAAATATGAATGGAAATGGGATTGGTGCAGTTTTAGTGAAGCCGGATGGTTCACATATCCCAATTGTAGTGAAGTTGAGGTTTTAGTGCACAAACAACATCGCCGAATATGAATCATGTATAATTGGATTGCAAGCTGCTCTAGATCATGATGTTCAAGAACTTGACGTCTACGGGGATTCGAGTCTTATCATCTTCCAAACAACTGTGGAATGGAAAACCAAAGATCACAAGTTGATCCCATATCACCAGTATTTGGAAGAAATAAGTACCAAATTTATTCAAATTTCTTTTAGCTATATGCCAAGGTCTAAGAATCAGTTTGCGGATGCCTTGGCAACATTGGCTTCAATGGTTAGTATTCCAGAAGGGGTAGACATACAACCACTCGAAATCGAAGTCAGGGATAAGCCAGCTTACTGTCTTGTTTTAGAAGGAGCACAAGAAACAGAAATACCATGGTTTCAAGATATCAAGAATTTCTTGAATAATCAGGATTTTCCAGAAGGCGCTAACTCTACTAAAAAAAGGATGATACAGAGATTAACAGGACAGTTCCTCCTAAGTGGTGGGCAGTTATACAAAAGATCTTACAACAATGTTCTACTTCGATGCGTCACCAAGGTTGAAGAAGAAAGGTTGATAGAAACAGTGCATGGAGGAGTTTGTGGACCACATATGAATGGACACATGCTCGCAAGGAAAATACTGCGATTGGGATATTATTGATCTACAATGGAGCATGATTGTTGCATAAATGTTAAGAGGTGCCATTTGTGCCAAATATACGCTGATAATAAGCATGCACCGCCAAATGAGCTGCACAGCATGACCTCGACATGGCCTTTCTCTATGTGGGGTATTGATGTTATTGGGATGATTTCTCCAAAAGCGTCTAATGGACACCGGTTCATCCTAGTGGCGATCGATTATTTCACGAAATGGGTTGAAGCTGCTTCATATGCAAATATTACAGGGAACCATGTTCTTAAGTTTCTGAAGCACCACATAATTTGTCGCTATGGATTGCCAAAGGCCATAATTTCAGACAATGCTTCAAATATTAAGAACAAAGATATGAAGAAGATGTGTGAGCAGTTTCAGATAACTCATCACAAGTCAGTCCCATACAGGCCAAAGATGAATGGAGCAGTAGAAGCGGCAAACAAGAACATAAAGAAAATAATTCAGAAGATGGTAGTGAGTTATAGAGATTGGCACGAGATGCTACCATTTGCTCTCCATGCTTACAGAACCTCAATCCGAACTTCTACTAGGGCAACGCCGTATTCCTTGGTTTATGGAACGGAGGCAGTCTTACCTGTTGAAGTAGAAATCCCTTCATTGAGAGTGCTTATGGAAACAGAACTTGAAGAAGCTGAATGGGTTCAGTCTAGATATGAGCAACTCAATTTGATAGAAGAAAAGCGTTTGAATGCGCTTTGCCACGGTCAACTGTATCAAAAGAGAATGGCCAGAGCCTACAATAAGAAGGTAAAGCCCAGAGCTTTCCAAGTGGGTAATTTAGTTTTAAAGAAGATATTGCCATTTCTGGAAGACCCTCGCGGAAAGTTTAAGCCAAATTGGGAAGGACCTTATGTAGTGAAGAAGGTCCTGTCAGGAGGCGCTCTCATCTTGACAGAAATGGATGGGACAGATTTTCCAAGCCAATCAACTCCGTTGCGGTCAAGCAATATTTCCCTTCAAGGAATATCACAAAGAAATGATCCGAGACCATTTTTTCTTTATCCCTCAAAAATTCTAACATCCCTAGCTTAAACCAAGTTGAGCCTATTCGTGTTTTAAAGAACCCAAACTGGGGCTTACAATTGCGACTGGGGCAAAGTTAATAGAAAAGAAAAAACAAAGAAGGAAAAATAGCAAAGAAAGGCCAAATACAAAGAAGAGAAAAAAGGCCAATATTGGGAATGGGGAGTCGCATCCATTATAGCTGTAAGCCCAGTTGTTCTATTTCAAGATGTCAAAATTTTGAGCCTATAATAGCTTTCTTTCATAAACTTAACCCAGCCTTCGTTTCGTCCTATTGGTCAAGTCCTCGGTGATCTAGGTGTATTCCTTCAACTCACGGTGTTGAATGGGCAATGACGGAATAAATGAGCCGGTCCTAGTCAAAACCGTAACAGGCACTAGGGGCAATATTGGCAAAGAAAAGGCAAAAGAAAAAAATAATAAAAGAAAAGAAAGAAACAGAAAAAGAGGTCACAAACTGCACTTTGGGTACAGATTGAACCAAACCGCCCTTTGACTATGGTTTTGGCCGAAGGGCTAGGCAACCGCATGTTGGAGACGGTTTTGGCCAAACCGGTCTGAATGCACGGTTTTGGGCAGTAGAATTGAGTTGAGCAAATTTTCCGTTCAGGACTGAACCAGTAGGCTGTGGCATGACCCCTGGAGGTGGGAATGAAACTTGGGGATGAGTCTAAAGGCTCCAGGGGGGATGGAATGGCTTCTTCCTCATTAGTTAAAATACCCTTTTTGCCCAACTTACTTCAATTCATCAAACCATATGGGATTAAAGCATTATGGACTGATTTAAAACGAAAACCCACAAAAAGAAAATTATATTTTAGCCGATGAGGAGAAACCAGTGACTTTTCATTAAAACTGTCAGTTTTTACAAGCATATGAGAGTTCTGAAGCCAATAGTATAAAAACCTATTTTGTATTCTTTATCTTTCCACTAGTGGAGTTTCTCTTTGTACAAAAGTGTAAAAAAAGGCAGAAATACAATAATGGGGCTAATCTCTATCCCCTAGCCTTTCCTCAAGCTCTCTGATCCGAGCCGCCTGAACCGCAACAAGCCTTTCAGCCCCCTCTGCATCTGGGTCACTGAGGAATGAGATGACGTCGTTTGAGAGGGTCTGTCTGGTCCTCATATCTCTGAGCCTGGCCATGGTCTCATCATGCCTACGCCATGCGGCTCTAACCTCGAAGCGACGGGCCTGTATCTGCTCTGATAGCCGTCTCTCCAGGTCTTCCTTCTCCAATCTCAGGGCTCGGGCCTCCTCCACCCATATATGCTGAAGCCGTCTATGAGAAGCCCGCTCAGTCTCCAAGAGGTCCTCATAGGTAGGACATGGAACAGCAGGAGAGTCCAGTAGGATAGAAGCACAGCTCTGCACCTGCTCCTTGATCCAAAAGAGGTAGTCCTTCTCATACAACTTGGAAAAGACAGGACCTCTCAAGAAGCAAGCCTGCGACCAGTCCTTCAACAAGCGATAGCAGAACCCCATGGTGGCTGGTGTGAGAGGACCAATGAACTCTTCGTACCCCTGAGGTACCAAAATCCCCTTAGACTTCTCTCCGAACTGCCGAATGACTCTCAAAGGCAAAT
Source organism: Buxus sempervirens (assembly GCA_947561395.2). Classification (NCBI taxonomy): domain Eukaryota; kingdom Viridiplantae; phylum Streptophyta; class Magnoliopsida; order Buxales; family Buxaceae; genus Buxus; species Buxus sempervirens. The sequence continues at coordinate 22,439,940 of OX387185.1, read as the reverse complement.
AGAGCAAGGTGGACCTCAAGCCTATAAGCACAGCAAAATTCTGATCGGAGAAGCTGATCACTGTCTCAGTGGAAGGTTGATAAGCACCAGGCCATCTCACCTGGTCATCCTGAAGCGTCCCCAAGAAAGTGAACCATCCCTGTTTGCCACCGTGGATGTTGGGACACCCCCTGTTGCTCATCAAAACAGGAATGTTTAATCGGGGGAAGAAGCGGCGGGTTATCTCTTCAACTTGACTCAGGTGGTCAAGTAGCCAGAGTTGCAAAGAAAAGGGAAGCATTTCTAACTTAGAAAATCTCAATTTTTCAATAAAAACTGTAATTCAAGAAAGAGTTCAGATTTTACCTGAAGGATGGGGGCGCAGGCCAAGAAGCTTTTCTTCTTCCGATGATAGCAGTCAGTCAAGGCCTGGTATATTTCAGCCAGGATCATAGGGGCAAGCCTTTCGCGCTCCCTAACTTGGCAGATGACTGAAATGAGGGATAAATCAACCTCACTGTCCTCTCGAGGGAATAAAAGCTGATTGACCACTATCAAGGTCAAAGCATTGAACCGAGCCGACTGGTTCGAGCTGTTCGACAGCTTTTCAGTTAAAAATGACTTTGATAGGGTCAATAGGGCGTCAGCTTCCCCTAGCTCTTTCTTGCTAATTCCTAAAAAGGTGGAGGCTTCCTTTTTGAAGCTTGGTTTGAGAGGTGGGTTAACTACTTTCTTGGAGAACCTAAGGTTGAGGATGGTTTCAATCTCCTCGACTGTAGGGGTCATCTCCTTCTCCCCAAATCTAAAAAGATTCAGTTGGGGTTCCCAGTGCCCAATTAGTGCCTCTATGATTTCCCATTTCAGGGGAACCTTTGGGATTGAGAGAACATGGCTAGATTGGTGGAATCCCAATCTATTTCATCTTGTGGGGTCATTGAACCAACCCATCTCTCATAATAGGCATCTACAATGGCATACTTGGTTAAATTAGGAGGTTTGGACCTAATATTTGGCCTAGGTGCTGATGTTTCAGGTACAGAAGATGAAGAGGGCGCAGAAGCTGAATCAGAGGCCATTAATGGGCAGAAGTGGGTTAAAGGCAGCTAGGAGAGAGAAAATCGCCGAAAAGGGGGTTTCTGACCTAAGCAATACGTAAAAGTGACGTCCTGCCAGCGATTCGCGGCTTTAAAATAACATAAGGGCAAAAACCGCATACTCAGAACGGTTGTGCCTGAACTGCACTCAATGTGCGGTTGCATTCCCGCAAAGTTTAAAAACCGCGGAACAAGCACGGTTCTCGCATAACCGCCCTGTATATACGGTTTTTGCACAAAAACAGTTTTTCTTCTTTCTTTTAATAAGTCATGTTCCCAAAAATTACCTGTTACCTGTATAACAGTTGCAGCATGATAAACATAAAGCAAAAGAACAAAAGACAAGAGAAAAGAAGCAAAAAAAAAATGAATATCTGTCTCTTTTCCATACAAATGCAAATAAATACATCATATTTATACACAAGCATCAGATAAATCCTAATCTAAACCTATCTACAGGTCAATCCCTACCACCTCCGCCTTGCCGTCGCTGTCGGATAAAGAAATGATCTGAGAAGCGTTGGCTAGCAGGAGAAGACGGCTCATCAAGGGTAGAAGGACCAGCAGGAGGCACTGGGTCTACAGAGGGCACTGGCTCAACTGAAGAGGCTGGAACTGGAACTGGATCATCCCAGGAGAGGTCCATGAAGCAGGAGACAGACGTATCCATTGCCAAAGGGACCAGCTCCAGAATCCGGGAACCCTCGACAAGAGGAAATGAATCTATGTCTATGGGATCCGCCGCATCACACACCTCTGCCACCTCGGGCTCGGCTACATCTGGCACACCCTCCTCTCTCACGAGCTCTACTGCCTCAGAAACCGCAAGAATCTCCAAGTCACCCCCCGCTGGCTCCGTGATAATCGCAAGATCCTCCCTTGGTGCAGTCTCAGGCTCGGGAGCAGTCTCAGGCACGGATGCAACCTCTGGTAGCTCAATAGACTCTGGAACTGCAGCAGCAGAAGTAGCCTCAGCCGCCACCTCAGCCTCTCTCTCTCTGGGATCTCTGCAGCTCCTAAGGAAAGGGATAAGGTGCGGAAGCTGGATGGTGAAGCTGCCACGTCCTCCTGGAAGACAAAGACAGGTTGATCAGAGGCAGAGAACATAAAAGACAAAATACAGAAATTGAAAGGGATAGAAGAATGACCTGAACTCGTGAAGGCCCCGCCTGGCCCTGAGCACTGGCCAACTGGGCCCGTAAATCCGCAATAAGAGAGGCCTGCCCAGTGATGATGACGTCGCTCTCAGCTATGGCAGCGTCCCTCTCAGCCAACTGACGCTCCAGATCCGCATATCTAGCTCGGACCTCCCCTAGCTGTGCCTCCTAAGACGAGATAAGAAAAAGGATATCAATAAACTTCAAACAAGGGAAGAAGACTAAAGGATTGCACAAGGAAAGGAGATTTATACCGTGGTGTCGTACAAGCGGATCACCACCCCTCCAATCTCAGTAACTCCACCTCGAACGGGCATGGGCTGCATAAGACAACCCACTGAGACCTGCCCGAACTAGGTATCATAGTCACCCTCGACTAAAAGGGCATCTCCTGCCTCCCAATCGCCGAAGTGAGCAAGGTCGAATGGACCAGGAGGGGTGAAGGGTGCTGTAGCTGGAGGAGCCACTGGGATCCGGAGCTCGCCAGTATGCTGGAAGAAGAAGCGCTCGCCAAGGTACCATATGCTACCCAGATGCCCAATGAAAAAAGGGTACCTCTGGCGCCGCTGATCTAGAGCGAACGCCTCATCCACAAAGGGCTGAAAAGCCAGCTCATCATGTAAGCCGTCTAGACGAGGGACAGATAGCTGAAGATAAACAAAGGTGAATGTCAGATTCTGGCAAAAAGAAGAAAAGGAAAAGAGAGAGAGAAAAGAGGAAAGTGCTTACCTCTCTCCTGAAAGTCCTATCCAGGTGAGCCCTGGCCGACCTAGGGCGACTCTTCTCTGAGTCGCGCTTAATCTGACTCCATCGGCGGGCCACGGGGAATGTCCCCTCAGGCAATATGGAGGTCGGGCAAAAATGGGCCACATAGACTCGAGCAAAGAACTGAAAAAAAAAGAGAGAGAAAAAAGAAAGAAAAAGAGATAAGCAAAAAGAAAGGAAAAAGAAAAGAAAAGAAAAGAAAGTGAGAGAAAAGAAAGAAAGAAAAAGAGAAAAGAAAAGAATTCATACCTGCAAAAAGGGCCAGAAAAACCTGCAACCCACTCCAGCCCCTCTGGGAGAGGACAGGCCAGAAACCACTCGTCGTAGGCCCGCTAGCAGGGTGCCATAGACAAGCTAGCCCGAGACATAATCTCTCGCTCAAGGCAGATCCCGGAGAAGGCTCAGAAAATGGGGGCTGACTGAGGTAGTGTCCTTTAGGCAGAAACACGACCCCATCATCAAAAGAAAAAGAAACCTAAAGGCCACTGGGAAACTAGGATGCTCCGTGGCCAGGGTACTGTATCCCCTCTCCAGGAAGGTCATCCTCAACCAGGTCCAAAAATGCGTGTGATCCTACTCCTGTCCCATGCCTCTACGGGCATCTCATCATATCCCAAGAGCTCGGCGATCTCCGAATCGGCTGGCCTATCCATCTCGGTGATGACATCTCCAGTCATCCTAATCCCAGTAATGAGAGCAAAGTCAGAAGGGCGAATACCAATCTCCACGTCAGGCAGATGAAAGCTCAGGGTCTCTGGGAAAAATCGCTCCATCATGGCCGCGATCAAGGGCCGATCCTGACGAACACCGACGATGGTGATGAAGGGGCCAAATCCAAAACAGCCCATCTCTCGGCACAGAGGAGTCGAACAGGCAGCTACCACATCGGCGAAAAGGGCCCAGCTCCCGCAGAAATGGGAAGATGGATAAGCAAGAGGAATGTCTACCCTGATGCCCGTCGAAGGGTGCGTCCTCAAATCATGAAGGAGAGAGGTGTCTCGAGGTGTTACCACGAAGCTAGGGTCAGATACAAACCAAGATTCACAATAATTTTAAAATTTACAAATTAATTACATCAGAGTTATGGTGGCCAATAACAACAATTCTTTATTCAATAATATCAATTCTGTTTACAATAAAGTTTATCTAATCAACATGTGGCATTAATACCAATTATATTTCTACCCATCAAATTAAAACCCCATCTTCGCGATCTCTCCAAGCAACCTGAAAAATAGGGGAAAACGGAGTGAGATTTACATCTCAACAAGTAGCAGGTGCATGCAATTTGAAACAGTCCAGTATAAGCAAATAGTCATGAGGTATTCGATTAATCAACGATAAGACGAGAAATCCAAGTTATCCATAGCAATTACAAATAAGGCGATGAAACATATGATCATGTATAAATACCAGTCTCTTGATGTTAACGAGGTAAAATCGACAAAAGCGACAAAACACGTGCCATTGCAGGACTCACAAAGATGATAAGTATTTGAGATGACACTCGACTAAATGCTGTTCCACCGTGCGGCTTAGGGGCAATGTTACTTAATGATACTCAAGCCCCATGCAACGCAGCTTAGGCAAGAGCCGTAGTCACCGACTTATTATGCACGAACCCCGCAGAGTTGGACGTACCACCAGCATGCAGCACCAGAATCAATACATGGAGTGTGGTCGCTTATCCACATGTACAGGGAATCACCAGCGGCTCACCGGGGTGTCCCTCCAGACATAGGACCCTCCCAGAGCAAACTAACTTGCAAAGGGAAGCACGCTCGCATATAGGAGTAAATCAATCCAAACTAAATACCACTTAGCTAACCAACCAAAACTATGGATCCATATACAGCTAAGCCCACTGACACAAACCACGATAAAACCACATACGGGAGGACACGCTAATGTAGGAGGCATACACACTTTTACCCGTAAAGGATTACACATCTCTACACAGAGGATTACCCATCTCTGCCGTAAAAGATAGTATCAACTCTACCACAGAAGCCGTATCACCCAACCGTAAAATTAAAGAGAACAATATCATACCACATACCAATCCATACCAAAGTATTCCATTCCATGTGAAATCCATGATTCAATCATAACAAATCCAATTATAGGCATTTTCAGAATAACATATGCAATTCTTCCAATTATATTCAAAATAAAACTCAAGTATCATAAATCCGATAAAATCTGAGTTTAGGCACTTCCAGTAGCCAATATTCCTATATAAAGCTCAAATAAAAGTAAATCAAATCATGCTTGAACTTTTCCTTCTTAATCCCTTTATTAGAATCCAATTTCCTACCTTAGCACCTAAGCTAGTTTCTATTTGAATTTTCTGTATTTTATTTTTCCAGCATGTTCTACAGACCTAGAATGAAGTTTAAAAGATGTTTATAAGCTATAAATTTAAGTAGTATTATTTCTAGCAATATCCATACCCTTTGACTCTTTTATAAACAATCCTTTCATTATAACCTTCTATTTATTGCTTAATCTTTCCCAATTAATTTTATAATTTTTATAGCTTAATTAGGTCCTTATAAAGATGCTAACATGCTTAACTAATCATAAGAATTATTGGGTATTTATTCGAATTACAAAATCCCCAAAATCTACAAATTTTACTTAGAGCGCCTACCTCTACAGGGCTGAGCAATCCTAGGCGATCCTAGGCGCTCGTGCAATTTTTAACAGAATTTTCCAGATTTTCCAATTTCGGATTCTTATGCTTTTGCTTTATGTTTTCTTGGTCTAAATTAATCTACAAACTTTCTGAAACTTACCTAGAGCCTTCTAGAGTAATTTTTTATGAATTAAATACCCTCCTACCCTTATTTACATAATCCAACTAAACTTTCTTCATTAATTTGATAAATCCATCAAGAATACAAATCATGAAAATATAAGCAACTTGATTCCATGTAAATACAGTTCCGTCTAATCCATGCTAACCATATGAAATCACAGAAATAAAAATCATGCAATTCCTCACGTTTTCCAAGGGTTACTACTTGCCTTATACGCTAAATCCTTCTTCCATTGCACCTTCTAATTCTGGACCAGAATTTTGCTCCCAACCGCACCAAGCTAGACTTCTCCAATTCAAATTTCTACCGTTCACATTGTAGTTCCATCAGTTAAGAACAAAACCTCAAAATTTGAAGGCGATCCACCGTACGGATTTTCCCCGATCGCGTTTTGATGGTGGCTGGACAGACACCTCCATTAGAAACCTCCTTCCTTTCTCTCCCTCTTTTCTCTCCATAAGAAACCCACGAAAATTCCCTCTTGTCTAACCTTAGTCTCCTATTTATACAAGGCTTTAGAAATCCTAAACCAACCCTAATTGGCTAATTTAATTTGGGCTAACCCAACCATGGTCTAGTTAAAGTCTAATCCTTCTAATTTAATTCCTACTTTTTCTCCACCTTCTATTTTCTACTTAAACAATACTAATTAAGTTTCTTATTATCTAAACTCATGAAAATACCCTATTTTAGTGCAAAATATTTAATTAAACATTTCTATCACTTAAAACCTTATTTTCTCCAAATTAAGACGTGAAATCTCCTAATTACCCTTTTTCCCACTTTTAGGCTTTTATTAATTTCTTTTAATTTCTAACTTGTCAAAATAATTTGTTTTCTTCTATTTTCTAATTCTAATTATTATTTGATGATCTATTTACTAATTACCCTTTTCTGGAAATTACCAAAATACCCTTTTTATTCTTTTAGGCTAATTTCATTAAAATTCTTTCTTTATTTTCAACTTAGAACTTATTTGAATTAATTATCCTCTAAATCTTCACTTTTTATTTTAACTAGGACTTAACTCATATTTTCTTTTATTTATTATTTATTTATTTATTAGGTGAAAATTCGGGGTTTTACAGATCAGGGTCCGTCTCGGCCCTAGAGGAAGAAGCCACATCGGCCGGATCCCTCCGAACCCTCGAAGTTGAAGGCTCATCCGCGGGACCCCGGGAAGCGCGACGTGTACGGGCCATCTACAGGCCAATGGCAGGGAAAATTCATTATGTCTTGTTTTTATTATTTGAAGTCATTATACTTGCTTGCATGTTTTTGTTAATCTTGCTTTTCTTTGGTTTAATCAAACTTGTTTGGTTTACAGAAAAATGGAAATCGGAACAAACACTTCGACAAGTGTCCGGCCGAGTCAAGATTTGATTTCTTTCAGAAATCTCTATTAGTCTTTTATTATTAGTTCGGCTATAAGAATGATATACAGGAAATAAAATTCCTATGTATCTTTCTTGTATGTCAAAAAAGTGAAAGTATACATATATGCTGAAAGAAGCTTCAAAATTCCTAAGTTGTTTATTAATTGTAAAATATTGATGTGTTGGCAAAGTGTCTAAAATCCCTAAATTTATTGTATTTCAGGGTGTCAACCAAAGGACAATCAAGGCATGATATGGGCTGCTCAGTATTTGCCTATTCCAGGGCAAAATGTTTCAACATATATTAGGTTGCTCCAGGATCATGAGGTTGACAAAACAAATCAAAGGCCCTGTAAGCAGACAAGTTTAAGAGCTATCCCTACAAATTATCAGAGCACAAAGCCATGGCAGGGCATCATGCAAAAACCAAGCATCCATGCAGTCATAAGGCACCATGGAAACAGAAATCAGAAAATTGCAAGCTACATATGCAAAAATCAGAGTTTCATTAGCATTCAAGGCATTCCAAAAATTGGTCAAGTTGATATGAGCATGGAGCGCAAACGAAAATTGGAGGACTTCGTTCAAACAGGGACAGATGATCAAGATCATAATAAGAATCATGCAAACATGATAGTTTGGTCATGGAGACAGATTACCAATTTTCGGATTTAATGCTTACAAGAATGACAAAGGTTCGGCCACTTACCTCTATCGGCCGAAAGATAAATTTCTGATAAGGGAAATGGGCTGGACTTCACCGGAACTTCAAAAACAATTGATTGAAATCAGAGAAGAGAAGGACTCTCGGCCACAATGGAATAGTCGACGAGATAAGAGCAGTTCGCCTGCTGGAAACCCCTTCCACAGAGGTAGCAAATGCCGGAGAATGGAAGAAACGCCGGAGGAGATGAAGTCGCCGGACAGGGATTGACTTTGCCGGAGAAGAGGAGGATCGAAGACTGGAGGAAGACCACGATCGCCAGAGAGGAGAGTTAGGGCTTGGGTTCTCAAGGGTTTTACGAACAAAGTGAAGCCAGTCGCGGTTGCGTTTATATGAAACCTAGAAAACCGCACATACAGAACGGTTAGTATTAAAATTGTCAAACACCGCACATACAGAACGGTCGGTATCGAAATTGCTAAAAACCGCATGTTCAGTACGGTTAGCACCCAAAAATGAATTTTCAAAACTTTTTCCAATCTCTTTCAAAAGATTTATGTCCAAGATAGTCATGAATTGCAAGAAACACCACCCTATCAACTTTGCTTTAAAAAATTTGCTCAAATCTCACTTCATAGCCACGAGTGCTCTGTGAGACGCGAAAAGAGGATCTGCCCCTTAAAGTTAGGGACTTTTCATCAGATCTTCTAAACAAATTCTTTTTCAAAAATCATGTTTTGGAGTTCTTGCAAGTCATGATGGAATGGACATGATCTTGGGAAGCGTAATTTGCGGGTCTTTTTGCTCTCCGTTGTTAATTGATTCCAATTCCAGCGAAGAGGGGGCAGTTGTAGACACCCCAAATTGCACTTCCATAGAAGAGAACCTTCAAAAAGAACTTTAAAAGTCTTATTTGAGCCTTGACATAGGTCAAACATTCAAAAACAATCAATAAAGATGCTAACCGCACTAAGTATACGGTTTTTGTAATTTGGTCTCAACCGCCCTGTATGTGCGGTTGCAACCGCACACATAGCACGGTTGATATTCATGCTTGTTGCTTGAGCTGCCACGTGGCTTCGCGAAGCTTCGGCCGTTGAGCCACGTCGACAGCAATCATGACGAGCGTAACTGAATTGAACCGCCTTGTATGTGCAGTTTGGTTAAATTTGCAAAGAAACCGCACTTATAGTGACGGTTCGGTGAAAACCGCACTGTGTATGTGGTTTTGGCTGTTCGAGGGATTTGCGAAATGGCTCGATCTCTGAGCCTTATTTACGCATATTACCTCTCTCTCAGGGACTTGAACTCCCTATTTCACCCTCCGAAACTTCTAGTATTACAACAATTCAAGGCATTGGCTTGAATTGGAATAATCTAGAAAGCTTTTTAGGCCTACCCTTGGGACTCTTATACCCCTAGCTTGGCCTATAAATAGAGGGGTCCTCCTCTTGCAAATGGCTGGTAATTTGAAGCATAGAAGCTCTTCAAGAAGAGGAGAAACTCAGCTGGATTGTCTACTCAAAGCTCAAGCTACCTAAGGTAAAGTTCTCTTTACATTTCTAGTTTTCTCTTTACATTCCAACAATCTCTCATCTTCTACCTTTCTGTAGTGTAAGGCCCTGGTGATTGTTTGTAGCCCCAAACCTCTTCCAAAGTACCTGGGACCTCTCTCTAGCCGTAAAACGTGAAGAGAAAGCCTTGGGAAAAAGAAGTAGGAATGGATCCTCTAGGCTTAGAACCCACAAATGATGAAGAGCATGCTGTTTGATTATTTTGAGCTTATGGATGAATTTTCTGATGTTTATGTATTTTCTTATGGAGAAGTTAAGTGAATCCTTGCTCTCAATAGCAATGGATCCCAGATTTCTCCTAGAAAACTGATTTCCACCTATTCACACACTTTTCACCATTTTCATCAAAGAAGCTAGATCTCGGATTTCCATGTTTAATATGGGAAATCTGAATCTATTGGCTTCAGAATGGATTTTAGAACCTCATGAGATTGTTTTGATTGATTTTTAAGTGTTTTGGTCGAATTCACATGCACTGGCTTTGGCTTTCTCTTCAAAAATCTTCAAAACAGGGCAGATCTGTGGCCTGTCTTGGAATGCTTATAACTTCATCCTCCGGATGAAGTTTTGAGTGATTCCAAAGACATGTGATAGATGGGAAAGCCTACTTCGTATCTGGAAATTTTCATTCATTTTTATGGAGCCATTTTTTGACACCATCTGTTCAAAGTCTGTAAGTCAGTTCAGCCAAGATTGCTGAACTTGCCGCTTTGATGGTGCACCGTTTGCTCAATTTTAATCCATTTCGAGTGATTTCAATTCCTGAGTTTTCCTTGAGAAGTCTATTTTCATTTCCAATTCGTTTCAAGAGATTTTGATCTGTTTTGTGCCTTGGGTGCTCAATTGACCCAGAGATGCTCGCTGGCATAGTCCAGAGCTAATCTGTGGTCTTTTAGGCCTGTTCGAGAGAGCACACAAGTCACACCTGGCAAGAGTTTGGTATGAGGCTTATTTCCTTGGAAATATGGCACCACATACTCCATCCATGTAAATTTTCACGGATTTTTATTAAGCCAAACTCCACAAATAGAACCTTGAAAATGCCTACTCAATGCTTTCTCCATGTTATAACAGCAGATTTCATATGTGGATATCTCTCTCATTTTGAATCGGATTAAGCTGAAATTTTTACTATATACTTTACTATATGTCAGTTTTCAAATGGCTTTGGTTTCATTGGATTTGGATTTAAATTGAATGAGTTATGGTTAATCGAAGCTTTCAAGCTCTTTTGATCTAATTTTTCCAGATTTGCCTTAGCTTGATTTTTCTTCATTTTTTACTTTGATTTCCATTCACTCATGAAGTTTTAGAAGTGATGAATCCACAAAGAGAGTCTAAGTTCATTGGACTTCTCATGAGGAATGGTCACACACATTGTGCTTATTATAAGCACCTCTTCGTTCATTTTTATTAGCAAACAATTTCTAGCATAAGCAAGCATGTGGCAACCGTCTTAGACGGATGAGTGAGGGTGCCTAACACCTTCCCCCGCTCATAAATAATTCCCTTTATCTGATCTCTAGATTTTCCTTTCATTTAGAGCTACTTTGGCTCTATTTGGCTTTCATGAACCCTTTGATGTCCATTCACACATTAACTTGGATGGTGGCGACTCTTATTTTTATCGATCCCCGCGTGATGATATCGGAGGTCATCCCAGATGACATTTCCATGTCTCACAGATAGCAGATTAGATTCGAGATACTCCTCTTCTCCACGATCTGAGGACCCACCCTTCGGCTGGCGTCAGAGCTGACATTCCCCTTGTCTATCCGTCTTCCCATTATCGCGGGAGCTGGGCTCTTTTTGCTGAGATGGTGGCAGGATGTTCGATCCCTTTGCGCCAAGAGATGGGCCGTTTTGGGTTTGGCCCCTTCATCACTATCACTAGCGTTCGTCAAGATCGAACTCTGATAGCGGCTATGATGGAGCGGTTTTTCCCAGAGACCCTGAACTTCCATTTGCCTGATGTAGAGATTGAGATTCGTCCCTCTGACTTTGCTCTCATTACCGGGATCAGGATGACTGGAGACGTCATCACTAAGTTGGATAGGCCGGCTAATTTGGAGATTGCCGAGCTTTTGGGATATGATGAGATGCCAGTGGAGGCGTGGGATAGGAATAGGATCACCCACCTTTCCCGGACTATGTTGAGGGATACCTTCCTAGAGAGGGGATATAGTACCGTGGCAGCGGAGCATCCCAGCTTCCCGGTGGCCTTCCGCTTCCTTTTTCTCTTGACGATGGGTCGTGCTTCTGCTTGGAGGATACCACCCCAGTCAGCCCTCATTTCTTGAGTCTTCTCAGGGATCTACCTCGAGCGAGGGACTATGCTTGGGGCCAGCTTGTCTACGGCACCCTGTTAGCAGATCTGCGGCGAGTGGTCTCTGGTCTATCCTCTCCCAGAGGTGCTAGGGTTGGCTGCAGGTTCTTCTGGCCCTTCCTGCATGTATGAATTCATTTCTCTTTTTCTTTTCTTTTTTTCTTTCTTCTTTTTTTCTTTTCTTTTTTTTCTTTTTCTTTTTTCTTATCTTCTCTCTCTCTTTTTTCTTTCTCTTTCAGTTCTTCGCTCGGGTCTATGTGGCCCACTTTCGCCCGACCTCCACACTGCCTGAGGGGACATTCCCTGTGGCCCGTAGATGGAGTCAGATTCGGAGCGACTCTAAGAAGAGTCGCCCTAGGTCGGCCAGGGCTCACTTGGACAGGACCTTCAGGAGAAAGGTAAATGCTTTCATGTATTCCTCTTATCTCTTCCCCCCCCCTTTTTTTCAAGAATCTGATATTCAACTTTGTTTATTTTCAGCTATCTATCCCCCGTCTAGATGGCCTTCATGATTAGTTGGCTTTTTAGCCATTTGTGGATGAGGCGTTCTGTAGACACCCCAAATTGCACTACAAAATGAGAAAATAATGAAAACATTAATTGGAATTTAAAACAGGCCAAAAATGCATGAAAATGAATAATTCAAGCCTTGACCGTAGTGTATCTACGGGCTAAGCACGCCCGAATTTTATATACGAGCACTCAGCGCCCGTAATACATATACGGACACCTTTGGACCGTAAATCATTTACGGGCACATCAGACTCGTGCGAGTTTTGTTCTTCTCTCGATTTATGAGCCTTATCTTTAGTCCAATATCCCTTTAAATGAGCGAATTATATATTTTATTCGTGCGAAATATCTTTGTGGATAAAGGATGGGCATGATCTTGTGTTTAACTCAAACTGAAACTCTATCTTGCCAAACCTTGGACCAACCATACCCCTGAGTTTGCCTATAAATAGAGGACCTTTCCTCAAGTAAAAGGCCACGAAAATTTGAAGTCTAAGAAGCTCCAAGAGAAAAGAGGAATCCCTGTTGCTTTGCTTGCTCAATCCAGGTAAGTCCCTTTTCCCTTTTATTTTCTGTCTTCAATTCTAGAAGTAATAGGATTTCCTCCTTTTTATAGAATAAGGCCATCTTTTGTATCTTGTATTCCTAAACTTGTCTCTAAGTACCTTAAGAGTCTCTCTAGCCGTAAAACGTGAAGAGAGAGCTAGGGGAAAAGAGAACAGGTGGATCCCTAGAATAGAACCCCATATCTGTTTTTTTTCATTTTTTTAGAATAAGGCCTTTGATTGTGTTTGTATACCCAAACCTATCTACAAGTACCTCAAGAATCCTCTCTAGCCGTAAAACGTGAAGAGAGAACTAGGGGAAAAGAGAACAGGTGGATCCGTAGGGTAGAATCCAATGTGCTCTAATCTGTGAGATGTGGCTGCTTTGAATATCCTGATCATGTTTTAATGCTTTTTATGATAAATCTGAATGAATAACATGATGTCTATGATGTTTATAGCATGAGATCCCCACCTTTTTTTATAAAATTTGGATTTTTCACATATTTGCACCTAAAGCACTATTTTCGTAATTTTTGTGATATTAGGCTAAGATCCTAGATATATCATGATCAATATGATAGATCTGGATCCAGAAGCCTGAAAATAAATTCTGAGGTTTCATGATGCGGTTTTTAAATCGTTTTTCATTATTGAGAGAAGACCCTACGGTCTAAGTTCTCCCCTTTTGATGTTCTTCATCAACGTGGGTATTTTTGGTTTTTATTTTTTGATTTAATGAGAAATTTGGGCTATATCTATGTCCTGGAATGTTCAAGTTCAATTTTGAAGTATTTTATAAAAATCATATTTTTCTAGATTTCTAGAATTTAACTTGAAGCCAGATTTTTGGATTTTTCACTTTAAATTGATTTCATTTGATTTTATCTCAATTTTGTTTTGACCATGAAACCCTAGGAATGGTATAATCATATTTGAAAGTTCTGGATCAATCAGACTATTCATATGAAAAAACCATATATTTTTTTCTTTTTCATGATTTTTATAGCATGCCTTTTTTTCTTTGAAAAACATGAACAATACCTGGCAACCACCTTGTGTGGATGAATAGGGTGCCTAACACCTTCCCCTGTTCATAACTTAATCCCCTTACCCATCTCTGGTTGTTTTTTTTAGGAGGGTTATTTTTACCCTAAAATTGCCTTTTGTGCTTATTTAATATTTTGGTGTCCATTCACACCTAAATTGAATGGTGGCGACTCTTTGTTTTATTTAATCCCGCGTGATGATGAGGAAGTCATTGGATTTGATTTTTCCATGTCTCACAACTGGCGACTCTGCTGGGGACTTGAGGATTTCAGCCTTTTTGGTGTTTGTTCATGTTTTTGATTTTTTTGATTTGCTTGCTATTTTGTGTTCTTAAGCATGTTGAGTATGTTTTAAATCTGAATTATTGCTTAAGAATTCATGGGGGTAGAAACATGCCTAATTTTGATTTATAGGATTGTTTCTACAAACATGCGTAGGGGAGGTTCGTTTTGCTGAACCATGTTTATTTCTTGCTATATTTTTATAATAGCATGTTTTAATTTTCAGCATGATCTCCATGATGATTTTTTTGGTGTATAACATGATCATATATGTACATGATTGGATGATTTTTATGAGCATGTTTTAGGTGCTATAGGGACTGCTTTGTGTATGCATGGCTGCGAAAAGAGTGGCAAGGGTTTGGGACGTTGTGAATGCGCCTTATTTTTACAATGCACTATGCACCTTTTATTTTTTTACACAACCTACCCTTAACCTATAGAAAGTTGAACCCGAATGTGTGTAGCTTGGCGCAACGAGGTCGATACTTCGGAAAGCAAAAGTGAAAACATTCACCTTAGAACTTTGGGCTAATGATGTGATGATAACGTGGATTTGTGATTCTGGTCATCACTGGGCTTGAGTGATAAGTTGCCATTAAGCCCAAAACCCAAAACCCCTACGCTTGAAGGAGGAGTTACACGTTTTTGGCTAAAAGTACACAATTACGTGGGGATATAGGCTTGTAATTGTGGGAAGGCCGTTTGCATGGCTTACAAACCAGGGCATAATGTGGATGCCGTATTGAGGTAAACAAGGTAACAAGGTAATCTTATTGTTTTGCATTATTTTCATGTCATAGGTGTAAGCACCTTATTTTTGCACCCCTGGAATTGCTGAAAATGAAAACCCTGGCAGAAAGTCAAACCCCGAGGGGACAAAAAATTTGACTTTTTGATCAAATGAAATTTGGCTACCTTGCTCTATACCATTGGATAGAAAATCTCGACACGGTTCCAACGCAACTGAGTTTGCAGGAATCAGAGTCCGGATGAGGGTTCCAAGGGCAGTCAAACTTAAGAGAAGGCCAAAAGTTGACTTTTCCTTGAACCCCGTGCCAAGTGTTTAGCCCTATGTCATTAAATAGAGGGCTCCGATACGAGTCTAACGCAATTGAGTTTGCTCAAATCGGAGTTCGGATAAAGGAGATATGATCTGTCGAAGTTTCCGAGCAGCAAAGCCAGAAACTGCACACGTGGCACAGGAACTGCCCATGTGGCGGCCAACGCAGCAAAATATCTCAGGGACTAAATCTTAAATATCAAAAATTCATACGGGGCGATCCGTAGATATCCAAAAGTGTCAAATCGGTCAAATCGGTCAAGTCGAAGGGCAAATCCGTAATTTCCCAAATTGTATCCGGTCACATATACCGGATACACTAGCTCCCCTTCATGACCGGACTTGAAGGCCGGATACAAGAAGATTTTCGCGCGAGATCCGCGCCGATCGCCCTACAAATTCGCGGCGGCATTTAATTTTCAAATGATTATGTTTCGTATCCGGACTTGAAGACCGGATACAAAGGAGCCTCAGTGTATCCGGCCATGAAGGCTGGATAAGAAGAGGCCTTAGTGTATCCGGCCTGAGTTGCCGGATACATTAAGTTGTCTATAAAAGGGAAACAGCAGCCTGATTTCCGGGGTTGGCCTTCTTTTGGCTGCTTCCACCCCTTCTCCTCCACCCTTCCTGGTACGAAACCAGCCTCTCTCACCCCTCTTAGCCTCCATGCCAACCAAAGACCACCTAGAACCTATCTAACCCCTTTCCTCCCTCTTCTTCTCCATTTTCCTCACAACCAAGAAGGAGTTGTTGTTGGTGGAAGGAAGAGGTGCTGCTCCAGCAATCTCTCAAGCTTCGAAAGGAGGCTCCACCCATCTCATTCCAGGGTTCTAACCCTAAGGTATTGTTTCTTGCTACCATTTGTTTCACATATATGAAGATAAAGTGATATGGAGAAGGTTTTAAGAGTCTTGTGTCTTTTGTGTGAAATGCATCTTTTGACATGATTTTAATGTGTTTCCCCATTTGCGGTCTTCATATAAGATGCCTTCCGTGGTAGGGGGAGTGAGTATGGTCTTAAGCAAGGGAGGGCTCCTATCTGCATGTGGTTTTAAAGGCATTGTTATACCATGTGTTGCCATGACTTTGTTCCATTCGAATGGAGGGAGGGTTGTTCCCCCCTTGGTTGATTGTCTAATGTAACCCTATGTAATTCCCCCCATTATCCCTTCTCTTGTTCATTTCCTTCATTCATTACCATGCTCATGATGTTTGGTTTTAGTCAACTTTGAAGGTTGGTTTTGACACACTTTCAAGCCCACGAAATATGCATGCACATGTATATGGAAGTCCCATTTGCATGCTCCCTTTACCTGCTAACTTAGATGATTTTCGTGCTCCATGAGGTCTGTCCTAATTGTTTGGGTGTGTTGATGGAATGAGTCGCATGAGGAGACCAAGAGATGAGGTGATCCCCCATCTCCAGCACCAATGTGGGCTCACACAGGAGCCCACATGATCACTGGAACATCCCAAGAAGCATGAAAACCCAACCCCACTGCCAAAATCCGAAAAAAAGCTTCTGTGTGTTGATCCGGCAACTCAGGCCGGATCAACATAAGCCTATGTGTAGCCGGCTAAAGATGCCGGATACACAGAGACCTGCATGTAACCGGCATCTCAGGCCGGCTACACTGCCAGAATCCATTTTGAGCCATTTTCTGATCCCGTGTGATTTCTTGTTTTGTTTGATCAAATCCGGGCGAACCAGTAGGGTTTCCGGGTCACCCGGAAACCCAAGATGGGCCCTGGACCGACCCGGTCCAAATTGATTCCAGGTGGGCCTTCCAACGGGGCCCACCAAGCCCGACCAATTCATTTTTTTTGCTTAACGAAGATAAATAAAAGATTTGAGTGGGCCAGACCACTTGAGGCCCACCCAAGCCCTATTTGGGCCATGCATGCTTCAAGTAGGTTGTGATTTGGTCGAGACCACGGGTAGGGCCCACCAGGCCCATTGAACCGAGCAAGGGTAGGGTTTCAAAACCCTAATCCAGGAAATCTTGGGCTTTCAAGCCCAAGCTCAGGTAAAGGGCCCCAAGCCCAAAACTTGGCCCATTTTGGTATAATTAATCAAAGATGGCATGTGGGTAGTTCACAGTTGCAATCAATAATCATAATTTCAAATGTAACAAATCCCAAGCTTGCGTGGAGGATACGAGTTCTCTATCTCCAGGCCAGGGTGAACAAAGTCCACTACCTCCAACTGAGATGAACCGATCCATCTACCCACCAAGGCTTACTGCTGTGGAGGGGCTAGTTCAGTACCCCCAAATTGAGGTGAATAATGGTTCACTACCCCCAATTGAGATGAACAGCACACACTACCCACCAATAATCACGTAATCACTTTTCATCATACCGGGTATCTCAAATCCCCATGCTTTTGTGGGGGTGCTGATTCTCTATCTCCAGGTCAGGGTGAACAATGGTTCACTACCCCCAACCGAGATGAACCGCATACAACCCACTAAGACTTATTGTTGTGGAAGGGGCTAATCCAATACCCCCAATTGAGGTGAACAAAGGTTCACTACCCCCAATTGAGGTGGACCGCAACACACTATCCACTGATACCAATCATACTACAATATTTCAATGCTAGACCAATGCCCTTTATAACATGCAATTCAATATGGGCCAATGCCCTTCTCATATCATGTTAACAATACATAGCATGTTAATTTAGCATGGTGAACAAATGGGCCAATGCCCTAAATAAATCGCATACTCACAATGGAAATCAAATGTTTATGTTGTCTGTGAAGTTCACTGTGTATTTCAAGCCTTACTTTGGCAACCCAAGCCTCAATTCTTTTGATACTTATACAACTTGGTATTGACTCTTGCCTTCTACTTCTAGGGGCTATTCGGAAGGTGTTTAAAGTGGTAAACTCAATTTATCCTACTTTTACATAAATTTGGGACAGAAACCTTCTCCAAGACCCTCTTTGGCAAAATGTACCCAAAATCCTTGTTATTTGAAATTTTAAGATACTTCCAGTTGGAACACCTCCTAGACACCTAACTCTTACTTATAAATAGGTTAGATTTGAATAAAAACAGAGAATAGTTCAATCTGGGTTAAAAATCCATAAATGGAAAAATCTGGTAAGGGCGCTCGATAGAACGCTCAAGCCTGCTTTAAGTGGCCAAATATTAGCTCTCGGGTTATTCTGTTCAAGCAGGTCACTAGAGCAGTCACTCGAGCGGCCATGCCTTAGGTCACTCCCTTAAACTATCACCCGATGCCGCGCTCGAGCGGCTGTTCAGGTGGCTAGTGTTTCTCAGCAACTCGCGAAATCTGAACTTTTGGGATTTGGGGATTTTCTCAAATCTCACTTGTTTTGGGTGTTTTTGGGCTCTAAATTACTCCTAACATGTGTAGTTATCTACTACCAACAAAACCCCTCGAAGAAATCCCTCCCATTTGTCCTAATACTCGTTTTCACATCTCAACCCTAACATTCATCTAAAACATACGAAAATGGCTGAAATTGTGAAATAAGGGTTGGGGTGGTGTTGCTTACTTCTTGAAATCAACTAAGCAAGTTGACTAGCCTCCTTTGCAACTCACGAACAGCTCCTTGTCTCCTTGGAGGCTTGTTCCACCAATCTCCAAGCTCCAAACCCAAACGAAAATCACTGTCCTTGGGTTCTCTTCTTTCTCTTTTCTTGCAAACCAATACTTCCAATGGCTTTGGAATGGATGGGGGACGAAAATGGGGTGAAGATGAAGAAGAAATGGGAGAGTGGGAGAGCAAGAGAAGAGAGGAAAGGGTTTGGGTTTGCTTCACTTAAACAAAATCCACCAGGCACTATAATTTCTAGTTTGCCATTCCCTCCTTCTACATTGCACAAGGCCGACACTTAGCCATTTTGTCACTTAAGATCAAACTTTATTCAACAATTTGAGGTTGTTCACCTCCATAGGCACTACCTAGCCGGGGCTTAGCCACTTTGACTGGCTTTAGGCTTGGGCTTCTCCAACTTCACCTACACATCAAGCTCACTGATTAGGATGCGCTAGGGGTATTGGAATGGGGTTTCACATAAGTCCACCTATTATTTCATAATACTTCTTTATAGTCCATCTTTACATTCATCGTCCCAAATTAATATTCTTTTATCCAAACTTAATTCTGTCACTTCCTACATCTCAAATTATCCTAATTACAGGTGTTACAACTTTAGAATTCCAAGAAAATCATTAAAAATTAGATCTAGGCCATTACAAAATCTAGAAATTCTGACAAAGGTCGCTCGATTGGGCGCTCGAGTGGTCTGCTGGGCGTCCGTTACTTGGTAAATTCCTACTCAGCCGCTCGCGATGTCGCTCGAGCGGTCAACCGGGCGTCGGGTTTCAAGTTCTATTTTAATTCTGTTTCAAAATACACAAGTGGGGCGCTTGTTATTGCGCTCGAGCGGCCACTTGGGTGCTCAGCCAAAACTCACTATTTTTCTGGGTTTTTTGATTTCCAAAGTGTTCAATACTTTTTATAATCTTAAATTGTCTCTAATCATCTTATCTTCATTCTAAATTACTTCTAAGACATCCCTAACATGTTTATAGTAATTATAAGTTGATCTAGGATTTTTCCTACTTAATTAAATCTCTTAAAATCAACACTTTTCTAGGTTCTTTAAAGAGAATGAAAGTAAAATCAACTCATAAATCTCCCAACCTTTCAAACCAAAATCTGAATCAAAATAAACCACGATTAAGCATCTAAAACATACGAAAATCATGCAGCTTCTCCAGTTTCAAAGGGGTTTGCTACTTGCCTCAACATGTGAACTCATTTCTTCCAAAAATCTGATCATCCACCAATTTTCTGAGCTTGATCGCACCACATTAAACTTCTTCAAATCCAATCTCCACCGTTCAGATTGAATTTCTACAAGTAAAGATCATAACCACCAAGTTTGAGGTCGATCCAACGGCTGGATTTCCCTAGATCTCCATTCGAACAGGACTGGTCGGAATTCTGCAGCACCCTATCTTCTTCACAAACACTTCTTTTTCTCTCCATCCCTCTTTCTATTTTTTTTCTCCAAATTTTATTCACAAATCTTTCCTCCCCTTTTCTCCTCAGATCTGATGAATACCAACCCAGCAATGAGAGAAAAACACCAATGGAGGAAGGGCGCCTACAGCCACTTTCTTCTTCTTCTTCCAATGCCCAACCCTCTCCTCTTCTCCTTATCTTTAGTTTTCAGCCCACTAAAGAAACCTAACACGAAGCACTCATTCTTTATATAGCCTTCTCCTAAACCAAGGGTTAAATCCCCAAAGCCAATCACCTAGCCATCCAAACCAAACATGAAGGGTGGTTCGACCTATGATAAAGACAATTTTCTTATTTTTATTTATTTATTTTCCTTAAACTTTACTTTTAAAGAAATTCTAATTAATTTCCATGCTTATTCTCATCCCTATTTTTAAATTGTAACTAAACTCTTAATATCCTCCAATATTACTAAAATTAAGAACCCTAAATAATATAATTACAATTTAGTCCTTATTCCCTATTTTAAACCTTTAATTCATTGTTTTAAATCCAACTAGACACTAATTTGGTCTAATTAAGTTTCTTATGTAACGCCCCGGATCCGAGTCACGAAATAACACCGTAACTCATCCCCGGAGGTTAATTTAAAACACAGGATCGCAATATCAGAGTGAAGGAAAAACATGAATACAACAAGAGCTATAGAACAGAGTGCGCTAAAATATTCCCAAACTAAAATAAAACTCACATGTCCAAGTAACTACCCGCAAGTATCGAGCTCTCCAAGAGTATCTGAAAACAAAAAAAACGAAAGCAACGGGGTGAGATACGAATATCCCAGTGAGCAGCACATGCATGCACAAATACATTTTGTTCAATTCTAAAACATGCCACGATTACAAACCATATACAACGATGATAACACGTATAACCAAACAAAACTTCAACGATCCAATTTACATCCGTGAGGAAAACCATCGTATAAACCAAGCAGTAAAGACGATATCAATCATGTATATAGCCGTAAAGTCACGTATAACCAGGTAGCAACATTTCGTAGAAAACATAGTTCAACAACTCAGGTTTTTGAAATACTAGAGTGTTTATCATGGGCCACTCCGCACCAATAGAGTATTTTATCATGGGCTACTCTGCACCAATAGACCAGCGAATAAAACATATCACGTCAAACAAAAACAAATCCCCACAGTGGTCAATGTCATGTAGTTGCTTGAATTGGTTAAGCAACATGCCAGAGCGACATCCACACCTCCATGTACATAGTTCCGGCCTACTCAGGTATCGGACACTCTGAGATGACGGCCTACTCAGGGTATCGTCATCCAATGCCGGCCTACTCCGGGTATCGGCATCGACAACCAGGCCTACTCAGGGTTTCTGGCTGCTCTACACTGGTCGTGGTAACACTCCATGGCCATGCCATTACACCAATAAAACAAAATACGTCACATTACTAAGCTTAGACTCTGGATCCAGGACAAGCTAAACCAAAACCGATAAATAACCAATTAAAACTCCGCATTCGGTACACACAATCACAAGTTGTTCCAACCAGAACATCAACTCACACAAGTGTTCCAACCAGAATAGTAATTCTTCATAGGTGTTTCAACCAGAACATCATCTCATAAGTGTTCCAACCAGAACAATAATTCTTGACAAGTGTTCCAACCAGAACAATAATTTTTCACAAGTAAACAAGTAAATAATATTTGCAACATAATTCAACTTGCCATCAAGAAAACAGGGTTTAATAAAAACTAAATCAAGTCCAGTATGTAACCAAAGGAACTAAAATAAAAACCCCAGTGTTGGGTGTCCAGAACATCACCTACAATGTTGCCCTACATTTACCTTGGAAGCTCTCAAGAAATTCCAGAATCTATCTTTAATGTTCTCATAAGTAATTTTGTCTCTAAAGTCCTAAATAAGTAATTTGTTAAGTGATCGAAGACCTCCTATCATCAAAATCCACATTGGTTTACTCAATTAAGCAATTCGGTAAGAAAAATGGACTATGCGCTCACCTCCTGAGGTAGGCACGAGGTGGGCGGATAGTAAACTACCTAAAATTGGGTATGCGCCTACTCGATAGTAAGTGGGCGCGAGAAGGGCACGAGGTAGGCGCGAGAAGGGCGCGGGATAAGCGCATCCAATTTAAGTGGGCGCGGGATAGGCGCGAGAAGGGCGCCAAGTCTATTTTTCCATGCGCCTACTTCCCGAAGTGGGCGCCAAGTGGGCGGATACCCACTGTGTTTTTTGGTTCTCTGTTAACTCCAAATCTTCGACTCTGGCCGAAATTTTTCAATCTGCAACCACTTCTCTAGTCTCCTAATACCCCCAGAACACATTCAAACCTAATTTGAAATTAATCTAACACACTTTTCATTTATCCCCAATTAACTGTACAGAAAAACCTTCGGACTATCTCCGCCCAGAAAACCAGTGAATAACTCGTTCGACAATCATAAGCATTCGAATTAAAAACTACGAATAACACAAAACCAGGTGTTAAAACAGTGCTACTCACCTTATATGCTTCCAAGTCTTGGCAATCGGCAACCCCGAAGAGAAAATTCCCAAATCAGCAATTCGGCCCACTGCTTGCTATGGTCGAACAGAGGTTCCCTGAAGGAAGAAAGCCCTTCCGAACTTCTTCTTAGCAAAACTTACTGGCAGTAAGTCTTCCCTAGCTCGACTCTCCCACCAAAACCTCTCCAACTCTTTTTTTTCGAAGAACCCTAAACAAAAGCCGCAGCCGCAACCTTTTCAGTATACTATACGCATATTTAGGGCAAAAACCCAAAACCTAATTTCTTAACTATTTATACCTTCCGCAAATACGCTTGCTGCTCGACGACCCCTTTTAACTCTGATATGGTGTGAGCTCGCCCACCAAAACCCCTACATTAGCACCTTCCAATTTATAATAAATTTCAAACACATTATTATCAATTTCTTTAAACCAACATTTGATGCCTGTTTAACTTAATTTAAAATCTTCATAATTTAGGCTTGGGAAATTCCGAGACTACCCTCACTTGTTCCAACACCGAACTGCCAAAATCCAAATCCATGGAAGTCCAATAACCAAATTTTCCCATTTTAATAATTCATCCTATTTAACATTTTGAAATTAACTCTAATTAATTTCCTTTTCTCTGTTTCTAAAGTTCTCCATTAATTAAATAAGTTTTAAAAGCATAAAATCTAAATTTTAATGTTATTAAAATTCGGGATTTTACATCTTAACTTAGTAATTAATTATTTCATTCTTTTCATGAATTTGACTAATTAGAAATGACCAAAATACCCTTTTCTTTAATTTCCTTACTTAATCATTGAATTTTTCTCACAATTCCTCAAATTCTATTATTCTTATTATTTCTCTTCATAATTTGGAATTTTTTTAAAAACTTAAATATTAGTCCTTCAAATTTTCCTTTATAATATGAATTAGATTCCTATACTTGGTTCCTACTTTTCCTTTCTAATTTATCTTCACTTCTAAATCTCTCTAATTTATTCATTAATTCTCTATTTATTTATTTATTTATTTATTTTAAGAAAATTCCGGGGTTTTACAGCCCAAGTCCCATATTGGGTTAAAGGAGAACCTAGAACCCTGTTGGATTTTATTAGTTTATGATTAAAAAGGGATTAAAGCAACAAAAGTCCAAAAATGGCATTTTTGGGTTTTCTCTAGGTTTAACCGAAAAAATAGATCAGTAAACCCAGTAATTGTTCATGACCAAAATTGAATTTTGGTCATACTGAACTTTATGTATAACCGAAATCCAATTTCGGTTATGAACAGTTAAGTGCTTGACCGAACTGAGATTTCGATCAAGCACAGAAAACCACAATTTTGCCTTTCTGGATAGGGGTTGAGTTCCACTGATCTTTGCGAATGACCAGGGCTACTGTGGGCCCTTGGGCAGGCCTACAGTGATCTGAGGTTAGGGTTTATGACCTAATTAAACTAGTTTAATGGATTTTAATATCAAAATAATAGGGAGCAAGGCCCCCTTAGGGATGAAATCCTTGAGTTTAAATGGGAGCTTAGGTGTCCCACTTGCTGTGTATATGACAGCCTTCCTCTCTCCATGGGAAGAGAATAAAAAAGTGGCCCGGTTGGCCTATGTCAAAGGTCTAAACTGCCACACCATGATTCATACCCACTCAAGAAATGAATCATTGCTTTAAGACTAATTATAAACATCTCAACCATATTAGATGCAAAATAGTGAAATGTGTGTGCTAATGAAGTGAATATAAGAGCATAGAAACATGCCTTCAAACTAAAAGGGTGTGCACATGCAACATATTAGAGCTGGGCATGAAAATTGTAGATGGTTAATCTAAACAGAGGGAGAATGGGTAAAACAATGTTTTACAAGTGTAGAAATCAACCAAATCGATCTTAAACAAATTCTAGAACCAAAACTCTTTTTCAAATCAAAACAAGACATATTTCAATAGAACATACCCAAAACTTTGTATAATTTTTATAAAATTAATCGACCACTGAAAAACAACTCATAAACACCCAAATATTATTTGTATATGTGTTTAATTTGTCCAAAAATTATTTTATAATCAAATTCTAGGTAAATTTCCCAAAATCAAAAAATCGGGGTCGGGCGCTCAAGTGCTCCTGTCTAGCAGCCTTCGAAACAAAACAGAACAAGCGGAACAAAACAGGCACTTGACAGAGCGCTTAAGCGGTCTTGTCTAGCGCTCCCTTATTTAACATGAGCGTTCAAGCGACCTGTTAGGTGCCCATACGAAATCGCAAATTCTGGGTTTTCTTCAATTCGCGAAATTTCATTCTAAATTCGAATAACATCAAACCAACTCCTCAAATCACTTCTAAATCATATATTACCAACCTCTAAACATGTTAGATCATTCCAAATACATCTAAACATAGACTTACAATAAATCTAAATCAAAACCTAAGGAAACTCAATACTTTAAGCATGCTTGACAGTTTTCATAAACCCCATCTAAGATCAATCAAACCCACGAAATCTATTGTATGAAATATATGGTTTAGTATCTCAAATCATCATACATTAATTCTAGATCAAATCCAAACGTTTAAACCTAAAATCATGCAACGATTAAACAAAACAGGGTGTTACTACTTGCTTCAAAACGCAAAATCCTTCTCTTCAAGTTACCACCGAGATTCTGGTACTATCGCACCCCTCTAGAGACCTCAGAACACCATCTCCACCATTCAGATTGAAGCTCTACCAGTCATGAACAAAACCCCCAAATTTGAAGCCAATCCAACGGTTGAATCTCTTTAGATCTCTCTTTGATGAACACTAGTCAGAAATTTCTGCAGCACCTTCTCTCTCTATATTCTCCAAACATGAGAGCCCTCTTTTCTCCTCTATATGATATGATTAAGAGAAACCCTAACTCCTCCCTAAAGCCTCTCTTTTATAAGCTCATCCAAAATAGAAGTCTTAATAGGGTTTGGAAACTTTCTAACTAACCCCACTAGAATTTCCTAATCACTTAGAAACTTTGTATTTTTCAACTTCTCCTTCTAATTTTCTTTTTCTTAAATCCAATATATGAGAAACTACTATTTTCCTAATTTTCGTGCTAATTAATTCCCCTATTTTTAATTATTACTAAAGCTACCCAAAACTTCTCTTTTTCCTCAACTTAAGGGTCCTAGTTAACTATAATTACCAATATGCCTTTTTTCACTTATTAAGCTATAAATTTCACTATTTATACTTAAACCAACCCAACATAAATCTAACTTAATTCGTCAAACCTAATAATTATTTATTCAATCTATTTAATAATTTAGCTAATTTTTGGAATTGACTAAAATACCCTTCTTTTGATAATTTGATATCTACCAATAGGATTTCTTCTAAAATTTCCAAATTTATTTTCTTTATTATTCTTAATCAATTATACATCCTAGATAAATGAAAAGTACTCCAAATCATATGCTATATACTTTTATCTCCCATGATAAATTCATTAACATTCCATATATTCATATTTAATTCATTTTATTTATTTGCTGAAAATTTGGGGTTTTACAATGAGGCCTTTGTTATACTGGTGGGCTACGGCTTTCCCTCATTTTATCGTATACTCGGACTATGACTGGTTAGTACTTGCCAACATTTCGTTGTACTGGTTGGGTTCTCTCATAATAAGAAAATGATCGTGTACTCGGCTTCGCACATAAGCCGGGAAGTGGCATAGTGGACGTTGATATTACCCTAGTTAAAGGCAGTTTTATTTCATGAGTCTTTCTGTGACTTAATGATTTGAATTGAATATTGTGGATTGGTTTTACCTGTTGGATTATTGATTATATTCATATTTGAATTGGAATTGTTGATGGATTACTCGAATTAACTATGTTATCGTCACTGTTATATGTTTAATAACTAAATCATGTTTTAGAACTGCATAACTGTAGTTGAGCATGCATGTGCTACTTGCTAGGATATTTGTATCTCATTCGGTTTTGTTTTGTTTTCAGATCCTGGTGATGACGATACTCTACGGGTAGACGCTGTTGACGATTACCTGGAGTATAGGGAGGAGGATTACTACGTAGAGTAGCAGTAGTTTTTTATTTGTAGACTGTATTGATTGGATATTATTCATATATTGTAAGTAGTTGCATTGACACATTATTTGGATTGGTGATTGGGATTAGTAGATTCTGATAGTGATGGATTTATGTTTTGATCATGTTATATTCATGATTTTCCTTTACTCTGGTATAGATCCTGTAGATCAACTAACACTTCGGAAATCAAATTACGATTTCATTTGTAACCTGAATCCACGGCGTTACATTAGGGTTTGACCTGTCTTTTTATTTCTGGCTTTTAGAGGAGTGCAAAAATGAGGTGCTTACAAGTTGATTTTGAAGATGTTTTAAACTTTATAACAATGAGAAAATGTGTTCATTCAAATTTGGGTAGATTAAGCTTATTTCTTGGATTTTGACAGTTGAGTAATATTGGTTTTCCTTCGTAAGGAAGGTGGTTTTATCACTATTTGTTCTCTATGATAGAGTATATTTGCCATGACGGGAATGAGTATAAATTTATCTCCATGAAGGAGTAGTTTTGCCAAGAGGGCACAATTGATATTGAATTGGCCATGAGGGTCATGTTTATTGATTTCTTTGCCATGAAGGCACTAAAATACTATATTTGGTCATGAGGACCACTATAAAACTATATTGATATATGGTTTTGGTTATTGTGTCTAGCAGGCTTAGTTGTTTATGGATCCATAGTTGTAGCTAGATAGCGAATTATAATTGTCTTTGTTTGGCTTAAGCTTAGTTTCCATTTATGCATTTCCTTCATGATGGAGAGGTCTTCCATGAGGGAATGTGTTGTAGCGATCCGCTTCCACCATGAAGGTAAGGTCTTATTATTGGATATGTTGCAGTGATGATCTTTGACTGGATTGTAACACCAACTCATTCCATGAGGGGATTGTGTTCTTGCGCAATAAGTCGATGACTGAAACCCTGATTAAGCCGGCTTCTCACATACACAACAAGGTGGCAATGGGACTAGGATTACCCTTACAAAGTGGTTGTATTTCACGAGTCCTATGGAGTCAAACCTTGTAATACCCAGAATTTCCAGAAATTTTAATTAAATAATAATTAGTATTTTATTGTGGATTTTATTGATGTATTATAATTAAATATATAGGTGATCACATTGATGAAAGAGACCCGGAGTTTGAAGCAAATCTGACCGTTGGATCATGAAACAATGAGGTAAGTGTTAAATTAAGGTGATCAATTGATTTGATTGGTTAGAGGTGTAGGAGTTGATGGAAGTGAGATACACAGGATCAAGAGGGATTAAAATAAG
Organism: Buxus sempervirens; assembly: GCA_947561395.2. NCBI lineage: Eukaryota > Viridiplantae > Streptophyta > Magnoliopsida > Buxales > Buxaceae > Buxus > Buxus sempervirens. The sequence goes on along the minus strand of OX387185.1, from coordinate 22,411,803 downwards.
GTTTTAATACTTCAGAGAATGCAACTAATCGTATTTCGTATTGTCTTGTATTCTCTGGCGGCTAAAGGAAACGAGAGATTGAGAGAGAAGAGAAGGAGACGAGGAGCCTTGTTGATCTTGAAGTGTTCTGCATCAATTCTGTGTTGCTGTAGAGGGAGAGGTCTACATCTACACTATGAGGGAAGAAGAGGAAGAAGGAAAACTTGGTCGAACAGAGGTAGGTAGCACACTCATTTAATAGAAACTGAGTTTTACTAAGGTTTGATCGTCTAGCATGTTTTGGAAGTAATGTATATATGTTTTTGAAGTTATTAGAGATGATTTTGATGTATAAAATGTGAGTTGTTGGTTAAAAACTTGATTTGGAGTTTGAAAACAAACGCTATTTGTCGAGCGTCTAATAGGATTGCCTGGGCAACCTAGATGAGCACCTTGCCTGTGTATTTTTAGGAGGAAGTAACCCAACCAGATCGCCTGAGTGACCAAGGTTGAGCGACTGTAGAAAATAAGGATTTTTATGTATGTCATTTAGCAGATCGCCTGGGCGCCCACCTTTAGCGCCCATTGTTTTAAATATTTATGACAACCCAACTAGGTCACCTTTAGCGCCCATTGTTTTGATATTTTGAAGAGTTATTCAATTCCAAAATAATTTTAAATGAATTTTACATACTTGAACCAACAAATATTGAGTGCTTACAACTGTTTTCAATGATCTTATGTATTTAAACAAATTGATGAATGATTTAGGGTTGTTTGCAAAAAGAGTTGTCTTACTTTGAAAATAAAAGGATTTTTGGGTTATTTCACTATCTGATTTGATTTAATTCGGAAAAGTTATTACCCAGCAAAATATATTTTAAAGTATCTTGATTTCTGAACTTTAGAAAAATCTTCACATCTGAACTATTTTGTAAAATTATTTTTGAAAAGAGTATGAGCTTCGAAAAACCCTATATGCCACTAAGCACTATTATTGAAACATGTTCGTTTGAGTAAATTGTTATTGTTGGTGTCTAGTAGGCATAGCTGCATGTGGATCCATAGGGTTAAGCTTAAGAGTGAAGAGGTTTTTCTTTGGTTGGGCACTCTTAGTTTGTGCTCGCGCTTCCTTTGCAAGTTAGTTTGCTTTGGAGGGTCTGCATGTATGTGTGGATAAGCGGTCATCCCTATGTATTGATTAAGGTGTTGCATGTTGGATGGTATGTGCCGAACTTCGTAAGTTTCGTGCACAATAAGTCGATGAATACGCCTCTTGTCTCAATTGATATACGGGTTTGAGGGTCTTAGTAGCTTCGCTCATAAGTTGCATGGTGGCATAGTAAATGGAGAGTTTTTTTTCAAAGACCTGCTTGTCTTCATGAGTCCTACAATGATGTATGATGGATTATAATGCATTAGTTTTGATCTTGCTTATTACACTCTTGAGTTGGAATTTATGTTAATGGAAATGATTATACTTGTTGAACTGTTTTAATTTGATTACTGTTTAATCTGTTGAGATTGTATACTGTTTATTCATTTATTTTACCGAACATGAAAGTACAACTATTTTTATGTATGGATTGTTTATTCATATGTTGTTACCTACTGAGATATTCGTATCTCATTCCTATTTTGTTTTGCTTTGTTTTCAGCTGATACGCGTGAGAGAGACTTGGGGTTTGCTTATGGGGGAGAGTTTGCTGATTTTCTTCCATAGGACTATTATTATCCAGAGTAGATAGGTTTTGAGGTTGATGCTGTTATTTGAGGCATTGATTATTTATTTGTTATTTATGGATTGATGTTTATGAGAGTGAGAGTGATAGAACCTGTTTTATCAGACTTGATTTATTTTTGATGAGATGGTTTGGATGACTTTAATCATCGCTGATTATTGGTTTTTATTAATTATAAGACTTCCGCACTTTGATATTATTTTTTAAACAAATTGAATTTAATTGTCTAGTATTTAGAAGCTTTGGGCCTGTAGCACTTCGGATTCGGGTTGAGTGCCGGTTTTGCATTGACATGGGTTCGGGGCGTTGCACACCTTGTATTTGATTTGATTCTCATGAATAGATTATTAATTTGTTTTGGTAAATAATTGTTATAAGTTTCACTGTTGTGAATTGTGATTAGTTGAATTATTGTTGAAATTGTATTTTTATGATAGCAACATGGGACTATTTTATTCATGCATATTGCTACTTACTGGGATTTTATATCTCACCTCATATTTTTAAATGTTTTGTTTTCAGATCCCGTTGGAGAGGACGTAACTAACAAGGTAGATCATTCAGGGGTTGGGCATCACGACGACTTTTGTCTGATGTAGGAGTCTTTATTTTAGTAGATGGATTGTAGTAGGTTTTATTTCATTTGTTATCAGCAGGATATTATTATTGTTTAATTGAGAGATTATTGATGATTAGAGAGTTATGAGAGTTAGTTGGCATTCCTTTTATCCAGACTTAATAGTATTTGCATTATGATTTAGTTGATTGATGTTTCTCAATTATTTGAAGGTTATTACGAAACTTGAATTTTGATAGCGTACTCCAATGTGATTTAATTAATTGTAAATGAAATTTTATTTAATTTTGTCTGGATATTAGTTGCTTTGGACCCACAGAGCTAGCACTTTGGGTTTGGATATATTATGAGGAATATATCTGGATTAAGTGGTTTATCTCCGTGATGGAGTATTTTACAATGATGGCAATGTATCTGTTTTAATCTTCATAAGGGAGTTATATCTGCCGTGAGGATAGTTGTATTTTGTTATTCGCCATGAGGAAGTAATTTTACTTTGAGGGCAATGATTATTTGATTTCTTCATGATGGAGTAACCTAAGTCATGATGGCACTATACTAGTGATATTGGTTTTGATTATATAATATAGTTTCTGGTTGCAGTTTGTATCTAACGAGCTTAGCTTGTTATGGATACATATTTTAGCTAGATAATGAAGTTTGTCTATTTTATTTGAATTAAACTTAGTTCCTTTTATGCGTCACCCCCATGATTGAAGAGGCGGTTTCAAGGGAAACAAACTGTAGCCATTTATTTTTCACCATGAGGGTGAGGTCTTTGGGATATGTTGTAGTTGTTCTTTGTTTAGATTATACTCGCCAACCCATCTATGATTAGTGGGTGCTCCGCTGTGTAAAGCAATGTCCGAAAACCTAGAGTAGGCCAACATTAGACATAAGACGTGAGGTGGCGATTGGGGGCTACGTTTAACCTCTCAAAGTTGTCATATTTCATGAGTCCTATGATATCAAAATTGTTTGGTTTGATGTGTGGATTGTATTGGTAATAATTATTGGTTTTTATATTGAAAACTTGTGGATTTTAATTTTATATTATGTTTTAGTTAATTGGTATTTTGGATTTACCGTTTACATCTCATGAAAAGGATTTTTGGAAATATGTGGACTATTTTTCATCATGTAGGTTACTATTTCTGGGATTTCATATCTCATTCTGTTGTTTTCAATGTTTTGTTTTTAGATATTCATGGAAAGAACGAGCCAATTGGGGTAGATACTACCGAGGGTACAACAGACGATTTAGAGGATCATTTTATTGTTTCTTGGTTTATTTTCTTTATTTTTTGGTAGAAGAAGTTGTTAGGTTTCTTTCAAGATTAATATTATGATGGAGAGTTGAGAGTAATTAGTTACCCATTAATATCCAAATCTGATGTAGTAGAGTTGAATGTTAGTTCGAAGGCTTCCCCACTATTATTGATGTAGTGGAATAGTTGTTTAAAATTTCTGGCGTAATCCTATATAAATAATTGATTAAATTCTGGATTTTTATTATTGTTTTGACCCATAAAACTAGCACTTCGGGTTTGTATTTTATCATTTGGATCCATGGCGCTGTTAGCACCTGATTTTTGCACCTCCAAAAATGCAAAAAATAAAAATTTTAACGAAAAAAGTCAAACCCCGAGGGGGCCAAAAATTGACTTTTTGATCTAGTGCAAACTGACTACCATACTTCTTCCCATTGGGTAGGAGATTCTGACATGAATCTAACGACATTGAGTTTGCTCAAATCGGAGTCCGAATAAAAAAGTTATGAACTGGTCAAATCTGAGAAAAGAATAAATTGACTTTCTGCTAAACCCCAGATCAGCTGCCCAATTTGATACTAGCAGAAAGAGTATCTCGACACGATTCCAACGAAACTGAGTTTACTAGAATCGGAGTCCCGGATAAGGAGATATGAGCAAAATTGGCTCCGGGACGCGACTCGGCACTTCTGCTAAAAAACCCGAATTTGCTGCTAAACTCTAGCTCAGTGGATAGAGGATGTGTAACACCCCGGATCCAGGTTTATTTAAACGCCTAAACCCAAATCTGGTTCGTTAGGGAAAATGGCCCAAAACACTATTCTAGACTTAAACAACTTCATTTATTATATCAGAGTGCGGAAATAAAATCATCTTTCAAAAGCGCGGAATTAAACTACTAAAATAATCCTTTTATTTTTCATCAATGAAGTCTAGAAAGAGTTCAACTAAATAAACATAAATAACATCCACCAAGGTGTGGATTGAAGATACCAATCATCCTTTCAAAAGACATCAAACTCCTTGATATAAATACTGAAAATAATCCCTAAGAACATAAATCTAAAGGTCTCTCTATGTCCTACACAAGGAGGAAATAATCTTCTTCCTGGTAATCACAGTATTCTCCCGATGTCTCTACCCCAGCAACATCCTCTCCAAGAATATCTGAAAACAAAACCGTTAAAACAATAATGTGAGAAACACTATCTCAGTAAGCAGTCATGCAAATAGTTGACCACAATAAGATATGTAACGCTTAATCCGAATAACCACAATAAGAATCAAGACAACAATGAAATACAATTTGTCCACCTCATGGGACTCGTGAAATAGTATACCAGATAAAGAAAGTAGACATGTGCCAGTATGCTACTGATAAGAACTTATTTTGTTATATTTTTCTCTACTAATATTTAACCTTTTGAATTTATTTGTGTGCCTAAATATACTGATTATGCTCATATTTTGATTTAGGTTACAATTGGTAGCATGTGGGCAAAATGAAGCTAAACTGAGATACTCTTGGTGATTATAGAAGTCACGGTTCAAACGGTGTAACAATCGGAGTCAAATTGTAGAAGATATGATCAACGTTCGCTGGCCGTTCGATTGACGTTCGAACGTTGGTGTTCTGCAAAAAACCCGAGAGCAGCGTTCGCTGAAAGTTCGATTGACGTTCGAACGTTGGTGAAAAATAGAGAAATTGTGAGCAGCGTTCACTGGCCGTTCGATGAACGTTCGAACAAGAGAAGAGGAAACAACTTTTTGACTTGAACGTTCAACCCGCGTTCGATGAACGTTCGAACGATCAAGTATTAAAACCTATTATAAAATTCCGAACTTTGCGGATTTGTTTCCTTTTTTGTAGAGATCTTCTTCTAGTTTTTAGGAGGACTTTAAGGGGTTTCTAATTAAAAAGATTATGTCGTTTTTGGACTTCTAGGTCGTGGATATACAAGGAAAGGAAGTTCTCTCTTCCAAGGAGTCTTGGAAGGAAAGTTCCTATTTTCTTTTCAAGGGAATTTTGGGCAAGTTTATGTGATTTCTATAAAGGAGGAGTTGAAATGTGAAGGAAGGAGGTTTTTTGGCTAGGGAGCTTTTCTGAGTTCTGGACGTCCTCTTTCTCTTCCTCTTCTTCCTTTCTTCTTCTATTTATCTTCTGAGTTTGTGATCCATGGCCATGTGTGGCTAAACTTTTATTCTTGGTCAAAGGAGGCTGAAACCTCGGAATTAATAAAGCTGTGAGATCTTAATGTTTTAATTGTTCAGTTTTATACTTGAGCATTGAATATTCTTCTATGTTTATTCTCATGATTGTCCCGTCTAATTGCTAGGAGGCCTACTAGTTCATTATTCGTTGCAATTTATTGCTAGGCTAGATATCAAATCCGTAATTGTTTGATCCCTCTAATCTGTAAAGCAACTGAGGTTTAATGATTTGCTGCGTCAAGAATTGTTAGACTTTAGGAAGAATTTTCTGCTAGATTAAATACAGCCGCTTGTGATTGTATTGTTTAGATTCATCAATCTTTCTAGTCCCTAAAGCTGCTGCTGGATTAAATCTTTACCGCTTGTGTGAGGTTGTTTAGTAGTTAAGGTTAATTAGATCGCTTGTTTTCTGATTAACTATAATTGAAAGAGTTTGGAAAGTATTTCCAAGGGTGAATGTTCAATGTGTGAATTGATATATTCTAGCATCTATGATCAGCTTTGATATTCCGATGGTGGATGTTAACTTAGACCAAGGTTTGTTTTCTTGATTGATTTATTAAAGTCTTTTTAGTAATCTGTTATTTTCTGATCTCATTGTGACAAAACCCCCCTCTTAATTCTGTTTTCTAAAGCATAAAAAGAGATAGAAACTCTCAGTGGAACGATCCTTACTCACCTTGCTATATGCATATTTTTAAGTAGTGGTTTATTTTTGGTTGTGTACGACAGTCACCAGCTACCTAACCGAATTACGATGGACCAGCCGCCCTGCAGTCTAGCTATTCAACACCAACGGAAGAACCCAACCATGAGTTAACATGTACGGCCCAACCAATCCAGGAGTGGGTAACATAGCGACCAACCAATCCAGGAGCGGTACCATCCTTGAGATGATGGAATGCCTCAAACACAGAATTCAAACCCCTCTAATACAAATTTCACTTACTAGCTATTCTATGGATCCATATAACTGCTAAGCCCACTCAACAGTGAGAAAACCAACCAGGGTAATGGACATAATTCTCAATAAGACCCACCAAAGTACAGAACCATATCTGTAACCAAATCCGCCCATGCGGGAAATAATAAAAAAGGCACCATGCCTTGTCACACCAGTGACCCAAAACCAAAACAGAATGTACGAAGTCATATGTCCAAAACACCAGGTTTCAACGGGCCAATATGTCCCGAATGTATATCGACTTCATCGATGCACACAATACCTTCATATCACCCAAATACAGGTGTATGAACTCACAAAACCAACCTTGGTTAAAAGTAAAATCTTCCGGAACAATAAAATCAAGTAAAGGTGCTTCTTTAGAAACACCTACCCAAAATCTTTATAAAATTGAATTCAAAACATCCGCCAATGCAAACACTTCCCAAATACCCCAATCTTAATGGTACGTAGGCTAAAATTGAATAAAACCACTTCCTTAGTGAAAACTAGGTTGAAAAGTCAAGCTTTCTAAAATCTGACAGACAGGTCGCTCGAGCGGCCAAGGGCGCTCGATTGCCCTTACAAAACAGGTTATTTCAGGGTAGGTCGCTTGAGCAACTGTTCTAGCAGTAGTTCAATTTGGGTAAAATTGCTCTCGGGTTTCAACTGTATACATAGATCGCTCGAGCGACTACTCAGGCGGTCCGATACGTGAAAAATCCGTAACTTTGCGAAATTCAATAAAAATTCCACAACTCAATATTCAATGCATCAAAACCATTCTAAATCATTCAAAAATACATTATACACATGCTAGAACAATTCCCAACACATAAAACATCATAAATAACGAAATCAACGCAACAAACATTGAATAACCATGAATATCGTCTAAACACGAATTTAGATTTTATGTAAATGTCAAGAGACTACTTGTAGAACCCCGAATTTCCCAAATATGAAAATAAAATAATAATTAATATTCTTGAGGATTATTATGGATGGAAATAATTTATTATTGTAGAGAATATCGTTATTAGTGGAGATCAGGAGTTAGGCGCATATCGGAGCGTCTAATTGCGAGCTATTGTGGTAAGATTAATATTTTAAAGCTAATGTATTTTAATTGGGTGAGTATGTGGTGTTTAATGCATGTGTTTTGTGTGAGATCGTATGTATATAAATGGGTATAGTATTAACCTTAGCACATACGGTGGTCATACCTATTTCGTATATTGTTTTACACTCATTAGCCGCAAGAGAGAAACCACGACCGAGAGCGACCGAAGAAGAAGAAAGAGGAAGAGAGGCCACTGTTCTTGAGTCTCTCTTCGTCCCAGAGTTGATTTGCATCCTTGAAGAGGTGTGGAGTGTTGCTAGTTAGAGGAAGAAGAGGAAGAACGCACGATAAGAGGTAGGTGACACCGTTTTCTGTTTGTTTTTGGATTTACGATTGATTAAACTCCAAAGCATGTTTTTATATGATATATTCATGTATTTAGTTTGATAACAATGTTATATGTATGTTAGAATGATCTTGCACGTGAAAAATCACATTTTTAAATTGTTTTTGAACATTTTTGAGTGACCGTCGACCTCGACTGTGCTCGGCAATCCTCGGCACTCTTAAGCGCTAGTGTAAAACTTGAGACTGCCCGAGATTGCGAGACGACTTATCGTCGGCAATCTAAATTCAACTACCACCAACCTTTGACCGCCCAGGCGATCCTAGGCGCTCTAGCCAGATAATGTAATTTTGACACTTTTTCATCCCCTTTTCTTCTCCATCCCTTTTCCAAATAACCTGAGCCTCCTACACAGCACCCTTATTTACCTGAAAGACATCTAAGTAAATGTCTTGTGTATTTATTGCTCCATTTTCTTAAGTCTTTACATGTAAATAAGGTTTTACCCCCCATTTGGAGCCAATAAAAATACTCCAAAGGCCCAATTCCCAACCAATAAAAAGTCAACTTTTCAGTTTATGCCTAAAATTCCAGTTTTCCTGATTTTTATCAAAAATCCCGTTTTGAATTTGGTACCTAGATGATTTAAAAACCCATAAAATTCTAGAAGATTTGCTTACCCCTAACTAGAATATAACCAGAATTTGAGCCGAAAACTCCTCGTGGATTGGTCTAGAAAAATTATATACCCAAAAATCAACGTTTTTAACCAAATTACAACTAAACCTTTAAACCCTTCTAATTCTTAAATCAATTCAATTCCTTAGGTCAACCCACTATCCTTGGGTTTGACCAATCCCTTGTATTCTCCTTGTTTATTTCTTATTTTATTCATACTAATATAATATGATTGCACAATAACTAATATATTAAAATTATATTTGATCAATAATTAGGAGCTCACCTTATAGAGGCTCTCCTATCATATCTGGTTCATCTTGAACTCCTCCGGGTTGAACCAAAATTTCATCTCCTGCATATTATTAACCAATTAGTCTAGTTACTAAAATCTGGGATTTTACAGGATGCCGACCCGATTCCAACGCAATTGCGTTTGCCAGAATCGGAGCTCAAATGAGAGAGTTATGATCAGCCCTAGGTCAAAAATAAACTGCCCATGTGGCAAACTACGCCACATGGATGTCACCCTTTCTTAACCCTTAAGTAAACAAAAATAATAATAAAAAAGGTCTCTCTTAACCCCTAAGTAAAAAATAATAACAAAAGAGTCTTTCTTAACCATTAAGTAAAAAGTAATAAGTCATAAGTAAAAAATAACAATAAAAAAGTCACTTTTGATAAAAATAATTAAAAAATGGTCTTTCTTAGCCATTAAGCAACCTCCCCTATAAAAGGGGAGGGGGAGGGATGCTCCAAGAAGAAGCAAGGCTGGTCCCTCACTCTCTTCCCTTGCTTTCTCCCATGTCCAGCACCCTGCCAAAAATCCCTCTATTATTTTCAAATTCAAACTTTTTCATATTTTGCCCCTTGCAGCATCCCTTCCATTCCCTTTCATTGTCAAGCTCCCTTGACAACCAATCCAACACCCCTTCTAGAAGTTGGAGGAGGTCTTTTTCGGAATTGAAAGAGGACGCAGAAGCGCTGTCGAAATTTCCCAAGGAACCACTACTCATCAGAACCAAAAGGTAATAGTGAGGTGATGCTCCCGGTAAAATTGTATTCAACATACTTTAGATTCAAGTGTTTTTGCTAAGTTTCTTACATTCTTGATATTGCTTTTGGCTTTTCACCATTTACTTGTATCATGCATGATCTTGGGTTCCCCTTGGAAAGGGGGAGACCCCACTTAAAGCATGGGAGGAGAGTTACATTCATGGAATGTTAAAGGAGTCTCATTTGAATAAATACAGTCCAATGGTTTCCGTTAACATTTTCCTTTAGGAGGGTATGCCGTCCTTTAGATATGTGATGTATCCCTTAACTCTTCCCCCCTTGTTCCCTTCTTAATTAGCACCTCATGTTTGCAAAGGGCTTAAACAAAGTGCAGACGAGTTGGGAGCTTTTCTTTCTACGAGACACCAAAGAAAAGAAGACATTTGAAGCCAAATGAAGGAATTCCATCACAGCAAAAGTGCCGGAGAAGCCCAACAGGAGCTGGCGCACACCCCCGGAGAACCGACGAACTGATCCCCGCCGGTTTTGCGGCAAAATCATAAAATCGGGCCAGAACCGCACTCTCAGTGCAGTTCAGGCTTGACCACATTTCATATGCAGTCATGCTTGAACAGCATTGGATCTGCAGTTTAGCCCAAACCGCATTATAAATGCGGTCAGATCCGTAAATAACTTAAAAAATAATTTTTTAATACCCGGTTGGACCCCAATCCGACCCATTCGGACTTGACCCGACCCACTGGGCTTCTTGGATTGTTCCAAGCCTATTTTGAGATTGTGGGCCCAACTAGGCCCATCAAGGCTTTGTGGGCCCACCTTCAGTCTGGTCCAACTAAGGCCCGTTTTCAACAAACGGACCCCAGGCCATCTGCTTAATTGTCCTTGGGCCAAGATCAAGCCCATTGGGCCTCTAAAAGCCTTATCCAATTTAACTTGCACATTTTAATTGAAATCTTTAAATAAAAAATAACCCAAACCAAAAAAGGTTACCCAATAATCCTATTGGACCTTGGGCTCAAGCCCAACCCGACAATCCATGGGCCTGTTCCCAACTCACTTCACTAAAAGGCTGAAAAGACAAAAATAAAATAAAAAGGGACCTACACCTGCAATGGTCCCCACCAGACCAAATAAGTTATATGCTGGTTAGGAATCGGGTGAGACTAAGTTGACTTGAACCAGGGAGACCTGAATGACCCGCCAGATCGACGGGGCGGGCCAGGGTGTCTTCGGACTTCCCTGGACGTAACTGAGAACTTACCTCAAATCTCTAAAAAAGCCGCAGACCAGAAAAATTAAGCCCGGATAGGCACCCTTTGTGTCTACCTGCACCTCTCAGGCAGTGGTGACTCCAAAATAGTCCCGAGGCGTGCACTGTAAAACCCCGAATTTTCCTTAAATAATATAATAAATTAATAAATAATATCTTTGGGAATTTTAATTGATGGAAATATTTTATTAATGTAAGGGATGATACAATTAGTGGAGATCCAGAGTTGGACACAGATCCGACCGTCCGATCATAAGTTATCAAGGTATGATTCATATTTTAAGTGTTGTTCTGATTGGGCAGTGTGTATAGGAAAATTTGTAAGTGTGCTACATGGGATCAGAGAGTATATATAATAGTTTAATAACCTAATTCTATACGTTTAGAATACTTGCACGTATTCTATGGCCGCAAGAGACAAGCTGTGAGCGACCGAAGAAGAAGAAGAAAGAGGAGAAAAGAAGGACTTTGGTCTCGTGTTCTTCACCATCTGGAGAGAGACTTATGTCTGTGCAAACTGTTGCTTAGAAGAGAAGAAGAGGGAACGATCAATAGATGTAGGTGACACAGTTTTCTTCTTGTTTTTGGATTTACGTTCGATTAATCTCCAAAGCATGTTTTTGTATGATATATTTATGTATTTAGTTTGATAACAATATTATATGTATGTTAGAATGATCTTGGATGTAAAAAATCACACTTTTACACTGTTTCTGAGGGACCGCCAACCTCGACTGTACTCGGCGATCCTCGGCGCTCTTAGGCGCTAGTATAAATTGTGAGACCGCCTGAGATTGCGAGATGACTTATCATCGGTGATCTAATTTCAACTACAGCTAACCTTAGACTGCCGGGGCGATCCTAGACGCTCTGTGCAGAAAATGCATAATTTCGTAATTTCAAACCCTGATTCAATTCCAAACTATTTTTAGACAATTTTAATCATTAATTAAGATGTTTTAAGACCAAAATAAATTATTCAATTTTCATTTTTTACAAAAAAATAAATTAAGGAGATATTTAGGACATTAGTTTCCAAACTTTGAACGCAATTGAGAAATCTAGTTTTTGGAAAACTTGAATATTAATTGATTACTAGAATATCTCTCAATTACACTATAAACCAAATAATTACATAAAGAGAATTCAGATCATAAGTTCAACTCAGTTAACCCGAATATTGAAGTAAATGTCAGATTTAACCTTTATATGCCGCTAGGCACCAACCCTTATAGAAATATTATATTTTAGGGAATATTTGGAGTCTAGTGGGCATAGATGGTTATGGATCCATAGTTGTGGCTAGATAGCTAAGGGATATGTCATTTGGGTTGAGTTTCTCCCTTGTGCGAGCACATTTCCTTTGCAAGTTGGTTTGTTTGGGAAGGTCCTATGTCTGGAGGGACTCCCCGGTGAGCCACTGGTGATTCCCTGTACATGTGGATAAGCGACCATCTCCATGTATTGATTCTGGTGCTGCATGCTGGTGGTACATGCCAACTCTGATGGGTACGTGTGCAATAAGTCAGTGACTACAGCTTTTGTCTAAGCTGCGTTGCATGGGACTTGAGTATCATTAGTAGCATTGCTCCTAAGACGCACGGTGGTATAGCGATTGGTCGAGAGTCATCTCAAAAGGTTTATCTATCTTTGTGAGTCCTACAATGACGCTAAAATCATAAACACTTGCTATTACTATTGCATACATGCTGGAGGCGTGTAATTGGTATTGGTTAGATGTGACTGTTAAGTGCATCCTAGCAAAGTATGGATTATGTTATTGATTCTGATATTGGATTCCTATAATGGAACTTGCTGAAAATTATATTTAGAACTGTTTATAACTATACTGTTTTGTATTCATGATCGATACGAATGATTATACGAGCCTTCTTAGTTGAGATTGCTTAATCGTGCATGAACTGTTATTTTACTTATATGAACTGTTTAAACATGCATGTGTTACCTACTAGGATATTCGTATCTCACCCTACTTTTATTTTATTTTTCAGCTGATACACGAGAGGGGGATCATAGTATTGATTTCCAGGGAGAGGTAGCTGATTATTCACCGGAGGATTACTATTACCCAGATTTGGTCTGAGGTTGTGGATTGTCATGGATTTAGTTACTTTATTAGATTATTCTATTTTATTTGGGTTTGATGTATTAGAGAGATGAGAGATTAGTGACCTTTTATTTTACTAGACTTAATGATTGATTTCGATAGTTAACTATATTAGTTGTTTGAGGATTTTTGTAAGACCCTGATTTTTGGTAAGTTTTATTGTTTGTGTATTTATTTATTCATATATATATAACTGTGTTTATCAGGTGATTTTGTGGTTTGAGGGCTTAGCCCATACTCGTATGTACAGGCGTTATATAGCCATTTTTCTGAAAAATCGTATTATTATCATTATTATTATTAAAGTATAGTTGTGTGCTATTTAACGTAAGTGGATGCGGAACATGTAGTGTTTCCGGTGGGCGAGCATGCATAGGATCAAGGGGTTTAAAAGGGTTGATCGAGCGGCGTATACATCTCGCAAGGTAAATGTTAAATGTACAAATAAGGGAAATTAGGGTTTTGGGTTTAAACGAAATACGCGTATACTTACGGAAACATTTTTTCGCTAGTCTGAGTATCAGGAGAGTTGAGCGATTTCGGCTGGAGTGGCGATTAGGGCTCTGCTCGTGAAGAACAAGCATCGCAAGGGCTAAGGGAAGGATTTTGGAGTTTAACTTCAGTGGGTTATCTCTCTCAGCTCAAGAAGTTTTGTTTGGAGAGATTCTTCATTCGCGTGCGTGGCCGGAGTGGTGATCGGCCGAGGTTTTGATATAGTCCGGAATAAGCGCATTCAGCATTCAGGTGAGTAGCACTGATTTACAACTGGGTTTTGTGTTTAAGGTTTTCGTGAGCTTATTTCGATGCATGTTTTGTATCTCAAATGATGTATGAGTTTCTGGTTTTCTGGTTTTCTGGTTTTCTGGAAATGACATGAACAGAGTTCGGAGATTGAATTTTATCGTTTATTTAAAAGTGTTTAGATTAAATCCAAATATGGTTGGGAAGTCTCCTGGGAGTATTAGGAGTGTAGTGGAACAATTACAGAGGTAAACAAACCGGCCAGTCATATAGATCTTGGAATAACAGAGAAATGAAAATCACAGGGGGTATCCGCTCACCTCGCGCTCACCTAAGAGGTAGGCGCCCCGTTAAATACTACCCACTGCCCACCTCACGCCCGTCTAGCCCTCAGCTCGCGCTTAGTAGAAAACCCGGCGCTCATCTCGCGTGAATCTCGCGCCCACCTCACGCCCGTCTGGCGCTCAGCTTGCGCTCACCTAGCGTCGAGTGAGCGGTAAGTATATTTTACCCCGTTTCCTTACCGCTGACCGGCGCTCACCTCACGCCCACCTCAGGAAGTGAGCGCAGGCCCTATTTTGCTTACTGAATTGGAGATTTGATTTAACTAAGAGTATTTGGGTTACTTGAGGATTAAACCACTTCACTATTCACTTGTTTGGGAACCCTGGGAATCTATTTTGCCTAGGAAACTATTAGAGGAAAATTTAGTGAATTACTTAAAAGCTTTTAAGTTGAGTTTAGGTTATTTATGAATGTTATACCGGATACCAAACCACTAAGAGTTACTAGTTACATTTCCTCTGTTTTATACACTGTTTTAATTGAGGAGTTATTCTATTCTGGTTTCACTGGTTTGGAAACTTTAAATGTATTGTAAAGATTTCCTTGGTATGAATGAATTGAGTTTTACTTTCAAATGACATGTGTTACGGAAATGAGAAAATACTGAAAGTACTTGAGGTACTGCTTGGTCCAGAGGGACAGGTGATGAATTGTGATGAGTTTTACATGATATGAAATGAATGGTTTTTCTTTGATATTGGTATTGAGATTATACGATGTTTTACTGTTTTGGTCTAGCTTTGTCCTGGATCCAGATGTTTAAGCTTAGTAATGTGATGTTATTGTTGGTTGTTGGAATTGCATGGCCTTGTGTGTTGCCACGACCGGTGTAGAGCAGCCAGAAACCCTGAGTAGGCCTGGTTGTCAATGCAGAAACCCAGGGAGTAGGCCTGCATTGGATGACGAAACCCTGAGTAGGCCGTCATTTCAGAGTATCCGAAACCCTGAGTAGGCCGGAACTGTGTACATGGAGGTGTGGAGTGTCTACTTGGCATGCTTAATTTATCAACTAAACGATAGTCATGACATTGACCAATCGATGTGTTGCCGTACTTAACTGAGATGTGATTTGTTTGATTTGAACAAGTCTTGATTTCGATTTGAGAATTGATGTTAGTTGTTTAACCGTATTCGGTGTTTGTCGATGCATAGTTTAAATTGTGATCAACTATTTCTGCATGCATGTGCTACTCGCTGAGATATTCGTATCTCACTCCGTTGTTTGTCTTGTTTGTTTTTCAGATACTCGTGGTGAGGCGATTACTGGGGTAGATCCTGCTGAGGCTTATAGGGAGGAGGATTACAATTACCTTCCTTAGACTAGTAGGTTATCTGTTCTGAATTTGAGAACTTTGAATTAATTGAGATGTATTAAAGTTTAATTGGGGTTGAACCATACGATTCTAGTTCAGTTTAAATGTTACAATTTTGCATAAATGGAAATGTGCACTCTGTCAGGTTATAGCTATATGATTATCCAGCGATCATAAATTGATTAACGATCCTTGCCTAACCTCCGTGAGACGTGTTATATCTTTATTGAACAACACGGATCCGGGGCGTTACAATTTTAGACTATACTTCCGCACATACATGTTCCGCACTCTGATAGTTACTTAATTGAATGGATTACTTATTTCTTTAGTCTGGTATATTTTTTATGATTATTTGATATGGGCCAGTAACACTTCGTATTTGGTTGTTGAACTGAATTCGTGTTATTAAAGTAGCGAACTGGGTTCGGGTCGGGTGCCGGTTTGCACTGACCCGGGTTCGAGGCGTTACACGCACTCTCACATGCACCTCGTCGTGCGACCGATTTTCAAGTGCGCACAGGCGCTACATCAACAATTTCAAGGATAAAGAAAAAATTTTGTTGGGCTACGTCAGTAGATGCCAACTTCTCACAGAGTTGGCATATAAACTTATTTTCAAAGAGACTAATAACATGGAAAGCAACATAGAATGTAAGAAATTGTGGCGTATCCCTTGCCCACCAAAAAAAAAATCAAGTTCTTTCTTTGGAATAGCATTCACAATGGATTTCGACTAATGTTCTACTGCAAAGGTGCCTAGATGTGGGGACTGAAAATTGTGTCCTTTGCAAGAATAATCAAGAAAATTGTAAAAAACTTTTTCTAGATTGCCCTCTCTCCAGAGCTATTTGGTTTGCTACAATGGGATGGCATCTAGATGAGATGGTTGACCAAAACTCCTTTAAGGATTTTGCTTTCAGCTGTTTGCAAACTTAGGAGGACATTCTAACAACTTGGAGAATAATGGCACAATGGCAATGCAAATCTATGTTGGATAGTGTTGAAAACCAAATATAAGGTAGTACTTGAGAGTATATGGCCAATGACACAACAATTTCCTATTTCAATGTTTTGCAGCAGGAATACCTTAAGCTTTTTCAGTCAACGAGGAAACTAACACATGAAAAGAAAGAACTCAGCCATATAAGATGGGAGAGGCCTAAAGATGGATAAATAAATATAAACGTTGATGGGGCACCAGTATGGCCAGGTCAAGCTAGAATTGGAGTCATTTGCAAGGATAGTAGTTGGATATTCATAGGAGCCGTGGCTAACTTTTGGGGCAGGCTAACGCATTGGATGCAGAAGCTTCTGCATTTTTGGAAGATGTCGAAGTGGCTGGAGTATTAGAGTCCAAAGTGCAGACTTCGGAGTGGAGATCGAATTTGATTCTGCGGCTATGTAGCCTTTTGAAAGGGTAAACTAGTGATGTTGATTAACAAATTGAACGCATTTTACATGAAGTGAAGACCACTAATAGTTCACTTCGGGGAAGTTAAAATCAAGAATATATGTAAAGAAGCTGACTCTGTTGTAGATAGACTTGCAAACTTATCTATTGATCAGTTTTTATGTTGCTGGTTAAAAAAACCGCTTTATTTGTAAATGATATTCTAAAAGAGGATCATCTGATAGATCTTTTGTTAGATTAACTCATATGAAGTAATTCAGTTGTCATGTTTCAAAAAATAAAAATTCGTTCAGGGATTATTTCTACTAGAAACCATTGTAAGTTTTCTTCAATAATGATGGATGTCAAATTTTTTATTTATTTTCTTTATAATGATGGATGTTAATCCCTAAACAATTAAATGATAAATTATTAAATATTTATTTACAATGTCTTTTTTCTAAAGGATATTTTTATCATTTTAAGAAAATAAGTGGTGGATGTAAATTGTTCAACCCCAGAACCTCATTTTCCTTTCCTATATAGTATCATGCGTTCAGGATAAGCACTTTCCAACTTTCCGCTGCCATTATATTTGTTAAGTTGCTACATCAAATGGATAAATGTTCTAGTTTTACATTGTGATGGGTGC
Source organism: Buxus sempervirens (assembly GCA_947561395.2). NCBI lineage: Eukaryota > Viridiplantae > Streptophyta > Magnoliopsida > Buxales > Buxaceae > Buxus > Buxus sempervirens. The sequence goes on along the minus strand of OX387185.1, from coordinate 22,394,134 downwards.
ATGCCACTCTAAAAGCCTGGACATGCCCTATACATGAAATTTTTTTTTATACATTTATCAGATGCTTACAGGCAACGTGCTTCACCCTTCCTATCGATTTCTGCCACCCCATGAGATTGGGGCACCGATAATCGTGCTTCCATTCTGTATCAGAAAGCATTCATACCAACTATGGCCTGCATTTTAACAGCTTCTGACCTTGAAAAATGTTATGATCCTTCTCATTTTGGTTTGTATTATTTGACATCAGCAATGCTGGAAATGTGGTATTGTGCCAACGGGATGGAGCAAAAGCTAGTTCTTGGAGGCACTGCTGTGGTCAATGTTTGATTAAGCGCAGCTCCCACTTGCCCTCACCATCGATCAACCGCAATTCCACAGAATGGAATGGTATGAGGGCAGGCCTCTGCAACAGAAAATTAAAATGAATGAAGTGGAAAGCATGGATAACAATTATTATACTGAGTTACACAGCTGAATAATACTATACTTGTGATGAAGTGACAACGGTAATGCCCATCTCTTTTGCTAGCCTGTACAGATGTTCTTCAACATCAACACTAGTAGCACTGCCATTGGAACCAAATTTGATGCCATCATGATAAAGTACATTGTCTCCATGCTGAACTATTTCATAAAAAGAAAAGAATATGCAAAATAATTAAAGGAAACAGATGCAATTTTTGCATACTTTGTGCACTCATCGAGGATTCCAAACTTAGGGTTGTGGAAGAACAAGCGAGCCTGGTTATCAGATAGTAGTTGGCAGCAGTTAGACAAGTAGTCAGATATACTCTAATAGTTTTAAAACAAATTCAATTTGAGCTTTTGGTTACATTTGGCTTACCATTCCTAGTCTTTGCTGCTCTCCCAGAGATAAAACATCCTCCCAGTTGAGACTAGCATCCCAACTTCCCACCCTCTCAAGAAGATAGACTAACCGAACGTTCTCAATAATAGATTTGAGATGTTGATCCAGTAAATGTGCCGCAACATCAGAATCTTGACCTGAATTTTGATAAGAAGTTCCTTCTAAACCAAAATAGGAAGATACTAGAACAGAAAACAATAGAAAGAAAACTAATTCTTCATCATCATCATAAGCCAGTTCCCACCAAAGTGGGGTCGGCGAAGAAAGAAAACTAATTGAAAGGAAAAACCCAAAAGAAACAATAAATAAAAAAAACAAAATTATGGAAGCATGTAAATTCTGAAATACAGAATACAGCTCCACTTTCAGACCTTCTTAAGGAAGTAGAGCTATAACCAATATTAATTGCCTTTCATCGCAAATATTATAAAACTGAAGATCGCTCACATCTAGACTGTTCTACAAAATTCAACAAATTCAGCATTTCATCCCACGAAAGATCAAATGATTTTCTGGTCTCTATTCACCAGCGAGCATAGAAAGATGTTAAGATATTCGATTTGAAGATTGGAGTTAAATGCATCTAAAATCCACAATTCAAAAAAAAAAAAACTTTCTGATATATTAAGCAAATTCAATGTATCAGTCAAAATATTCAAGACTTATTTCCATTGTCTCCAAGTTACTAATATTTTATAATATAAGACTAGAAAACATATTATAGTTCACAATTCGCAGCTAACTATAATCTACTATCACATAAATGACAGTATCTAAACGAATAGGATGGGAAAATCATGGAAAGCACAAACACATCATGTATCATGGTTACTTACCTCCTCCAAACATTTTTGATATCCTCAATTCTGCCTCTTCATGAGAGAGAGGATATATGATTTGATCTCTTAGGGTTCCTAAGCATGTGTACGGTCGCTGAGGAACATAGAAGACTCCACATCTTGATCCCAATTGTTTATACATATGTTGACTGGGTCTAGAAAGTCTTCCAGTTACAGTGGGCCACAAACCTTGAAGAACTCTGAAAATAGAACTCTTCCCACTCCCATTGGGACCTTGAAAATAGAAACAAAACATTTAGAATGTAGTCAAACAGTAGGCATACATAACATGAGAAATGGAAGAGCATGAATTCACTAACCAGTAACAAGCAGACTTTTTCCTGGTATTATGTCCCATGTCAACTGCCTAGCCAACAACTTTTGTGATGGAGTGATAATATCAACATCAGAGAAGGAAATGACATCATCAGATAAATCATCAGTCCTTTCAGATGATGACATGTCAGGCAAAGAAATCTCTGAATGGTCAGAGAGGTAAAATGAGTATATATTTTCATGTGATTTTTTTTAAGTCAAAATATAATTAAAAATTAAGTTAAATATATGAAAGATACTAACAGCAACCTTCATTTGCAAAGGAATCATAAAGACTAAAAGAACAACCATAACATTGTCAACATGTCAATGCCAACTAGTGAAAAAGCAGTACATACTCTATCATAGCCAAATAAATTAGAATAATATGGATGACATAATATATACACACTTGTGTAAGTAAAGCATCAGGGAGATAGCTTGGAAAAGATGGTTCCATAGTTATGGAATTTAAAGGCACTGCACAGACAACACCGGGGCAACTAAACTCATAACAAGTACAAGAAGGATAAAAATCAAAGCATACAGTGAATCATCTTATTACATCAATGACAGATCAAGAAAATAGAAGAGTACTTTCTATAGTTTTATACCATGTGGTGAATAAATACATCCCAATCAATATGGAAAGGTAGGTTTGTTTATAGAAAGTAGCGATTTACATAGTGATTTATTGGTGTGTGTTATGTGAAGTCTTGTTATGGCAGGTAGTGATTTACATAGTGATTTATGGGTGTGTAATGGACAGTTTGAGAGATAGAAAGTTTCCTTTCATGTACACTACTGAATACTATATAGATGTATGGAAATCATGAGAATTCAATTAATTCTCCCTCTCTTTTCTCTATTTTCTCTCTCGTTTACATGGTATTAGAGCCATAACGATCTGGGGTTTCTGAAATAAAAATTTTTTTTCTTCTTTCTCTTTTTCCTGCTTCTTCTTCTTCCTCTTCTATTTTTTTTTACTTTACCTCATTACTGATATGTGATTGCCGTTCTCATTGATTGAGATGCTGCTGTGGATCGTCGTTAATATTCTTGTTGATTGCTGTTCTCCTTGTTTTGTGCTGCCGCTGTGAAGACGTGGCTTTGGTGTTGTGGCTTTGATGTTGCATTATGAAGTCGTTGATGTTGCTCTAGTCGTTGTTGCATTGAGTTGTGAAGTTGTTGACGTTACTAATGAACTTGGTTGCTTTTGGTATCTTTGGATTGTGGATTTGTGATCTCGGTTACTATGCAACAGTGGAGTTAAAGTCGTTGGGTTACTGTTTTGTTACTTTCTCTTGTTGGTCTCTTTTATTTTCTTGGATTTGGTTACTTTCTCTATAGAGATTAAATCCGAAGTTCCAAACCTGAATCTTTTCTTTGGTTTTAATTCTCCAATGATTTTTGTGAAGTTGACTGCGAAGAATTATGGTTTATGGGTTGAAAAAGGCCTTGTATGGTTTGAAGAAATCACAAAGAGCATAATTTAGGAAGTTTTTTTATGCTTTATTAGAGTTTGGCCTTCATAGATGTTAGATAGATCATTCGGTTTTCCATTCTCGTACTGATGTAGGCTATACTGTTCTCATTGTGAATGCAGATGATATTGTGATTACTGGGGATGACCATGACATGATCTCCAAATTGAAGGAATTCTTACAAGCTCAATTTCATACCAAAGACTTGGGCAAGCTTCGATACTTCCTAGGTAGTGAGGTTGCAAGGTCTCAAGAAGGTATTAATCTGTCCTAAAGGAAATACACCCTTGATCTGTTGGAAGAAATAGTGCTGTTAGGAGCTCAACCAGTTGAAAGCCCTATGGAACCGAACCAAAATTTGTTAAAGGATCATAGGGAGGTGTTTGAAGAAACTAGCAGATATCATCGGTTGGTGGGTAAACTGAATTACCTAACTATCATTCGACCTAACATTTCTTATGCAGTGAGTGTTGTTAGTCAATTTTTGGATGCTCCAAGAATTCCACATTGGGAAGTTGTGCTTCGTATTGTTCGTTATCTGAACAAAGCACCTGGTTTTGGGCTTCTTTACAAATGGAATGGACATTTGAGAGTAGAGGGTTTTATTGATGCCGATTGGGCTAGATCTCCTTCAGATAGAAGATCTACTACAAGTTACTGTACTTTTCTTGGTGGCAATCTAGTTACTTGAAAGAGTAAAAAACAGACTGTAGTAGCACGGTCTAGTGCAAAAGCAGAATACCGGGCAATGGCTCACACCACTAGTGAGTTGACATGGATGCAACACTTTCTTCGAAAGATTGGTGTTATTATCCCAACTCCAATTCCATTGTATTGTGATAATCAAGCTGCCATACACATATTGTCCAATCCTGTCTTTCATGAATGGACAAAGCACATTGAGGTTGACTGTCATTTTATCTGAGATAAGATTCTTAGTGGAGATATTTCTATATCTTATGTGAAGTCTGGAGATCAGCTGGCAGAAATATTTACAAAACCCATATGTGGGTATCGATTGGGATTTATTTGTTCCAAGCTGGGCTTATATGATATATATGCTCCAGTTTGAGGGGGAGTGTTATAGAAAGTAGTGATTTACGTAGTGATTTATGGGTGTGTTATGGAAAGTAGTGATTTACGTAGTGACTTATGGGTATGTGTCATGGAAAGTTTGAGAGAGATAGTTTTCTTTCATGTACACTACTAAATACTATATAGATGTAAAATTGATTCTCCCTCTCTTCTCTCTATTTTCTCTCTTGTTTACAAAGGCCAAATGCAAGAATGTAGCATTTGTTATCTACTTTTGGATAAAAATTGGAGATATAGAAATTTTATTTGAATTCTGATTTTACCTTTGTGACATTTAGCAATTTTCTATCAGCACCTAGTTGTTGTAAGGCATAACATCTTAGCAGTGCCTACAAAAATCACATAGCAGTTGAAGCACTCGTCTATTTATTGCCTACATAGCATTGCCCCTGCCCCGCTGTGCGCCCCCCGCCTCCTCCTCCTCCCTCCCTCCACATCTCTCTCTCTCTCGTTCATTTCATCTCACATGAGCTAGTGAAATAGAACACCATTCCTACTAAAAGCTCAAGCTTATAATAGAGGAGAACTTTTATATATTTACTGATATTCCTAACACTCCCCCTCACGTGTGGGCCAGACTCAAACCCATTTTAGGGAGGCCTTACCCGTGGAATATTTTTTTCTCAATGGGTGTAGTGGAGGTTTCAACCCAAGACCTTAAGGCTCCAATACCATATACAACACCGTTCCTACTAAAAGCTCAAGCTTATAGTAGACGTGAACTTTTATATATTTACTTATATTCCTAACAAGAACAAAGTTCTTTATTCAGTTTCTTCACATATGGAAGTGGGCCATTTAAAAATTTTAACCCATAATGGCATGAGGATGCTTATCCAAGGCTAGGTAACATTATGATAAATATATATCATCATAATCACCATTGTTATTGTGCGCTAACTTCCTGAAATTAAAAGTACACGAATTCTTTCTGCCATTCATCTATACCAAGTAAGAATCATCACTTGGTGTTAAAGCCTCGGAAAACTAACGTGAAAGAGGGGGCTCAAGTTTGAGCATGGTAAATTTGCATCAAGGTTTAAAAACCTGATACTGGTCATGATGTTGGCCGTGACGGTACTAAGTCATACTGACCAGTACTGGTTGGTACTAGCTCGTAATGAATGGTTTTTAGTAACACTGGCCAAGAATTAAAACCGTTTTTTGCATAAATACGGACAAGGTTAAGTTTGTTGCCAGTCCACCCCTCTTGGGACCCATTTCAATGGGACTAACAGCAGATTATGGTCCTTTTACTTTCTTTTATTAGGAATAATGTCCTCAACTGAAATACCATTAATACCCCCTCTCTATTTCTATTATGGACTTTTTCAACTTTGATGTATTTTTACTACATTACTGCACTCACCGGTGTTCTTTTGTGGCCTTCATTTTATGATATGTAGGGTACTCTGTACAATAAACATGTTATACCATGTTTTCATCGAACATTTCAGGCATACAGTTGAGCATATAACGATGCATGTAGATCTTTTTTTTGTTTAGTTTTGTTCTTTCTTTTTTTTTTTCATCCTCTTTTCTTCCTTGTTTTTTTTTTCTTTCCTTATTTATTATTATTATTTTTTGGCATGCATCTTAATCAACACTAATCCCCAGATAGAACAGAGATACCAGGTTCAAGAGAGCACTGAGGATATATATTTGGCATAGAAAAATTGATGCAATGCAGTATCTGACGACTTATTTTGATAGGTCCTTGAAAATATAAGTTTATGGCACTTACATGCAGAGTTCCACAAGTGCAATAAAGTCCATATAGTGAAAAACTGGGTGGCTTTTAATTGAAAATTTCCAAACAAAATATAAACAGTATCCATGCCAACCTTTGATGTGAATAAAAGGTAGCATTGGGGTATGTCATCTTTATAGCCATTTCATATATTTAAGTCAATATGTACAGAAAGTTTGGTTCTCCACCCATGTCTAAGGATTATGGGGTTAAATATCAGTAAAGCTGTTTAAAATGAGAAAAAGCCAAAAACATATTGTCAGTCAAATATTTTTAACAATGGGTAGCAAGATTGTATGTACTGGCAGCTGAGTTAAAACAAAAATCAAGAAAAAATTAACACTATAAAATTTTATGGACAGGATTCATTTTCACTTTCAAACATGGCGGCATACTTGTAACTTCTGCAATTATTTTGAACATCAAAATAAAAGTAAGTATTAGGTGATATGATCCTGAAATCACTCATCAGCTCCATGTTTGAACTCACTGGTCAAACCCCACTATCAAGACTACACGTGCCTAGCTCTTTTGAATTGCTTGAGGTCGGTCTTCCATGATAATTAATAAAAGTTAATTTGTACTCATACACAAAAAGACAGGATCTGGAAATAGCCATCGTAGAAAACATTTCACTTACGCCAAAAAAAAAAAAAAAAACTCCCATTAAGTAGGCTTTAAACTTGTCCAGTGAATAGACATACTCATAACTCCTAAAGCGTTATAAATCTGAGTAAAAAATTAATTCGGTGCATAACAAAAGAGGATATAAATGCCTAGTTATCCAAATATAAGGCCTTCCAAGAACAACCTTGGATTAGCAGAAGCAAAAACAAGGTACTTGGGTTATTCACAACATAAAATGCCATTATTCATACAATTTTACAAGTGAAATAAACACCTCAATTTAGGCATCATCTAAATTATTGTGAACAGCAACACTGAATAAAATACTGAATGGTGTCTAAGATTATTGCAAGAATTATAAATTCCTGCAATAAGAAAGATGTCAGCCTGCAGGAATTCAGGATCAATTTGGCATTAGAAAGACCATTGTCGTTCTCTACATGTGAACAGAATATGTTTCTCACTAAACCAGGTTGGATGAGAACATATATAGCAAATACTAATGTGAGAAAGTGGATTCCCATCAAACAGCAATCACTTTGCATAAAATGCTAAATTTTAGGTCAATTGCCAGCCTACCCTCCTGGCACCCTGCTTTGGCAAAACCTACACCAGGTTATGGTCCATTTACACCTTAATTTGGAGAACATTAATCTCAACTTTATTATGGTGCATCCATGTTTGCTTTTTGAGTCAGTTTAGGATTTGAAAAGTAACCTGGGCAAAAGTAAGATTTTTTGCGTCAGGGAGGTTTTGAATCTTGAATAGTGTATATGATGGTGAAAATTCCGATAACTTATTTTGGAATCCAGAATGGATTTCAAGGAAAAGTGTCTAGGATCTCATCAAGGAACGTTTCAAGACAAAACTAGCATTTGAAAATATTGATACTCGTCTTTACACTCACTGATGTATGAAGCATTTTGGCTAATCTTACTAAACATTTGTCCACCTTGAAAACCAAATCCGCATAGATGAAATTTTGGAGAAGCTTCAAAGAAATAGCCCGGGGAGAGGTTTGGAGGAGGAGAACCTATCAACTCGTTGACTTAAAATCAGCATGTAACCATGCTATTGGAGGGGTTTAGCCTGCAATCCAATAGTCAATTTCGATAATTCTTGAGGAACTAGCTATAGAGACTTGATAAGAAAAATGATAATTTTTGTTTAAGGGTCATAATGGGTAAGTATGGAAGAATATCTAGGGACTTCTACTCCGTGCCATGTAGATGACTTTATGGGATTAGTTTGTGGAAAGCAATTACAGGGGTCGCAGATTCATTCTCAATGGAATCAAGTTTTCAGTTGGGAATGGCATGAAGGTGAGATTCTAGGAGGATGGTGTGGAGATACATCTCTTATGCACTTTTTTTAAAGATAAGTATGCAACGTTTTTCAGAACACTTTTATGGTTGAACAGGATAAGTGTCATGGATTAGCGAAGCATATGATAAATTAGAATCATGAGATACCATAGAGATTACCACTTAGACTGTTAGGATTCTATACTAATAGGCGAATTCCAGTATTGGTTGATTGTAATGAAGATTAGAGATTGAAATTGAATTGTATTGATGGAATTGGAAGATTTTTACAATTATTCGAAGAAAGAAAATATCTCCAATTGACCTTGAAGAGAAGAACAAAAAGAATTACAGAATGCTGGTGAATTTCGAGAGATCACCCCTCTCCAGTTGTTTCTACTTCTTGCTGCCTCTTATCTTCTTCCCTCCCCTCCTATTTAAATGGTCAGCTCCCATACAGCTAAGACTCACAAAATGAAAAAATTACAATGTACTCCCCCCCATGTTAAACTAAGTAACACCAAGGTCTTCCATTGTCCTCCTGTCCATGTCAGCATCCTTGTCCTGTCCACAGCCGCATAAGTCTTCCATTGTTCTTCTGTCCACGTCAGCAACCTTGTCTCGCTTCCTCCTGAAATATGTGAGTTTCACCGGAGGTTTATCATAGACATCCTGTTTTCAATTGAGAGTGAAGAGTCTACAACATCCCTACTCTCCGTACTCCAATCCTTGAGGACAGGAGAGGGATCAGACTCTTGAAGATGGATTTGGTAGATTAGATGGCAGTTTTTGGTTAGCCATTGCAATCCAGGCCTTGAAGAGAGGCGTCTAATTATTGACCAAATAAGATGATTAGGAAACCTCTGATTCCATTCAAGGTTGACTTCTTTATGTGGACAGCATCCATTGAAAAGATTCTGCTGGTGTATCTCTAAGCAGAAGTCAGCACACTCCGAATCAAGGTGATAAAAAGGGGAAGGATGAATCTGTTATGCATCTCTTGATCCATTACAAGGTAATTATTGTAATCTTGATCTCACTCTTGGGAAAATTCAGGATAAAATGATGCAGACAGGGAACTTGGTTGATGTGCTCCTGCCTTATGGTTGGAATAGGGATTAAGACATTCTTTAGATTTACATCCAACCGTCATTTTCAGGACGGCTTGGGGTGATTACAATAGGTCTTTCATTAGCAAGGAGTAAGGATCTCATGTTATGAGGAGAAGTAATGTTCCTCTTCTCTGTCATGAGGCATAAACTCTTCCAGAATTCATAAATTTACCTCTTCTTTGATAATTGAAGGCAAACAGGAACTTGTATCTGGTGTGTAGGGGACAGGAATATGTCCTGTGGCTGCTGGCCTACTGTATAAACAACATTTGCAAAAGGGTGGTGCCTTTTTCTTTGATATGTACTACTCATGGTTCCAAATATCATATCGTATCGCGCGATACGTATTGTGTATCGTGCCGTTACACACTCCTGTTTCGTGATACGGGTCGAATTGACCTGTATCCACCATGTATCGACTGTATCGACTCGATACAGTCGATAATCGATTGTGTCGACTCGATACAGTCGATAAGAACTGAAAAAAATGAAAAAAAACGTAAAAAGAGAGAGCGAGAGGGAGCAAGACAAAGTGAGAGAGTGGGAGAGAGCGAGGGAAAGAGAGCGAGAGAAAGAGAACTAGAGAGAGCAAGAGAAGGAGAGCGACTAAGCGAAAGAGAGCGAAAGGGAACGAGAGAGAGCGAGAGACAGAGAGGGAGAGAGAAAGAGCGAGAGACAGAGAGCGAGAGACAGACAGACAGAGAGAGCGAGCGAGAGCGAGAGAAAGGGAACAAGAGACAAAGAGGGAGAGAATGAGAACGACAGTGAGAGAGAGCGAAAGAAAGAGAACGAGACAGAGCGGAAGAGGGAGAGAGTGAACGTGAGAGACGGAGAGAGAGGGGTGGGTGGCATACCTGGTTTTGCCGTCGCCGCCTCCTGTTTCTCCTCAAATCGAAGTCGCCACTTCCTCCTTGACTTGAAGTCGAGTTGAATTGAAGAAAGGTTATAAAATGTTGATTATATATATATAAAAGAAAAAAAGAGTTTTCTTTTATAATTATTATATAAATATAATAATAGAATATGAATACAGATAAATGCGATAAAATTAATTATAAATATATATAAAATAATTAAAAACTTATAAATATGTATGTATATATATATATATAATATTAGAAAATTATATTTTACATACAAAAAAATATTTGAATGGTAAAAAGTTATAAAAATTTTATTCTTATGTACACACATATATAATATAATATTAGATAATTATATTTAATCTACATACATAATTGTAAAAAATATTTTTTTATTATTTACAAACACGTATATATACATTTATTATTAATAATATATTTCTTGAAATTATTATTAATAATATATTTCTTGAAATTATTAATAATAATATATCATAATTATTACTCTAATATTAAATTTTAAATTGGTATGCACAATAACCTTTCTTACTCTATTTATTTGTTTATTTAGCATATTATGGCTTTTATTTATTTTTTATTAAATTTCCTAAAGTCTTTTTGCATATATGTTGATTTGTTTCCATTATACATAAATATTCTTTGCGTAGACCTATGATATCAGAAACATGTTTATTTGTCATATTTTTGACTTATCTTTCTATCTAGATATGTTTTGTTTCATGTATCCACCATCTTTTATGCGTATCCACCATTTTAGTGCGTATCCTCGATACGTTTCCATTTTTGGATTGTCCGATACGGCACGTCGATACGATACTTTGAACCATGGTACTACTACTACACAAAAAATATATTTTCTGAAACATAAAAAAGGCTAAAAATAAAAATTTTGAACCCACCAGTGCTACAGCATTAAATTTATAGAAAATTCCAAGGTTGTCAGCAATATAAGGACTTGGTAAATATTTTGTCATACCAGATAATAATGAAAGCTGCCTAGGTATGGTATTTCAATTAATAAAGAAAAGAAGCTTGGATTGAGTATCCAAGAAGAATTTTCTTCTGCCTTACATAAACCACTAACAAAAGTTCAATTTGTATAAAACAATGTCCACAGCTACAAAAAAGGGCACAAGGAATTCCAAATATGAAAGTGCATGAAGTAGATATCCAAGTTGGAATGAGTAAAAATGATGAAAGGAGATGGAAAGAGATACCATTTTGAGCAGAATCAAGTAGTTCTTCCAGCTCAAATATCCTATTGATCCCACCAGAAAGTTCAAGAAATTTTCTATGCAATTCAAGAATGTCACCAAAAGCTAAGAAGCTTTGTGATACAACAGATGCAAGGAACCGCAACGCATGTGCGAGCTCACCTAAACATATTGAATATGCACGAACACATATCATTATAATTAAGAGACTGAAGATAAAAAAAAAGGAGTAAACAATTAAATAACAAAAGAGATAAGTAGGTAAATAATGTAAGTGAGATCAGAGGATGATAACTGTAAACAAAATCATCATGATCAAATTCAACCTTGAGTGGAGGTCAATGCTCGGTCCCCTTTGTGCTCCATAGCATACAACAAGCTTAACCCCCATGTTACATTGTGTGGAAGTTGCTTTGTGACAAAATCATCAAGTATACCAAACAGCCATTTCTTCCTCAGAAGTAACTTGGAGTGATCAAGCATTTCCTTGAATCTTGACTCAATCATCTGTTTAAGTTACATTTAACAATCAAGGATGAAGAATTTGTCAGTAAGAGCAATAAAGGTAAACCCTGAACAAAAGAGGTGTTATTGACACCGCATCAATATATTAAAAAGTATCAACACTCATAGAGCCATAGTTTATAACACATATTTAAAGTTATTTTTGTTTCTATCTTTCATTGGTACAAATGGACACCAAATACAACATTTTCACACGAAAATCCAATAACCTAGGTAGAAAAAACAGGAAGTCTGACATATCATAGACCCCTAAGTGTCAAGCAAACTGAAGTAACAGAAAGATCCTTTTTTAGGCATCAAGCTTGAACTGCACGACTAACGCAAATGATAGTTCCATTCTCATCCAATATAAAGGCCAGAGGTTCATGAAATATATCAAACCTTGAATTCTAATAAGGCTTTACTCCTTGTCTCAGTCAAACAGGAAATAAAAAGATAATGCCTCAGATTCCAAAAGGTTTGCCCAGTGAAGTCTAAAACTATAGGAACTAGAGATAAGTGATATCATGAGAGAATAAGGATGCCAGGTAAATTACCAATTTATATATACTATATATATTTATAGCGAAGGACATAAGTCCATCGTTATAAAATAAGGGCAATAACAAACGAAGGGCTTATGCCTTTTGACCTTTGTTCTCTGCAGGAGGCTAGTCTGGCAACAATAAAGGGAGGCGATGGAGAGCAGAGAGCTCGAAGAGGGCGACGAACCAGGTATGCCAACCCCCCTCCCCTTCTTCTCCCTCCCTTTCTCCCACCCCTCTCTCTCTTCTTTCCTTATTTTTTTTTTTTTTAATGAACAGTGAGGAGGGCAACAGTGCACCCACTCCTCCCCGTTGCCCTCCTCCACTCTCTTCTCCTTTCTCTTTCAGTCTTTTTGTTTTTCTTCTACAGGTTTTCGCACAGAACGCTGTGGCTGCGTGTGAAATCGGCACACATGCTGTGCCGTCAAAATTGCCTGATTTTTCAACAGCACAAGGTGAAATTTCACCCATGCCAGTCAAAAGGGTTGAAGTTCGAGCAGAATTTCGGTGCCACTCCAGGTCAGCTCCGACGAAATGTTGCCAGCACGGGCAAAATTTTGTTAGCACAGCAGACCTTGCTTAAAAGCACCAACAACACAGTAGCAACATGATGGACTAACTTGCCCAATACCATGGTGTAAATATTCAATAGACATGGATCTGGCTTTTCACTAAGCATAGAATTATATTAACACATTCAAGGCATAAATTCCAGTGAGACAAGGAAAGATAGTTTCTTGCTTATAAACTCTAGCGTTATATATTCGGCAGTTAGAATATGATAATGTAAAAGGACGGGATAAACCCTAATTTAATCCAGGTATATCAACTGATACTAAACAGATATTAAGAACACAAAAAAAAACCTAAATGCATAAAAATATATTCTACAAAATTAAATTAATTAGCTTACAGCTCTTTCTCGGGCTCCTCCTCCAAAAAAGGCAATAGATTCTGCATGGGTACATAATCTAGCATGCATGAACCTAATGAATAATTATAAAACTGAAGTCAGTTTCTCAACATATATCTCAAATATAAATAAACTATCCAAAGACTTGCAAAACTGCAGAAAAAAATACAAAGGATGCAATAACCTGAAGGTTCCTTCAAGTTGTTGTTCTCTACTTGTAAGGTCTCCAAATTCAGGTGTAACACTCCTTAAAAAACCAAGACCCAATAACATATAAGCATAAAGTATTGCCACTCCTCTTTGGCCAGTTAATAGCTTCATTCTCCAAGTGAACCTGCACTGTAAATGATTAGTGAAAGAAGTGATGGTGTATAGATTCCTCCAAGCTTGATACCAAGTAAGCAAATTCAAGAGTAATTCACTAAATAAATAACCACCACAAATGCCAGGTACTTACCAAATAATGTCAACAGATGGCTTTACCATTCCAGTGACAAGTCCAGACAACTCAGTCGTCAATTTTTCCACATCAATTGTTATCCTTTGATCCGCATCAACATTTTCACCTGACATGTGAAAGACCTAGAAAGAGAGATGCATTTGAAAATGTAATTGAAGCCATTGGCAGGTGTTCATTTCTATGAGATTAAAATGAAAAGAAAATACATAGATTTAATTGCGCCAGGAACCCAAACTGTCAAATAATGATATTTCAACATATTGATTTGCAAGGAAAACATAATTTCTGAAGAAAATTGAAATTATAGAGGGAAAGAAAGAATGGGAGAGCAAACTGTGTTGAGATGCCTAATAATAACTAAGGGAGTGAAGACGTGCTTTTCATCATGCCTCAAGCAATATTTCCTACTTTTAATTCCCAAAGTGTTCATTATGACAAAAATTTAATTTCATGCACTATTGATTACCTTGTAGAAAGCGTTCTTTCTCAAGTAGTTCTTCAGTAAATGTTGAGTCATAAGAATTCGCCACCTAAGGGCCAGTATAGCAGTCAAGTACCTGAAACAAAAAAAACAGGCTGAAACTCAAAACCCTAATAAACATGAGTCTCTAACATAAGGTTCTAAATATTAACAGAAGGCTATAAAGAACTCCAAAGTGTTCCCCTTGGTCACATGGAAAAAACAATGAAACTCTATAATAACATACCTATGTTGAAAACCAACAAAGCGCATAAATCTTCTCTAATAGCCAGATGAGCATGAGTGCTTAAAATGAGGTAAAAAAATCTGGAGGAACTAAGGCCCTGATTGATTCCTAGAATTGGAGGTGGAATTTGAATTAGGTTCTCAGTTCCAATTTTTCTAATTGGAACTATATTTAAAAATTAAATTAAGTTTGACACTCAATTCCATTTAATTAGCTTTTAAACTATTTTTTTTAGCTAATCTAATTCCCCTCACAATAACGAACATTTTGATTCATCTGCCAAGAATTCAGAAACACTAGCCAAAAAAAAGAAAAAAAAAAAAAAACTAACATTTGTTTTTCGTTTCTGTTTGTCTCTCTCTCATTTTCCTCTGAATTGTTCTTGTCTTTCTCTTTTTTTTTTTCGCAGCAACCTCCATAACTACCGAAGCGTATTTTTTGTTTGAGCGTAGAGGATGGTTTCAGTAATCTGAAGCTGGACAGAGGCACCTCAGGAGTTCTTTGTCCACTCCCCATCTCCATCTTCTAAGGGCTCTCCAGGTCTCATCAGAACATTGGTGGACAGCAATGAGCTGAGTTTCAACCCCCTCTTTGATTTGGCAAAGGAGAGGTTGCATAGCAGTTTTGCGGAAAACATGGTCCATGTCATATCTCCTGTGCTTCTTCTCTGGGGCATTATCCTTTGGATCTTCTCTCATCCAGGTGAAATATGGAAAGATCTCATTCACCAGTTTTCTATTTCTTGATTCTTCCTATTTCATTCTGTTGTAAATGTTTATATTAAGATATGACAAGAAAAAGGTTTGTTAAAAAATGGGTGTTTGGCTTCATCTCTTTCTTTCCTTCTTTCTCAAAATTATGTTTGACTTTGAATTGATTTTATTAGTTTCTTTCCTGTTTTTAAAGGTTACTGTGATCTCTCCCTAACTCATGAATATTTAGGAATTTTTTTTCATTTGTATTTCCTTTTGTACTTTTGATCACGATTTACAATGGGAAAATTATGAAAAAGGGTCCACTTTTGGCCTGTATTTATATAAACAGTCTATAAAGATCTCATTTTACAAAAAGGTATCACTTTTCAAAAGTAATTGACCTGAAGGGTCACTTTTCAAAAAAAATAATAATAATAAGAAATAGTGTCATTTTATTGTAGGTCAAACACATTTGTGTCCACAAATGATGCGCTCGTATCCTACATAGAATGCGTTGAGTCCCATGTAAGATGCCCTTGTATCCCACGAATTGAAGCTTGCATCCCACGTACAATGCACTTGTGTCCCACGTAAAGTGATCCTCAAATTAAATTATTTTTGAAAGGTGATCCTGAATTTAATTATCATGGATTGTTTTTATAATTATCAACGAAAGTGACTCTTTTCTGTAAT
This sequence comes from Buxus sempervirens, assembly GCA_947561395.2. Lineage (NCBI taxonomy): Eukaryota > Viridiplantae > Streptophyta > Magnoliopsida > Buxales > Buxaceae > Buxus > Buxus sempervirens. The sequence continues at coordinate 22,378,122 of OX387185.1, read as the reverse complement.
TTGGCACCTTAGTGGACTGTTTTTATAAATAATTGTAAAAAGAGACCCTTTCTCATAATTTTCCCATTTACAATTTCGCCAGCATGCTTTCTTGGGTCTAGCAGCACAAAATACGGGGTACAGACCCTCCATGTTTTTTTTTCCCTGGCATGCTGCGAAATGTAGCAGCATGCTGGATAAATCTGGCGGCATGCTGGCGAAATATGATCACTAGCCAGTTGTACAAGTTATATGATTCTTACAATTAGAAGCCAAATGCATAATATAAAAATTGCCCACTTTCTGAATTTCTGACCTTATTAATGGGTTTCCTTTTTATTGTCAGCTTAAGTTCTTGAGTTATACAATACAACTTAGATAGAAGGTTTCTTTAGTTTTCACCAAAATTGAACCATTTTTTTGGATGATCCTAACCATCTGATCTATAATACTTGGTTCAAAGGCTGGAAAAATTTTCTCAGAGTTAGACGGAAATGATAAAGAAATGTTGGTCTTAGTGTGCTCTGATTTTTTGCTTTTAACTAAGGAAGAATGGTCTGGAGTTTAAGAGGCATTCAGACTCAACCAAGGAGATGGAGGAATGTTCTCTGCCTGTGTTTGTGCTTTGATTCAATGCGCTTTGGTTAGTGCTTTTTTCTGTAGTTTGGTTTGATGATGGACGATGTTGATAACCTAGCTCACAAGAGAAGCAAAACCCTGTTCAATGTCGAAAACTAAAAAAAATAAGAAAATTTATTTCATCTGGTTCATAACACACTTTCCATGTCTCAGATCGCATGACTCATCTTGGTCGTAGTGACTCCAATCTTTCACAAGGATAACAAAACAAAATTAAGTTAGAAAGAATAACTTAGAAAAGCTGTTAATGCATGAAAAGTTGAAAACATATCATATAGCTCTGTCTCTATACAGAGGAAACATCCAAGTTAAGGCTCTTTGTGGATGAACCTGCATTTACAGATTTGTGTTGGGGTATATTAGTGCCTTCAATAAAAGGACATGGCACAGAGGAGCAACAACAGGAAGTAGTCACAACCAAAAGATGCCAGGGTTTAAAAGAAAAGATAATAACAAAGATATGACTGATTTGTTTTGTTTACACTTTGTATAAACAAAGTAGAGCTTGAAGCTTCCAACGCCATGACAAGAAAAGCTTTTGCAAATCCAGTGAGTTGTGAAATCTGCAGGCTCAATAATTGTTGAGTATTTTATTACAAAAGAATTGTCAATGAATTTTATAAGCACATCTAACCCACTGAATTGTAATTTAAATTTAATTCTTATGGAAATCTATTTATAAATTTCAATTTCTTTTTGGTCATCCAACCACAAGAATTTCAATTCTATTGAGTATCTGTTTGATAGAAGGATTTGGGCAGGGAATTCAGGCTTAGAATGGCAATTGGGTCCAAGAATTATAACTTTTATGTTTGGTGAGAATAAGGAATTGGAATTTAAAAAAAACAACCCTAGTCCAGTTCCACAGAATTGGGTTTAATTAAACATTTGCAGTTCTTTCCTCTACCCTTGTTTTTTGTAATTCTTCGTTTAAAAATTAGGAAAGTTGATAACGGAACTCAACAGCTTCTCCAAATAGCAAAGAACGATTACCAAAATGTCCCAACATCAACAGACAATTTAGACAGCATCAATCATCGTCTTCTCCTGTAAGGTCTCCCTTCCATCCCTCTTTCTCTCTCTCTTCTCTGGTAATCATCTTCAACAATCCTTCTTCTACTGTTTTCATGTTGTTCCTCTCTCTATCCCCCCTCTCTTCCATACCTACCTACTTTAGAAGCTTGCAACTTCAACCCTATCTATCGACATTAGAAGCCTCCAAACCAGAACACCTAAAAGACCTAGATATTACGAAGATCAAGAAGATCTACTCTCTCTCTCCCTCTCTCTCTACATTAGAAGCCCCCAAACCAGAACCCCTAAAAGACCTAGATATTATGAACATCAAGAAGCCATTACTCTGTTCCTGCTCAAGAAAACCCCAATCACCAACTAATGAATCAGTAAACACAGGTTTTTTACTCTCACCATTAAATATTCGCTGTCTTCACCAACCACACTCCCGAGCTTATTCAGATGAAGCCTGCACAGGAACTTTCATCCAACCATTGTTTCCGAAGGAGAATGATTCTCAAGCCAAAGCCCACCATGTTGTCTTTCATGAACAGAGACCCAGAAGCCGTCCTTGATGCTTAATTTTTTATTTTTTCCTCTTTCCTTCTCTCTTACTTAAGCTCACCATGTTTTCTTTCATGTACAGCAACCCAGAGGCCCCGTTTGGATAGCGGGAGAATACAACCCAATCGCCCAATTCTTGATAATTGCAGAATAATAATATTTTTTTAAAATAAATGAGAATAAGTGTCATTTCACTTATTCTAACCATCATGAGATATTGACCTAATGCAAAATGAGTGGATTCCTATTTTTATGGACAATAACAGATATAGGCATATATGCGCAATGTACTAGTCCCATATTTCTAATCCTAACGAACAAATCTCTATAAAACAATTGTAATTGCCAGAAACTTACAAAGCCAATTTAATGGTTTTAATTAAAACTATAATAAACACAAAAAATAAAAAATAAAACTTTAAAAAAAAAACATAAATTAACAAATGGACAAACATTAAGTACAAGGATAACAATGGCGCTAGTCTCTTCAATTAACTATCCAATAAGCAATAAGAAAAAAGGAAAAAATATATATATATAAAAAATAAAAAAAACACTATCAACAGATATAGGTTGACTACCCAAAGCCAAAGCCATGCATACGTGTGAGGGTAGAATTGGAAATTGCATTCAGGATTCTAATAACTTTCTTGCTATCCAAACACAAAATTCTAGATTTTTAGTTAAAACTACTAAATTTTCTTATAACATCCAAACAATATCGAGAAAATTACTGTTCAATTTCCTTTACTTCACTTTTCTTTTACTTTCTTTTCTCACATCTCTTTCTTGTATTTTCTCGACATCCAAACCGAGCCAGAAAGTTTTCTTTCCTTTTTATATATGATGACTTATTTAAAGGATTTTCGAAAAAGAAAAAAAAAAGTGAAAATTTGAAAAATGTCAAAAACCTCCCTTGAAATATGCACAAATGATCACAAAGCCCCTTTCCAAACATTTTATACCTAAAATACCCTTTACGTTTAAACAAAATACTTTACCTTATATGCTAAATGACAAAATTACCCTTACATGCAGATTTATAAGGAAACTTTTGGAGAATTCTTAATGGAGAAAGTTGTAATTTTGTTTTTGTTAGGACTTATTTAGTTGTATTAACTCTTAACTTTAGTCTGATACTTTTGGGGTTATATTGAATTTTAAATCATTTTAATCTCAAGGGCTAGTTTGGTCTTTTTAATATTCTTGAATCAACAAAAGGGGTTTTGTGACCATTTATGCAAATATCAAGAGAGGTTTGTGCAGATGAATATTGTGGAAGAAAAAAGGGAAAATTTTGATAAATGTAGAAACCTCCCTTGACATATGCACAAATGATCACAAAGCCCCCATCCAAAGATTTTATACCCAAAATAACTTTAAGTTTAAGCAAAATACTTTACCTTATATGCTAAATGACAAAATTACCCTTACTTGTAGATTTACAAGGAAACTTTTGGAGAATGCTTAATGGAGAAAGTTGGAATTTTGTTCTTGTTAGGACTTATTTAGTTGTATTAACTCTTTAACTTTAAGCCTGACATTTTTGCCGTTATATTAGATTTTAAATAAATTTAATCTCAAGAGCTAGTTTGGTCTTCTTAATATTATTGAATTAACAAAAGGGGGCTTTATGACCATTTGCGCAAATGTCAAGGGAGGTTTGTCATTTTCCAAATGTCAGCTGGTCTATGTGCATGAGTAACAAGCTTCAAGGGGGTTTAAGTGTAAATATCCCAAAAAAATGCATTAGAAAAGAAGTGTTGAAATATGTACTAGAATCTCTTTCTCCCTCTCACACTCACAAAGAAACCAAATAGGTTCTGAAACTAATACCGACTTTGTTCCAATCCTTGATTCCAGCCCCATTCATTTCACTTGCCTATAATTTATAAAATTCAACCAATCCTCTGGTATCTCTGCAATGCCTTTCGCAGGAGAGGATGTTTCTAGTTCTTTAATTTTTTTTCTTTTTTCTTTTTTTTTTTTTTTGCTTGTTATGTTTTCTGTTAAATGCATCAGGGAAGGAATAAAACTTGATTTTTTCACATCCAATCGAATTTGCTTTGCTTTTGGAACAACTTCACCACATAAAACTTTCATAAAATCTATGCGAAAATCTGTATAAAATGCATATGAAAGCTTGTATAACGCCTGTGTAAAAAGCTGAGATAAAACCTGTATAAAATTTATACAAAAGTCCATACAAATTTTTATTAAAATCTGAAAAGAAAAATAAAAAAGAATAAACTAATGACATCTAGGATGAAGTTGTTTGGAAGCTATCTACAACCATAATTATCATATTGAAGTTTCTGCTACACATGAAAATGAGCTTGATATTTTTTACTTAAGGAAAAAGGAAAAGGAAAAAAAAAAAAGCTTGAAAAAAGTGAAAAACAGATTACTAAATCAACTCCACTGTAAGTGTAACAGTATTAAATCAACTCCACTGTAACAGCCCTCAATCAATTCGAATAAGCATCAACTTAATCTTAAATTTTACCTCAAAGAAGGTGCAACAATTGAGGATGCAGCACTTTGAAGAATACTAACAAAAGTTAAACGAACAAAGGCTGCCTTTTCCTGTTCCAAAACATACTTAACACTGGTCCCTGTACAAGCCAGTGTGCTTCAATAACAAGAACTGAATATCATTCAAATTCACATCAGATGCCTACATTTAAATTACCATTCAAAGAAGCTATACGATCTGAGATCCATGTTCTTAATACAACAAGCAAAGCTACCGCAAACAGCTGAGCCCCTTGTTTATCAAGCAGTGTAGGAACCTAGAACGAAAGAGAAGTAAGAAAGTTAAGAAGGTTTTTGCAGGTAATTTATCTCTGTTGATTCCCACACACACAAAATAATACAGAAATTTCTTAAAATAGTAAAGAACATGTTGATCTGATGGGGAAAGAGCAAGGACTGCCCAATTTATCCCTGTTTAATGCAAGAATTGTTGCATAGGAAAAAGGAAATAGTGAAGAAAGGGAAAATAACATGAACAGCACTAACCTCTGTTTCTGTTAAATTTTGTGCAAATATTAAATAGAAGGAAGAGAATACCACTGATACATAAAATAAAGTTACCCTGTTATATAAAATTATGATAACTGACACTCCCACTCAAATGGAATTAATTTTATAATGAATATCCAGATTTTAACTAATGAAGCCTAAGAGAATATGAACAAGATACTTCATGGACCAAATTCCAATCCACCTCATATACTTGGTTCTTTTGGAAAAAAATGTGATTAAAGATATGACATGCTGATTCATAATCACAGGTCAACCTGTGATTCTATCTTGAATATCAATTTCAGGCTAACATATCTCAACCATACCAACCCACAAGTGTTGTGTGCCATAGAAATTTTTTCCTCCTCTGCTTTTGGCATAGTTACTTCACATTATTTGCTTATTTATTTATTTAAACTTTTCCAAGAAAGGTTCAAGTGCACAATATCTAGTGGTTGACCATGCGACTTATTAAGAACCAGTCTGAAAAGTATTTGAATAGCATGTTATACCAACATATTCAATGGTACATAGAGAATTCCATTCCAGGAAGTCACAAGGAGATACTTAAACATGTATCACTGATTACAAATAAGATAACCCAGGAAAATGCATAAACCGGGTGACATCAATAAATGAAAAATGAGGAAATTCTAGATTAAGTTATCTTGGAGAGGGCCAAAACTGTTTGGGAACAGTCACAACTAGGTAATTTCAGGTCAGGTGATTGCTAGGTAGATTGGTTTACCAGCTAAACAATGTTATATCCTGAGGCTTTCACAGAAATGCATGCTTTTGCAATTGTCATGTCAAGCAAAATTGACATAATATTTTGACGATTCAGGATCTGGGGCTAAAGAATCCATATAATTGTTCTTAGGCTCAAATAATTTGATATGTAGTAGCACAGATGGATCAAGACCTGCCTTTGGAAGGGGCGTGAAGAAAATTCTGATGCAAAAGATAAGCAAGATCAGGTGATATTTAACCATCTGATTTGCAGACTCATTTTACCAACATTCACGAAATTTTTGAGTAGTTATCCAAAACATGGGATGAAATCAGATGGCTAAAGACATTAGATGGAGCTGACTTAGGATAAACGAGATTTCCTTCGTGGAGCATTTTCCCCAGCCATTTACAACAGTTATACAAGCATTAATTTTTCCCATTCATTAATATATTCATATTTCTTTTGTAAAGTTTTTGAACCAGTTTTCTGCAAACATCTTTTTCTTATTTTTTTTTCTTAAATCATTCCCTCATGTTTAATTAAAAATTTCTTTGTTTCTTAGTCTTTTCTAAAATACATATTGTCCCAATCTTACAAGATAAAATCTAGTGCACAATATACAATTGGCAATCAACTGTTTATCATTCATGTCCAATTAAGTCATTCTTATTTCTAATAAGAGTGTGACAACCTGCATTCAGCTTCGGATTGATAACTCATATATCCATATTATGGTTCTTCCCACTTGAATTGTTGACATAAGAGAGTAACATTTCCCTCAATTAGTCAATGAAACTGAATAAGTTCTTGCTAAAGATTAAATCTCTTTCTGGAAGTCACAAAGCATGAAAGAAAAATAAGGCCTCATTTGGTCTAACTGTTTAGAAGTAGCTTTCATAAGTCAAACATTTATAAGTAGAAAATTTGTTTGGTAACAACAAGTCAGAATCAACTTATTTCTTTAAAGTTAAAAAGTTGTTTGATAAATATAAAAAGCAACCAAAACCAATTGTGGTGGTTTTGGTAGAGGAGGTGTAGGTAGAGGTGGTGGCCAAGGTGTGGATGATGGTGGTGGTGATAGTGGTGGTGGTGGTTGCTTTCCAACTTATGGCAAGCAACTTTTTAACTCAAGGCAGAATCGTTAGGCAGAGAGAATTAAAAACGATAAATTGCTTTTCAATTTATGAGAAGTTGTTATTTTAACTTTTAAAAAATTATTGAAATATTACTTTTAAGCTTTTGAAAAGTTAATTTTTAAACAATGTTACCAAACAGACTTTTTAAAAATTTTTAACTTTTCTACTTTAAAAAGTTAAAAAGTAACATTGAAATTTTATACCAAACAACGCCTAACATAAGACAAGAAAAATATATTTAAAAAAAAAAAAGCAAATACATGAATTTGAGATGCAACCCAATTAAGGAAAATATTAAATTAAAAAAAATTTTAAACTAACCTAAGTTTCTTGAATTCATCACTTGTTGATGTTTTAAATGGCTTAACATCAAATTCTTAAAAGGAATCCTACACCACCGATGGTTCAAAGTATCGTATCGACATGCCATATCGGACAATCCAAAAATGGAAACGTATCGAGGATACGCACTAAAATGGTGGATACATAGAACAAAACCTATCTAGATAGAAAGATAATTTAAAAATATGTTAAATAAGCATATTTATGCATTATGGAAGCAAATAGGCATACGCAAAAACGAATGATAATTATAATAAAAGCTATAAAAAGGCTAGATAAACCAATAAATAAAGTGAGAAAATTCATTCATGTAACGTAAGCAACACACTAAATCAATAACACTTAAAACATCAAAATCAACAATACAAAACTATCATAACATAACATTCTTATAATTCATTGCATACAAATATCTGGTTCCAAAATCCAAACATGAAAAGCTACCCCATGGTCAAACCATGTAAATGGCATTACCCAACATCCCAGCCTCTCTTAGGAAAAGAAGTAGAACCCAAACATCAAATTTAATAAAAATAAATATTTTTTCCTATACTTTTAATTAACATTCTGCAAAAACAATTATTAAAAATAATTTTATTGACAAAAAAATTACAAAAATCATAGGGGTGATAGATCAGCCCCATGTGCATCTTATATAAAAACTTGAAGACAAATCGTTAAGTTTTATAAAAAAAATTTTTCCAAAAAAAGGGATTTTCATAACTTTTTTTCATATTGCAAAAAAAATTGATTTTTTTACTCAAAAACACTATTTCGATCTATGGATTTCACTTAAAATTGATAGATTTATACAAAACATTGTCAAACCATGCTTCAATATGAAAAAATAATGATTTAGATTGAAAAAAAAACTGAAAATCTAAAATACCTTTCAAAACTATAGACGATTTTGATTTCTGTTGCTTGATTTGGTCTTTAAAGTTGTTTTGCATAAATTTTAGTACTATTTAGGTCGAAAATAGGTAGATAACAATGGGGTTTCACGGATTTTGGAATGGGTTTCTCAGTAAAGAGTTATTTTCTATCTTCTAAGTTGTTGTTTTAATGTTTTTACCCTTCTTATCGACTGTATCGACTCGATACAGGTCGATATAGGTCGATACGGGTCGATACCAACCTGTTTCGCAAAACGGGAGTGTGTATCGTGCAATACAAAACGATATTTCATACCACCCTAATCTAAAATCCATGCATTAAACTATCTATCCACCAAAAACCTTTAGATTATGGGCATTCATCCATAAAATAAATTTAAGAGGTTTTATATTCATCATGACCCTTTATTATAACCTATTAGCACTCATACCCTCTTTTTTTTGTTTGGGGGGTGGGGGGTGTATTTATATCCTTATCCCTCTATTTATTATAATCGTCACACTCATGTCATCGAAGTTAAAATCTGTTAACTCCTCTTATTTATTTTCATTACATAAATAAAGTAATTTTATTTAAAACAAGAAACATTTTTCAATTTCCCCTCTCTTATAATTTCATTTATACTATCTATTATTATATTTATTATAACATCCCAAAATTCTCAGAACTTGACCTTACATGTGTGAGCCCAAGTACCAGGACTTACACCTAAGTTCTAGGCAAGTTGGGGAAAATTAGTGATTGTTTAGTGCAAAAGCCCCAACGAAATTGTACCTTGTAATTAGATGCATCATAGTTAATTGGCACAAATTTTTTGGGTCCTTTGAGGAACTCCAATGATGAGTGTAGGAAGGTTTAAACAAGTCTCAAAGAGTCCTTGTTGAATAAGGAAACAAATCCTTGAAACAAAATCAAGATGTTCAAAAAATATATTGAACGCTCGAACATTCAACCGAGCATTAATCGAGTGTTAAGCAACGCCCGCACAAAGCCTTATCACACGCAAAATCAAGATTTTCAATTTTTTTTCATTCTAAATCATTATTTTTTCATATTTAAACATGGTTTAACAATGTTTTGTATGAATCTATGGATTTCACTTATCAAAATTACCTTTTTGAGTAAAAACTCAAATTTTTTTACAGTATGAAAAAAAGTTGAGAAAATGCCTATTTTTTTTGAAAAAAAAACTATATAAAACTTATTGGTTTGTCTTCAATTTTTTATATGAGATGCACATGAGGCTGATCTACCACCCCTATAATTATTAAAATTTTTCATCAACAAAATTATTTTTAATAATTGTTTCTGCATTAATATTAATTAAAAATATGGAAAAAAGATATTTTAATTTTATTTAAATTTAATATTTAGATTTCAATCTTTTTTCCTAGGAGGATAAGATGTTGGATAAGTCTCATTTAGATGCTTGTCGATATATTTTCAATTCTTTTGTAGAGATGGCACCCAAAATGCAACAACGAAGAGCGTTCGACATCAGTTGGTAACATGGAGGGATGCTTGAAGGAAATAGATTGTGGACGAAATGCAAGTACTACCATAAGGAGTTAAGAGGGGGTGGAATAATTAGATTTAAGCATCATCTTGCTAGTGGGAATCCTAATGTATAGAATTGCTTTAGTTGCCTTGTAGAAGTTTCCAGGGCTATGGGTGAGCATCTTTGGTGTTCAAGGAAGGAAAGGGAAGACATTGTTATGAAGAGGGATGCTTTAAGAGAGAGGTTAGTTGGAAGGCCAACACGGGAGGATAGGGGAAAGGGTATTCGAATGGATTACAATGATGCCGATGATGATGATGATGAGACAGAGGAGGTTATGATACGGGAGGAGAGGGAGCATCTTGATGAAGCAATGAGAAGATCGATTGGTGATATTCATTATAGAGAGCAAGGAAGAAGTGTAGATATTGGTTGTGCTCCAAGTAAATATGGTTTTGGAGGGGCGCCGTGGACGTGGTTTGAAGGGACATCATTGGAAAAAAAGGTTGAAGATATTGTTTTAAGTAACAATTTTTGGAGAAATGGACATTTGGTAGCTACAATACAGGATCCTATTGTGAAGGTATTAAAGGTCATGGATGGAGAAAAGCAAGCCACAATGGGTCACGTGTATGAAGCTATTAGAAGATCTAAGCTTGCTATTGCTACAGCTGCTCTTTCACATTACCAGGGGTATTGTGCAATTATTGATAAAAGAGCGGGTGGATCAAGGACTGGGGGACAAAGAAAGGATAAGAAGGATTTGCAATTGAACGACCAGAGGAGTCAGGCACCCAGATACACCTATCAGGTAGAGAGGGTTGAAGGGAGAAATTATCAAACTGAAGAAGGAAAGAAGATAAAAGATCAATCTCAAAGTGTCTTAAGTCCCGCCTGATTGGCAAAACCCAATTGAGACCTTCTGGGGATTGAACCATAACCTCACAAACCTTAGCATTTGGACTAGATACTGCCCTGAAAAGCCTAGGAAATCAAGATGATAAGGATGACTTCCCCCACCAGTGATCTAACCAGAAGCAAATAGTACTACCTGAACCAGCCCAGAAACGAACACGCTGGTAGAAAAGATGAGCTAGGGAAGAAATCGCCTTCCAAGGACAACCCCCAGGGACCCTTGACCTGGTATCAATATCCCACCCATTCTCCGAGATGCCGTACCTACTACTAATGATCTTACGCCACAAGCTGTCCTTCTCCTTACTGAATCACTAAAGCCATTTAGCCAGAAGAGCTGAATTCTGTGCAAAAATATTCCCAAGGTCCAAACCACCTTTGTCTTTCTCACGACAGACCACTTCCCACCAACGTTTTAAAACTCGGCCGATACCGAGTAGTATCGGCCGAGTTGACTCGGTATCGGCTCTGGGCGAGTCGATACCGAGTCCCGATAAAAAAATAAACAAAATCTCGGTGAGAACTCGCCGAGACCGAGACGACTCGGGCAATACCGAGTCGTCTCGGCGAGACCGAGACGTCGCGCCCGAGAACAGTAACAGGGGCTTAAAAAGCCCCTGACGAACTCGGGACGCCATTTTTGGCAGTCCCGAGCTCGTTTATCCCTCTAGAAACCTCCATTCCCTAAATCCTTGCACCCCCATCCATTTTTTGAGCTCATCTACAATCCTATAACAACAAAAACGCAAATCAAGCCTTCGTTGTTGTAGATCTGAAGATTTGGAGGAAAGTTGACAGATTTTTGGAGATTTGCGAGAAAGGTGATTTCTTCTTCTATGATTCGTTTTAATTCATTCTTTTTGTCTTAAAATCATCTTAGAAGCTAATAGAGACTATTAGATTCAAAGTTTTTGCGAAAAACACTTGGATTGGTGACAAATCAGAGGGTGAAAATTGGGGGTTTTTACTATTCCGAAATTTTTTTAAAATTTCTTTTTTGTTTTGTTTTCCTCTACATGTATTCACTTCATAGACACGTAAATAACTTCATATGAACTTGTATGTCATTCCGTTAATTTTGCAAAAATAAAATTATATTATTTATTATATTAATTGATTTAATAAGAATAAATTATACTTATATTTAACATATTTGTGTAATTATATTATTGATTTTTCACAAACAACTATAGTTTGTTTCTTAAGTATGTATTTATATTTTTTAAGTTATTTCTGGTTTTAAAAATCCATACTTTGTTTGATAAAGTATATTTTATATTTTATTTTTAAGTTAATTGTTAGCTATTGTATTATCTTATTTAATAATTAATGTCTAATTATCTATAAAATATATATTGTTTGTAACTTTGTATGATTGATTTTATATTCTAATCTGTATCATTTTTATTAGGTATAATCATGCCACGTGATCGTGATGTTGGGTGGCAACATGGCACGATTATTGGAGGTAATGCGAGACATGTTATGTGCAACTATTGTGGACGAGATATGTGGGGAGGTGTGACTAGATTGAAGGAGCACTTAGCACATAAAAAGGGCGACGTAGCTGGGTGTGCAAAAGTCTCAGATGAGATAATGCAGGCGATGCAACAACATTTGAGGACTGGGAAAAGTAAGAAGGAGAAGACATTGAGGGATAAGGAGAATTTGTTAGATACTTTAAATGAAGAAGCTATATTTGGCCGTGGGTCCAGTATTGGTATGAGTGGTGACATTGATAGTGATGATGACATGGAGCAGTGGGAGAGAGAGCAGATAGAGTTTGCTCGACGTCAGAGTATGGAAACTATGCAGACGGATGACTTGAGGCGTCATTCTGTATCAGTACGGCCTTCTCAGTTTGATGTAGGGGGGGATCTGGGACTGGACATAAACGAGGAGGAGTTGAGTTCGGTTTTGCACGTAGTAGTAGCACGAGGGAGAGAGGGGGAGGCTCCCAAAGGCATAGAGAGAGTACCATGCCATCTATGCCTGCACATAGAGGAGATCAGTTGAGGAGCATGGATCCTTATTTGTATCCATCATGTGATGGAAAGCAAAAAAGACTAAAAGACGTATTTAGCACAAAATGGATACAAAGGGTTGGGAGAGCTTGTACGAAGTTCTTTACATATAATGCCATCCCTTTCAATGCCGCTAGCACTCCATATTTCCAGAGTATACTTGATGTTGTTGCACAAGCAGGGCCTGGTGTTAGGGGGCCCACACCAGCACAGATGAGTGGAAAGTATCTGAAGGAGGAGGTTGGTGAAATCAAACGAATATATAAATGAACAGAAAAGAAAATGGAAGACTTGGGGAGTTACGATTATGTGTGATGGTTGGTCATCACGTACTCGAGCGAACATAATAAATTTTCTCGTGTATTGTGATCGACACATGATGTTTATGAAGAGTATAGACGTGTCAAACCAGAAAAAGACAAAAGAATTTATATTTCAGTTAATGGATAACATGGTTGAAGAAGTAGGGGAGGAGAATGTTGTTCAGGTATATTTCACTTAATTGTCTTTACAATTCATTACAAATTGCTAAATTGATATTTTGATAACATAATAAATGTGTATTTCGCTCCTGATTTCTAATAGGTTGTCAGTGATAATGAATCTTCCTATAAATCAGCTGGAAAATTATTGATGGAGAAGAGGAAGCATTTGTATTGGACTCCATGTGCTGCCCATACCATTGACTTGATGTTGGAGGACATTGCAAAAGTGGACAAGGTTGCAGATGGACTTGTGCTAGGGAAGAAGATAACCTCTTTCATCTACAATAGTGCAAGGTTGGTTAATTTAATGAAAGCAAAGTTCACTGAGGGCCGAGAGTTGTTGAGACCTGGGATTACAAGATTTTATACAGAGTACATAGCTATGGAGTCTCTTTATCGGTATCGAAAGAATTTGAAGCAGTTATTTGTATCTGATGAATGGCATGATGTTGAGAAATCAGTGTGCCCAACAAAGGCGAAAAGGGCTGAGGCAAAGGAAGTTGTTGACATTGTCTTACAGAAGGACAGTTGGAAGAAGATTGAATTTGCAGTTCACGTCATGGAGCCATTAGCAAAAGTTTTGAAATTAGTGGATCAAGACAAGAAGCCAACCATGCCCATCTTATACGAAGCAATCGATAGAGCCAAATTGGCATTGCAAAATTCAATGAAACATTAGAAAACTTTTTGGAAGATCATTGATAACAGATGGGACAATCAATTGCATCAGGATATCCACGCTGCAGGTATTATTTGTTGTTAACTTTGTTCCAATATTTAATAAGACATTATATTACTATAATGTCTAATAGTAATAGACTAATACTGTATTCATATGAAATATGAATTTTTTGTATACTCAGCATACTTCCTTAATCCGGCTTTTCAGTATAAATACGACATGACTGCACACCAAGAGATTAGGGAAGGCTTAATGCACGTGATTGAGAGATTGGAGCCAGACATGAATCGAGCAGCAAAAGCCGAGAATGAGGTATTATTTGTTGTTAACATCTTATCAAAAGATTACAAATTTGCATGATGGTCACAACATTCAATTAAATAAATGTTTCTTTCTTGATTTAATAGATTAGAGATTATGAAGATGCAATCGGACGCTTTGGGGATGCCATAGTTGTCAACCAACGAGAAAGAGACCTTCCATGTAAGTGCGGGGAGTGGGGGACTCTAATGAATCCAATGAATCTTATTGTATTTACTATCACTTATATTTATAATTTATATGTGTATTTTGATATTTGTAGGTTCTTGGTGGAATAACTACGGCTCACAAGCACCCCACTTGAGATCAATTGCATTAAAAGTATTAAGTGCGGTGTTCTCTTCATCTGGATGTGAGCGTAATTGGAAGACGTTTCAAACAATCCACACTAAAGCTCGAAACCGGTTGAAGGCGAAGAAATTACATGAACTAGTGTTTGTGCACTATAATTTGAGATTGAAAGTGCGAAATCTACAGATGAGAGATCATGATGACGCATACTACAATCCAGTAGACCTGAATGTGATTTTTGAGGAGGATGATGTGATTGATGAGTGGACAAGGGAACAAGAAGTTGCACTGTTGGATAATGTACAAAATGATTGGATCCAGTCAGATGATGAGGGAAACAGAGATCGGCGTCGATCTGATGCCATTTCAATTGATAGCGATGCTGAGGAGCATGAGGATGCAGCACGTACTAGACAGATAGATGACGAGCATGACTCAGGCTCTGGTACCAGTAGTGGCAGTACTGCTAGTGCAGGAGGAGGATCCACATCTCCATCTGATGATGGTAATGGAGGTGGTGGTGGTGATGGTGGTGCTAGTGAGCGTGTACCTTTGACTGTGGAGGAGGCAGATGCATATCGAGCGGCACAGCACCACGTGCCATATCAACGACGCGAACGTGATTCTAGTTCACATAGTCAGAGTCAAAGGGATAAGGGGAAGTCTGTATGGCGTGATAGTGATGAGACCTTGCCACCTGACAGTTATCCTCATGATGAGTTGCAACATAGGTTTGGCAGCTTGGGCTTTGGAGATTATCCAGGGTCGGCACATCATCCTCCATATGCACATGACTATCCACAGTTTTATCCGTATGGACCAGGACCTTATCCTCCATTGCAACCGCAACCATCGTTAGACTCCAGTGGTAGTGCAGTTGGATATCATGATCATCAGGGAGGAGATTATCCATATGGATCAGGGTCACATCATCCTCATTCTAGCAGTAGTTCCGGGGTCCGCACTTCAGGATATTATGATTATACAGAGTCGGTCGAGTCCGGACATCCACAGGGAGAGGAGTTTGTGTCATTTTTTTTCCCAGAGAGTGGGTCAAGTCCAGTTCATTATACATATCAACAAAAGGATGCTGATGAAAGTGGAGAAGGGGGTGGTGACTCAGCCAGTAGTTGGTGGGGATGGTGATGAGGTTAGTCATAACTTTTTTTGGATATGTTGTTTAGTATGTTTACATGTTTATTCCAAGTTTCCAACATTATGTTAAATGTTGACAACTTAAAAATATGTCTTAGATTTTTATATGACATTTAATGATTAAATAGTTCATCAGTGATTCGTTTTGTATTTTATTTGTCATTTCTTAAGCCTATGTTGATAATTTTAACTCCTATTACCCATGTATAGTTTTAGATTAATTTTTAATATTTTTCTGCATTTTTTCAGATTTTTTAATTAATTTTCTCGAATTAATTGGGCAACTCGCCCTAACTCGGTATCGCCCAAGGGCGATACCAAGTCCGAGTCCGAGATTTAAAAGCTTGCTCCCACCGAATCACATGATCTTTCTTACTCTCCCTCCCCTCCCATAAGAAGTCCCGCTGAGCTTTTTTTACAATTTTGGAGATCCGGCTAGGCATCCTAAACAGAGACATAAAGTAAATAGGCATGCTGCACAGGGAGGATTTAATAAGGATGATACGACCCCCAAGAGACAAATAGTTCCTCTTCCATGAGGCTAGTCTTTGCTCAATTCTCTCAATGACAGGTTCCCAGAAAGAGATGGACATATGGTTTCCACCAAAGGGTCACCCAAGATAGGAAATAGGGAAGTGATCCACCCTACACCCTAAGACTGTTGTAAAACTGGATGAGACAGAGTCAGGGATGTTAATGCCAATAATACTTCTCTTACCAAGGTTTACCTTTAACCCAAAGACAATCTCAAAGGATCTCAGAATACATTTGACTCCGAAAACATCCTCACTTCTAAGTTGGATAAAGAGAAGAGTATCATCAGCAAAAAGCAAATGGGATAACAGGACCCTATCTCTACCCACATACAACCCCTGAAACAACCCAGTTTCTTGTCCCCTTTTAAGAAACCAACTCAAAACATCACTCCCCAAGGTAAACAAGAACAGGGACAGGGGATCCCCTTGCCTCAAACCCCTAGAAGATGGGAATAGACCAGCCACCATCCCATTGAAAAAGAATGAAAACTGAACGTTATAAAGGCAACCACTGATCCATCTATGCCACATTTCTCTAAATCATTTCCACTACAACACCGAGTCAATGAACCCCCATTCCACCCTGTCATAAGCCTTTTCTAGATCTCAAGACTACTTATAGCTCATCCCTATACCCTCCGAGAGCGATGTGAGATCCCAACCATATGCACATCCCCGCCTGGTAGCTCGCCACTGTGGTAACTTGCCCAGGTCTCTCATCCATTGTCCAAATCGCATAATTCAAGATAGTATTTGGGACCACAGATCATAATTCAAAGTCGACAGAAGAGCTACACAGATACAAGAAGGCTAGATAAAAAATTTGGGGTGGGAGACCAAGTGTTTCTAAAAGTATCTCCGTATTGTGGTGTTGTGAAGTTTAACAAGAGGGGCAAACTATCGCCCATATTCGGTCCATTTCAGATATTAGAGACAGTAAGACCCATAGCTTATCGATTTGCTTTACCATCCCAGCTTACTCGGGTGCACGACGTGTTTCATGTACCTGACCCTAGCCACATCATTGAGTTAGAGCCTTTCGAGGTACGTAAGGATGCATCATTTGAGGAGAATCCAATTTAGATCTTAGACAAGCGCAAGCAAGTACTCCATACCAAGACCATTCCCTTAATGAAATTATTATGGTAACACCATACAGCTGAAGAAGCTACATGGGAGACTAAGAAAGAGATGAGGAAGAAGTACCCTAGTTTATTTGGAAAACCACAAGGTAAAAATTTCGAGGACGAAATTTCTTTTGTAGGAGGGTAGAATCGAACCCAATTATATCTTAATTATTAAGTTTATTGATTTAATTGAGCTTATTAGACTAACTAAGCACTTGTGCTATGAAGATGAGGTAGATGATGATCATGATTGAGAATTGGGGGAAAAAAATTGAAGTCTATTAAAGATTATTAAGGTAAGCTTAATTACGATTATGTCTAAATTTCTATTGGCTAAGGTACTCTACAAATAGTTCAAGTGAAATAGGAATCAAATTTTGAAAATGTGAAACTAAGTGTGAAAAATTAGCCATAATGCGCGGATCTTAAATCGCGCGTTAATCGCGCATTGAGCAAACGCTCAAACCAAGTCTTTGTCGGACGCAGGCCACATGCACGTGTTGAGTTAAGTTTACAAAACCTGTTTGATAAAAATTCAACGCCCAAACGTCCAAACCTTAACCTTCGCGAGTCCAGTACAAAATTTCCAGATTTGTTATTTTGTGCCCAGATTCGAATTGCAACACTCCTAGCCCCTCATTAACACCAATTTGGTCCAAGTATACCTAAGGGTAATGCCTAAGGTATCCCCCATGTAAACCTAAGATACCTACCAAGAATAACCAAGGTACCACCCAAGTATACCTAAGGTACTCCCTTATATTACCTAAAGTATCCCCCTTGTATACCTAAGGTACACCCCTTGTATTACCTACCCTTGTATACCTAAGGTACACCCCTTGTATTACCTAAGGTACCTCGCTTGTATACTCAAGGTACATTCCTATTACCTATGGTACCCCCCAAGTATAACTAATGTACACCCCCAAGTAAACCTAAGGTGCACCCCTTGAATAATTAAGTTAAATCCTCAAATAACACTAAGGTACCCCCTACATAACACTAAGGTATCCCCTTGATAACCCTTAAGTACATCCAAAGGTTTAGTTGAAATAGAGGCTTTGTTGAGGGGCAAGTTTGAAAGACAAAGAAAAGGTATATAAAACAAGGCCTTAGCTGAAATTGCTAGTGTTGAAACACTCTTTATTGGGCTTGTAGAGCAAGGAGGACTGAGGTTGGTTGAAGGCTAAAAGAAGAAGAAGAAGAAGAAGGGAGATTGAAGGGAGATTTTAACTTGAGGATTTAGCTTCTCTATTAAACAAGTAACAACTCTTCAAACCAAAATGAGTTTACTAAATTTCGTATTTATCTCTCCTAGGGTTTGGTTGAGCTGAGAATTCACTTGCATGTTGACTTTAGCTTCTAGATTTCGTAGGGTTTTGGTTGTAAAACATGAGTTGCTTGTTTTGCAAACCAATGTTTTGCAAATGATTTAACAAGGATTTCAACCTACATTGCTTACATTTCAGATTTGGAGTTGAGTTCGGTATGTTGAATGATGTTTCATGTGTTTTGAATTTGTGTTGATGTGTATTTGAGATAGATTTCTGTTTTAGAGTATGTTTGAATAATTTATGATCATACCAATTGGTTTTGAAAAGATAGAAATGATATAGGTCAATTTGGTATTGAAAAATAGCCTGAAAAAGTGCAAAACCCGAGCCGGCTATTTATTGTGATCCAGAACACCAGAAAACAGTCCCTGTAAATTGTAATCGTGAATCAAGATTAGGTCTCAAGATTAATCGTGAATCGATGATTAATCACGGAGCTAATTGCAAATTGGCAATTAATCGCAGACCTAATCGTGAGCCCAATCTTCACAGTTTTTTTCAGCCTTTGTTTCCCAGATAACCTATACTCCCTATACAGCACCCTATTTACATGTAAAAAAGGTTTTATCCCCCATTTAGAATTACTAAAAATGCTCCTAAGACTTAATTCCTTATCAATAAAAAGTCAACTTTCTAATTCGTGCCTAAATTTCCAGTTTTGCTCGATTTTAAGGAAAAACCACTTCTTGGGTTTGATGCCCAAATAGATGATTTGGGAGCCCATAAAATTACAGAAAATTTATCAACCCTTTAATAGACTACAATTAAAATTTCAGTTCAAAACTCCTATTATATTTGACTAGAAAAATCATATACCAAAAAAGTCAATGTTTTTCACCATACTTAGAATATTTTTTAAGCTCGAAAACTTTTTGTCTCAGAATCCATTGAATTTTGGTATGGTGACTTTATTTTGAATTCTAAGACTATTCCACTCATAATATCAATGATTTGTGCATTTTTTACATTGGTTTTGCTTTTCTTTATGAATTTGAATCTGGCTTTGAAAGCCAAAAGGAATTTGTACAGATGATTGAGATTTGTTGTACATGTGAAAAGAAGTACCAGATTATGTGATTTGGACAATGAAGCTGAGGCTTCTTGTTGATTTGAAAAGGGGCTGAGAGCCCATGGTATCCTGAAAGGCAGTGAGGCCTAGGGATTTAAAGGAAAGTGAACATGAGGTTCATTTGGAATGGCTTTGTACTTTGGGCAAGCAATGCATTCATGAGATTTGTTATAGTAAAAATGCTTTGATTGATTTACCATGAGTTTTTTATTGAGTCTAGTTGCCATAGAGATGGTTATGGATCCATGGTCAATCTAGTAAGTGTATTAGTGATGGCTTATCGAGATAACACCCAGTCCACATTCGCATTCCACCATGTGGGATCGATGCGGCCTTCTTGTGGGATAGCTAAATTGCGGCAACTCGTTCCGCCGTGTGGGATTGACGAGGTCTCCTTGTGTGTGTGTTATGGTCACAGTTGATTGGGTTATCTCAACCGATTCCACCATGTGGGATCAGCGAGGTCTCCTTGTGTATATGTTATGGTTATATGATCGGATGGTCGCAGTTAGCTGTGTTGTTTCTTTCCAACCCATGCGTGGGTGCTCTACTTGGGGTGATGACCATGTTAGGCTTCTACCTACAAGTCGTGAGGTGGCAAATTGGTTAAGGGTGGTTATCTCGATTTATAGACACACTAATCCATGAGTCTTGCACAGACACATTATATTGAGGCTTGTTTTGTGATATTGAACTGCAATCCTTATATGGCTTTGATTTGTTCTTGGAGCATAGTATGTGTGCATGTATCTTTCATTATTGAAAGTTGCATAAACTGTTTTGTACCATGCATGTTGCTACTTGTTGAGACGTTAGTCTCACGCGTGTTTTGTTTTTACTGGTTTTGTTTTCAAATCCTCCTGGAGAGCCACGTCTTGGGGCAGAGATTGAGGGAGAGCCTGAGTATAGGCCAAAGGATTAATATTATTACCCATTGTAGGGTTCTTTTTATTTGGACATGTACTTATTCCTTTTTGGATTATAAACTTGAGAGTTACTGTAAAACCCCGACCCCGATTAAAGTGTATTACACTAATTAAGTACTTTTGCTATGAAGGTGAAGTGGATGTGGATAATGCCTATGAATTGGGGGAAACAAATTGAAGTAAGTTAAAGGTTTTACTAAGGTAAGCTTAATTAAGGTTATGTATAGATTTCAATTAGCTAAGATATCTTCCAAGTATTCTAGTGAAGTAGGAACCAAATTCTGAAAATTTGAAGTTAAAGTGTGAAATATTAGCCTTAACGTGCGACCTCGAATCATGCACTCCTTGCGCGTTGAGCAAACGCTCGAATAAAATCTCTATCTCGCGCAGATAACGTGCACGAGTTGAGT
Organism: Buxus sempervirens; assembly: GCA_947561395.2. Classification (NCBI taxonomy): domain Eukaryota; kingdom Viridiplantae; phylum Streptophyta; class Magnoliopsida; order Buxales; family Buxaceae; genus Buxus; species Buxus sempervirens. The sequence continues at coordinate 22,357,018 of OX387185.1, read as the reverse complement.
TAATTCTACAAAACCTATTTGATAAAAGTTCAATGCCCGAGCGTCCAAACCTTAACGTTCGCACGTCAAGTACAAAATTTGCAGATTTTTATTTTGTGTCCATATTTGGATTGCAACACGCCTAGATCTTTTTTTAAACCCCTCATTAACACCAATTTGGGGCAAGTAAACCTAAAGTACACACTCCCAAGAATACCTAAAGTACCTCCAAAGTGTACGTAAGGTACCCTCCCAAGTATACTTAAGGTACACCCCCTTGTTTTACCTAAGGTACCCCCTTGTATACCTAATGTACCCTCTAAAGTATAATTAAAGTACCCCATTGTATATCTAAGGTACCCTCCCAAGTATACCTAAAGTATCCCCCTTGTATAACTAAAGTACACCCCCAATTATACCTAAGGTACCCCCCTAATATAACTAAAGTACACCCCCAATTATACCTAACATACCCCCTAATAAAACTAAGGTACATCCTCCAAGCATGCCTAAGTTATACCCTCTTGAATAACTAAGGTAAACCCCCAAATAACACCAAGGTATCCCCTAAATAACACCAAGGTACCCTCATATAACATTAAGGTACCCCTTCATAACCCTTGGGTTTAGTAGGAATAGAGGCTTTGTTGAGGGGCAAATTTGAAAGACCAAAAGTAGAGCATATAAATCAATGCTTTAGTCTATTCTTCTAAGTTTTTTTGAACCCCTCTTCTTGTGTTGGACGTATAGAGCAAGAAAGAAAGTGTGTTGAGTATTTAAAAGCTTGGTGAAGGAGGAGGAGGAGGAAGATTGAAGGGAAGTTGAGCTTCTCCATTAAACAAGTAAGTAGCAAACCCTTCCAACTAAAATGAGTTTACTAAATTTTCGTATCTTCTCTCATAGGGTTTGGTTGAGCTGAAAATTCACTTGCATGGTTTTAGCTCCTAAAATTCATAAGGTTTTGGTTGTATACCATTTGTTGCTTGTTTTGCTAATGATTTAACAAGAATTTCAACCTACATTGAGCATGTTTGAACTTTGGGTCTTCATCTTGCAAGCTACAACATGGATTTCGTTTCGATTTGGTTTAAACCATGGATTTGGTGAGATTCTTGTTTTAGTAAGGATTCATTGTTGTTTTCATGTGGTTTATTATGCTTTATGATTTATTGTTTTGTTTTTTGGTATATTATTGAGTAATTAATGTTTTAGAATGATGAGAATTCAAATTAGAATGGTATCTTTGAGTTTAGAACTGAAAAAGTTGAAGAAAAATGAAGTTTGAAAATTTTTCCCGAGCTGTAGATTAGTCCCGAATTCCGTAGATTAATCGCGAAACTAATCGCGAGTTGTAGATTAATCGTGGAGTTAATCTTGAGAAGTTTTTGTGAAATTTAACTTTCGGGAAAGCTAATCGCGGATTCATAGATTAATCTTCGCGTTAATCTTGAGAAAATTTTGGAAATTTAGCTTTCGGGAAAGCTAATCGCAGATTTCTAGATTAATTGCGAGACCTAATAGTGAACTGTAGATTAATCGCTAGTTTTGTAGGTTAATCATAAAAAGACAGATTTTTGTTATTTTGACAATTTAACCTAGTTTTCAATTCTAAATGATCTTTAAGTAACAAAAATTGGTTTTCATTGACAAAAATGATCTTTTGTCAAGGCACAAATAAGTGGTTTTCATTGACAAAAGTATTTGATAAAAATTATAGAACATTTTGGGCACGTTATGCTGAAAAAGGTCACGATTTGGTTCTAAAGAGTAAATTGGTGCTTACAATTACTTTTACCCACATTGGTTGGTTCCTACACTTGTAAGAGAATGCTTTGAATATGATTTGGATTTTGTGAAAGTAAGGTTGAGATCTCTTATGTGATTTAACAAGGCTCTTAGCCTATGGTTTGATTTGCAGTGGATGAGTAATCCCACTTGGCAGTGGATGAGTAATCCCACTAGATGAGTAATCCCACTTAGCCTTAGTTGATTGGCAGTGGATGGGGAATTCCATTGGGCCCTGATTTGTATTTTGTGGACTTCATGGTGTATGTGTTTTACTTTGATTACTAATTTAGTTATGGCTTGAACGTAAAGTGACTATTGATTACTTGTACACTTTAAGCTTTGATTTTCTTTTTTGATAAGTAATGATATGTAATAAAGTAGAAAAGTAAGGTTATGCTCTTATGTGTTCTAACCAAGCTCTTGACCTAAGGTTTGGTTGGTAGTGTATGAGTAATCCCACTTGGCAGTGAATGAGTAATCTCACTTGACAGTAGATGAGTAACACCACTTGGTAGTGGATGAGTAATCCCACTTGGCAGTGAATGAGTAATCTCATTTGGCCTATGGTTTGACTGGCAGTGGATGAGTAATCCCATTTGGAAATGAATGAGTAATCTCACTTGGCCTATGGTTTGATTGGCAGTGGATGAGTAATCCCATTTGGCAACGAATGAGTAATCTCACTTTTTTTTTTTTTGGTAATGAGTGAGATTACCAAAAAAAAAGAATGAGTAATCTCACTTGACCTATTGTTTGATTGGTAATGGATGAGTAATCCCACTTGACAGTGGATGAGTAATCTCATTTGGCAGTGGATGGGTAATCCCACTTAGCCTTGGTTGAATGGCAGTGGATGGGGAATCCCACTAGGCCCTGGTTTATGCACTGAGGCACTGGTTCTAGTTAATGATGCAAATGGTTTGTTTTGAATTATGAGTCCTATCAAGACATGCTTGTAATAAATAATTGGGTCTATCGAACTAATTTTATGTATTATCCGATTGAGATGCTTTGACTTGAGTTTTTTACTTTATATCTGAAAATGTTATCATGATGTTATAAAATTGCATAAACTACTTCTATTCATGAGCTTTATACTTTATATCTAAGAATGTTATCATGATGTTATAAAATTGCATAAACTAATTCTATTTATGCATGTTTGCTGCTTACTGGGACTTTAGTCTCACGCGTGTTTTGTTTTACAGGTTTTATTTTCATATTCTCTATGTGAGCACGATGTTGGGACAAAGCCAGAGGGAGAGCCTGAATATAGGCCTGAGGACTACTACCGCCCATAGTAGGGTTCTCTATATGAGCTTGTTTTAGTTTTTGGGAGTTGTAAATGGGATATGTAAATATTATTTTGGACTCATACACTTGAGAGTTACTTTCAAATTATGAGTTTTGTATGAGATTGCACATATGAGAGAGAGATTGTGAGCATTTAGTTACCCTTTTTGTTATACACAAGTATCACATCTTTGAGATTATTATATAGGTGACGTTTGTTAGATGGAAATTTTTATTTCATGCTTCTTATGCTTATTTGCACTCTAATGATTACATAGTAATTGCCCTTAATGGTATCAATTAGGTTCTTTTGGGCCTATAAGCAAGGCTCGGGGACGGGTCAGTGCCCCATATGGGCAGACCCGGCTCCAGGGCGCTACAGTTACTTTTGTATATGATTGTACATAACAGAGAGAACAGAGAGAGGGTGTGTGATCACTTTAGTTACCTTTTTGTAGTTACCCCATGTATCACATCCTCGAGGTTATCTATACAAATGATGTTTTTGGATTAGATGATCTACATCATGCACACAACCACTATTCCTTGTCCAATGCACTCTGATAAATTATTATATACTGTCGGAATTATGTCAATCAGGCTATTGTGGGCCCAAAAGTAGGGCTCGGGGACGGGTTTGATCCTCGTATGGGTAGACCCGGTTCCGAGGCGCTACATTCAAATAAATAATAACAAGAATAAATACTTCTTGTTATTATTTGTCTATTTAAAGTTGAATTATTTAAATCTCAACTGTTCTTAGAATATTATGATATACAATGGTAAACTAATGCAGAAAAACTTCCACACAGTCAAATTACCTAATGAATTTAATGTATGGATGGATATGAAAGAACATGTTACAATACAAGCGCATGGAGCAAAGGGCCAAAAAATTCACACAACATTTTCAAATGAATTAGACTTTATAAAATCCTCCCAAACTTATGCATGCAAAGAAACTCATCATAGAAATTGAACAATTCTACCAACCAAATACACTTTAGAAAAACAACTTTTTACATTACTCTCCTGATTCCAATTGTCTCAAAGACCATTGCAGTAGAATCCCTCTGCATCATGAATACGTAGAGATTGTTCCATTTTAAACCATAGTATTCCAATGCCATTAGTATCAGAGTTGATAAAAATATAAAATGATTTGATTTATTCACAAGTTATACAAATACTGAAAATGTCAGGATCCTCATAAATATTTCATTATTTCTTTAAATTATTTTCAGTAAGTTTTGAAACTTTTCAGATTCAAATTAATACTTCTTGCTCTTATTTGTCTACTCCAAGCTTAATTATTTTGTGGTCAAGTATTCATAGAATCTTAAAGCATATCATAGTTAAATGATGCAAAAAATCTTCCCAAAAATGAGCAAAATTATCCAATGCATTGAAACTTCTCTACACAATATTCTATTTTCAACAAAAAAAATTGAGAGATAGTAGGAAATATCCCTATATATAGAAGGTACTCACTAGAATTTTAAACATTGCAGCTACCCTTAGTGGCAATGCCTTTGAAGCCTTTTGCAATTGAGGAACAACAGGTAATGGAATATTATGATGAACAGGAGGAGATGTTGATATTAATTCTGTGAAATATGGTTGTGCTTTTGAATCTGAGAATGCAGAGTCCTGATATAGATGGCAACCATCCATAAATTTACAAATAAATAAATGAACCCACAAAATCACAAACAAAACTGGATTTCCATACCTTTCTAGTTGTTGCAAAAGCTCGTTGAACTGCCATTGCATCACTTTGACGGTCTGTTTCAGATAATTTGATTGCATTGAACCCGTCTTCAGTAGGCATGACAGAATTATCCCTACAGTTTTCATGCAAACATAACTCTCACATATTTGAAGCTGCTAGTTGGCAGAGATATAAAAACTCAGATGGACGAATATATAAACACTACCTCCTATGAACATCCCAATGTCCTTCACCGTCCAAAGATAAAACCATGTCATGGAATGCAACTAGAGCGGGACGATGTGATATAGTAATGCATGATGTTCCCATTGCTCGAACTTTGGTGCAGAAACGTTCCTCCATATCAGTGGTCACAGCACTGGTGCATTCATCAAGGATAGCAAATTTAGGTTTATGGTAAAACAGTCTGGCCATCCCTAATCGTTGCTGCTCTCCAAGAGATAGTTCATCACCCCAGTTTATCTCTTTTTCAGGTGGGTAACGATCCAACAGATACTCAAGGTCAACCTGAGAAAACAGATAAAGGCATCATCTTACACAGATTTATGCAAAAGCCAAAACAAATCAACTTAATAGAGCCATAAAATTACTAAACAGGGATTTGATGAACTAACATACATTTTTCAACAGCTCAACCATTCCACTATGTGTAAGTGGTTCAGTCTCTTTATCAGCCGTAAGAGGATAAATTAACTGATCACGAAGTGTTCCTACAGCCATATATGGCCTTTGTGGCACATAAAATATCTCCTTATTAAGGTCAGAACCAACACCAGGCTTAACAATATGGCCGGATACTAGTGGCCAAAGGCCTCCTAGAACACGAAAGAGGGAACTCTTGCCGCTACCATTTGGACCTTCAGCCAAAAATACAACATATATGAGTTCTCAACTCCAGAACCACATGCACGTTAGTTGTCAAAGAGAGTGAGTTCCTTAACATTTTTCACTGTAGATATTAATCTTTTACAAAGGAACAGTCAATAATCATACTGTGAAGTTGTATACAGATATACCATCAGAAAATAGAAAAGATAAGCATATAAACGTAAAGATTTCAACAAATGAAACGGTTACACACCAGCAACAAATTCTATCAGATACAATAAGGTACTAGAAATAAGAATATTTCAATTTCTAATAATACAAAATATATGGGGACCATTACTTCATGTGATATTAGAATATCTGCTGTAAATACAAGATACCATGTAGATATTAGATACTGCCCTAACAAAAGATAACATTAACTATAGCTATGTAGAATATCTGTGCTTTAAATCTTTAATATTAGCAGTTCACTTAAATAAGATTACAATTGTTATTAATCTATAGATTAATATTTTAACAAATATAGATAACTATTTTTTATTCAAGGATTTCCAGAATTCCAGAAATGGTTATTCTAATATGTTTAGAAACGTGAAAAGTCTTAAAAAAATAGTATTTAATACTATCAATTGATTTTGCGTTAGTATAGGTATCTATAACTTATTAAAATATATATAACTATATTTTAATTTCAGAACTAAGTATATTAAATATAAAAAAATGAAATATAATTATTTAAAAAATAATTGTTTCTACAATGGATGATCTCTATATAATTATTATCTATTCCTATTATATAAATTTTATTTGACATAAGCCACTCAATTATACTATAGAAATATAATATAATAGGAAACTAAATAAACAAACAAACAAATATGAACATCCATTTTTATAATATAATAAAATAATTTAGTTACTTGTAATAACGGGAGCCATAATAGGAGACTTAATGTCCGAATGTATGTATCTTATATATGGGGCAGGGGGAGATTGTAGACCATCTTTTCATTCACTGTGTGTTTGCTAGAAAGATATGGAATTGTTTTCTTTCTGACGTTGGTTTATCTTGGGTGGTGCCTAATAAGGTGATAGACTTGCTACATCAGTGGAGATTTCTTAGGCTGAGGAGGAGAGAAAAGATTTTGCATAGGTTGGTGTTTCATGCGATTTTATGGTTCATATGGAAGGAAAGAAACCGCAGAATCTTTGATGATAAACACTCCACTACTAGTGAAGTGTTAGAATCCATCAGGTTATCGATAGCATCGTGGGCTATGAGATATGCTGAATTCAAGAGCATTTCCGTGGCGGAAGTTGTGAGGAGTTGGAATACTGTATGCTTCTCATCTTTGGTTCGAGTAGCACCTTCTCCTATTTGGACACCTCCTCCTTTTGGAAGCATAAAGCTAAATTTTGATGGAAGTTCCTTGGGGAATCCAGGCCAGGCAGGAGTTGGAGGGGTGTTCAGGAATCATACGAGTGAGATTATTATTGCATTTCGTGAGCTTATTGGAGTGACAGACTCCACTAGAGCCGAGCTTATGGCACTTATTACAGGATTGCGATATGCTCATACTTTGGGATTAAGCGAGCTTGTTGTTGAAGGGGATGCGGCTAACATTATACGATGGATGAATAGCAATGACGCAGGACCGTGGAGATTTTTGGAGCTGATTAGAGTTGCTAGATCCCTAGTGCAAGGTTTGAATGTCTCATTCAAACATGTATTGAGGGATGCTAATGACATAGTTGATAGTCTAGCAAAGGTTGGGGCTAGAAGTCAATCTCTAGATTTTGGGGATATTAGTGTTTGTATGCATAGTTAGTAGACTTTCTTTTGAGGGTGCCTTTCTGTTGGCACCATTGTATTGCTTTTCATCCTTTTCTTTTTATAAAATTTCATCACTTATCAAAAAAATTTAATAATAATAGGAGACTTAATAGGAGCCATAATCAGAGACTTTAAGAAATTTACTCTATATAATAGGAGACTTTAATAGGAATGTATATAACAGCAGCCATATTAGGATACTTAAAAATAGGAACCAAAATTGGATGGAAGCATATATTTTAACTTAATATTAATATTTAATAGTGTCATTTGATTTTGGATAACTATCAATATCTATAATTACACTTTAATCTCGAAACTAAGTATATTAAATATAAAAAACGAAACATTATTATTTAAAGAAGTGATTATGTCTTTAGTTAGCTAGTTAGTTGAACTATTTGTTAGATGGTGGTTAAAATGATTTACTATTAATTCTTAGGGATATTGTCTCAATTGACCAACCCTAAATAAAGTGAGTTATATAATTTCATAATATTATTTATAGGAAACTTGTTTTAATTAAGATACAAGTTAGGGACTACAATCATTTTGAAAAAATAAATAGTTAGACAAAAATAGATGGTAGTTTATGGGCCCTATAAAAGTCGTCGTCTTCGTCACCATCATCATCATAACCTAGTTCCCATCAAAGTGGTTATGGGCCCTTTATAAGTAAGTTGACTTATTTAAATATCTCCAATTATTATAGGAGGCACTATCCTAGTCTGTAGGCTCTGTACATATGGTATTTGATTTCTTTAATTAAAAACTTATTTTATGGTACGATATCTCCATCAAAAAGCCATACCCTAGTATTGTTAATCAAAACTAAATTTCAAACTATTGTCCATATATGAATGGTTAAATTAATTATAATTGAAACAAGCAATTAAATTAATTGAATTCACTTATTACTTGATAAAGTAAACTAAAGTATGTATAAATATGTGCATGTGATTCCAATCAACATGACCAGGATTGATCCAGATTACTTGTCAATTATAATGGTTGAACTAATCTTTGTTGTTGAATGACTGATGTAGCTGATCCAATCATCATTATTAAATAATTGTATTAAAATATTGATTTCATTTGTCATGCCTTTGATTATCTTCAGTTCATATTTGTGAATAGGTAGAATGTTTATTTATCATAAGTTGCATACTTGTGTTATATAAATCTTGCATGAAACATGAATGAGAATGACTATATTCATTATCGAATGATTATTGATGTTAAAATCTGATATACTTTAATTTATTGACCAAGAATTCATATGAGACATTCTTATGAACTTGTAAAATATAACATGATATTGAATGACAATTTACAACACATAAATGCATTAATGAAATTGTAAGATTTTCATGCACAGGGAAAATGACTTGTGATGGTTCTGAACCCAAAAGCCATCAACAACTCTATTAATAAGGGTTAGGTGTAAGAGTTTGAGACTCAAAAATAACCAACAACTCTTTTAGAATATTCCTACATTTTGTGGTTAGGGCAGTCGCACAGTCATATAACCTAATATTTAAGAAATTATGATTTGAATGCCTAAACCTTTATTTGATCAGCCAATGACCTTAGACTGAGACCATGTTGGCTATTAGAGGCAAGTTATCACAGGAACATTTGTGACATTCGCGGCTGTATTACCCCTCACGGAAAATAGTGGTTTGGCATTGTGATCCGCTTGGTTGAGAACTTGTAAAACTGTTATCTCCACGTAAAATTCTATAAATGTACCAAGAGGTCAGGGACCTAGAGTCTAATGAGTCAAATATGTCACACTCTAGGAATTAATAAGGGTAAAATAGTAATTTAATAAATAAACTTAAATTAATTAATAAGGGGTTAGGTTGTTGGTTAGCCGATTTTTCACCAATTCATACAATAACTCAACGATCATCCTAAGGACATGTTTCTGATTTTTGTAACCTAAATCGGAAAATTAGAGAACTCAATGGTGCAACATGTGAATTTTGATCCGAGTGTTTTGGGTGCAATCAGAATGTTAGGAATCCATTATTGAGTGCTTAAAAGCATATTTAGAGAATTATAATTGAGAAAATCGAGGTTTAATTGTTCATAAAAACAAAAAATTGGACATCTGGGCTTAGCACTCTAGCGCGAGACGCACATCGTGACCACGCACAAGTGTTTTACATGCATTGTTTTGAAATTTAATTGAATTTCTCAAAATTTTCTGCAATGCGATAGCTCACGCTCGATGTGTGCCCCAAACGTGTGGTACAAGTTGGTTGGCGCTGGACCAAGGCTAGAGAGAGAGAACATGACCAAATGATTTTCATTCGCCGCTCATCTCATGCTTGACCCGAGCTCAAGCACAAGAATTGCCATGCGAAGTTAGGCTCGAGTGGTGGATAGGCGGAATACCATATTGTATAACCGTGTTTGGCACTCGACCCGCACTCGTTCCAAGCTCAAGCAGCAAACCCAAAAAATCTTATATTGTGAAAGTTTGCGTACTTTATGCAATTGTAATGCCATGAATGCTTCAATACTTGTCTATAATCATGTCTAAGAGTTTTTAAATCACTTGTTGCCTATTGAAACACATTGAAAAATACTATGACATGCTTAAATTGTTTACATTGCTACGATAATTGATGAAAACCATGTGTGTGCATTATAATTGCAGTATTGTGATATATATTGGATTTGTGCATGTGTTTAGCATATTATGACACTTTTTTTGAACGAGTGAAGTGTAAGGGTCGAAAAGTCACCAAAAGTCCTAGTTCGTTATCCTTACATGTCGTAATAAGGACTTCCCATGAAGTCCAACACCTAGCTTGTAAGACGTGGCTACCAAAGTGATGTAAGACCTTCACGTGAAATCTCTGTAAGACATTTTAGATTGAGGCCATGTTATTATCTAGAGCCAGACTTCACAAAGATGATGTGAGAATATTGGGAGCAATCGCCTTTCCACAAACAGTGGCTTGGCATAGTTCTCCGATCGATTATAAGCCTGTATAACTGCAATATACACATAAAAATCATAGAGAAAACCCATTATTACAAGTGGGGGGTCATATGATTAGAATGCGTGTCAGGTCAGAGATTGCTAAACAATCTCATAATGCATTACATAGCAAAGAAGCAGGGGGGGATAGCCTTATAAATTGTAACTCTAAGGTATTCATAAAACAGTGAGAAGTTGAATATCTCAAAGGTTGCACACGCTTTCACTACATACATTGCATGTTTGGTTGAGCTTGACTTGTGTATTTTTAGTTTTTCTTTCATACAGAGTATACTTAGGGAAATCATGCATACTAGACCACATCTAGAGATATTAGGGGTCTTTCATATCACTTGCACTTGCACCTTATTATTTAATTCTCTTTTTAGTTATTATTCAGCATGCCATATTTGCTTTTACCATATTTATTGCTACTTTTTTAAAGCTCTATAGTTGGAGTTTTGCTTGGGACTTGATTTGTAGGATGATACCCACTGGCATATTTGCTCATTCCCTACTATCTTTACAGGTGTGTATGATACCCACTGGCATATTTGCCCATTCCCTACAATCTTTATAGGTGTGTATGATACTGGAAACATGGAGCAGGATGATGCATAGGACTTGGATTTGATACAGCGTGCTTTGACTTTGACATGGTCTATGTAGGGTAAAGTTAACGTCTAGAAGTTTATTTTGATATCTTAATTAGTAGAGTAGGAAATTAAAGAAAGATGAAAATATTTTATGAAATTATTAAATGGGGACAGTATAGATAGATCTGGATTCTGAATGGATGATAGTAATAATAGAACTAGAGAACAAACCTACATTCGTATGGTTTGAGTTGTAAAAGTTAAAGATGCTCTAGTTAAAATGAGAATAAGAAAAGCCTTGGGCCTAAATGGCCTCCCTATAGAGGTTTGGAAGTTTACGAGAGATACTAATGTACTTTGGTTGACTAAATTATTTTATAAAATTTTACGGATTGCAAAAATGCCAAACGCTTAGAATATTAGTACGATAATACCAATATAGAAAAATAAGGGAAATATACATGAGTGTGCAAATTACCGTGGCATTACACTTATGAATCACACTACGATATTGAGGGAAAGAGTGATAGAACATAGATTAAGGCTAATAACTAGTGAAAAAAACGAATTTGGATTTATGCCTGGAAGATTGACTATGGAAGCTACATTTTTACTAAGACAGCTAATAAAAAAGTCTAAAGAAAAGAAAAAAGATTCGGATATGGTTTTCACTGATTTAGAAAAAGCGTATGATAGGGTTCCAAGAGAATTAATTTGGTGAACTTTGTATAAAAAAGGTGTACCAATGAAATATATTGATGTCATGAACGATATGTATGAGGGAGCCTTAACTAAAGTGAGAATAGTTGGCAGTGAGACAACTGATTTTCTGGTTAAGATAGGTTTGCATTAAGGGTCAGCTATTAGCCCTCTTTGCCTTACTTATAGATGAGTTGACGAGTCATATTTAAGATGAGGTGGCTTAGTGTATATTATTTGCAAACAATGTAGAATAGGTGGGCCGCACAAGGAAAGAAGTAAATATTAAGCTAGAATTGTGGATAGATACCTTAGAATCAAAGGGTCCATGCGAAGACTGAATATATGAAATGCCTTTTAATACAAATAACAATATAACTAAAGAAACTATTAGAATTGACAATCAAGATATCCCTTTACGTAATAAGTTCAGATATCTTGGATCAATGGTACAAAAAGATGGAAAAATTGATGAAGATGCTGCACATAGGATTAGAGCTGGTTGGCTTAAGAGGAGGGGTGCTTCTAGGGTTTTGTGAGATAAGCATGTTCCACTTAAATTAAAGGGCAAGTTCTATAAGGCAGCAATTAGACCAGCTATGTTGTATAGGGCAAAATGTTGGACGACAAAGAACCAACATGTTCAAAATATGAGTGTTACCAAGATGAGTGACTTGTGGCAAAACTAAGAAATTCAAAATAAGAAATGAAGATGTTTTAAAGTAATTAGGCATAGCATGCATTAGAGATAAAATGGAGGAGTGTAGGTTAAGGTGGCTTGGTCATGTGAAGCAGAAACCAAGGGACGTACTTGTAAAAAGGTGTGAGAGTATGTATATTAAAAGGCCTAAGCGAGTAAGAGGTAGACCTAAAAAGACATGGATGGAATCTACAAAACAAGACTTACAAAAATGTAGATTAACTTAAGATATGATTTTTGATAGAGCGGGAAGGAGAGATAAGATTCATGTTGCCGACCCCACTATGGTGGGAACTGGCTTATGGTGATGATGTTGATAGGTTTATCATCAGTAGGTTAGTTTATTGAAGGAGTTACACTTTGAAATTATTTCTTTATTAATGCATAAGGATTTTATTTGTTTTATTTGTGTAAGATCTTGGCAAATATATTGTCTTACTTCGGAATTTTATCACACGGATATTTTATACATCAATGCACTTGAGTTGGGTTTCTACTTGGCTTTTCACATAGGGGTGAGTGAGAACTACAGTTGCGTCATAAGATCCCTATTACCCATTATCCTTAATAATACTATCTATTATTAATATAGTTACATATTTATATTTCGAGGCGTGACAAAATACACTTCACATGAATTGCATATAGCATATTCATTGTGCATAAATTTACCTTTTTTCAATGGCATGGCATAAAAAAATTTGTTTAGAGCATGTATGCACCCTAGGTTTGCATTAATTGCATGAAACACATTTGCATTATAAGCATCATTTGAATTTTTATTATTTCATGTACTTGATTTTACTTGGCTGAATTTTATAGGCTTCAAATTCAAAATACAAACTAAGCATGTAGATTACTATCAACAGAGCTTTGATCATTAAATTATTTTATTATATGGAAATACAGATCAAGATTAGGAATTAGATTAATATACTACTGACTTCAATGTGATAAGGTATCAAGCACTTACAGTAGATAAGGTTTACTTTTGAATGATAAGATAGGTGGGATTTATTTCTTGTTTAAATTTGAATTTCAAATCATTTAATTACAATATTTTATTAGTTGGCTTTCACAGGTTTTATTTAAATATTATCATAACCTAATTGAATCTTTGATGTGCTTAATGTTGGTTTTGATTTAAATTGAATGATTCTATACATTTTAAATTGATAAGGGGAAAGAGCTTGCTTAATTTGCACATAAGGTGGGAATTATAGTCACACTTAAATTTCAAAAATTTATATTATTATTATATTGGAGTAGGGGTATGACAATTATTTAAAGAATTTAACACCAAATGACATAATTAGTTTAATAATATTTAATAACTTATAAGATATAAATATGCATATATGAAAACATATTAGTAAAAAATATTGAAACCCAGGACTTGGAAAAAGTTCCTAGTTATATAAATGGCTTCCTAGATGATCAGGCCAGTGCCTCAACAACATCTACATAAATTACAGCATTTATAGACGTAAGTTTGTTGTTAAGACACCAATCATTTCAGATAGGTAAAGGAATTATGCGGGATAGCACCTAATTATTTATTCATATTAGATTTCTAGCTTGAATAAATTATATTATGTTGGGTTTCCTGATCCATGACCTTTTTTTTTCTCTTTTGGAAACTGTATTTCTTATTATATAATTTTATAAAAATATAATGATACTTTATCAGTCAAAAAAATAAAATTCCAATCATAGGAATCTGGACTATATATACAGGACAGATATTTACAATGGGATTCTTAAGTTGATAAATACTGACTCAACCACTACTTCTGCTTGGCATCCTAAAAGTGCTGAAGATTAGAAAACGATAACAGTGCTCAGCCCCATCTAGGCTTCTCCTATTAGGCACAGATGGAAGAATGAAGATAGGGGACTTGAATAGAGTGTAGGGTAGAGGGGTGGTTTCTCAATCCTCAAACATCAAGCCCTCTCCATATAAATATATACAATCTCTCCCTTCAGATGTGCCAGTGTTTCACTCCCAATAAAATGCCATGCATTAACTGCAGCACCTGTTTCAAAGCAACACTTTCCAAGTCCTTCCCTTCCTCCGACGCCACACTGGTTTCTGGTAGTTGGTAAGCTCATAATGAAACACCATTAACCAAAAAAATGAGAAGAAAGTTATGGAAATACAAAACCATGTCTAGTTCCTCTGATGTATACGAGGGGCATATGCCCAAGCAGATAAAACAGGATGTCACAATTCACATGAGCAAACGGTTTCATATCCAACTTGAAAATCAACCCCAATCCATCCTCCTTTCACTTCGAGTCCAAGAATTCATTATCGACCAAAGCACCATTGCATTTTGGAATTGATAAATTATTTTAGGGAGCACACTTCTTAACCCATTGGCCGACAATTTGTCAATGATCTTGCACAAGCATCCCACCGAGTATAAAGTCCCTAATCTTCAAACACATTCTTTTTTGGGTGTCATTGAAATGAAATGGAGTCATCACTGTTCTCAAACTTCAACAACACACCCATCCAAGTGTCTATCAAATTGTACTTGATAAGCATTCCATTAGAAAGGCAAGCAGAACTGGTCTGGCCCCAGAACATTTTCACCATCATCCCCTATATAACCCTGTGATACCTTTATTAAACCCCTTTATTGCCTAGAGCTTCCTCCTAGTAATTAGATTCTCTAACCAGTACTTTTTCTCCTTTGATTCTAATCAAATTTTCCTCTATACACACTACAAGTACACTTTCTCTTGATAGTTGATATGAATACTAGCATCAACATTCTGCCAATTTCTTCCCCGAATTTTCCTCCACTAAAAACCCATAGAATTCCAAGCTACTAATCAAGTTCATCCAATTTCTCACATCCACCATTTTGTGGAAAAACTACAAGTTGTCCCTCAAAGCCTCAGCCATAGAGCCCAAGAGTTTCGCCCCCAACTTATTTCTTCAGCTCTGACCAAGAGCCTAAATCCACTTTAAAAAAAAAAAAAAAATCTTTTTATCCATTCGTTTTTGGTTGCAAGGAATCACTCTCGTCTGCATCCAAATCTTGATCATATACAAAATATCCTTCTCCCCAGCCAACAAAAACCCCAGCCCCCACAAAACACAAAACAAACCCTCCGAGACGCTTCTCTATTAAATTGGAGTCCTAAAGATACCATCAATCTCCCCTACTCATCACAGGGTTCTCATACTACAGTTACATACTGCCAACCTATATGGGCAGCATTTCTAAAGTTATCTGAATCTTCTAATAAAGTAAATAGATAATCTGAAACTAGTCTAGGAAAGGAAGAGCCGCCACCATATTATATCATTCTTCTCAGCATATTGAAACCAAAAATCTATCCTGGACAAGAGGGATTATTTTAATTATTCATCCAAGGGAAATTTTCTCCCTGAGGCATGTCCATGAATCAATCCCTATTAATAAATAAATAAAAAGACTGCATTATGGTGACAACCCACTAAGATCAAATTTTGAACACATTAAAATCATCAATGTACCAGCTTAACAGCAATGGAAACCCAAAAAAAGCCTAACATACTAATAACCTTCTTGAGTACTCTTTTACTCCACACAAATAAAATTCCACTAATTATGAGCACTAGATGAAGCAGCACCCATTGCACCTCCCTAACAGCCCAGACTTCCATAACATCTTCTTTTCCATGGACTTCATTTTTATTTCCAAGAAAAAAAATGTAAAGGGGAAAGGAAAAGAAAAAAGAAAAACACAGATGCAAGCCAGTGCCACCTAACCAATCCTTTTTTCTGCTGTATTCAGACCCACCACATTCCAATAAAAAAATTTAGATTTGTTGAGAAACAGACACCAACCCCCCTTCCACTTCATCCAAAGGCATGATAATATATAATTACAAAAATACATTCTCATTTGAGACATCAATCTTCCTTCATAGTAGTGTCATTCAATGAACAGAAAAAGTACACGAAGAGTAAATGCAAACAATAAATATATTCCATAAAAACACATCAATAAAAAACTCCAGAGACAATGAACAAAATAACACCTTAAAGCAAATCTCAAGTAAAGACACTACCTGTAATGAGAAGGTTTGATCCAGATTCAACCTTAAGTGTCAAATTGTCCACCAAGACATTATTAGTCGGTGTAACTACCTGGAATAACCTAGCTTATAGTCACAAAAGAGTGAAAAATAATATGAACTCTTAAAAGGAGATTAAATTTCTCTAGTTTACTTGAAGTACCTTAACCCCAGAAAACTCAATGTAGTTAGCTTCACTAACGTAATTCCGACACCCATTTGTTTTAATAGAAGACTTATCATGAACAGTACTTAGCTCTCTTGAAATAGCCATTAATTCATGAATGCGATCAGCATAACCACTGGAACAAAAGGAGGAAAAATAAATGTACGAAATTAAATTGCATTTGGAAATTAAAATTGAGGATAATTACCTACAAATTTCCAGAACATTTTCAACGTTCTTGAATACAGTATGCAAGGTAACAGTTAAGAGAGGATGTAAGTAAGAATATTAATACAAATAATAAAACCAAATGACAATAAGAGTGCATTTAACAAGAAGAAAAAATGCCAGCTACATCAACAAGTCAACTGATATCATAGTTTGAAGTGCATAACATGGCTTGAAATGTTGGAGGCACGATGAAAAATGCTTCTGACATGTCACCATTTTTTAGGTAGAGTGAATTGGTATTGTAAGTAAGATTGACTTTTGCCAACTTTCCACAACGTCACTAATATGTCACAAATCTGATAGAAATTTTCCCGAACTTGAAAGAAAAATGGGAAATCTTTCCCAAAAAGTATAATTTGACATTTAAATTATTTTTAGAATAAAATTTGGGAATTATGAATCAAAATAGATAACAATGTGATAATAAACATCATAACAAAAGTTTCATACTATTTGTATGATTGTATCACTGGATATTGATTAGAAAATTATTACATAGTTTATCTTAATAGTTAATAACTGAGGAATGCACAAAAATTAATCATATTCTCAGTTATTTCAAATGCATATTATGCTAATTGAGGCATTAAATAGTTTAATATTAAATTCGACCATTTGGGAAGATTTTTCATTTTCCACTCAAGTAAGTAAATTTGTAGCATACTGCATGGCGAATATAATAAAAAAAATGTTTTATTAAATAAATCACATCTGCCATTGCAGCTCACACAGACTTGTCCACTTTGATGCCCAAGGACATCACAGATGCAATGGTCCTTGCAGCCTCTTTGTTTTCCTATTTGAAACTAAGTTCTTTTAATTAGATATAGTGTTTGCGAAGATCCCAAATCTTTTAAATGCCATAGCATTTTGCTGATGGAAATATTGAGTTGACCTGTTTAAATTATCAGGTCATGTAAAGGAAATCACACCCCAAAACCATCTTGGCTTAAACTAATTCAAACTCCCAAACCAACAAACACTAATGAAAGCAATTCCATTAGCATGTATTGCTATCGGCTACCTCTTTTGAACAATTTATTACTGGCTTAATATACTCAAATCCTGTCATCACTGCAGTCTGCATAGTAAAAGGCTGTTTATTTCATGATTGTCTTTACATGTAATCTCTCAGACAGAACTCGCTATCTATAATGTATTCTCAACTCAGTATTGAGTGTCTGATATATGACAGTTCAATAAAGAGTGAGATTGCTCAAAATCAGCAGAAGCAACACTTTGTTCATGTGAAATTTCATATAGGATCAATCATAAAGCCTTAAAATTTTGAGGAAAAAGGTTTTGGAGTAATGTTTGTTCAGTGGAGGTTTTCGGGCTTGGGGCCTCATGGTCGGTGTTTATACCGCTACCTTTTCTTCGCCATCTGTTGGGGAGTTTGGATGGAAAGAAACAGGAGAGTGTTCCAGGATAGGCAGTGTTCCCTCACGGATGTAATGGAGTCTATTACATTCTTTGTATCCTCTTGGGGGGCGTTACTTCCTTCTTTTAGGGGTTACTCGATTGAGGACATTAGGCGGTGTTGGTCTTCTCTTTGTGACTAGTGTTTGTATTTTTGCGCTGGGTGGTTCTTCCCTATCCCATTCTCGGTAGAATTCCTTATTCTACCATGGTGTAGGGGTTTTCCTCCATCATTGTATTTTTTATGTGTTCTTCACTTCTAATATATGATCTCATTAGCAATCAAAAAAATAAAATAAAATATGCAGTGACAAGCAAGTAGGATTGACATGTGGAATAGTTTCCAAAAAGTAGCTTGGCTTCCCTCCTACGTGTTGAAGGTCCACCCAGGGGCTTCTCCAAGTTCAGTCTCTGCTGTTATTTCACGCTAGGGCAATTTCTGGGAAGCAACATAAATCATTTAAATGATGTCCATCAGTACACTCCTCTATCCAAGGAAAGTTTGACTTCCAAATACCTATAAGATGTGTGATATGCCATCTGTTTTATTGATCTTTTCCCATAATAATCACTTTGGTGTTTTTCTCCCCATCAAAATTGCCAAAACTCAGTCATCCATTTGATATATAAGATTCAATCATAAAGCATCAACTAGTTCCCTGAAAGTCTAATTTCAATGAAAAGAGCACACGTTAATGTATATTCATCTTCCACACTGTAAGGAAATGAAATATCTGAAATTTGTTCAAGACAACTATTTATAAAAAAAGAAAGAAAAAAAATTATTTACTGTTGAGCTTTGCCTAATTTGCATGCTTGAATATTACAATCACAACACCAACAAAACATAGCTTTAGCTTTCAATATTATAAGCAATGTGCATGACGAGAATAGTAGGACAAAATGTAAGCCAATATCAACCATGTAAAGTAGTTCATGAAACATCATTTGATAAGGCTTTTGATATTATTTGAACATGGAGATACTCATCATGATAAAAAAAAATTTACCATTTCGATTAAAAGGTCAAGGAAAGTAAGAGATGAAGTAATGACCTTAGACGATTTAGTCGTCTTGAACTTATTGAAAGAGTCCCCAGGGATTGAAATAATGATATTATAACACTTGTATGGTATCTTATATTGCTTAACATCTCTGCACGTCCTAAAGTTGAAGTGTCAGGTCTCAGATTGCCAGAGAAAAATGGCTCAATAATCAAGATAACAGCAACTGTGGCACCAAGATATTTCAAGAGGAAATCCTGAATCATGCCAAACCACCAATGGTCATGAAGGACAAGATTCATGTGCCCTGCAAGAGTCTTAAACTTCTGTTGAATATGATATTCTTCTCTAGCTTCTCCACCATAAAATGCTACACTTTCTGCATGGGTCCTCAATCGTGAATGAAGTTGTCGATACTCCCCTTCTAACTGCTGCTCTTTGGACATCAGTTTTCCAAATGCAGGAGAGAAATTTCCCATCAAGGCCCCCGCTCCTGTTACGTAAGCCTTAAAAGAGAAGTAGATGTTAGGTAAACAACTAAGAGCTCCTTACCACAACAGATGTTATAATTGTATCAATAATGAAGAGAAAAATGATATAATACTAAGAAAATAATTCCTCAAATACATGTAAACAAGAACCATTCCAGAAATTGTTGAGTCTATGAAGTACCAATATCCATAAAACATATTTGGGGCTTGCATAAGAACACAGACGCAAGGTGTAGAGTAGGCCATCAGAAGCTGCTGCAAGATCCTCCTGTACAAGGTCACTCAACTCTGAACAGAATCTTGGTATGTCACTTGCAATTCGTTGCTCAGGATTGCTTATCCGACCATCAACATGTGATATTTTGTAGTATGCCATATTCTGAAATCCATAAGCAGCACCAATAAACAATACAGCAAAATGTACATAATGGATAAAAATTAAGTCATTAATTAGGTGTACAGGAAAAACAAAACCTATCAACTTTTTCATTCACAAAAAAGAAAGATAATTGTAGTTTGGGATTAATACGCATTTTATCATCAACGTGCAGTCCTAGAGCTATAATAAAAATAAAATAAAAGAGTTATAATTGACGTTTATTATACAAACCAATCAAGCCAAGGATCACTATAGTATTGAATTATCTTTCCACTTTCCCTTTTATATGCTGTATCAAAAGCAGAATATAACTTACCAGGTACTTGCATCCATGGCAAAAAGGAATTGAAACATTAACTTCTAAATAATATTCCAAATAGAAGAAATTTTGTGTCCATAATCGATACAAATTCAAACATTAACTTTTAAGAACATTCTAAACAAGGGAATATTTATTCCCATGTCCAAAAAAAAAAGGCAAAACTAACAGAAAAATATGATATACGGATATTGAAAGCTTAGTAATGCATAACAAGACCGTGGGTCTAAACTCCCACAATGAAGCTTGATGTACCAAAAGTTTGGTTGACAGCTCAGCCAAGGTATAACCTTAGCGAGGATTTGCAGTGCAGCTGCAACGTTTACTAGTAAGTCATAGATTTATAAGAATAATTCCATATTAAAAATTCTAAATCCCTCAATATTAATAGGGAATGAGTGCAACAGGTTCAAGGGAGAAATGGGAAAGGAAAGCTTCTATGGAAACCATTAATGCTGGCTTGTCCTCTAGACAACAGGATAAAGTCATGATTTCTACTATCCGTAATAATAAAATTTCCAACCTTCCATCAAGAAGAAATTGCTATGGGATTTACCAGGTCTGAGATTCCTTGATCTCTTAAATGTCCAATTTAATCGCTAGTTTCAAAGCATGTAGTAGGCCAATGGACCTGTAGTTGCTAAGAAAATCATCACTTGCACTTGTTTTGATCTCCCTTTCCGACCTGCATCGTTATCATGAAATGAACTTTTGGTTCCTAAGATAATTACAAATGTTGACGAAAGAACAATGGACTTAGTAAAAACAAGAACATTGGACCTTTACTAACCCAAAAATCTTACAAGAAAGCATCTCTATGGTTAGTGCCTTCATTTTAAGGATATCCCAGAGAATTTGGATCTGTAGTGCTTGTTTCTTGGAATAGGATTGGATTATATAAGAAAACAAAAATCATTTTACAGGTATTATCTTCTTGGAAGGTATATTGTTAGCAGTTGCAAGGCTAAACCTAATAATGGAAATGAGGCAAGCTAAATGATAATCCGCCCACCCGTCTTGTCATTGAATTGATGAGCCAAAATGAGGATTTCGATCAGGATTGGTTATGGCTCAATAACACAAAACCACCCTATTGCTATTCAGGTACTTGAAAATTAAACGTATTTTGTAACTTAAGAGTTATGGTTTGCCAGGACCAGTGTCATTCTCGATCCTAGCTGAACCTAAGACATTTGTGTTGGCTGCTGCAGACCTAATTTGAATGAGACCAGTAAAAGCTTTAACAGCTTCAGGAGGCCATCTGATTCAACCCTCTCTTCATGCACTCTGTGAGGGGAGCTGAATTTATGCTGAATACGTTAATAAATTAACAATAGAAATTAGCTAGGCCGTGAAAATTCCTAATCTCATGAACGGCTTTGGGTTCAGGCCTGTCGACAAGCGCCTTCACTTTCTTAGGATCAACAAATATTCCTTCAGAGGACACAAAATCCCAATAAGACAACATTATCAGTAAAGAAAGAACGCTTCTTCAAATTAGCATACAGGCATTCTCTCTAGAGTGTGGAACAAACCTGAGTGAGATGGTGTAAGTGTTGTTCTCTAGTATTACTGTAGACAAGGATGTTATCAAAGTAGACCACTACAAATTGTCACATGAAAGCTCTGGGAACTTGGGTCATGACTCTCACAAAGTACTAGGGGCATTAGAGAGACCAAAATGCATGAGCAACCCCTCATAAAGACCATCCTTCCTCTTGAAGGCAGTCCTCCATTCATTGCCCGGACAAACCCAAATCTCATGGTATCCACTCTTGAGATTTATCTTAGAAAAGATTGTGGCACCCATCATCATATCTAACATATCATCAAGCCTAGGGATGGGAAAACGATACTTCACTATGATCTTATTCATGCCTCTACTATCAACACTTATCCTCCAAGAGCTGCCCTTCTTAGGGGGCAAAAGGACAAGAATGGTGTAATATCCTGTAATTTTGACTATGTAATTTAGTGTTAATGACAAGGGTATTATGGTCTTTCTATATTTTATTTATGTGTGTTTAATTGTGACCAATAGTGTGTTTTATTTCAATTAGAATTGGTACGCAAATTAAAGTATTTTGATTGAGTGTGTAAGTGGGGTTTGGTAGTATGGCAATGCACCGAATCGTGAAAGTTTCTATTTAAAGAAGAAGCAGGCAGCTGAGGGTTTTATTCCTAGCGACCTTCGTTTGAATCAAGAGAAAGAGGAGCAAAGCTCCAGGAAATAAGAGGAAAAAGGAAAGAAGGAAAGAATAAGAGAGAAGGGGGAATGAGCTAAGGTAAGGGAATTCTTCTAACTTGAATGTTGTGTGTACTTAATTGTGTATACGTGTTTCGTGTGAGATTTTGTAATCCAGACAATGGTTGTCTTAAAAATTCTAGTTTTTGGTGTTGAACTAAATGTAAAAATCTTGATGTTATGAACTTACCTACAATTCTAGATATTAATAAGAATTTGAGACAATGCACCATTAATCAAATCAATAAGAACAAACGCCGCCCTCCTTCTTAGAACCCCTAATTCATTAAGCCGGGGGGCCTCGGCCCGGGAAGAGGAGAGTGGCCGAGTGGTCAAAAGCGACAGACTGTAAATCTATTGAAGTTTTTTTACGTACGTTCGAATCCTGCTTCTCCCACTTGTTGTAGACTTCAGAGAAGAGAAAGGAGGCATTCATCAACGTAGGAAGGCCAACTAAGCGAAGCTCTTTCTTTCTTTTGGCCATGCCGTGAAGCATCTAGTTGGTGAATCTGACTTGTATGATAAATTATTTGATTAGAATGAATTCTATGAATGTAAAACTACTCCTAAGATGCTCAGTAAATGTTGAGAGAATGTTGGAATGATAAGGGAATGAAATTGGTGTGAGTTTGGATTGGAAAGCGAACCTAGAAAACCCTGTTTGCAACTCGACAATTAATCTCCAAGTGCTCGATTAATGGGTGATTAATCGTTAGACCCTGTATTTGTGTATGATTATCCTGAAATCAATAATACATGATTTCTTTGTCATCTCACTGATTCTTACTTAAGGATTAATGATGTAAACCATGTTTTTAGTGATTTATCATCATTTTATCTGCTGAATTATATACATTGAACTGAATATGAGTGATATGAATTGTTCAGAATATAACTGCTAGTGGTCATACATATATTGTATCACCTGACATGATGGCACTTCTGGGTCACCTGATAGAATGCATGGCACTATTTGGGGTGTCAAGATGTGACTCCCAATAGGTAGTAACCATGTTACTCTGGAAAATAGTGGGGAAAGAGAAAAAGTACCCCTGGGTTGAAAGTCCCCTAAACTCTGTGAGTGGCTACACAAGATGTGGTTAAGGAGTGCTCCCACAACCTCTAGCTGGCCATAGTCAGTCTAGTTGTATAATCAGTACCAAACCAACGTTGACGGAGGGTAAGGTGACTAGCTTCTCTGTGAGGACCTACACCACTACCTAGTCGGAAGGAGCATGGACTGTACACGAGGGATAGAGGGAAAACCCAGGCTTTCCATCATGTCAACATAGACAGTGTGTGAGTGTGAAGCATAACATACATGCATTGCATATTTAATTGATATATGTATCTTGTTATGAAATCAATGTTAATTATTATGACTTGTAAAGCATGATAATGTGATTTACTTATGATCCATGCTTGAATTGTATGTTTGATTGTGGTTAGTGGAGTTTCTTTACTGGGCTGTAAGCTCATGGTCCCATTTTAACATTTCAGGTTAAAGATTGGCTAAACCCTCTCCAGTATAGATTGGAAGAGAGATAGAGAGAGAAGAGAGAACAAGAGGAAAGACTTATAAATTTATGTATATTAGTCTTTTAACTTTTTGATCTGTAAATAATGTGAGATATGAATAATTGACGTTACTTGTCTTTGGTGCACAACTTGTTTCCATATTCCACTGTATTATATTTCTATGTATTCCGATGGCCAAATATCCCAATGTGGGAAGGTGAGTACCTATTGGGATAGTGTAGTGACTGTTATGTCCCAGGTTTAAACTAATTAATTAAAGGGGATGTGACAAAATGGACAAGGACTCAAACTCTCTCAAATGAATCCTTTGTGAAGTAATTCACCCACCTGTCTTTTTAATTCAGCATGCTCAATGGAATTCATTCTATAAAGAGTCAAATTTTGGAGAGGTGCTCTAGGAACCAAATCTATGGCATGCTGAATATCTCATAAGGAGGTAAATGATTAGGGAGATCCTCAAGAAAGACGTCACTAAATTCTTGGAAGATCTCATGGACTTCTTCTAGAACCACTATCTAAGAGTTGGAACTGGAAGTAACTTTTTTAACCACAGCAAATAGTATAGACTCACATACAATCCCATGCTCAAGCTTTATCGAGCTATTCTACCAACTTTCTTTGGATTGTTTAAGCCCACAAGTTTTGGGGGTATCGGATTGAGTTGAATTTTCTTACCCCTTAACAAGAAGGAAAACAAATTGGAATGACACATGATTGGTAACATCCAAATCGAACAACCAAGTTCTACCAAGAATGACGTGACCTATGTCCATAGGAATAACATCACACCATATATGATCCTTTTTTATTAGTAATGGTAAGAATTATATTAAGATAAAAGAAGGAAGCAGAAAGCAGATCGGAGAACATTACATGTACACCAAGAATGTACAAGAAATAGAAAAGGATCTTAGCTTCTACAATTCCAGGAAATTTTCACACAATCAAACTTACTACATGTCCAGCCCATTGCAAGAGACCCTACATGATGTCAAAAAAAGGATACACTTGAGGATGGATTAAAATAATTCCTTTGGGGATGTTAAACGACCATTGCACCTAAAAGCTTAAACTGAGAGGTGAAGGCGCAGCAATGTATAGCAAAGGGCCCAAACACAATATTTCGACACTCCCCCACATGTGCGACATCGCATGGGAGCATACATGGGGAGGACAAACACAAGGTATGAACATCCTGTATACAAATAAATGCCAAGGCAAACTCACCCTCGAGAGTTGAACACAAGACCTCCCTCTCTGATACCATGTTAAATGACTGTTGCACCTAAAAGCTTAAGCTGATAAGTGAAGGCGCAGTAATGTATATCAAAGGGTCCAAACACAATATTTCAACAGGGGATCTTGATATATCATGGGAAATTCATTTGTTTTGCTCTCCATAATGACCATAGAATTGCCGTCGGCATCAAACTCTACATCATTTCAAGATGAAAAGCTCCTATACCTTTGTTCTAAGAATTTAGGACCTGATCTAAATCCTTAGGTTGCACCCATAATACTCCAACTCTCAATAAGAAGGCACTCCACATTTCATAAGCACCTTAAAATGAACTAGCAAGTGATTCACAGTCTCCGCATGAGATTTGCGTAGTTCACATCTATTCGGTAACTTGCAGCCATGTTTCATGAGGTTGTCCAACGTTATTATCATTCCCAGCCCCACAGTTCACATGACGAAGCCGAAACCATTCTTGCAAGGATGACAATGTCAGGATCCCAAAAGCAAGGCTTGCCTTCACCCCTAACTTCTTTTCTTGGGTATTAAGCCCTCTAACATTCCAAGATAAAAAAAATTTCTTGATCTTCCCTTTCTTAGCATTATTTCTACCCGCAATGGCCTCTTTACTCTGTTGGCCTTTCTCCGGCACCATATATGATCCTTATACTCAAGAAACTAAATGGACACAAGAAAACATTCTTTCACAGTTATGGAAGAGGCATCAACCCAAGACACACTATATAGATTAGGATGAGGAACATTTTGAAACCCAAGGCAGGAAACAGTTGTTGCAAAAACTGCATTTATGCAGCTACCACTCTGCACAATGATCTTACATGCCTTCTCATTGATCTTGATATAAGTGTTAAATATTTCATGACAACGCCAATCATCAAACTCCTTGGATTGGGTCAGAATACAGCAAACAACACCCATCCTAGTGTGTCAGGAATACGATAAGGAGGGCTTAAGCTAGAAGATATGATTCTAACACAACCTAGAAATTCATCACCACAATCATCATCTAAATCACCAAGCTCCTCAAGTGTAGATTCATATCCTTGCTCCTCAAGGTGATCCTAATCTGCCACTCAATCTCCATCCTCAAGAACTAAGTTCCTACCCTAACACTTAGCAGAAACATGACCAAAGCCCTTGGATTTGAAACAATGCAAGCGTGAGTTATTCTGTAGGAATTCAGTTCTTTCCCTCAAATATCTCTCACCAGTGTAGCACAAGAAGGAGAGCCTAGGACGGACTTGATGTTCAAAGACGACACTTGGTTGGAGGAAGGACGGTTATCCCCAAGCCGTCCATATGGAGTTCTAGTGACCAACTCGTAATCCTAGACCAACATGTATGCATAGTCGAGAGTGGTATGGTAACACCTCTAAGGACAAGTTCCCTCTTAAGGTCACAATATAAGCCATGCCTAAATCTGCTCAAAGTCATGGAGGAGGAAGAATGGGAAGTCCAGGAAGATCTCAGTGTGGAATTCAACCCCAGCGGCCATCTCTTGGGTGATTTGGGGGGAGAAAGGAACCACAGAATTTTTAGGAACCTTGAGAAGAGTGTGGAATTTTTGGAGAAGGAAGTCCTGAAACTGATCTACAATTGGTTAGAATAAGAAAAGATGATGGCTACTGTGTCCCTGGAAGAGTTTCTGTTATGTGATAAGTTCCCAGATCAGTGAGGGAAGGGAGTGTTTTTATTTCCCCTATTATGGGTTTTTTCCTGTTTTGTAGTCTTAGGTACACTAATTGTGTACCTATAAGACAATGTTTTCTTCCTTATCTCATAATATATATATATATACCATCTTGATTACTAATCAAAAAAAAAAAAAAAAACAAATATCAGCTCAAAGTCATGACCTCATCCTCAGCAATATGACATCGCATCCTAAAATCATCAAACTGAGTCACATACTCCATCACATATCGGTTGCCCTATCGAAGGGGATTCCACTGGTCTAACAAATTGCTCATGTAAGACTAAGGAATGTATTTCTCTCTCGAAGATGTTTGATTTCGTCCCAACTTCCAACAACAAGTGCATATCGCCTTACAAGGCGATCCTCGACACTTTCCCAATAAGGGTGTGCATGAACAGTAACTTCAAGCTACTAAATTGCTCTCTCCTATTCTCTGATACATCATACCACTTGAAGAAACAATCCATAAACCTAATCCACTAAGTAAAGACACTAGGATCTAGAGAACCATCAAAAGTAGGGGCATCTAACTTGATAGACATAAAAGGTCGCTCCTCGTGGCATCTAGGGGATTCATTGCCATGGCAATGTGATTCCGTCCCCTATTGTGATCCATGTGCCTATTATCACACGGCGCCTAAGCATCCTATCACCTCTACAAGCATCATGTTGTCTATTATGGGACGCATCAGTACACTCACCATCCGATGCGTGAGGAAGGACCTCTAAAGTCTCTAACCTAGTAGCTAGGTCCTTATTTTCCTACCTGATGATGGTTAGGTCAACTTGGACAACCACTAACTAGTCTTGGAAATGATTCTAATTGGTGGCTAATTGGGCTAGCTGTTGAGTCAAAACATCAAACTGAGTAGGGTCCATACAACTATGCTAGGAACGACTAAACAACCGCTATGCAAATGCACACATCAACAGTCAATGATATCCAACTGAGATCAACAAGCCACAAGTACAAGTCATTGAGAAATGAGAATTCAAACAAAACAGAAAAGAAAATTTTAAGGGAATTAATTAAAATTTCGAAAATGCAAGAACTTAATACTAGTATTTAAAATAGTAACGAGGGGACCAAAATATTATACACTGAAAATCTACTACAAAGCTAAGCAAACAAAATAAAGAGGATAAATAAAGGCTTTTTTATTTATGGGAAGACAAGGAAAAGACGAAAAACTCTAGTTTTACAAGAAACTTGTCATGGCTCTAAAACACACTTAGACAAAAAAAACTAAATGCTATTAAGAAAGCAAATATGTCACCAAAAGAAACAACGAGGAACGAACGCACCTAGTACTCATCAAGAAGATGAATCCAGTGTTGAGCCCACAGCAAAAACAAACAGAGAACAAAAGCCAACTAAGAATGAGTGAGTTTCAGTCTTTTGGAAAAGAGAACGAATGTCTTCCAGAATTCGCTTGCGTTTATGCAAGTTTGATTCTTGGCGAAGATGGGATTCCATCATTCCAATTACTGTAGAAAAGATTTTTGACTATATTGAAAGCGGCGAATGCATGGATCTGGCAAAGGTGGTGCCCCTGTTGCTATGGCTGCCCCGTCAGAGTTGGTGAAGCCGATGCCGCTGCCGCTACACCAAATATTGAGAGCAGCATTGGGTTTCTCTCTTATGGAATAGAGAGATCTTGAGAACAAAGGGTTTCTCTCTTACAGAAGAGAGAGATTCGAAAAAAGAAGAGATGGAAGAAGAAGAAGAATTTTTTTTCCTTTTTTCCAATGTTGGCTGTATGCGGGTTGCGAAGATTTTGTCGATGAAATAAATGAGAAAAGGACGCTGAAAATTACGATGATGATTGACAATGATGAATCATCGATGTGCCTTGATGCTGAAAATGATGGTAACACTTGCAGATGTTGGGGTTTTGGCTCCAATACCAATATGATGTAAATCAAATAGAGAGATTAGGATAAGGTGATAAAGAAAGGGAAGAGAAAGATCTGAGATGAGACAAAAACAAGAAAGAAGCCAAGAGAAGTGAAAGAGAAAACATCCGTATGCCTTTGCTATTGATGTTCGTCATTAACCTCCAAGTAGGTTTAACAACAACAATAAATAGCAACATAACCCTATTTGTCTTGAGATAAAGCCCATGACAATAAAATGACCCATTGACCCATTGATAAACAAAATAGACTAAATCCCAAATAATAACTAAACAAACCCAAATAATAACTAGACAACCATAATGTCCTCATTTAGTATAAAAGACATATTAGAGATTATGAGGCTTTGTACCACTACACGATAGCATGGCAGCAATACTGTCAGTATGTTGGGTGCTCATTTTATGGCCAACATCGAGGGAGTCAGGCAGAATATGACATAGAGCCGAGCAAACACTGTATGCGGATATGATGTGATGCATTTGACTGTTTGTGACTTGCAAGATCATTGTATGACTATTGTATGCCATTTCTTCTCTGTTTATGTGGTTTTTATGTGTTACTAACTTATGAATAAAATAAGCTTCAAGGCCAAAAAAAGAGTGAAAATGGCACATTAACCGCGCATTTCCCCAAACTAGCGACATCGAGGGAAATTTACTTAGATTTTGTGGCATTCCCAACAAAATTTCTTTGACATGAGAAATTTAAAGACTTGGTAAAATCTGGAATGACTGATTTTGTTTGTGATCATGTTTGATAATTTTTCATTGTATTTTAAAGACTGCGACACGGAAGACATAACAACAGCACTAGGAGATCACAAACACTTGCTAAAAATCAACACGAGGCTGTACTGCACACCCACGAAACCAACAAGAAGACTACGACAGAAATAACACATCAACGATCTGGACATTCGTCAACAAACAAAACACCCATCGGCAGCAAAAAGAATCCCCATCAACGACAATCGATTAGTGTCTAAGAGGAAACAGAAACTTCCTAATTGCATAGAACACCCAACGATTAAGCTCTACTGTGCCTCCAACAAACATAATACCCATCAACAACAGTCAACGAACATATCGAATAGTATTCGAAATTCTTCACATGTTAATGATGTGACAAACCCTCTATTCCTTCAACAAGAAGTGACGAAGAAAAAAGAGGAAGAATGAGATGGCTTCACTCAATGAAAATGGCGTCAATCAACCAACCAAAGAACAAGACTAAAGATGACGTCTCCAACCACAGAGAAAAGAGAAGATGGCGTCGTCAATCAATGCAGGAGGAGATGGCGTCACCCGATGAGGAAGAAAATGGTGTCAATCAATGAAGAAGAAGAAGGTGTCAACTCTTCTCAAGGTCCAACGATCGTTCATGCTTTGATACCATGTAGAAGAGAGAAGAGAGAAAGAAGAGACAATAGGCAATACACCTATTCCATCGTGCCTTTCATTTATATATGTATATATTTGCTAACAATAACAATAGTAACTTTCCATCACACGCACTCTTTCCAAATACATAAAACCTTCTAATTCTATAACAATGGGAAGCATATATATATGTATGAATAATTAAGATTGCAATCTCAGAAAGTTGAAGAAAAATTATATACGAAATTTCTGCTTGTAAACACAATTAATCACAATTAATCAACGATTAACTAAAGAGCAAAAACACAAAAAAAACCATATTTAGGAAATCCTAATTGTGGACTTGACAATTAATCATGAGATTCCCGATTAATCGCAAGACAAATAGTGAGAAATACGTGCATAAGCGAGGTTTCAGGTTTTCTAATCGCCAAATGTCAATTAACCGCAAAACTTACCATTCTTGATCAATAGCAAGGTATTGACAATCAATCATGACTAGGGCTGGCAATGGGTCGGATATTTATCTGAATCCAATCCAAAAATTTCTAATTCGAATATGAGATATAGATCCATGGTTTGCATACAGAAATGGAATTTCAAATCCAACTGAATTCAGATTAGAATTCGAATCTGCCCATGCCTGATCTGAATAGGAACCGAACCGAAATCAATATACTATACGCAAACCCAGACCAAAGACAAGTCAGACCATTTGTAAACTTTGTATAAATCATGGTTAAACCAACCTTATTAAAACAAAAAATTGAAGGGTTTCAGTGTTTGTGAGAAATCGATTTGCCCTATCCTCTTCAAATTCGGATCAAATTCAGATTTCAGTTATTCCATTCAATTGAATATGGAATTTGGATTTCGGTTATTCCATTCGGTTAAATAAGGTTTAACCCCTATTTGGTATCAATAAGAATATTTTGAGAATTTTAGGACCTAATTCCTTACTAATAAAAAGTCAATTTTGTGGCTTATGTCTAAATTCTAGAGTTCAGCGTATGCCCGGTTTGGTCAAAGTTCACTAATTTGAAGATACCAAACACAATAAATTTTTTTTTTTGGGGTACAATAGTACTTATGTTTAAAGGCTAATATTATACAAGCACTAGAAATCAAATTATTAAGGTGAAAGATAGTATGTTATGATCACTGGAAATGATTTATTGAAAACTAAACTTCTTGATGGATACTTCAGAAATTCTATATGCAAGAGATTTTAATTCACCAAAAGACATCTTTTTTTTGGTTGGGGAAATTGGTTTTAAGTGATACGTTTTTCAAAAAAATTCAGATTCAGTCACCCAATTCTTGGTAATTGAAAAATAATGATACTTTTTTACAATAATTTAGAATGAGAATCATTTTACCGTTCATAAAGAGGTTCTTCAAAAAATATCCTCAAAAAAACTTGTATATCTCATTTGGTTTGTTACAAGTGAGTTTTACAAGTCCTTTAAGGGTAGTTTTTCGAAGAAACTCTTTATGAACAGTATAATGACACTCATTCTCAATTATTTTAAAAAAGTTTCATTATTCCTCAATTATCAAGAATTGAGAGATTGAATCTGAATTATTTTAAAAAAGTATCACTTAAAAGTTAAAACCAACTTTCCCTTTTTAGTTTGCAAAGTTTTAATGATTCTTAGAATTGTTGAATTAGTTATATTCATGGTTTCTTGATTTCATGATGAATCTTTGAATTGTTTAACTTGTATGAATCATAATATATCTTCATTATTGTAAACAAAATTGGGAACAATTACTTGCTGACCCTACAGTTACATTGTAGCCTTCCTTTGCCTTGTTCACTTTTTCTGTATCATTAAGGTTTATTTACTATTCCTTGCATGGTTTCTTAGACTAGGACCGGAGACCGGACCAGTTGAGCCCGATCTCGATACAAACGGTACCGGACCAGCAAGACTGGTGGGTCCCCATCCTTAAAATTGGGAAAACAGTCTTGTTTCCAGTGATCTGATGTGCAAGCCCCAACCCACTACCGAGGTAAGTCACTCCCTCCCCCCTATCTCTCACTCACAGTTTCTCTCCCTCCCTCCCTCTCTTTCTATCTCCCTCCCTCTGTCTCTTTCAGTCTCTCTCTCGATCTCCCTCCCTCCCTCCCTCACCCTTTCACTCTCTCTCTCGGTTTCCCTCCTTCCCTCTCTCTCTCTCTCTCTCTCTCTCTCTCTCTCTCTCTCTCTCTCTCTCTCTCTCTCTCTCTCTCTCTCTCTCTCTCACAGCTCTCTGTCTTTCTTTCTCTCTCAGTTTCCCTCCCTCCCTCCCTCTCCCCTCTCTCGCTCCCTCTCTCTCTCAACCTCCCTCACTCTACCCCTCCATCCCTCTCTTCAGTCTTCTCTTGTCAGTCTGCAACATCAGTTTCTGTTTTTCTTCTTTTTTTCAATTCAGCATCACATCACACAGGCTTTATTTGCTGCAAGCTATTACAGATTTTTATTTTTATTTTTTTCTTAAACCTAAAGACAGCATCAGTTCTCGGGAGGTCCCGAGTTTGGCCCACCTGATCTGTTCCGACTCGGACGGTCCAAAACGGATCCCGATCCAGACCGGGCGGTACCAGTTCAACCATGATTCCTTGTTTTTATTATTACAGTTTTTGTTTGACATTCACAAGAATTTAAAAGAGAGAGAGAGAGAGAGAGGTCACACTTGCAATATCACAAAACCTAACAAGGAATAACAGCATATTCATATAAAATTTTCAAGATAGCTAACAAGAGAACTGCTAACAACAATATAATGGGTAGGCCCTAAATGTTAAAAAAAAATTCACGAAGAATATTATAAAAGGCCAAAAACTAATTTGATTTGTTCTTCCACAAAATGATCAAACGAAATGATACACAAAGTATTCTAATAAAAAGTCAGAATTTTATATATCACAAGTAAATAGCAAATTTAAGAAAAAAAATTTAACGGATACCAATACATGTGCATGCAAGTTTATGCACTGCAGATACAAATACATAAATTGAGGCCATAATTACCTCAAAATAATGTGCATGGATAAGCTTCGTCAATATGCTTCTGAACCGCAAACTTAACGTCCCTGTAATGTATTTTGAAGTAGATAATAAGGTTGATTGGAGAAAACATAACATAATATTTTCAACAATCAAACGTAGAAATGATGGTACACGTCGAAGAAAAGCAGCACGAAATAGGAACCCTTGCACTTTAGCCAATCTATTGCTTAGTGCAGTTCGCAACACCTACAAATGGTAGATACATTCATCAGTTCAAGATTCATATACGTGTGCCCATGTGTGCATGTGTAGTTTCATTGATGTATGCATACACAAACAGGCATGCATGCCACAAAATCAAGGAATATAAGGTCTTGGAAACATCAACACTAGAATAATAGCTATCAGAATAATTCCAATGCTTTTATAAACCAGAAGAACTACATGATTAGTGGCAAAGTAGCATCCATTAAGTCTAGGTTTAAAGTACATCTCTCTTCATAATAGAAGGCATTTGACAGGAGGATCCAAAAGATGAAACTTAAGTAAACCATCCATAAACACGAGTTTTAGGGAAAATTACCGTTTCTTTACAACTTCCATTCATGTCATTAAAAATGAATAAGGGAGGGTAGACAGCAGGTTTTGGTTCTTCTTGGAATAACTACTGAGTGGTATTTTGTATGCATGGGAAGAAAGACAGTTTCTCCCTATGTCGGAACATCGGGAAAGCTATAAACAGAAATGAACAAATATGCAATCAATGAGGCTTGACCAAAAACCAAACATTGTACCCATGCTCCCCATCTGTACAATTATCCTATAGATTTCAACAACTATAATGAAAAGATAAGTGTATAAAGGTTACCTAGTGTACTACATGCTTCTTAAAAAATCGTTTGGCAGCCCCATTGACCAGAACAGAAAATTTACTTGAGAAATACAAACCCTGATTAGAACTGGAAATTTTTGCCAGCAACCTACCCACATTTGGATGTCAGTTTGGATTCCTTTAAAAAATGGTTCAGTTGAGGACCATACCATTCCAACCCCATAAAGGAAAAGGGCATTCTCATTATGGAGTTCAGCTCCTTTGCCCATTGGATCATTAAACATAAATAAGCTAGAGGTGTAGTACACAGATATTACATAAATACAAAATGTTTATATTTATATAATGCAGATATTGCATTTTTTTTATGCATAATGAATTATATTAAATTAAAAGTAGAGAATATACGCGACTGATATGTGACTGTAGGATGACCCCATACCCATCATATCAACCGGACAGCACAACAAAACAACATTTTCATTACCCCTGGAAGCTACATAACCAAAATAAACCAAAACATGGGCCCAAAAAACTGATAACCCTACTCCGTACACAACTCGTCAAATTCCCCATAAGAAACCTCTGTAAATAACTCTGATCTCGAAGCCCCATACTTAGCTAACCGGTCTGCAATGGAATTGGCCTGTCTAGACACAGGGCTGAACGAGGTGTTCAGCTCACCTGCCAAATCTCTAGCTTTATTGATGAAGTGAGAAAATCTACAGGACCCACTATGCCGCTTGGCCGACCAACTGAAAGTGGTATATGAATCTCCAACCACCACTACAAGTCTAAGGCTCAAGCACTTGGCCTCCATGAGTCCAGCAAGAATCTTCGCTCGAGTGGAGTCCCCCCACCCCACCGCCCCACTGAAAATAGTAGAAATAACACCTCTATGGTCCCAAACCATTCCCCCAATACCTGAAGGTCCCGGGTTTCCCATCAAACACCCATCAACATTGACCGTTACAGTACCGTCCACTGCCTCCCTCCATCTAAGAACACCACCCAGCTGAATCAGTGAGGAGAAGCAAATATCCAACCAATTGCACCTAAGAAGTACTCAAGTCTCAAACCCTAGACTCATACAAGATGGTTACCACTGAGGCTAGGGCCATCTGAATGGACTCCAAAACCTGCTACTGGGTCATAACTCCATCATGACAGATCCTGCAGTTTCTCTTCAACCATATATGCCAAACCACCCCATGAAATAACATGCTGTATATAATACACCCTCTCCTCCCTATCCCCTGATCCTCCACTGTTCAAAACACTGTGCTAAAAATGCTGGCATCACCCAAGATACCTCAATCATTTGGAGTAGGTTCATCCATGTACTGCTCACAAAGCGGCACTAAATAAAAATATGATCAATATTCTCCTCCTCCATGCACAGGAAACAAATGTAAGGGGATAAGTCAAACCTCCTCCACCTCCTCTGAATATGATTGGCAGTGTTAATCCTGTAAAGGAGGGCAGTTTGGGTTCAGGGTTATATTTCTTAACCTATTTATTTAACGGGCAGATTAGGTTGAGCATCTACCCTCAATCCAATTATGCCACCAGCTGCCAAAAATATCCCTTAAAAAGACCAAATCAAAGAAATTGAAATTGCAATGCAAGGGATCATAATATTTTCTCCATATAGCCTTTAATAACCACATTTTCTTTCAAATAACCATTTCATTAAAAATTTCATTGTAACCAGGGATCACTTCTAAGCCTACCAAACCGTTCATGACAAAAGTTTCAAATTGAAATAGGACAAATTATTTTACTGTTCATAATTATTGTTGATGCTAGAGATCACTATCTTCTTTTTCTCATTCTTCTAACTTTTGAACTTGCTCTCCAGATCCTTGGGCCACTATTACTCACAAGCTTTTGTGTAGGGTCCAACACGATGTCTACTTCTCAACTACAGTCTTCACTGAAATGATTTGGTTTCAGATGACAATACTATTTTCTAAGGATGAGAAGTATCAAATATTGGACAAAGTGGATATTAAGCTATTTTGGCTTCATAGGCTGTGTTTGGAACCTTGGATTCTGGGAAAATGGAAAAGGAAATGCTAAAATTTTCTTTTCTCCCGTCTGCTTGGAATGAAAGAAAGTGATTTTGAGAGAGAATTTGTCAAAAGACTCTCCCTTCCTCTTTCTTTCAAGGCAAAATAATTTCTCTCCAAGAAGGTAGAGACTTTGAAAGACATAAAATCCACTATCACCAACCACTAATAACACCACCCATCCTACCCTACGGCCACACACAATCACCACTTCCACCACCCCTCGCCACCACCCTACCACCATCACCACCATTCCTACCACCACCACACCACCCCACCGTCACCACCACCCACCATCACCACCCTCCACCAACCCACCACCATCACCCCCCATCACCACCACTCCTACAACCACCACCCAAACACCATCACCCACCACCACCGCCACCAACCACCACCATTACAATCCACCACCACCACGCCCACCTCTCCCCATCGCCTCACCCATCACCTCCACCACCATCATCACCTGCCAGCACACCCGCCCCACCACCACCCACCATCACCATCATTACCACCTCCCCCCAACCATCACTCACCCACCCATTCACCACCACTACCACTCCCCAACCCATCATCTTATTAAAATATCTTTTTTCTTTTCTTCCTATTGACCATCTCATCCAAACACCGGAAAAGAAAAGAAAACCATCATTTTCTCTTCTCTTCTCTTCTGTTCTTTCCCTTTTTAAGTTTCCTTTCTTCTCTCCCAAATCCAGGGTTCCAAACACAGCCTTAAGGATTAAGCATGAAGTCAAGTACTATCATAGGAATTTATTCCAATTCTGATCATATAAAGTCAATTGCAAAGCCTTTAAGGTGCAAGGTTAAGAATTTTATATCGAAATGCCCTGGGTTACTTTGGAGGGAAACCCAAGTGCCAGTTTCTAGGATGAGATGATGAAGAAGAAACTAGCTAGCCAAAAAGGAATTATTTGTAATTGGAGGTTCCCAAAATTTTCTATGTACACCATTTCCTTACCAATATGCGTGTTTGGGCTACAATCAAAAAAGAATTGAATAAAATTGAATTTTTCACAAAGGAGTTTCCAGCAAGGATATGTTGGTCCTACCTAGATCTATACGTGATCTGGCTGAACAGTGGAGATTTGCACACATGTCTAAGCAAGGAAGAAGGCATTATTCGGCTGTTTTCTGTCTTTTTCGCTACAGTCTGGGTAGTGTGGTTGAATCATAATCGGAAAGTATTTGAGGATAAGGAAAGGGGAAAAAGCACAACAATTGATGAAATTTTGTCTTTGTCAGCCTTTTGGTCCTCTTTGTGTCCTGAGTTTGATGGGTTGGGGGTGGGGGAGATAGTGAGAAACTATGAACTGTTAGTGCAGTAGAGATTTTCATGTTAATGGTTCAAGTGTAAGGAATGTTTTAGCTTCGGAGGTCTCTCTTTATTTCTTGGTAGGGTGGTGGTGGATGTATTAATCTTTTGGTTTTTCTGGTGGATTTTGGTATGCATCCCATTCCTCACGAGAGGCTACTGGTCTTTGTAAGGATCACATGTTTCATTTTTTAATATAATCTCTATTACTTATCACAAAAAAAAAAAGAATATGTACTTGATTAAGAGATCAACTAGAGATAGGAATCTTTGGGGAATCATTTTGGCAATGAATTTCCCCTTCCAAGGTAATGGCTGTATAGGTTAGTTTGATGATAACAATTTGTAGCAAGTAGACGTTAGAAGCAAATATGGTGCAATGGATAATGCATAAACGCAAGGGCAATTGCATGCACTTTCCTATCCTTATAAAACAATTTCAACCATGGGCCACATTTTCTAAGCTCCTGAATCAATTTCAAGCAAGGTCTAGTTCTCCAAATACGCTTTCAACGGACAAATCGCAACAAGATTATTTCTTTCTATCCCATTTGCCTACATATTCAACATTTCACAAAATTAAAAATCTTAAATAGCCAATACTCTTTCCTAGTGCACATAAGCTTGGTGAAAATGCTGCTCTTATCAAGGGATCTAAGGCCTTTAGACAAGAGGAACTTGCTGCCCATTCTGAGCACGAAAAAATTGTTTCCAATGGAGCCAAACCAGCTGATTGGATCAGAGTTCAGGTCAGACTTTCCTTAGTCATCTTACATTCATGAGAATCCCAATCCCTCTTTAGACCCTTTCACTGAAAGTAAATTATAGAAGCCTACCCCCATGAATTAGGGTCTTGACTAACAATACCCATGTGCTCTACAAAATAAGGAAATATCTAGCCCTTACTTAGGTTTGCATGATATGAATCAGTAATGGGATATCAATTAACCGGTGTGCAACTGACAGTGCAACGGTGTGCAACTGACGGTGCAACGGTGTGCGAATGACAGTGTGACGGCGTCTGACTGACGGTGCGACAGCAACGGTGTGTGCATTGGTGGAAGCATTGGTGACGGTATCCAAGCACGCCTTCGCGTATTCGAAAGGGAGCATTGGAAGGTTGTAATGGTGCTCCTCTTCCTTCCCCATCCTTCCTCTCCTCTCATGCAACACCCTTTGTGCCCTTCCCGCTTCCGTGAGGTCACCGGCAGACGGCTGCAGGGCTTTAGAAGCTGTGTCTCACATTGCAGGGTTTCCAAAAGTGAGATTAGACTTGGTTCCAAGCTTTTTCTGTTTGAATCACTCTATGATTCTCGAAGCCCTGCAACCAGAATATCCAAAAGGCAAGGGGTGTTCTATGTTGAAGTCATCCTTGACCAACATACGCTTCGCTGGTTTGCCGAGATGTCCTCTTTGCTCCGCTTAAGAGTTTCGAACGGTTTTGTGGGGTTTATGCACAGTAAGAATAGGACGTTGCTTATGGAAAAGGGGTCCAATGCTCGGAGCAAGTTCTGAAAATTATCCATCAACCTGGCCACAGTTAACGTCTCTTTTGCTGAAGAAAATGCTGGCAATCGTTGGGAATATTTGCTTTCGGGAATCAATCGTGGATCCCTCATCCAGAGTAAGTTCACGAATGCTATGGAAGTTACCATGATTGTTTCAAATGGAACTCCACTGAAAGCCTCGGCGATCCCGGCCCTTTGGCAAACATTGCCATTCATCAAACAACAATCGCGGACTCACAGTGGAGATTTCTGCTGCTATGCAGTGTCGAAAAATCTTTAGATAATTGGGATGCGTTGGCTCAATTTCTATTCTAGGCATCCCATCTCTCATTCCTTTATCTCAGCAGTTGACTATCATTTTTCTCCAGTCTGAACAGGAGAAGAATGTATGACTTCGAAAGGCTGTCTGAGCTTCAAGAACCTTTCCATTTCTGATTTCCCTTGGAATCCTGGTTTCTCCAGTGGTGCTAAGTTGGGTCTTAAAGGAGGAATATGGACAGTTGCAAAAGGCATTCCTATTCATCTGTGGGCAATATGGAGAAGTTGGGCGACACTTGCTGTGGGTTGCTGAAATTAGGAAGGTTTTTTGTTGAAGGTCCTTCCATAGTTTGTTTCAAATTGAAAGGTGAAGGAATCCCTATTTCATCGCATTCTGAGGTCTGTTAGCATTTGGGATGGCACTTGACAATACAAAATATTGCTCAATATTGCACAAGATGTTGCAGGTTGTGCGCTCGAAGAAAAGGAAGTTGTGCCAGAGCGAGAGGTTGAAGATGATAGTTTGTGGGTTCCAGGTCCACGTGTTAGCAATGCAGAGTTGTCCGTTTGAATTCTAGCAGGTTTCCTTTTTATCGGTGCGGACAAGGCTTTGGACCCACTCCTTCGGTTGGGCCTCTGATTAATAATAGACCTGTACCCATCGACCCTATCCCTGTCTCGCCTGTCCATGATATCAGTCTTGGTCCCCTCTGCATTCCCGCTGCGGCATCCTCCGATGATGAGATGCCGCATCCCTCAGCTGTCTGCGAGCCTTTTAGTGGGGATTCTTTGTCAAATAAGATTGAAAGGTTGGTGGAAGCTTCAACGTAGAGGTGCAAGCAGGCCCTGTTTGAATCTGTGATTTCTGTTGTTAACTATTCATCTACGAAAGGGGATCGTGTCAAGTTGGGGACTTCGCCAATTCTAAAGGCAGGTAGCAACAGATTTCAAGAACCAAGTGATAAGGCAGTTGAGGGAGAAGAACAGCAAGGGGTTTCGTTTGGCTTAAAGATGCAGTCAAAGGAGATGTCGAGTATCTATAGACCAATGGCAGAAAGTCAGAGTTCTATTTCACTTGCAGGTGTCATTGTCGAGTTGGAAAGGACTCTTTATATGGAATCGCCTATGGAAGCTTGCCAGCATGAAGGTTCTCCGCCTCTATGCAATCCTTTGGAGGTTGCTCAGATGAAGCCGATTCCTAGCAATTCAGACCTTACCATTCTCCAAGGCGTTGTATCTTCTTCTCCTCCTGGCCAATCCCCAGATACCTCAATAATTGAAACCATTACTCCTATGCGGCAAATCCCTTGTGACTCAGATTTCTCTGGCAAGGCATCATCTTGGCTGACGGATAACATCATGCACCTTAGTAGATCACTTGGCTTGTCCTTTGAAGGTTATGAAGATGAGGTGCAGGCTTTATATACGGCAATTGAAAAGGAGAGAATTAAGGGAAAGGGAACTAGTAAGAAAACGAACAAAGAGTTGAATAAGTTATCCTGGTCCTTACTGTAGAAAGGCAATCAGAATGCAGAGGTCATGAAAGGCGAAATCAGTGCCAGAAAAGGCAAGTCTTTGTTTTCATGATTTTGAAAGTCATATCTTTGAATGTTAAAGGGCATAATGCCCAGGAAAAAAAGCTAGGGATGAAAGCTAGTATTGGAATGTGGGATCTTGATATAGTTATTCTTCAAGAAACTAACTTAAGCAGTGTTAACAAGAAGGCGCTGAAGGATATTTGGAGGGTTGAGGGGGTTGATTGGATTTCTTTATCCGCACAGTGTGAATCCGGTGGGCTTATCTTGGCATGGAAAACTTCGAAATTTTGATAAGCCCATGTATGGTTAGGCAATTATGTTGTATCAGCCCTCCTAAAAGAAGAAGTTGGAAGTGAATTGCTGTTATTTTCGGGGTTTATGGTCCAGATGATCATTTTAAATCCGGGAAGATATGGGAGGAGTTGTCCAATGCGAAAGGTATGGGAGGAAGCCCCTGGTGCATAGGGGGGATTTTAATGTTGTTTACTTTCCTTCCGAACATTCTGGTAGGAAATATATGTCCCCAGCTATGAAGGATTTCTCTACCGTTATCGATCTTCATCAACTTCTTGATGTTCCTCTCAAAGGTTCAAAGTTCACTTGGTCCAAAAATCAACAAGCCTCTTCTCTTTCTAAGTTGGACCGTTTCCTTGTTTCTCGAGTGGGAAGCTTCTTTTCCTAAGTATGGAGCTTCAGCTTGGCCTCGAACTTTATCAGATCACTCCCAAATCTTGCTAACTATTGAAAATGAATTCCGGAAGGCATTTCCATTCAAGTTTGAGAACATGTGACTTGAAGATCCATCCTTCATGCCCCTTGTTGGTGAGTGGTGGAAGTAGTTCAGCTTTCAAGGCTCCCACACATTTGGGTTTGCCAAGAAACTACATACTTTGAAATCCAAGATCAAGAAATTTCTGCTACACTGAAAGAATTAGAGAAATTTGAGGATGTAGGATTGCTTCTTACTGATTGGGTTGAGAGAGAGAAGTTGAAAGTGGATTTCAAGAGAGCAGTGGCAATGATGGAAATAAGTTGGAGGCAAGAATCTAGGGCATTATGACTAAAGTTGGGGGGACAAAAACACTAGTTTCTTCAACAAAATAGCATCATCTAGGAGGAGAAAGAATCATATTCACCATTTAGAAGTGGAGCATTCCTTACTCTTGGAGGAGGAGGAGATGAAAAAGACCGCAGTTGAATTCTACAGGGATCTATTCAATGAAAAGGTCGAAGTGAGACCCCTCTTAGATGGGTTGGATTTTGATTCTCTATCGGACGCCCAAAGAAATATGTTGGAAGATCAAGTATCGAAAGAGGAGGTTTTGAGATCTCTTAATGATATAGAGGGGGATAAGGCCCCTGGCCCGGATGGCTATGCTATAGCTTTTTACAAAAAATGTTGGCCACATATTCGGGAGGATTTTATGAAGGCCATCCAGGAATTTTATGAGTCAGCTCTCTTTGAAAGAAGTATGAATGCCACGTCCAAAGAAAGAGGGGGCTGCATCTTTGAGGGACTACCGTGCAATCAGCTTAGTGGGAAGCTTTTATAAAATACTACCAAAGGTTCTCTCTAACAAAATCAAGTAGGTTTTACCAAGCATCATTTTCCATCATCAGAATGCTTTCGTGAGAGGAAGGCAAATCCTAGATGTAGTTATGATAGCAAGTGTGAACTCAGTATTTAGAAGAGGGGAGGACAAGGTGTTCTGTAAACTGGACCTTAAGAAAGCGTATGGTCATGTCAACTGGAACTTTTGTTCTATCTCATTCTTAGTAAATGATGTAGATGGATGTTCACGTGTATATCGTCTGCCTCTTTCTGGATTCTTGTTATTGTTCTTGATTGACATGGAGGCACCTAGTCGTTTAATTGAAAGAGCCTCCAACTTGGGTCTTATTCAAGGTGTTTGCTTGTAGATGGGAGTTTATCCATTTCACATTTGTTCTTTATGGATGATACACACATATTTTGCAAGGCCCAAGCTTCTCAAATCATGATAATAAGATATATTCTTTCATGTTTTGAAGCTCTCTCGAGTTAGAAAGTGAACCTTCATAAAAGTGAGATACTCAAGATGGGAGGTAATACAATCATAGACGACTTGTGCAGAATTTTAGAGTGTCGTTTGGGATCTCTTCCAACCACATAACATGGAATCCCAATAGGACCTCCTTTCAAGGCTAAGGTGGTGTGGGAACCGTGGTTGCTCCAATAAAGAGGAATTAGCATTGTGGAAAAGTAATTTTCTACCGCAAGGAGGTAAGTTGAGTTTAATTAAAAGTTCTCTCCCCAACTTGCCCACTTATTTATTCTCAGCTAAGATAGCTCCAGTATTAGTTGTAGAAAGGCTTGAGAAGATTCAAAGATTTCCTTTGGGCTGGATTGGACAACGCTAATAAGTATCACTTTGTAGGAAGGGTTGAAATTTGTAAAGGTAAGGAAAAGGGGGCTTGGGGATCAGAAATCTCCGTTTATTCAACCGTGCTATTCTAGCTAGGTGGTGCTGGTGCTTTGGAAGTGAAATGTCTTGTCTTTGAAGAAATTTAATTGTTATCAAATACGGGTATAATCCTCCTTCT
This sequence comes from Buxus sempervirens, assembly GCA_947561395.2. Classification (NCBI taxonomy): domain Eukaryota; kingdom Viridiplantae; phylum Streptophyta; class Magnoliopsida; order Buxales; family Buxaceae; genus Buxus; species Buxus sempervirens. The sequence goes on along the minus strand of OX387185.1, from coordinate 22,313,327 downwards.
TGGCTGCCTCTCCCAGTTACTATTACATTTGGTTGTAACTTATGAAGGCCTATTTGTAGACTTTCCCAATCTCTTATGCCTAGCATGCGTATTCAGTTGTGTAAAGGGGATCGAATCAAATTTTTGGATGACCCAAGGTGTAGCAATAGTCCATTAAAGGCATCATTTCCAGACTTATAAAGCATCCCTTCATCTCCCAATGCATGTATTTCAGATCTATGTCATCAAGTGAAAGAAGAGATGTACAAGAATATCCCTAGATCAATTGTAGTGTGGTATGGGTTGAATGATCACGACGTAATGCTGGAAATCATGCGTTTTGCTCGCCTGATAGAGTAAGTGAGCGGATGGGGGTCGGCGAGAGGGACAGGAGATCTTTCAAAGATGTCGTCGGCAGTGGTGGGCTGGAGAAGGAGGTGAAAAATGTCTCCAATAAAAATTTGAATTGTCGAGTAGGGGCCTCAGGTAGCTTGAGCTCAAGTTATCTATTGGACACAATACCAAGACCCAAACATGCCCATCGCCTAATGGATTCAGACAATGGGCCGAGGGCCCTAAACTCACCTCAAAGCAATTCAATCCATTCAGAGATGGATATCCCAAATAGAAGCCCAGGCCCAAGGCAATTTGGTGATACGAGAATGCATTCTCCAATGAGGTGAGGAAGATATTGTCTGGGGTTGATGGAGATGGGGGCTCCGCATTTGCGCCGATTGTGAAGAGCGACAGCAATGGAAGTATTCCTGCCGGTGAGGTGTCCATGCTGGACTATGCAATTGGAGATAAGATTGCGCTTTGTCAGGGTCTTGAAGTTTGCTGCAATCCTAAAGTAATTTCTGGAGGGGCGAAGGGTGTTGGTCAGAAGGAGGCGGCGGAGAAATGGAGGCAAATTGAGGTTTGGGTTGAAGAGGCTGTTAGTCGATGGTTCAGAAGAGAGGCGTCTGAGTTTCATCTTTCGTCTTTGGAGGAAAGGAAGGTTGTGGTGGCAGAGATGAGGGGCATGTCCAATTTTGATGGTGCGAATATAAATAATGGGGGTCCGATTGGTGGAGATTATGGCTTTTGTGAAAGTCATGTTTTACAGGGATTGCAATTACCAAATTCAAGGGCTAGTGCCAGGACGAGCAAGGCATTGAAGGGAGATGTCTAGGGTTGTCACACACTCAGTCACAATCAAGGATCGACTTTTCGATGCCGCCTAGTGGCGGTTTACCGGCGAGATGTCGGCGAAAAGGGCCAAAAAGGCTTTTTTAGCGAAATTGGCGGTGTGCCGCCAACGTGCCAACGAAATGCCATTTTTGCATAAAAAAACATAAATAAGTTAAAATATATATATATATATATAATAAACATGATTCTATACAATTTATATGCGAAAAATAGATAGAATAAGGAAGTATTTTATCTAATTTATGAACAAATACAAGCACATGAATACAAACAATTACAAGGCTACAACTACAAGCACATTAGACCAATTTTGCGAAATTAGCAAAATTCTACCGAAATTGGCGAAATTCTGGCGAAATTAGCGAAATTGGCAGTATGCCGGCGGCACCCCAGCGAAATGCTGGGAATACCATTTCAGAGTCATTTTTCGTGCCGCTAAGGGCACGAAAAGTGAAATTTCGGCGGCACCTCGCAAGGTGCCGCCGAAATGTCAAACCTTGGTCACAGTTAAAGGTCTACTCTCATAAAGGAAAGATGGGTGGAATAGCATCTAGATCTTGTCCTTTGTTTCAAATCCGTAGAAAGCCTATTGAGGGTGGGACAAAGGTATCGCTGAAAGCTAAGGGGATCCCTAGGTTTCTAGGTCATCATGAGCTTTTTCCTTCTTCAGTGTGTCCTCCCTCTGCTTTGGACTCGCCTTCAAATAGCGTGCAGTCATCTTCAAGGAGGCAGGGGAGTTTGTTTCTTCACTGTTATTTTACATGGGGAATTTGGATGTGTGTTCTTAAGATGATAGGTGTTTCGTGGGTGGTGCCTGCATCTTTTGGTGCCTTTTTTAAACAATGGAGGATAATGGGTCTTGGATGTAGGGGCTGCATTGATGATTTTTCATGCAGTGGTGTGGCATGTGTAGATGGAGTGGAATCGATGAATCTTTAGTGATGAATGCTTGAGTGGGGACCAGGTGTTAGAAAATATTATCATTACTGTATCCTTTTGGGCATCAATTAGACCCGAGTTTAAAGGATGGCGTACTTCCCAGGTGACGGGAGAATGGAGACTATGTTGTTTCTATTCTGTTTTGTCTATAGGAATGGGAGGTGTAAGATGGAGGGCGCCGGAAGGTGGTGTTTTGAAGATAAATATAGATGGATGCTCCATGGGTAATCCGGGTCCCTCTGGTATTGGTGGAGTTATGAGGGATAGTGAGGGGGAGATATCATTCATCTTCAGTGGCACAATTGGTGATGGGGATTCTACTAGGGCAGAGATTTTAGCACTCCATTTTGCTCTCTTGGAGGCTAAAAAGATGGGATTGAGGGATTTTGTCACTAAAGGTGATTCTGCTATTGTGATGAGATGGATGAGTTGTAATGCTACCAAGTCATGGAGATTTTCACATATCATTAGCAGAGCTAGAGCATTGGCACGAGTTGAATGTCTTGTTCAGCCATGTGCCTAGAAGGGCTAATGAAATTGTAGATCGACTTGCAAAGTATGGAGCATCAAAAGTGGACATTTATTCAAGACCACTTTCTGAGGAGTTTGTGCAGTTATGTTCCAGTTGAGATTATACTTCAGGAGGTTTTAGGTTTTTGTACATGACTATACTGTTATAGTTTGCTTTGAGCAGCCTCCCGAGTGACAGAGTTTTTTCTTTTTGGGTGCTTAGGGGGAAAGAAATAGGAATGACTGATCATACTTGTAATTACTATGTTTTTACTCTCTTTTAATATGTATCATTATTCATCAAAAAAAAAATAATAATTAGGTCAAATTGGTTGGAACCTGCAATTCAAACGATGCATCCTTGATTGGGAGATGGATTCCATTGCCCAACTCCTAGGTCGGATAGGTGATCAACATCCAAACACAAATCAAGACTCTATGAAATGGATATGGGGCAAAGCTAGGGAGTTTTCGGTCAAGAGCCTCTATAATCACTTGAGAAAGAAAGGCACCAACTTTAATCTATCCAACAAGATGTGGCAAGCTCTCATTCCATCCAAGATAGGAGCGTGGATGGTAGTTACCGCATAAGAGCGAGCTTTGCAAACTTCATATGGAATCGGTGGATCAAGTGTAGGGATGGCGACAGGGCAGGTTCGGAGCGGGTTTGCCCCAGTTCGAGTATGAATGCAAAAAGATTCTTTTTTAAAATAAAATATATACATTAATAATATATTTATTAATAAAATATGTATATCTATATATACCATTTATGAAAATAATATTAAAAACAATATCTAAATATATGAAGGTCAGGGTTGAAGCGGGTTGGGTTAAACCTGAACCCGCCCCTAACCCAATTTTAGGCATACCAAACCTAACCATAAGGGGCGGGGCGGGTTACCATCCCTAATCACATGTTAGTTCATTGCCTGGTGACTCATGAAATATGGACTGCTTTCTTGCAAAGATTTGGTGTTCATTGGGTGCAACCTAAGGAGCTTGTTCAAGTTCTCAATTCCTAGAATAAGTTTTCGGGAGTATCTCGTATAGAAGTGTTATGGAGTTTGACACCGGCGGCAATCCTTTGGTCATTACGAAAAGATAGAAATAATAGAATTTTCAATGGGACATCAAGATCTCCAAAGGCTTTATTTCAATATATCCTCAATTGTATTCTTTTTTTGACCTCATGTAGGGATGTTTGCAAAGTGTTGGCCTTGCAGGAAGTATTGTCATATGAAAATTTCCGGGATTCTTTGCAAGCATAGTTCTTTTTCTCCCTTGTACACTCTTGGTGTACCTGTATTATCCTTTAGATAGCGTCTCTTTTCTTCCTTAATAAAATCCTTCTTATTACCAATCAAAAAACTTTGGAGAGCCTTGCAGGTTTGAACTAAGTGATGAAAACCATGGTTTACAATTTTTCCGGCATGCCAGTGAAATTTTGTTCTTTTTTTTTTTTTTTTTTGCTCCAGAGGCACAAAATAGGGGCTAAAGACCCTTTTCGTTTTTATTTCCCGGCATGCTAGCAAAATCTGGGAATTTCTTCCCTAGATTGGGGAAATTTTGGGGAAATGTGGGGGCATGACCGCAAAATCTAGCGGCATGCCGGTAAAATTTGGCGAAATTTCCCTAGGATGGAGAAATTGTGGGGAATTTATTTTCCCTAAATTTCTCGACATGCCCCAGAAATTTCACTGGGCATGCCAGGTGAAATCCGAAATTTCCAACCTTGATGATAACAAGTCAACCTTTTTTCAGTTTCATACCAAGATTAGGATCAACAGAAATAGGCTATATCATATCTTTTACACGCTACATTGGGATATTTAAGGGGAGAAAATTAGAGTTATATTTTAGGATTCCGAAGTCATGACCATAAATATTAATGATATGATAGTGGTTATGGTTGCACAATGCACCAATGTCAAGGCAGATTTTAGGGCATTATAAACAATAGATTTTATAGGAGGATGGGATACACTTATTCCATTGCCACATGTGAAGGGGAAACAAATCAATGGCTGGCAAGGGACGAAGACTATTAAGTTGACTATTCATTAGACAATCCAAGATTCTTGAAAATAGGTGGTTTCTTGAAAAAAAAGGTATGGTTTTTCAAGCAACATCAAAAATCATATTATCCACTCAATTTCAGGTCCAATTAGAGAACCCAATTGCGCCCAAACTGAGGATGTGCTCTTGAAATAGGCATTAGTGACACATGACCAATGAGCCTCGTGACTTTCAGAAATACAAAAGAACTATTGCTCCTCCTAGACCCTTGATCCTTCCCGAACCTTCTCTATACATTCTTGGGTCTCTTATTTCCATGCTGATAGAGATTGTCCAGGTACCCCCATCTCCTTTATCTTTCTTTGGAAATCGATTGCTCCTCCTAGGGTGAAAGTGTTTGTCTGGTCTGCTCTGCTTTATAAGATAACACATGTGATACGCTTCAAAGGCGAAGACCGTTTGTTGCCCTATCTCTGCACATCTGCGTGTTATTCTTCAAGCAAGGAGAATCTATTGATCATATATTTTTAAATTGTGAGTTCTCACAACGAGTTTGGTGGGACATTATGAGCAAATGCAACATCCAATGGTGCTTCCCAAGAAAGATTATTCAAATGATGGATCAATGGAGGATTTCCATGCTAGGAAGAAAGGGGAATGCATTGTATAAGATACTACCTTATGCCATCCTATGGGGAGTTTGGAAAGAAAGGAACAGAAGGATCTTTGAAGAAACTAAGCCATCATGGGAGGATGTTAGGGATTCAATTTTATTGTGGTGTGCTATGTGGGTTATGACTCTTCCTGAATTTTCTGATTGTCTCATCTCACAAATTTTGCTGCATTGGCCTATGGCTGAGGAGTCTTAATGGTCTATACATGGTCTGTCCAAAAGTATAGTGATTGCTGTGTGATCTCCTCTTATACATCCTTGAATTTTAATATTTGCATATGAGCAGAATATCTCATTCCCTATATGTATATATCAGCCATAGTGGGTAATGGGAGATTAGTCATGGAAGGTTGTGGAAGGTCTTGTGTTTCTATTCATCAGTTTTTTGGGCTTGTTTTTGTTTTTGACTCTCTTCAGTTTGAGTCCTTGTATTATCTTTTCAATATTAATCTAATCTATGTGATTTCCGTCAAAAAAATAATAATTTACCTGTACCAAGTTAAGCAAGGAAGGGGACGGAATAAGTGAACTCATTTTCTGCAGAGGAATTGAACTATAACAGATACTTTATTAAGTATTTTGGACTTGTAGCATCAAGGATCTCCATATATCTATATGTAGGCTGAAGGGGTTTTCTACAAACTTCTTTTTACCTTTAACAAAATTCCACCTAAGTCAACCGATTCACAAAATATCAATACAAATTTGACTACATGAATCTTCAGCCAAACTCAAAGGAATATCAAAATTGATCACAAGTTTCAGAAATGCCCTTCTAACTTTTCTTTCTAAAGTAACCCCATCTACCCCATACAGTTATAAAATTGGGTTCTTTTCCCCTTAAAACTAACTAATTTTCTTCCTTCAACTATCCCAAGCAACTCCAACTAATTAAAGACAATGGCTTTAGAAGACTTTGTAAAAATATCAAAAATTTGAAGACATAAGCTATAAAACCCCTAACCCGATTAACTCTCAATTATTGCTTAAATTGGGCTTATTAGACTAATTAAGTACTTGTGCTATGAAGGTGAGGTGAATGTGGATCATGCTTGAGGATTGGGGGAAATAAATTGAAGTTGTTGGAGGTTTTACTAAGGTGAGCTTAGTTAAGGTTATATTCTAAATTTAAATTAGCAAAGGTAACCCCCTAGTATACCCAAGATAACCCCATTTGTATACCTAAGGTACACCCCCAATTGTAACTAAGGTACCCCCCAAGTATAACTAAATTACACCCCCAAGTATACATAAGGTACACCCTTACATACCTAAGGTACCCCCTTAATATAACTAAGGTACACCCCCAAATATAACTAAGGTACGCCCCCAAGTAAGCCTAAGGTAAACCCCCTTGAATAACAAAGGTACCCCCCTAATACACCTAAGGTACACCCCCCAAGTATAACTAAGGTACACCCTCAAGTAAACCTAAGGTAAACCCCCTTGAATAACAAAGGTACCCCCCTAATATACCTAAAGTACCCCCAAATATAACTAACATACACCCCCCAAGTAAGCCTAAGGTACCCCCCAAGTGAGCCCAAGGTAAGACCCCTCAAATAACACCAAGGTACCCACTAAATAACACTGAAGTAGCCCCAAATAACACTAAAGTACCCCCCTAATAAGCCTTAGGTACACCCCAATGGTTTAGTTGGAGTAAGAACTTTGTTAGGGGCAAGCTTGAAAAGCTAAAGAAAGGGCATATAAAAGAATGCCTTAACTAAATTTTCTAAGTGTTTGAACCCCTTCTCTTGTGTTGGACGTAGAAAGCAAAGGAAAGAGAGTGTTGAGGGCTTGAAAGCTTGAGGAAGAAGGAGGAGGAGGAGGAGGAAGATTGAAGGGAAGTTGAGCTTCTCAATTAAACAAGTAGCAAACCCTTTCAACCAAAATGAATTGTCAAAATTCGTATTTATCTCTCCTAGGGTTTGATTGATATGAGAAAATAGATCACATGTTGCTTTTAGCTTCTAAAATTTATAGGGTCTTGGTTGTATAACATTTGCAACTAGCTTTGCAACTGATTTGTTGTGGATTTTTACCTAAAATGCTTACTTTTCAGATTTGGGATTGGTTTGTACCATGGATTAGATGAGATTCTTGTTTTAGTAAGGTTTTAAAGTTGTTTTAAGTTGATTAATTATGTTTGATGATTTATTGATGTGTTTTTGGGTATATTATTGAGTAATTAGTGTTTTAGAATGATGAGAATTCAAGTTAAAATGGTTTCTTTGAGTTTAGAACTAAAAAAGTCGAAGAAAAATGAATTTGGAAAATTTTTCCCAAGCTGTAGATTGATCGCAAAGCTAATCGCTAGATGTAGATTAATTGTGGAGTTAATCCTGAGAAATTTTGGGAATTAACTTTCGGGAAAGCTAATCGTGGATTCGTAGATTAATTGCGAAGCTAATCATGAGTTGTAGATTAATTGTGGAGTTAATCCTGAGAAAATTTTGAAATTTTAACTTTCGAGAAAGCTAATCGAGGATTTCTAGATTAATTGCGAACCTAATCGCCAACCTAATCACGGATTTCTAGATTAATCGCGAGACCTAATCGTGAACTGTTGATTAATCGCCAATTTTGTAGATTAATCGTGAAAAGACAAATTTTTGTTATTTTGAGAATTTAACCTAGTTTTCAATTCTAAATGATTTTTAAGTAAATCTAATACATGTAACGATAATAATTGGGTGTTTGTAAGTGGTTTTCACTGATAAAAGTATTTCACAAGAACTTTAGAACATTTTGGGCACATTCCACTAAAAAGCTCATGATTTGGTTCTAAAGAGTAAATTTGTTATTATAATTACTTTTACTTACATTGTTTGGTTTCTACACTTGTAAAGGAATGTTTTAAATATGATTTGAATTTGTAAAAGTAAGGTTGAGAACTCTTATCGTAATTTGTCAAGACTCTTGGTTTATGTTTTGATTGGCGGTGGATGAGGAATTCCACTTGACCTTAGTTGATTGATAGTGGATCGAGACTTTCACTTGACATATGACATAGTTTGGTAGTAGATGGGGAATTCCACTTGATCCTGGTTTGTGCATTGAAGCACTTTGGTTTTAGTAAATGATTCGATTGGTTTTGTTTGAATGGGAATTGTCTAATTGGGTAATGTACTTTATATGGATCCATAGTGAGTCTAGTAAGTGCATTAGTGTTGGCTTTTTAGCTTAAGGCACTTGTCCATACTACTTTCCGCTGTGGGGTATCAGTGAGGCCCTCTTAGGGCATAGAGGAGCTGCGGCAACCCTCCCACCGTGGGGAATCGGTGGGGGAGAGGGTTGTCACTTGCCAGCCCATACGTGGTTGCTCCACTTTCTGAGTTGTCCCTAACTAGGCTTCTCTCTATAAGTCGTATAGGTGGTAAATGGACATGGCTCATTAATCTAATTTAGAGACACGCTAATCCATGAGTCCTACCAAGACATGCTTGCAATGCATGATTGTGTTTATTGAATTGATTTCATGTGTTACCCGATTGAAATACTTTGACTTGGATTTACATTTTATATTTAAGAATATTATCATGATGCTATAAAACTGCATAAACTACTTCTAGTCATGCATGTTTGCTGCTTACTGGAACTTTCGGGGCAGACCCAATTCCGGGGCACTACATAAGCTCAATCTCATTATTCTTCATATGGTCCCAAATGAAGTGAAATCATATGCCAATTTGCTTCTTTAATGAAATACAGTATTCTTTACAATGGTGATTGCCATTATTGCTATATTTCTTTATAGGATCTTCTTGGAGATCTTAAACCCCCTTAAACGGATTCCTCCCTTTTTAATTATTCCTTAAAACTGATTTTTTAACAGCAATTCATGACAAACTTTAGGTGATGAAAATTTCACGTGTAAATTGCGGTAATCAGTTACTTTCTTCTTTGAGAATAGTGTGAAGGTGATACTTCCCAAGAAAAATATAAATCTAGATATGCTTTCACAATCTGAAAACCAACTGACCTAATCAATACTAAAATTTCCGCCAATATTGAAAGTAAATGGCTGATAAATAGAATGCGCTATGGTTACATGTATCTCTAATGAACTAGCTTATTTACCTGACTCCAAATAGAATATCTAGTGTTATGATGAGGACGTTGCACATAAAATTAAAGCTAGATGCCTTTAGTGAAGAGGGCTATTATTGTGTTATATGACTGACATGTTCTATCAAAACTAGAAGGTATGTTTTACAGAACAGCCAATAGGCCTGCCATGATGTATTGGTCAAAATGTGTGACACAAAAAAAATTAACATATGCATAGAATAAAATGTTGCTGGGATAAGGAAGTACAAATGTATATGTGGGAAGACTAGAAAAGATAAGGTAGGAAATGAGCATATTTCAGAGTATCTAGGTGTGTTCTAGATGGGAGATTGAGATAAGATAAAATAAAATACAGTATGATGCTCCGAAGATATAAGTGGAAGATGTAGGGAGGCAATTTTGAGAAGATTTGAGCATATAGTCGTTAAAATAACTAAGAGGATGAGAGCAAGAAAAAGAAACTTGGACAAAGTTATTCAGAAACGATTTGATTACTTGTAAACTTATTTAAAGTATACTTTATGACAGATGAAGTAGAATTCATGTTACTGATCCCAAAAATTTGTGATAATACATTTTATTATTATTATTATTGTTATATAGTTTGGATACACTTTTTCTCCATCAGATTTTGATAAGATGGGTACGCTTACCAAATTGCAATCCTCCTTAAATTTCTTTAGAACCACTTCTGCATGGCCCCCTTGTGAAAGTTACATTCCATCATCCATTTGTTTCACCACTATCCCAAGTACAAAAACCAATATAAATTTTTTCAAATTATATTAACATGTTTGGATTGTTTCTTGTGTGAACCAAGTCATCTACATACAAGCAAACATCCAACATAACTTTATCTTGTTTTTCTTGATGCGGAATGCATTCTCATATGGACATTAGGCAAATCCATTTTCTTGAAAATATTAATAAATCTAATATTCCATGCTCTTGGAGCTCGCTTTGAGGCATACAAGGCCTTTTTCAATTTTAAAACCCTCTCTTCTTGGACCCCTTTTTGATATAGCCCAAGCATTGTTCTACATAAGCTTCTTCAAGAAAACCATTCAAAAAGGCAGATTCCATAGCCATTAAAAAAGTCTTCCATTTATTTTGAGCAATTCAATCTTATAGTTTCTACACAGGCAGTAGGAGCAAACGCCTTATTTTAATTGATTACGAAGTATTAATGTTATCCTTTTATCACCAATCATGCTTTAAATTATTTCAACTTCACTTTTTATATTCCTTGTCCTGTTAAACACCACTTTAGTCTAATAGCCTCTTGCTATTTTGGCACACTTATTAGCTTTCACATATCACTCCTCCCAATGGCTTTAATTTCTTCGTCAAGGGCTTCCATTCAAAACCTATTGGCTCAAAAAGGAGCCAATCAGCAAAATTAAGTTTGGTGATTAATTCATTTCCTTATCTTATGTATTTAATTTAGGTTTCTTATCCTCAATGGTCTCAATAAAAATAATTTCAACATATCTTCATGTGTGGGCAATGGAGGAGATGGACTAATAGGAATTTGAGGCTCCTTATATGCTTTATATTCTTCTTCAACTAGCAAGTGCAAAATACATTCTTCTTCATAAGGTTATGTTAGGATGTCAAGAGAACGTACAAAATATATATAAGAATGGAAAAGAAATTATTAGAACTAAAATCAGGAGATATTGATTGAGCGTCAAAGAATAATGAAAGACAAAGCAGAAACAACACTTGTATAGGACAACAGAAGGAGATTTCATTGCTAGGTAATTGTAGGCAAATTAGATATGCATTGCTTTATAGCTTAAAGGAGAAAATAAACATCTAAAACCAAAAGATGTTGATTGATATGGTGAAAATGGAGAGGACACTTTGGTGTTCATGAAAGCGTTATTCCAAAAATCATTTCATCAAATCAGAACACATTTGTGGAAGGAAGGCAAATCTTAGATTGTGCTCTAATTGCCAATGAATGTGTCAAAAGCTTGAGCCAGTCTAATGATTCTGGAGTCATATGTAAGCTAGACATAGAGAAAGCGTTTGATAGAGTTGAGTGGAAATTTCTTGACTCAGTTCTGGAATGGGAGGGTTTTGGAATCAAATGGAGGAAATGGACTATGGGTTGTGTGGACAAGGTCCATTTTTCCTTCATCCTAAACAGGTCTGTGGTCGGTTTTTTTCCTTCCTCCAGAGGTCTTCGCCAGGGAGACCCTCTTTACCCCATTTTGTTCACTTTAGTGACTGAGGCGCTGCATGAGTTCATAGAATGTGCAGTGGAGAGGGGTTTATTGCAGGGAATTGCAGTGGTGAGAGGGTCCATTAGGGTTTCACACCTTCAGTTTTCTGATGACACTTTGGTGTTCATGAAAGCAGAAAGAGACCAAATCCTCTGGCTAAAGAGCATCCTTCACACATTCCATATGGTATCAGGCTGAAAGTTAATTGGAGCAAGAGTACCTTAGTGGGCATGAATGTTAGGGAGGAGGAGTCGCAAGCTCTTAGTTGTTTACTAGGTTTTCAAGTTGGCTATTACCCTTTTTCCTACCTTGGTCTTCCTTTGGGTGCATCCCCTAGGTCCATCACCTTTTGGGATCCCGTGATTGAAAGAGTGGAAAAAAGGTTGGCCTTGTGGAAGAGAAACTACTTGTCTTTTGGGGGAAGGATTACCTTAATAAATTCGGTTCTTGCCAACCTCTCAGTTTACTTCATGTCTCTATTTCGCATGCCTAAGAGAGTTGTTGATATCATTGAAAAAGCAAAACGAGACTTTTTGTGAGAGGGAGGAGGGGTAAAGAAATCACATCTTGTTGGGTGGAAACAAGGCTAAGCAAAAATGGGGCATTGGCATTGGCAATCTAGCTATACGCAACTCATCACTTCTGGCAAAGTGGCTTTGGCGATTCAGCAACAACCAAGCTAGTCTTTGGCACCAAGCAATTGTTAGCAAGTATGGGTCAGGAGATAATGGATGGACCATTAATATGAGGGCTCACCCGTCGGGCTGTAGTCCTTGGAAAGCTGTTGTTGCTTTGGCACCTTCTTTTTATCCTCATATTCACTTGGTAATGGCTCTGGCTCTTCTATCTGATTTTGGCATGACCCCTAGCAGGGAAGCGAGGCCTTATCACTTGCTTTCCCTCACATTTTTTCCCTTGCTCGGTGCCCTCAAGCCCTTGTGTCCGATGTCCTCTCCTGGTCTTCATCCGAGCTTTCTTGGAATCTTCGTCTCTGTAGGGATCTTCCACCGGTTGAAGCTGAGGAACTTGCCTCTCTTCTTGATCGCCTTAAGAATGTTTTCATTTGATCGCTCTAGCCTTGATAAAGCTGTGTGGTCGGCTTCTTCGTCGAGGTCTTTCTCTTCTAAGTCTTTCTTTAACATTATTCATCCTGGGAGGTCGGATCCTTCTCCTCCATTCTCTGTGTCTCGATTATGGAAACCTAAAGTTCCTCTTAGGATTAAAGCATTTTTATGGACCGTACTTCTTTACAAGATTAACACAGCTGACCGGATTCAAAGGAGGTGGAGGATGATGGCCTTATCCCCTCACGTCTGTGCTTTCTGCATGGAAGATGGGGAAAGCATTGACCACATTTTCTTGGAGTGTCAATTTGCATGGTCCATTTGGTCGAACCTTCTTAGCAACATTGGGACATCTTAGGTTATGCCAAGATCTATCATTCAGTCGCTTGACCAATGGTGTTTTAGAGGCCTTGAAAGGAAAGGGGAAATCTTGTCCAATGTAGCTTTCCACTCTACAGTGTGGAACATATGGCTAGAGAGGAATTGCAGGATTTTCCATGATCGGAAGCGGAGTGTTGAGCATGTAGTGGAGGGAATTTTGGCAATGATAGCCGCATGGGTGTCAGTCAGGCCTGAGTTTAGCGGTTTGGGCATTTCAGAGATTTTTAGGGATTGGCATAGTAGTTGTCTCTCATCTCTTCAGTAGTATAGGATCTTTGGTGCTCCCATTTCTCATGGGTCCACTATCTTAGATTATATTGTATTCTCTCTTCGCTCTAATTATAACATATTCTTCATTACTCATCAAAAAAAAAAATGGAAAGGACACAAAAAGGATAACCACCTATATTTGTGACATACTAGATCATTTAGAGGTTGAGAATATCCAAATTCTTCAATGATACCCAAAGATAAGAAGAGCCCATTCCGATTTCCAAAGCATTCAAGCAAAACCTAGGAGAGATGTCTATCAGTGGACTAAGCCTAGGAGAGATGTCTATCAGTGGACAAGATTAGTGAAGAAAATAATACCTTTAAATTACCCAATACCCTAAATCAAGTCGATGATTTTTTTCTTTTTTTTGAAAGCTAAGTTTTATATAAATAAGCCAATATGTATAATGACTCTTACCAAAGACTAGGGCCAAGAAGCCCAAAACATGACATCAGTAGGTAGCCCTACATACCATCAATGCTTTCTCTTGTACAAATCCCACCTAGGTAAGTGTCAAGTCCACAAGTAGTAAGCCTATCTTACACAGTTTTAAAATATGAATTCAACCAAGTTTGAAATAAAAAAGTGCTACTATTTTGTTCCTCACACCCCATGAAAATACATATTAATAAGAAAAAAAAAATAGATGTTATTACCAATGAAAATTGATTAAAGGATGATACAAGTCCATTGTTAGGGATCACAATATAAAGCACGCATATTTACATATAGTCTAATGCAGCCATGAAGAGAACATGATAAACAAATAAACTAATAAGCCATATCAAATCAGTGAAGTTCACATAAACAAAAGAAAAAGCTCACCACTACAGCCACTAAAGCTAGAAGTTCTCTTGCACCCATTTGGCCCATTTGAGAGAGAAGAATTGCAGCTAGGACTTTAAGTGATCTCAACTTTCCTTTCCTTTTTTGATTTTTCGTTAAAATGCTATCATTTGTATACACTTTATTTTCTTCTTTAATACTGAAAGGTCGATTATCACAATCCAAAGAATCAGAACTCCTATATCTGGCCCATAATCGTGATTGCATGTACGCAGCTGCACCACCAGCAACTAAGATACCCGTGGCAACAACAAGGGTTCTCCTGTCAAACAATAAGAATATTACAAATGCAATCATCATGCTAAAAAAATTAAACGCAATAATTCCTAAGCAGAAAAATGTATTGTGAAAATTGTGAACTCCTTAAAGAAGAAAATAAAGTGATATCAAAAAGACTATTCAGGACCAAATGACTCAGAAAATCAGGAAGAATCTGGCAATATAATTCAGTTCTACTTATTCTTCAATATACATGCCATAAAGCAATATCTGTTAGAAAGGGGAGGGGGTAAACCATCTAACCATCTTGATTATGGTTAGTGCTCCTTATCTTTGCGAGCATGAAATTTCAGGTTCATGTTTGAGACTTTGTTCAAACTACCAAAGGTTAAGCCTGTTGCTAGTCCGCCTCCCATGAGACCCTGCTTCAGAGAGACCTACACCACATTGCAGTCCTTTTTAATCTTTTCAATTAATTTCAACTCAAAATTGAATCCCAGGCATGTTTATAAGAACAATGGTAGGATTTAGGAATCAAGATGACTTAAATATCTATGTCCTCCACAAAATCTGGGCAAGCTATAACCCAACTCAAAAACTGAAGATCAGTCTTCAATTGCCTTCGCTCACAATTTACATATATATCTTCATATACAAAGGAATGAACAGTGACAAGAGACTCCTTTGCTGAATCATTTTTTATCAGAAGATTCTTCTTGCAAAATATTCATGGAGGTAATTGGGCCCCAAAAAGGAAAAAAGACAAAAACAATAATAAAGCTTTACACAGGGCTACAATTCAATGAACACAAACTATTCAGTATTACGAAACAAATGCTTTAAGTATGTAGAATTTTGACTCATTTTGAGTGGCTGATAATCTATGGGGGTAATGCATTATGCCTCAACCATTCAAGTACTACCAGTATGATTTCTCTCTTATATCAATCTCCCTTTGCATCTGAAAGGAAGTGGATTACTTCCAAATTGATACAAACCAAATTTATAGAATTTATTAACCACCAAAAGCTAAATAAGTCACAAAATTTTATGAGACATATCAGAATTATTTACAATGCAACTTAGGTAGCCCAATACCAATAGGGAGGCTTGGATGGAAAGCTATTGTGCAGTAACCCATACACCATCAAAGAAGGAAATATAAGGAAAAATAAATTTTAAAAACAGACAAAAGTCTCACTAGAAAAAGCATATGGCTACCCTAATCCAAGGTATTTTGGTTTGTAAGACCAATAGACGTTACCATGGATCTTGCCATAGCCAATTGGATGAGAACTAGCAGTGAGTCATTTGAGGTTATGACAAGGACAACGATATGATTGATGGCACAGAATGAAAGTTGCCCCAGTTGGAAGGCACTTACAATACAAATGATGCCAAGGAAGAAAACCAGCATGGAGAGAAACAGAAAGCCAATTATCCTATTCATTACAAAAGGTGAACATTGACCATGCCACACCAATCAGGATTATCACTCCATTCCAAGCAAGGTTTACAGTTGGGCGTGCCTGCCCAGGGATGAAACGAAATTGGAAGGAACAAAAAAGGGAGCTTTTTGGATTTGGGGAAATTTCGCCCAAATCGAGCAAAATTTCACTTCATGTCACCCAAAAAAATAATTTAAAAAAGTTGCATTTCCCCTTGTTTCCCCCCATTTCACTTGGCACGCCACTGCATTTCGCCAACATGCCGTTAAAAATACCAAATACGCAATCTGATGATTTTTACCCTACGAAACGCATCGCTATTGATTCTTGGAGTGGAATTTCGGAGGCATGCCTTCCAAAAGCAAGGGAGCAATGCTTGCATTTTACACCAACTATGCTATAGAGGTAAAATTCTAACAGGATGAAAATACCATGCCATATCAAAAAGGGAGTCTCGTTGTCCATACCTTCACACCCATTGGTCCCTCAACTATGGGATGTCTAAGATCTAATATTTTATGCATTACTTTTTGTGATAAACAAATGATAAATTTCAATTTAAAAGTGGAGCATAAAATATATTCAATACCAGTGCCTTTCATCCAAGGTTTACAATGTTGTTTCGATCAATATTTCGCTAGGTTTTGCCAGCGAAATGTCACCGAAATGTAGGAAAAATTGCTAGTCAATAAAAAAATCAAAAGAAGCATAATAATAGTAAATTAATGAAATATTATGCTATTCCTAGGCTTAAATGAGACTAAATATACCTAAAAACATAAGAAAAGTGGAAAAAATATATATATATGTAAATGGATTCGCATGTTTAAAGGAAGTTTAATGAAGAATTGAGGATACAATGAAAACGAATGCATAAATAGAAGGTGCAAATAGATACCAAGGTCACAGATATTACCTCACACAAATCATTACATGTTATATCAAACTTTCATGCAATTATATAAAGTTCAGCTCCAAATAAATTCAAAAACAAGATATTAGCTCATACACAATGCCCAAATCACTTAAATCCTTCCTCCAAGCCTTATTGAATCACCTTAACCTTCAACAATCACTCTTTTCAAGTGTTTTGAGAGGATTTGGATGGAATAAATTGAAGAAATGGAAGAAAATGTGCAATCTGGGCAAGATTGGGGATTTTGGAGCTCAAAATTATTGCTGCCCCAAGCCTTAAAAGGGGTGACTTAAAGTCACACGTGCAAGTCACGTGTGACTTTTACTGTAAGTTGATAAAATTTATCGCAACATGTCTTTGACCTTTCATCGACTTACAGGAATGCTCGACATTCCCTTTTCCAAGGTGGTTTTGTGTCACCACCTTGGAAAATAGCAACATCTCACAAAATGTTGTGATATGTCACAAAATTGAAAACACTGCTTTCATCTAATCATGCTTTAACAAACCAGATGTGGTTTGATATGGCATAACTGCTATCATGGCATGTCTTGGTTTATTAGATGCGCCTCCAATTCGTAAAACTGGATGAAGCATCCAGTCTGACAAACTGGATGCAAAAATCACACTTTTTGCCACTTTCTTTGAGATTTTTCTCCTGCCTCTGTCCATAAAGGAATCCTACCCTTTCTAGAAAGAGAGACAGGGAAGCCCGTATAGAGAGAGACTTTACAGAGAGAGATGCTCAGATTTGTGAATCAAGGAGCCATAAGAGCCTAATTTCAACTTCAACCTCTTCAATTTCAGGTGATTTCAAACCCTTTTTTCTCTATAATATAGATACTGTACCAAGTACATTCATTATTTCATGTTGTGAATCCAGAATAAATGACATTAGATGCTAGACTTCTCACAAGATTACAAATTACACTATGATCATCTGGTTTAATGAATTAGATCAGTATGTTTTGATATGAACCGGTCTGTAAGACTGGATGCTGAATCCTTTCTTAGTTAATTTAAATAAACCGAGATACACATGAGTATTTGTCTCAATTAATTTGATTTATTCATAGAATTGTTGAGCTCAGATTCCTGTAAATACTTTTGTTTAAATTAAAATTATAATACACTGCTTTTCTTGCATTTTTTAAGAATAAAAGGTGCAACCAATCTGCTAGATCAGTAGGCATAGGAATACCATTATCCGGTCTGATAAACTAGATGCTGTATAAACAGAAGCAATTAAGTTTGATTCCTGTGCAGGCCCATTGTCCATTCCTGTAAGTACCTTCAATGCGACCATACATATCATATTGAATGCAGTAATTTCCCATTAGATAGAACGGACGCAAAGGAAACAGTGAATGTAGATGTTCCAGATAGAAACAGATCCATCTGGTCTACATATTATCCCTAATAGAAATAAAAAGATCCGGTGTATGATATCATATGAGCAAGAATCTTACCAAATTGGTTTATAAATCCACATAAGACAAATTAGTTGTGATAGAACATGCTATCTTCAGTCTGTCACTGGAAACAACAGGAAAAGGTCTTATCCGGTCACTTAGACCCATTGCAATACAAATAGACCATATCCAGTCTGATAAACTGGATGCAGCAGAAATATCATGATTCGATCTGACGGACTGGATGTGCAAAGAAAATTTAAATTAACAGAAAATTCAGTATTACATTCTTATTAATTCAGTGATTAATTAATTACTAAAAGGGTCATTTATAATCACTAGGTAACCAACCCAAGGACTGGATGAATTTGGGTGTTAAAATACTTCCCTAAACTATAAATGAGTCACTTACCCATGTTTTTGGTGCAGACCATGAGTCAATACTATAGGTGTCTACTTACAATCCAGCTCTATAGGTAGTGGCAACTCCTTTACTTTGCTATTACATCACATTTAGTCCCCTTACCAAACACTTATTGGACTTATATGGACCCTAAAGCCACGGAGATGTGGCCACATAGGTAAAACTCCTTATCAAAGCACAAAATTTATGCATATTTTGAAAAAGACACTAAACTTGGAGTGAGTGAGCGCTGTGGTAACGAAACGAGCCATAAGAAAGAAGGGTATTCCTTCCGCCATTATTGACATGGTGAGATAGATAGATGATTTGTTGCATCAGGAATCCTAAGCTTTTCAATAACAAATATCAATTCCAAAATTGCAAAGGTAATGTACTGCCATAAAAACCAAATTATACATAAAATAATGTACTGCCATAGACATTTTCATTTGCAAGCCTCTCTGAAAGCTTTTCCTATACAGCAGGTTAAGCCCATTTCATTTACTTTATTAATAAATGAAAACCATCAACCACCGCCCCCGCCCCCCCACAAAAAAGACGTTTTGGACATGATTTTGGTGCATCAAGAATACTAAGCTCCTGCATAATAGATATCAGTTACCAAATTGAAAAGTAAGCATAACCATGGTATACTGAAGAAATGGCATTAAGCACATGGTCAAAATGTCTTCATGCACGGATCTCCTATCATATATAACTTCTTAATTAAACATCAACTCTTATAATAACAAATCAACAATATATTATTTGTCCAACAAGTAACCATATAGTGAATGTGATTTTATTAACATCTCCTTGCACGCTAAACCCTAAACCCAGAAATCCAATAATAAGAAAAATGTTATAAAAGCAAGTAAAACCACATAATTACATTTAAAAACAGAAGGAATCCAAAACATATAACCTTAAATTATAAAGCAAAATCCATTTAGACACACACACAACCAGGTAATCAATTAAATCAACAGTAAAACATGGAGATCTTGTCATTGAACACTCACACTGATCACAAAGTAAATCAAAAAAAAAAAGTATTACTGTTGGTACCTCCTTGAAGCCAAAAAACTTCGACCATGCTCAGTTAATTGCAATAGCTGAAGAGAATGCATTGTTCTTAAGATAAATCTTCCCCGGCTAACAAATGCCAACAGACATCAGAATTGCTCCTTGAATTCAAGAGAAATCTGACAAACTACATATTAAAATTCTCCAATAGTCTTCCATAGCTCATCCCACAGGACATAGCATGAATTAAAAGCCTAAAAGATTACATGCACCAACCATTAGAGGTCCACAGATCCAGAAACCATATCAATCCAATGCATAAAGAACATAATGAACTTAAACAAGCGCAGTGTAAGCATTTTCAGCATTAATAGTCTATATGTTTAGGCTACGTGTTTTCTGTCAGTAATCTTTTCTTTAGATCTGTTTCTGTTATGTTTGCTTCTTATTTATAATTTTATTCCACCTTCTCATGGACTGTTTTTTTTTTCCCCCGTGTTCTGTCTTATCTGTTTTTATTAAATCCTATTATTCATTCAAAAAACACAAGTGCAGTGTATTTTTTTATCACTCATTAAATGCTAAGATAAAATGATGCTACCCAAATAAGTAGGATTTGGTAAGTATTTTAGTTGGAAAATAAAAGACTAGGTAAGATTCCATTTATATGCCCAGATATTTCTTAAAATTACGAAATTCATACATTATTTTTGGAATCTGTAATAATATCACATGATCAAAATGTTTTGAACTTTGTTGTGATTGTTTAACAATTACTCATTGAACTCCAATATGAAACACGCTAAGATATTTGCCATTCTCATAAGCCATCTTACTAGCACAATTTTTATTCAAAAGCAGATAAAAATTTCAATATAGTGCGATTTACCATCCCCACCAAAAATCTTGTCTATGTATTCTCATACAATATCAAACTACAATTGCAATTAATAGTCGTGCGAGATCAACACTACAGGAGCAAAAAGACTGCAATTAATTATAACTGTGCATCCCCTCCTCACCATCGCCCTCCTCCACTCCCTTTCTCTATATCTTCTTTCCTTCTTCTCCTCTCTCTTTCCAGCATGATTATCTCCAGGCCTCTATTTCTTTTTCTTTTTTTTTCTCGGCAGCGCCATGTCTGAAATTTAGAGGAAGCATCTAACACAGACCCCATACCAGTGCCCATGTTGTGTCGTGTCGACGCGGCTACTTGGGGGTTTTGCAAAGGGTCCATGTAACACAGGATCAAAATATATGACGAGGTTACTCGATACTGTAATCATCGTTGATCAACAAGTAGAATGTACAACTATTCAATATATAAACATACATACATACATACATGTATGTGTGTGTCTCTCTCTCTCTCTGTCTATTTGGTACTGTTATAAGTCATATCCCACAAGCTATCTAGAAAAACAAAGAATTCATAAATTCAGACATGCCTAAGGTTAGTTACAATTAAAAAAATATTTAGGTAGCGTGTAGATCCATGATGACTTACTTTTTGGGCCCTATAGAGTCAGTCTTGTCTTTATCAGTAAGCTCGTAATAAATTAAGGAGTTTGATGTTTATTCATAGCTGGGTTAAATTTTTATTTAACTTAGTTAGTTCAAAGGTATATCAAGGATCAGTTTCTGTTGGACTCAATAGTAACTATACAGAAAGCAACATTTTACAGAGTTTGATCCAACCTGTGTTCTGTTGGAGCCTGTGAAAAGAGGGAGGATCTTTGATGGGAAAGATAAGCTGCTTTATGCCCATTTAAAAAAGAAATGAGTAGTGTTTGGTTAAATAGAGTTACTTCTAAACAATAGTTTATGATGTAATTCAAGCTTGGTGATCTGCATTTAAACTTAGGTGAAATGGTATCATGCTGCCATTTTAAACAGAAAACATATTCCCTTTGTATATCTTCCATCATTTGTAATGAATTTCTGTTTCTTATAAAAATATAGCATTCAATTAAAAGTCAATATTAGAAAAATATTTGGTCTCATTAGTCTCAATAAAAGAACTACAGTAGTTGCCATGGATTTTTGGCTGATGACGATGGTTTGGGAGATGAGACATCTCCATCGGTTGGTGTAACAATAAGAACAATGTGAAACTCCACACTCCGGCATCATGTCTTTAATTCTTAGTCTGTTCATCATTTTACAGTTACTTTAGTTCATTTACAAGTGCTAGTAGAAGAAACAGCCAAACCATGTATAAGGGAACCAAATAAAAGGGCATAGAAATGGGGCCAGCTAATGATTTACAAAATACTAAAGCAGCCAATCAAACTTAAGAAGGACAGAAAATACAATCTAGAAAGCCATTGAAAAAGAGCGACAATGAAACACACAACAAACCACCAAGTTGAATTCTTCAGGGAAACCCATAAAAATTGTTGATGCTCAAATGGCATAACACTAGCTTAAAAAAATTAAGCTACATAGTAAAACTTTCCAAATTTTAAGAAGTTAATAATTAAAAAAAAAACAATACAAGACTGTATAAATAACAAAAAAATCCAAATACGAAACCAAAAACTTATTGAAAAAGAAAAGTAAAGAAATAAAAAACCCAGCTCGTTGGGTAATTGGAAAGAAATGCGACTACAGACTTAAATTCAAAATTCCCAATGACAGATTCAAAGATGAGATCTTCGCATAATATGAATACGAAATACAGCTTCTATCTCTACGTATTAATTAAATACAACAACGAAAAAAGATTCATACCTTTTAAAAATATAAAATTGGAGAAAGAAAAGGGGTAATAGAATAAACAACTTTCTCGTGTATCTATGAATTTAAAAACATAAAATGAGGAAAATATCCAATAAACAAAATTAAGTTCCCACCAAAAAAAAAAAAAGCAAAAAATAAAACAAAAATCCGAAAAGATCCTCAATAATAATCTGAAAAATAAAAAGAAAAAAAGCTGTAGAAAGTTGGCATGGAAAATTCGCAGAGAAATTGAAGGTAAACCCAAAAGCCCTCTACTTCGAGAGACTAAAAGACTGGACCGAAATCCTAAAATCAAAACTAGGCACTTCGATGAAGTAAAAATAAAAACAGAAAGAACAACTAGGGTTCATGGATCACATGCACTCAAACGATTTCGTTTTCTCTATTCTTTTCCCTCTTTTTCAGTGCAAATAGGATTCATTACCTCATTTACGTGTGGCTTCGGACTACTTGGCTCATCACTGTTCGATTACGGAGAAGAAACGACGATGAGGAGGAAGAGGAGGACGACGACGAGGAATCGGGCACGCGCTTGGACTCCTCGAGGGGCTGAGATGGGATATTTGAAGAAGGGTCACTGGCGTCATTGCCACGTTTAACACTGTTTTCCCAAGTGACGAAGGATAACGTCATATTCGTTTCTATGAAGGGTAAATCTAGGGCGCGAGACATGAGAATGTACCATGGGTTCTTAAGCGTCTATCTGCCCAATAGATGAGCTGAAAAGGAGTTTCCGCCGGGACCCATGATGCTTCAACATGTCGAGAAAGTGCGAGTCCAAGAGAAATTTTTTTCTGTTTTTTCTTTTTTTTGGTAATCAAGTCCAAGAGAAATACTTATCTTACGGACTTATGGCTGCATTTATATACCGAGACGGTTTCTGTAATTTCATTACAAATGACAACGAATTCGTAGAAAAAGGCCGGAACAGGCGTGGAAGGTTTCTTCGATGTCCTTGTTCTGGCAAACAAACATAAAACTTCGATTGTTAAGATCCTTCTCTTGGCAAGTCGGGTTGTTCCGGGGCTTGTGCATTCCTTCGGTCTCATACAAACTAGGCAATTACCAAACCAAAAGCCCCGGGTGGCTCCAAGAATCGATACCTATAAAAAGGACCTTAGATGGAGCACACGCCATGGCCAGGCGTTGACCACGAGGCCAATTTCCCATGTTAATATCACTAATACATGATTCAACGCGTGCTTAACTAGTTGTAAGTACGTATTGAACATGGAGATGCCTATAGTAAGAAGGGAGGATTTGTTGGTAGCTAGACCGGAGAATCTAAGGGGCCTAAAGGATTTAGTGAAAGGAAATAAAGTGGTATGTTGAGAACTTTGGATGGTCCCCTGTTTTGGTACTTGTCCCCATCAGACGACTTGGAGCCTTGCTCTAAATGTTGTCACATCCCAGATCCTGAATACCCAAAATAGTGGCGTATGCAAAGGACTTGAGCATTACCGTACTCGTAAGTACAATCATAAAATAGACAATTTCCTTTAATCAAAATACATGCCACTCCACACTAGATGGAAGAAAACACCAAATCTTACGTATAAATTTAATAAAACTTAGCAGTCGTTTCCCAAAATCTAATGTGATAAAAGTAACAACCTAAAAAGAGAAACATGGTTCCAAATTCTTGACTACAATATATCCCTAAAATAGCAACAAAGAGGCCATTTATCCACTAAGCTTTAATTTATTCCTTGTGGTGCTCCATGAATGTTTCCTAAAAATGTTTAAATTAACGGGATGAGTAAATCTCGATAAGTGAAATTGTTACCCCCCACATGATAAATATTCATAATCTAACCTAAAATACATATAATTAGCAATCAACAACTAGCATCATGACTTACTCATATATGCATAAATTAATTCATTGAAGTGTTCTTTTGGATCCTAGGCTTATTTATAGATTTAAATAAATAAATATAGCATGTGAAGATATGCTACTAGATGCATAATCAAGAGGGTTAAGTGTTATCTAACAATTTCACGAAAGAAATATTTTTTCACTATATGTTTTATATTCTAACAAGCGTTGTAGTTATTCATTATCCTAAAAATGTTTAAATTAAAGGGATGAGTAAAACTCCATAAGTGAAGTTGTTACCCCCCACATGATAAATATTCATAATCTAACCTATAATACATATAATTAGCAATCAACAACTAGCATCATGGCTTACTCATATATGCATAAATTAATTCACTAAAGTGTTCTTTTGGATCCTAGGCTTACTTATAGATTTAAATAAATAAATATAGCATGTGAAGATATGCTACTAGTTGCATAATAAAGTGGGTTAAGTGTTATCAAACAATTTCATGAAAGAAATATTTTTTCACTATATGTTGTATATTCTAACAAGTGTTGTAGTTATTCATGTTCTGCTAAGTCTCAAAATTGGGACTTTTGGTGTTCGTTAATTCCTATAATCGTCTTTCCTCAATATTTCTCAATATGAAAGTGTTACACCTTGGACCTAAATTTACCCGACTACTTTAGACCCAAATTTGAGGAATGAATCAAGTGGCCAAAACATACAAGCTACTAAATCCAGACTATTATAAATGAACATTAGAGTATGCAAAATAATTAAAATTTATTTCCTCAAATAAAGTCCGAAATTCAAAACACCAATCTATAAGTTAACCAAACCTCTAAAATGAATTAGTTTGGAACATGGGTTTAAATTACACTCTCTATATCAAAGAAGACGATAATAATAATAATAATAATAATAAACAACAACAACAACAAGAATAATAATAATAATCCATGATATATTCATGGATCACAAGTTATCCTACATCAAGCAAATATGATCCTAGATATATTCTCTATCCAAGTGCTCGTCAATCCTAGTAAGATCTTTCCTTTCTGGGTTATCAAACCCCGGATCCAAGTTTACCACTATAACAGCTCGGATTCGGGTTACGTAATAAATCCGTAACTTGTAACGCCCCAAACCTGAGTCAATGCAAAACAGGCACCCAACCCGAATCCGAAGTGCTACTAGGCCCAAAACACCAAATTACCAGACCAATAAATATAATTCAATCAACAATTAATATCATAGTGCGGAAGTTTATCATCTATAAAAACCCAATAAGCGTGGATAAATTGTCATCCGAACCATCTCATCAAAATAAATTAAGTCTATTAAAACAAGTTCTATCACTCTCACTCTCACTCTCATAAACATCAATCCATAACATAACAAATAAATAATCAATGTCTCAATTAATTGTATCAACCTCAAAATCTAACTACTCAGGATAATAATAATCCTTTTGGAGAAAATCTGCAATCTTGCCCTGAGTATCAAACCCCAAGTCCCTCTCTCGCGTATCAGCTGAAAAACAAAATAAAACAAAACACAAATGAGATACGAATATCCCAGTAGGTAACACTATGCATGAACAAATAGTTTATACATAAAAATAGTCATTATTTCATGCTTGATAAAGTAAACAAATAAACAGGATACAATCTTAATAAATAAAACAATAATCACATAAAGACAAGAAAGCCTTCTTCTTCTTCCTCTTTCCTCTTAGTGTAGGTTCTGATCTCTCCATCTTCAGCAACACAAGACTCTTCCTGGGATGCAGAACTCTTCAAGAACAGCAAAGCTCCTCCGGTTTCTTCCTTCTCCTCTCTCTCTCGGTTCTTCTCTCCGTCTTTCAACCGCAAGAGACTACGAATACAATAGGTTAGATGTAACGCCCCGAACCTGGGTCAGTGCAAACCGGCACCCGACCCGAACCCGGTTCGCTACTGTAACAACCCGAATTTAGTTCAACAACCAAATCCGAGGTGTTACTGGCCCATGTCAATTACAGCATCAATAACATACCAGACCAAACAAAGTAAATCCAATCCATATATTAAACTATCAGAGTTGCGGAAACAAGTATGTGCGGAAGTGTAGATTAAAATCATCAAACAAGCATGAAGCTTGACCATCAATCAATAGTATCAAAGTCTGGTAGAATGAACTGGTTACTAACTCTCTCTTGTCTCTCTCATACATCAAATCCAATTCAGTGATAATAAACCAATTAAAAATGCTAAGTCTATAACATCAATCCACCACAGACAAGATCTGGATAATAATAATCCTCCGGCGAATACTCGGCTATCTCTCCCTGGAAGTCTAAGAGATCCCCCTCTCGCGTATCAGCTGAAAAATATGGAATAGAAGTAGGGTGAGATACGAATATCTCAGTAGGTAACACATGCATGATTAAACAGTTTATATAAGCAAAGTAGCATTTCATGCACGATTAAGCAATATCGACAAATCAGGCTCGCATAATCATTTATACCATTCATGAACACAAAACAGTTTGATAACAGTTCTAGAAATGATTTTCAGCAAGTTTTAATATAAGAACTCAATAGCCAAATCAATAGCATAATCCATGTATTGCCAGGATGTACTAAGCAGTCACATCCAACCAATATCCCAATCACATGCATCCCGCACGTGCACAATAGTAATCATATCAAGTGCTATGTTTTCAGTGTCATTGTAGGACTCACAAAGTTAGATAAACCTTTTGAGATGATTCTCAACCAATTGCTATACCACCGTGCGACTTAGGAGCGATGCTACTAATGATACTCAAGCCCCATGCAGCGCAGCTTAGACAAGAGCCGTAGTCACCGACTTATTGCACACGTACCCATCAAAGTTGGTATGTACCACCAGCATGCAGCACCAGAATCAATACATGGAGGTGGTTGCTTATCCACATGTACAGGGAATCACCAGCGGCTCACCGGGGTGTCCCTCCAGACATAGGACCTTCCCAGACAAACTAACTTGCAAAGGAAGCGCGTCGCATATAGGAGTAACTCAACCCAAATGACATATCCCTCAGCTATCTAGCTACGACTATGGATCCATAACCAGCTATGCCCACTAGACTCCAAAATTCCCTAAAGTATCATATTTCTATAAGGGTTGGTGCCTAGCGGCATATAATGGTTATATCTGTACATTCACTTCATTATTCAGTCATTCGGATTATGAACTCTCTTTATAATGTCTTATGATTTATAATGCCATTTAGAAGTGTTTAGATAATCAAATGGTAGTTAGGCTTTTCCAAAATCACATTTCTCATTTTCCTTCAAAACTTGGCAACTAATGTCCTAAATATCTCCCTAATTTGTTTTTCCGAAAAACAAGGAATTAGATAGTTTATTTTGGTCTTAAAAGACCTTAGTTAATCATTAAAATTGTCTAAAAATAGTTTAGAATTGAATTAGGTTCGAAATTATGAAAAATTGGATTTTCTGCTGAGAGCGCCTGGGATCGCTCAGGATCGCTCCGGGCGGTCATCAGTCGGCGGTAGTGCAATTTCGAGCGCCCACGGTCCGTCGTCCCGCGGTCCACGGCGTCCTCAAATATTTAACCAGCGCCTAAGATCGCCGATGAGCGCCTCACACAGTCGAGGTCGGCGGTCTCACCAAATCGAACAGAAACAGTTCTAAATCACGATTTTTCTCGTCTAAACTCATTCTAATGTATTTATAACATGCTTAGCTAACTAAATACAACTTTACATATCATATAAACATGCGTTTGCGATTAAACAGAGATAAATCCGAATTTAAAACCAAAACGGTGTCACCTACCTCTTGAACGAAGGTTCCTCTTCCTCACTTCTCTCAACCACGCTTCTTTATCACCCAGCAACACTCTGGAAGATGAAGAACTCCAAAAACCCAAGCTTTTCTTCTTCCCCTTCTTCTTCTTCTCCTTCGGTCGCTTGTCGCTTGCGGCTGAACAATACGAGCGAAAATACACGCGTATAAAATTAGGTTATTAAACTAATACTTATACTCACTTATCCCATGTGTCTCACCTATACCAAATTCCATACACATGCCCAATCAGAATACATACCTTGATATCTCATGATCGAACGGTCAGATCTGCGTCTAATTCTGGATCTCCGCTAAGTTGATCACCCCCTACAATATTAAAATGTTTCTATCAATCATAACTCTGGGTAATATTATTTACTAATTTAATTTATTATTTTAGGGAAATTCGGGGTTTTACATTAGATATACGATTAGTCGTATACCCTCAAATAAAACTCTATTTTTAATCTCATGATTCCACGCATCTCCCCTCCATCAAATCCTATACTACTAACCAATCAAATTAAAAGATAGCCTTAGTTTAATACTTACCTCATTATGTCATGATCCAACGGTTGGATTTGCATCAAACTCCTGATCTCCTTCATCAATGTGATCACCTATATATTTAATTACAACTCATCAATAAAATCCACAATAAAATACTGATTATTATTTAATTTAAAATTTCTGAAAATTTTCGAGGTATTACATACTTGTATCCAAAGGGTTAATTTTTCCACAGGATTTATATATTAGAGTGAAGGAAAACATGAAATAAACATATACCATAAATCAGAGCCAACTAAAACCCAAACTCAATATAGAATACCGAATCTCAAATCTGAATTCATAGGATTCCAAGTATTTACCCTTTAGTGACATCCTCTCCAAGAGCTGAAAACAAAACAAAACCGGAATGAGATACGAATATCCCTACAAGTAGCACATGCATGCTAAAAAAACATTTATTCAATTCTAAATTATGGATCAATTATAAAACATATAATAGTGCAATAACACGAATAATCCGAATAATCGAACAATAATCCAGTAATCAATATGATATAAACTCGTGTAATCCATCACATAAATCAAGTCAATAATACCGATATCAAATCACATAAAAACCATAAAACTAAATGTATCCATGTAACAATGTGTCGATGAAACCGAATATCCAACAACCCAATAGATATAACTTTGATAAAAACAAGTGTCAACATAGATAATAGCTACCTCATAGTCAAGTCTACGCCTCCATGTGTATATCTGGCCTACTCAGGGTTTCGGATATTGAAATAACGGCCTACTCAGGGTTTCGTCATCCAATGCCGGCTTACTCCGGTTTCAGCATTGACAATACAGAACTACTCAGAGTCTTAATGTTGCTCTACACCGGCAATGGAAATACAATGCCAACAAAACCAAATATGATAATCAACAAGTACTGATAAATCAACTGTCAAATTGAAACCATATTTTTGTATCTCCCATCAAAATAAATATCAACATAGGCCAATGTCATGTAGTTCACTTTAGTTGAATAATTAGCATGCCGGAGCGATATCCACACTTCCATGTACACAATCTAGCCTACTCAGGGTTTTGGATTCTGAAATGAAGGCCTACTGTAAGATCCTGGATTTTCAAGTGATTTTAATTAAGAGTAAATGGGAGGTTAAGTTATTTAAGCCGATTAATTTATTCAAGTTAAAACAAACCCCCCTTTGGTTTGAATTGTTGGTTTTAGTGAACCAGTTTAGTGGCTTAGGTGCAATTGATTCAATTGAAGTATCTTGCTTGAAGAGAGATCAAATTTAGTGGGTTTAGTTGAGTTGGTTTAGGGGTTTAGTGGGTAAACCGACTAATTTGTTTAGGTTTGATTGGTTTTGTCGGTTTATAAAATCAAGGGTTATAAAAGCCAGTTCATTGGGCTATTGGTTTGGTTTACCGGGTTAAGAGGGATTATATAAGGTATGATGAAAGAACCCAAACAAGGGTTCTATTTCGTTCGTCCGTCAGCGAGAAAATGAGAAGAAGGAGAAGAGGGGAAGAAGAAGGAGAAGAGAGAGGAGGTTTCCAGCTTGGATTCGTGCGTTCTCAAGTAAGTAGCACTCCCTTTAAATCGCTGTTTTGTGAAGAATCGCTGTTTAACGAAAGATATACCTTCGTTTGGTTTTATGCAATTATGAGAATATTGTTGTTGGATTTGTGTGATCAAGTTGTAAATGGTAGGATAGTGATTCTTGGGTGTTCTGGAGGATTTTCGAACTTTAAGTTGCTGTAAATTTGAACTCTAGAGTTAAATTTTCAGTTTTGGGTATTTTAAGGTTATTTGAATAACACCAACCAATTTGTCATGGTTTGTAGGTTAGATTGCTATAGAAACATTTAAAAAGCATCTCCTAATGTTTATGAAGTTATTCCCAAAGTTTTAAGGGCATAAAATCAAGATTTGGTAGTGAAACCTCAGATCGGGGCTGTTTCGTAACCTGGGCGCCTGATAGATGGCTCGAGCGGCCCTTGAGGTGCCCTACCTATTTTCTTGAACCCGAGAGAAAAATATAGGGCGCTCGAAGCAGGCTCGAGTGCTTGTTTGAGCGCCCAAGGCAGTAAAACCTAGATTTTCCCAAATTTCATGTGTTCTCCATTATAGAATTACTTTTAACCAAATCCAACCTATGTTGAAGTATGTTTTAGGTATTTAGGGAGTGCTGGCACAGGAAGTTCATTAAAATTCAATTTTATAAAGATTTTGTGCATGTTTTACTAAAGTGGGATTTTGACACACTATTGGTTCCAAACCGGTGTAAATTGAGTTTATTTTGAATCCACCACTTGGAACATCTTCTTGAGACCTTTCCTAAGGTGTTTCTAGAGACCAATTGCAGATATGAGCTTATACCAATTATTTGGCCACCTTTACCACCAAAGAGGCCTAGTTTATGGTCAAAGAGTGGACTTTACGGTCTCACTCTAATTTACAATGATTCCAAAGACATTTACTCATGTGATCCTCATTCTTGTTCATGTTTTAGTTATATAAATCTCCGAGAATATCATTCTGATCAGATTTAATAAAATAGTGTTGTTGGACTTTATTTGGTGTTGCTAGGGTTTGATTGGGCTTTGATAGAAAACTTATATTGCCTTCAACTATTGTGATCTATTTCTAGAGAGTTGGATCTATATTATATCCAGGATTGGGATTTGATTTATTGCCTTGTATGTCCTCCATGTACTTGGAGAGATGGATTAAGATGCCCATGTACTTGGATAGTCACTAGTCCTCTGTGTACTCAGAGATGCCTCCGTGTACTCGGAGATGCCCCGTGTACTCAGGATGATATGTGGATTCCTCTGTGTACTCAGAGATGCCTCCGTGTATTCTGAGATGCCCCGTGTACTCGGGATGACATGTGGATTCCTCTGTGTACTCAGAGATGCCTCCGTGTACTCAGAGATGCCCTGTGTACTCGGGATGACATGTGGATTCCTCTATGTACTCAGAGATGCCTCCGTGTACTCGGAGATGCCCCGTGTACTCAGGACGATATGCTGATACCTCCTACTAATTTTAATTCTTTGTCCGCATGTGTGTTCCACCGTGTACTTGGTGAGGCATTATCGTGTATTCGGAAGGCTGCGGCTATCCCTATTTGGCATGGTGGGCATGGTTGTTACCCTAGTTAAAGGAAAATTTTTTCCCATGAGTTGTGCTATGAGTGGTTGTTATATGATTGACATGCTAAATTTTTCTAGTTATCTTGTATCTGTTGTTGTACTATAGTGGGATTATTCAATGTATTTGCATTATTGTCTCTGATGCATATTTTAATCGAAATCATATTTTGGAATTGTCAAAATGTTTATGAGCATGCATGTACTGCTTACTGGGATATTCGTAACTTAGACCGTTTGTTTTGTTTGTTTTTAGATCTTGGAAAGGTAGATTCCGGAGGGTAAAAGCGGGAAACAAGTGAGTTCAGATTAGAGCTTTGATGTTTTAGTTTGAGTTGGGTTTAGCTGACTCTGATCATATAATTAATTGTTTATTTTGTTTCCTTTACTCTGATTTTGTGATTCTGGGTGATAAAGTAACCCTTTGGTGACATGGCCAGTCAAAGTTTCAAGAAAACTGCCCACATGGCAAAACAGCAGAAAAAGGCAGAATAAATGAATATCGGAAATAAAATAAGTAATTATTAAAAATATCTGGTTATTTAAATAATCTTTTAATTAAAGAATCTCATTTTTATATTAAAATAATGAAAAAATCGGACAAAATCTTCTTTCAAAATCAAATTGGATAATGGATTTCAAATCCAACATTTTTAAAACGTGCTTGTCCGCATTTGAAATGCGTACAAGGCATGTCCGCATTCCAAATGCGGTTCTGGCCTTCTAGAAACTGCTATGCGTTGCCAACTAGCGACAGCTGGCAAATTCGCACTGATTTTGGCACATGGGCGGCTCGTTCGCATTTCAAATGCGGACACAGAAATTTTGCCTATACATAGGCGTCTTGCAAGGCCTTTTTGCCCTGTCGACCCCCTGCCTCTCCAGCAACCTCTTAGCCCTCTGAACACCAACCCACTCACCCAAACACTTTTTCTATACCCAAAATACCCCTAGACCTTCTTCTTCCTCTCCTTTTTTCCTGTTTTCACTCACAAAAAGAACCAATAGAGGTGATTTTTGAGAACCAAGGAGCAGAAGTGCTGTCCACATCAACAGGGGAGCCTCAACACCTCAAAACAGAAAGGTAATAGCAAAGTGAGCCTTCCCACCACTTTGTACTTAACATACATGAAGATTAGGCTGTTCTGACAAGCTTCCTTTTTAGTTCTATTGAGACTGTGTTTTGCAGTATTGTTCTAACTTGTTTGCTATTCTTGTGCACGACACTGGGCTCCCCATGATGAGGGGGAAACCCCGTTTGAAGGGAGAGAAGAGGGCTACGTTGGTAATATAGATAAGAGAGGTCATGTGAATGAGTTGTGTTTGGTTTTCTTCTCAAATATTCTTTTTATCAGGAGGGGTATGTCGTCCTTTGCATCCTTATTGTACCCTTGATCTCTCATCCCTCTTTCCTTTCTTTTAGTTAATCTTGTGTGTTAATTTCTTATGTGTGTGTACATGCCTTAAGTCCTATGTCCTCTTGGTCATTTGGCTTAGGTATAGGGCATGAGGCATGGACCATCCTCGGAGTGTGCAGGATGGCTTCATAAGTGCATGTACACAACTTTATTCTAGGCATAAGTAGGAAGCGTATGAGTTTTCCTCATGTCCACTCTTACGCGCCGCATGTACATGTGGAGAGCATTCCTTTCGATGTCTTGGGTAGCATGATAAGTGTGTCTTAGCATCGTCACACACACACACACACACACACACAGTTCTTTTGAAGCATTATCGTTGCTAACTGCATGCATGGTCAGTCACTACATATATCTGTTTGGGTATTTTTCCATGAACTACATGAGTAGTGAATATGTGGTTCTTATGATTGGTAAGATTTTGGTCTTGGCCTTGGAAACCCCCATTACACTAATGCGTGAGGGAAGGAGAAAGACCGTCGCTTCACTCTTGCTCCCGGTTTGAGAAACACCAAGAAGTGAGCTATTTGAACCAAGAATGAGACATTTTCATCATTGTGAAGAGTTGGAAAAACCCAGCAGAAGTCGGCGGACACTCTAGGGAGCTAGGCAAACCAAATCCGGTCGGTGTCACAGCCATTTTCAAAACCCAAGTCGAACCACATTTATAGTGCGGTTCAGGCTTGACCGCATTTCATATGTGGTCAGGTTGAACCGCAGAATGAATGCGGTCTTGCCCCGACTGCACTCTAAATGCGGTCAATTTTCGTAATTAATTAAAAATTCAAATTTTTGACCTGGTTGGACCCAATCCAACCCGTTTTGGTAATATCTGAACCCTGTGGGCTTTTTGGATCATTCCAAGCCCATTTTGAGACCTTGGGCCCATTCGGGCCCACCAAGGCTTTGTGGGCCTTCCAACGGGGCCCACATTCAATTTGGCCCAAACCAAGGCCCGTTTTCGATAAACAGGCCCAAGGCCACTTGGTTAATTGCCCATGGGCCAAATCCAAGCCCATTGGGCCCTAAAAGCTTTAACCCACTAATCTTGTAAATATTTAATCAATCTTTAAATCAAATGACTAAGTCCAATAAGGGTTACCCAGTAACCCTAGCTGGGCCTTGGGCTTGACTTAAGCCCAACATGAGAACCTAATGGGCCTTCCAACAGGGCCCATACCAGACCCACCTCATTAAATGATAAAAAGATAAAATCAAATAAAAAGGGGACCCACACCTCCAGTGGTCCCCACTCAAGACCAAATAAATTGCACGCTGGCCTAGGAAATTGGGTGAGAATAAGTTAACTCGAACCAGGGAGACCCGAGGGACCCGTCAGATCGACGGGGCGGGCCAGGGTGTCTTCGGACTTCCCTGGACGTAACCGAGAACTTAGCCAGGATCTCTAATAAGCTGCAAACCAGAAAAATTAGGCTCGGATAAGGCACCCCTTGTGTCTGCCTACACCTCTTAGGCAGTGGCAACTCCGAAATGTCCCGAGGCACACACGTCTCACGTGCGCCTCGTCGTACAAAATCAGGTGCACACACCCTTCAAAGTGAATATCAATATCCAAACCAAATCTTATATCAAATCATTCATGCAACAAAACAAATAATCTGAATCTGTCGAAATAATTCACAATAAACCAAATCCAATGTGAGTTTTTAAATCAAGTCCATTATTGACCAAAGTAATTCAAAATAGAGATCAAAACATCGATTTCTCAAATTTGACCAAAATTGTGTTCTCAAAGAATTATTTACTTTCAACATGTTTAAGCATGAGAATTACATAAGCACAAATCATTAGAATCCTTACAAGTTATATAGAAAACATAATATCCTTTTAAAACCCAAAATGAACTAATTTAGAGAAAAAAGTGGACAAGTATTTGTTATAAACCCAATCATATAATTGGCCTTTAGAAACACCTTAGAAATGATCTCAGAAAGATGTTACAAGTGGTGGAATCGAAATAAACTCATTCTATAATAATTTGGAACCAAAAGTCTCTCAAAAACCTAGTTTAGTAGAATGTGCCCAAACTCTTCATTAAATTGAATTTTAATATAACTCCTATACAAGCACTTCCTAAATACCTAAATCTTATTTATACATAGGTTGGATTTGATTAAAAACAATTCCGTAGTCGAAAGCATCTGAAATTGGAAAATCAAGATTTTCTGTTATGGGCGCTCGAGCATTCTTGCAGGCATTCGGCTTAACTGGGTTTTACAACTTTTGGGTTCTGAGATTTTCAAAATACACAGGCGGGGCGCTTGTGATAGCGCTTGAGCGCGATTCCAGGCTCTCGGCCAAAACACTAATTCATGAACAAATTTCTAAATTTTCTAAGTTTTCAAAAATTAAACTACCAAAACCTAATTTAATCATTCTAAAATCATATAAACATCTTCTAAACCATTAGTAAAAACTTTCTAATTGATTCAACAACAACTTAACATGATTTTTAGACCAAATCTATAATTTCTCTTCAAATGGCTCAAAAACTACTAAAATCTGAGTTCAACCATTCAATCTCAAATCACATGCATTAAATCCATAAATTCCAGCATAAACTCATTTAGAAAAGTGCTATTTACCTCAAATTAGCTCAATTCAATCTCCTGTGAAGTTTAGATCTACAGATATGAGTTTATACCACGAAATCCTTCTCCAATTTACTGAAATGTTCATACGATCAACTCAGATCTGAGCATATTTATCAATCTCTACCTCAATTCATTTAATTCTGAAATTACAATTAATCTCACCTGAATTCTCTGAAGTTAGCCGAATTCTTCACTTCTAGCAGTGATCTCCTTACATTCAACTCCTAGCTTTCGAATTTCTCTTCAACTCAATCGGACATTCCTGTGAATTCTGATATGTCAGATCTCCTTCCTACTCTCTCTCTAGAAGATTCTAACCTTCTTCTCCAGAAGTATCTAAATCCAACCAAAAGAACTAAAACAACTAACACTACTTATTTATAACCACAAACTGCCGCCCATTCCTTCTTGAATTTTCTGGTGTTTTACTACCATGCCACTCCACCAAAACTTATGTACACAACCAACCCAATTTCATAAAATAACACGTGGTCCCATGCTTTTATTCATTACCACATTATAAATTAAAATAACCTAACCACGTATCTTAATTAATAGATTCTCCTTTGTAACGCCCCGAACTTGGGTCTATGCAAAATGAGCACCAAATCCGAATCCGAAGTGCTACTGGGCCCAAAGCAAACTAAATACCGGACATTAAATTCATAATAAATACCAATTAATATCAGAGTGCAGAAGATAATCATCAACATAACCAATAAGCGTGGATAAATGTATCATCTAAACCATCACATCAAAAATAAATCATAAGTCTGGTAAAAATGGGTTCTATCATTCTCACTCTTATAATCATCCAAAACATAGAGTGACAAATAAAAGTATCATCTGTAACAACCTCCAAGAAAAGTCTACTCGGGGTAATAATAATCCTCCAGGCGAAAATCAGCAATCTCTCCCTGAGTATTAACTCCCAAGTCGCCCTCACGTAGATCAGTTGGAAAACAAAACAAAACACGGATGAGATACGAATATCCCAATAGCTAACACTATGCATGAATAAACAGTTTATATATAAAAATAATCATGCTTATATGCTCGATAAAGTAAACAAGTAATCACGATACAATCACGATAATAAATCAGTACTCAATTAAAAGCAAGTCACCAAGTAAGAACTATCTCCGATCTGAGGATATTGCCAGCCATCATAATCATGGCAATTATCCCATTATTGTAATTCTCAACACATAAGTCTAATCAACCACTATATATGAAATGTCAACTGTATATCCCAAAGTGCATAAACCATACCTGAAATTCAACCATCACAGAATATTGTATGGCTCATGAAGAAAAGTATGCCTTTGAAAAGACACTCACTGTTCACTACGCCACCATGCGACTTATGAGCAAAGCTAGCAATTATAACCCTCATACCAGCAACTAGAATCAGAAATATGGGGCCTAGACATCGACTTATTGCGCATGAAATTCACGTATCAACAACGATATCTGAAATATGGAGTTTGGCACGTACCACCCAAGCATGCAGCCACTGAATCTGAACATGGGGATGGCCGCTAATCAACACATACATGGCACCTCACCAGCAACTGGTATCTGAAATAAGACCCTATTGTACATAAAGACCCCCAATGCAAATTAACTTGCAAAGGAAGCGTGAACGCAAACTTGTAGTAACCAACCAAAGAAAGACTTCTTCACTCTCTAGCTTAACCCTATGGATCCATATGCAGTTATGCCCACTAAACACCAATAGCTATTACTAACTCATTATCAATGCCAAATCAGAAATAGTGCCTAGTGGCATTGTAAGACCCTGAAAATTTGCATAAAATTTTAATTAAATAATAATCAGTATTTTATTGGGGATTTTACTAATGGATTGTAATTATAAATATAGGTGATCACACTGATGGAGGAGATCCGGAGATTGAAGCAAACCTGACCGTTGGATCATGAAATAAATAAGTAAGTATTAATGTAAGGCTATTAATTAATCTGATTGGTTAGTAGCATAGGAGTTGATGGAAGCAAGATACATGGAATCATGAGACTAAAATAGGGTTAATACTTAAGAGAATACCTGTAACGCCCCGGATCCGAGTCACATGAAAAACCCGTAACTCGTCTCCAGAGGTTATTATAAAACTCAGGATCGCAATATCAGAGTGAAGGAAAAACATGAATACAACAAAAACTATATAACAGAGTGCGCTAAAATAATCCCAAACGAAAATAAACTCACATGACCAAGTAACTACCCGCAAGTATCGTCCTCTCCAGGAGCAGCTGAAAACAAAACAAAACAATACGGAATGAGATACGAATATCCCAGTGAGAAGCACATGCATGCACAAATACATTTATTTCAGTTCTAAAACATGCCACGATTATAACCATGTACAATGAGGATAATACGCATATTCCGAATAATCCGACTAAACTTCAATAATCCAATTCATATCAGTGCGGAAAACCATCAGGTAAATCAAGCAATAACAATCCGTTTCCAATCCCGAAGATATCGATAAAATAATGATTAATTGGCAACAACATAGCAAATAAGCATAATTTTGTATCTCAAGATATAATTCCAGATATACCAATGTCACATAACACCAAGTCTTCTCATAACCATGCCCACGCCTCCAAATGTATATCCGGCCTACTCAGGGTTTCGGATATTGAAATGACTGCGTCATCCAATGCAGGCCTACTCCCCGGGTTTCTGCATTGACAACCAGGCCTACTCAAGGTTCCTGGCTGCTCTACACCGGCGGGAGGTACAATACCCAATAATCGGTAAACAATATTCCATGAACCATAAATACCAACAAACCAGCGAATAAAACATATAATGTCAAACAAAATCAAGTACCAACATTGGTCAATGTCATGACTATCGTTTAGTTGATAAATTAAACATGCCAAGTAGACACTCCACACCTCCATGTACACAGTTCCGGCCTATTCAGGGTTTCGGATACTCTGAAATGACGGCCTACTCAGGGTTTCGTCATCCAATGCAGGCCTACTCCCAGGGTTTCTGCATTGACAACCAGGCCTACTCAGGGTTTCTGGCTGCTCTACACCGGTCGTGGCAACACACAAGGCCATGCAATTCCAACAACCAACAATAACATCACATTACTAAGCTTAAACATCTGGATCCAGGACAAGCTAGACCAAAACAGTAAACATCGTATAATCTCGATTTCAATATCAAAACAAACCATTTATTTCCACATCATGTAATTACTCATCACAATTCATCACCTGTCCCTCTGGACCAAGCAGTGCCTCAAGTACATTCAGTACTTTCTCATTTCCATAACACAAGTCATATGAAAGTAAAACTCAATCCATTCATACCAAAGAAAACCATTCAATACGATTAAAGTTTCCAACAAGTGAAACCAGAAATACAAGAACTTCTCAATCAAAGCAGTGTATAGAATAAGGAAAAGTAACTGGTAACTCTTACTAGTTCGGTGTCCGGCACAACACTCATAAGTAACCTAAACCCAACTTGAAACTCATAAGATGTTCACAAAATTTTCCTCTATTAATTTCATAGGCAAAATGGTTTCCCAGGTTCCTAACCAAGTGAATAGTGAAGTGGTTTAACCCCTAAGAAGTGCAAGTGCTCTTGGTCAAATCAGAAATTCCATTTCGGTAAGCAAAATAGGTCTGCCGCTCACCTATCGAGGTGGGCGCGAGGTGAGCGCCGGTCGGCGGTGAAGAAAATGGGCAAAAGCGACCTGCCGCTCATCCGACGCAAGGTGAGCGCGAGATGGGCGTGAGGTGGGCGTGAGGTGGGCGCGGGATTCGCGCGAGATGGGCGCCTTGTTTTCTACTTCGCGCGAGATGAGCGCGAGGTGGGCGCGAGATCGGCGGTAGGTCATTTTTAACAGGGCGCCTACCTCCGAGGTGAACGCCGGTGAGCGCGAGGTGAGCGGATACCCCCTGTAGTTTTCATTTCTCTGTTATTTTGAGATCTACATGATTGGCCGGTTTGTGAAGGTCTGTAACTACTCCAGTACACTCCTAATACTCCCAGAAGACTTCCCAACCATATTTGAAATTAATCTAAACACTTTCATTTTCAATTAAAACTTCAATCCGGAGACTCTGTTCATGCAACTTTCCGAAAAACCAGAAAAACAGAAAACATCATACTATCACTAAATATTCAAAACATGCATCCGAATAAGCTCGAGAAAACCCAAAACACAAAACCCAGTTATAAAACAGTGCTACTCACATGAATGCGCTTATTCCCGAATGATAAAACCTCGGCAGATCACCACTCCGGCCACGCACGCGAACGAAAAATCTATCCCAACAAATCTTCTCGAGCAGAGAGAAATAACCCTCTCAACTTCAGCTCCAAAACCTTTCTTTTAGCCCTTGCGATTCTGGTTCTTCACGAACAGAAACCCTAGTCGCCACTCCAGCCGAAATCGCTCAGCTCTCCTGATACTCAGACTAGCGAAAAATGTTTCCGTAAGTAAGGTACGCGTATTCTCATAAACCCCAAAACCCTACTTTCCCCTTTTGGTATATTTCCCTTGCGATACCTACGCCGCCCGATCACTCTTTAACTCCTTGATCCTATGCACGCTCGCCCACTGGAAACCCTACATTTTCCCGCATCCTCTTAAGATTATTCTCTTTGACAACTAATGACCACAAATCTCCAGCAATAAATAAATTTTTGATTAATCATGTCCATAAATCCATGTGTTCATACTTTCGCATATATTTTATTTTATCTACTATTTTATATTGTTTATTATTTTATTTTATTTTTCTACTCAAAACCGGGGTCTTACATTCTTCCCTCCTTCAAAAAATTTCGTCCTCGAAATTTCAAATCATGAAATGATAACCAAAACTGAGCATATCCTAGGCATCTCCTTCACTCCTTTGCTGATTGCACTTGTTTATATCACTCCCTTGCATTATTCTACCACAAAACATTGACTACCTAGGTTGCCTGAGCGATAGGGGTGAGTGATCAACAATAAATTCTAATTTTTCACAGATTGAAACACTGTTTCAAAATACAATGATTTTAAATATCTAAATCAACTTATTTTAGGTGTTTACAACTATTTCAAATGATCTTTTGTATTCAAAACAAATTGAAGAATAATATAGGATTGTTTTGCAATTGGGTTGTTTGACTTGAAAATAAAATGGGATTTTGGGTTATTTAGAAATCTGATTCGATTTGGTTGAAAATTCTTGCTTGGAAAAATGTATTTTAAAGTATTATGATTTCTGAATATCACTAGGAAAACTTTTCACCAGAAACTGTTTTATAAAATTATATTTGGAAAGAGTATGAGATTTTGAAAACCCTATATGCCACTAGGCACTTTTATTAAACCATGTTCGTTTGAGGTAATTGATATTGTTGGTGTCCAGTGGGTATAATTGCATATGGATCCATAGGGTTAAGCTTGAGAGTAGAGAGGTTTTTCTTTGTTTAGGTACTCCTAATTTGCGCTCGCGCTTCTTTTGCAAGTTAGTTTGCATTGGGGGTCTGCATATCTATAGGGTCATTTCGAACCTCATTGGTGAGTCCTGTATATGCGGATAAGCGGCCATCTCCATATATTGATTCAGGTGCTTCATACTGGTGGTACGTGCCAAACTTCATAAGTTTCATGTACAATAAGTCGATGACTACACTTCTTATCTCAGTGATATACGGGTTTGAGGGTCTTAGTAGCTTCGCTCATAAGTCGCATGGTGGCATAGTGAATGGAGAGTTTCTTTTCAAAGTCTTGCTTGTCTTCATGAGTCCTACAATGTTGTATGATGGATGACGATGGTTTAGCTGTGATCTTGATTCTTATAGTATTGTGATGGAAATTTATGTTGATGGATATG
Source organism: Buxus sempervirens (assembly GCA_947561395.2). Lineage (NCBI taxonomy): Eukaryota > Viridiplantae > Streptophyta > Magnoliopsida > Buxales > Buxaceae > Buxus > Buxus sempervirens. The sequence goes on along the minus strand of OX387185.1, from coordinate 22,271,706 downwards.
ATTATAATTGTGAACTGTTTTGATTTGAGTAATGTTTAATCTATTGAGATTGTATCTGTAAGACCCTGAATTTTGTGAGTATTTATTTATTTATTTAGTTATTTATTCTGATGTATAAACTGTGTTTATCAGGTTATTTTGTGGTTTGAGGGCTTAGCCCATACTCATATGTATAGGCGTTATATAGCCATTTTTCCGAAAAATCGTAGTATTATCATTGGTATTATAATGGTGTAGTTATGTGATTATTAACGCGAATAGATGCTGAACATGTAGTATCTTCGGTGGGCGAGCATGCATAGGATCAAGGGGTTAAAAGGGTTGATCCATCGGCGTATACATCTCGCAAGGTAAGTGTTAAATGAGCAAATAAGGGAAAGTAGGGTTTTTAGTTTTAAACGAAATACGCGTATACTTACGGAAATATTTTCGTTAAGTCTGGAGATCAGGCGAACTCGCGATTTCGGCTGGAGTGGCGACTAGGGCTTCTGTTCGTGAAGAACCATAAATCGCAAGTGCTGGAAGAAGGAGTTCGGAGCTGAAATTCATTGGGTTATTTCTCTCTGCTCGAGAAGATTAGTTTCGGTAGACTTTTCATTCGCGTGCGTGGCCGGAGAAGTGATCGGCCGAGGTTTTACCATTCGAGAATAAGCACACTCAGGTGAGTAGCACTGTTTTACAACTGGGATTGTGTTTTTCTGTTTCTCTCGAGATTATTCTGATGCATGAGTATATATAAAGTGATTGTGTGAGTTTTCTGGGTTTTTTCTGGTTTTCGGAAAGTTGCATGAACAGAGTCTCCGGATTGAAATTATAATTGAAAATGAAAGTGTTTAGATTAATTTCAAATATGGTTGGGAAGTCTTCTAGGAGTGTACTGGAGTAGTTACAGACCTTCACAAACCGGCCAGTCATGTAGATATCAAAATAACAGAGAAATGAAAACCACAGGGGGTATCCGCTCACCTCGCGCTCACCGGCGTTCACCTCGGAGGTAGGCGCCCCGTTAATAATGACCTACCGCCGATCCCGCGCCCACCTCGCGCTCATCTCGCGCGAAGTAGAAAACGAGGCGCCCATCTCGCGCGAATCTCGCGCCCACCTCACGCCCATCTCACGCTCATCTCGCGCTCACCTAGCGTCGGGTGAGCGGCAGGTCGATTTTGCCCTTTTTCTTCACCGCCGACCGGCGCTCACCTCGCGCCCACCTCAATAGGTGAGCGGCAGACCTATTTTGCTTACCGAAATGGAATTTCTAATTTGACCAAGAGTATTTGCATTACTTAGGGGTTAAACCACTTCACTATTCACTTGGTTAGGAACCTGGGAAACCATTTTTGCCTATGAAATTAATAGAGGAAAAATTTGTGAACATCTTATGAGTTTTAAGTTGAGTTTAGGTTGCTTATGAGTATTGTGCCGGACACCAAACTAGTAAGAGTTACCAGTTACTTTTCCTTGTTCTATACACTGTTTTGATTGAGAAGTTCTTGTATTTCTGGTTTCACTTGTTGGAAACTTTATACGTATTGAAAGGTTTTCTTTGGTATGAATGGATTGAGTTTTACTTTCATATGACTTGTGTTACGGAAATGAGAAATTACTGAATGTACTTGAGGTACTGCTTGGTCCAGAGGGACAGGTGATGAATTGTGATGAGTAATTACATGATGTGGAAATGAATGGTTTGTTTTGATATTGAAATCGAGATTATACGATGTTTACTGTTTTGGTCTAGCTTGTCCTGGATCCAGATGTTTAAGCTTAGTAATGTGATGTTATTGTTGGTTGTTGGAATTGCATGGCCTTGTGTGTTGCCACGACCGGTGTAGAGCAGCCAGAAACCCTGAGTAGGCCTGGTTGTCAATGCAGAAACCCGGGGAGTAGGCCTGCATTGGATGACGAAACCCTGAGTAGGCCGTCATTTCAGAGTATCCGAAACCCTGAGTAGGCCGGAACTGTGTACATGGAGGTGTGGAGTGTCTACTTGGCATGTTTAATTTATCAACCAAACGATAGTCATGACATTGACCAATCGATGTGTTATTGTACTTAACTGAGATGTGATTTGTTTGATTTGAACTTGGGAAATTGATGTTGGCTGTTTAAACGTATTGTAGTGTTGTCGATGCATAGTTTTAAAATGTGATTCAACTATTTCTGCATGCATGTGCTACTCGCTGAGATATTCGTATCTCACTATGTTGTTGTTCTATTTTTTTCAGATACTCGTGGTGAGGCGATTACTGGGGTAGATCCTGCTGAGGCATATAGGGAGGAAGACTACAGTTACCTTCCTTAGACTTGTAGGTTATCTGTTCCGAATTTGAGAACTTGAATTAATTGAGATGTATTAAAGTAATTGGGGATGAACCATATGATTTCAGTTCAGTTTAAATGTTACAATTTTGCATAAATGGAAATGTGCACTCTGTTAGGTTATAGATGTATGATTATCCAGCGATCATAAATTGATTAACGATCCTTGCCTAACCTCCGTGAGACGTGTTATATCTTTAATGAACAACACGGATCCGGGGCGTTACAGAGATGGTATCGGAGCCTTAAGCTGGAAAAATTTGAGGTTTAGGTAGTATGACCATAGAAAACCCTGGGGAAATGTTGTGCGTACGCTAGATAGGACCATGAGGATTAGAAGAGAGTTCTTAACTAATGTGGTATTTTGTGCTTACAGGTATACATGGCCGGTAGAGGCAGACGTGCGAGGACTGTGGATTGTCCAGAGAGGGATGTACCACAGGAGCAGCCACCTGCACCACCACGGGGAGCCCCACCCCCAGTAGAGGACATTTGGGCTGCGGTTGGCTCACTTGCCCACCTCCTTTCGATGGAGAGGGAGGAAAGGATGAGTCAGACTGGGAATGGTAATGGCCAGCGAAATGGTCATGGAGCTGCGGTGGATCAGCAGCGGGTGAGAGAGGAGTTGTCCTTGAGGGACATTGATCAGTTCAGAAAGCTGACTGCCCCGCCGTTTTATGGAGTTCCAGATCCGTTGGAGGCGGAGAGCTGGGTAGCTAGAGTGGAACGCATGTTTGATACGATGGACTGTCCAGAGGACCGGAGGGTGAGATTGGCTACCTTCACCCTAGAGGGCGAGGCACAGCATTGGTGGCAGTCATTACGGAGGCAGGCGGTAGATGGGATCCAGATGACTTGGGACCAGTTTAGGCAGGTCTTTTATGAGCAGTATTTTTCTGCAGAGGTGAGGTTGCAGAAGGAGAGAGAGTTCATGGATATCTCTCAGGGATCCTTGACCGTAGCACAGTACGAGGCTCGGTTTGCGGTTCTTTCTCGATTTGCTCACCATATAGTGCATGATGAGCAGAGGCGCACCCAGCATTTCGAGAGAGGACTGAGGGCAGACATCAGGCGCATGGTCTCGGTGCTGATGTGCACCAGATACTCAGATTTAGTGGGGAGAGCTCTGCGAGTTGAGAGAGAGATTAGAGATTCAGGGACTGAGCAGAGCAGAGTTAGAGCACAGCCGAGCGGCACAGAGACACGGAGGGTCCCGGATAGGGACAAGAGACCGAGGTTCGACTATGGACAGAGGGATAGGAGAGGCTCAGGAGGTTGTTTCAGTTGCGGCCGATTTCACATCCCAGGTCCGTGCGTGTCACCTCCACTGATCATGAGGTTTAGGCATCACAACACCTACTTCTGTTGTGATCTCAGGTGGATGATAACCATTACAAACCGAGAGCCAGACACGCTCATCGATTGATTTCAGGTAAGCTCTCATTCTTGCTTTCCAGTAAGAATAATTGTTACCTTCAAATAATGGAGGTCTAGAGTCAGATCCTCCTTCTTTTCCAAAATCCATGCTATAGATCTAGATACCATTTGAAAGAGTAGAGGACTACTCTATAGGTCCGCAATCTATAACAATTCAGAATTGAACAATGCGGAAACAATACACAGAGAATTATACGAGGAAACCTGGATCCAGATCCAGGAAAAACCTCGAGTCTATATGAGGCGACTAACCCTTCGAAATCCACTATTGAATGAAAAGACAATTACAAAGGAGTACATACTTAACCTTTACAATTTGACTCACTCAACAGCAATCCACAGTTCGAATCCACGAACTGCAACACAGCTTGAATCCACAATCTGCAGAACACGATCAGTCCAGATCGCAAAACAATCACTCACCAGTGATCCACAGTTCGAATCCACGAACTGCAACACAGCTTGAATCCACAAGCTGCAGAACACGATCAATCCAGATCGCAGCAATCACCTCAGAATCCACTGAGACAATCCAATGCAGTAGGAATCCACCTACGCATCAATCAAGGCCGATCACCAGTCCAGGCGATCACATGATCAGATGAAGTTCCAAATTGAAGAAGAATCCTCTATCTTCAATTCCAGGTGATCTATATCAGATCTCCCCCTCACTCAATCGCCGACTCTCTAAGGAAGATTTGATCGAATCTCTAACACCTCAAGATTCGAAATCAAAATGATCCAAAGAAAAAAGTCACAATTACAAATTACAACACGTCTATTTAAAGACTAAAACTCAGATCACGTCGAGCGCTGGTGGCGTCGTGAAGCGATCGATGTAGACGGCTGGAAGCGAACTCAAGTCCTGCTCAGAGTAAGTTGAATCAGTTAAAAGCGCGCTGCCAGTGAGCTGCTAGCGGGAGGGTACGCGGCATGTGCACGGACCTTTCTTTCAAAACACTAATTCACTTACGCGCTGCCAGCGGGGGTGGCAGCGGCGTGATAGCAGTGTGGTGGCATCAACTTCTTCTTCTTTACTCAATTCACTGAATTTTCATTGTTTAATCTGCACATCTTGAAGCTTCATTAGAAGACATAATTTGTCAAACATTTGCCATAAAAAGGAGTGTGAGTTTTCACACTTACAATCTCCCCCTTGGCAAATGCCTGACAACAACCTTACACCAGTGTTTAATATCAACCTCAGTTAATGATGATTTCCATTTAAGAATTTTAAAACTACACTGTTAAAGAGAGACACAATGATTTTGACGAATCCAGAATTTCATTCATTTACAAAAGATATACAGATACCAGAAACATGTACATTGTTCAAGAAAGAAAAACAGTTTCTCCCCCTTAATTATCATTCCCCTTTACACCCATATTCAGGAGAAAACAACCAGAACAGAACACAACAAAAAACTATCATATCCACAGCAAAAAAAATTAACAGGCAGCAGGCAGCAGTAAGCATCAGCAACAACCCAGCCAAACCATCAACAGAAACAGAAACTCCAGCAGCAAACAGAAACTCCAGCAGCCTCATCCAAATTTCTCCCCCTTTCTGGAAGGTGGTTTTGGTTCCCAAGACCTTGAGTAGTGCTTGTATGCATCTTGGGATCTGGAGTGCAGCCAACTGAGTTTGTGATCCATCTCCAGCTGAGTCTTCCGAATGCATTCCAGAAAATGATCCGCTTCATTTTGCATACGTTGCTGAGCAGCAACGTCCCTTTGTACCTCACCACATGTAAAATCAACATCCTTTGCCAATTGCCCCAGCTTCTCTTGAGTCTCTGATTTGAATATGCTCATCATGAGCATGTGAGACCTAACCTCTGAATTGAAAGCCTCCTGAGAGGCTTGCATGGAATTCAGTTTTTCCATGATAGCCACAGCATCAGAGCTGGACAGAGAGGACTGAGAAGAGGAGGGTTCAGAAGACACCAACCGAAACGGATTTGCCCGTTTACTTCGGGTCAGAGTGGAGGAATCAATGGGAGGACGGGGATGAATGATCAATTCAGCCGGATCAGGGAGTACCCCGTGATGAATACACAGGTAAGTGATGAATATGCCAAAAGGAAGAGCTGCAGTCTTGGATTTTAAATTCCGAGACTGAAGGATCTGATGGAAGATAATGGAAGGAATACAGATACTTTCTCTGTTCCAGATGGCATGAAGCAGTCTTGCCCGAGGATGAGAGATCTCTGAGTGATGATCAGATGGAACAAGAGAAGCACACACAAACAGATTCAAGATCCGGAGAAGATCTTGAAGAGAGCCATGAGGCATATAGTTGGGCTTATTTTTTATGGAAGTGGGAGCACCCTGAACTATTAGAGAAGGAATGATGGACTCCATAGGAGGATCAGTATGTGACTCAAGAAAGTTAAAGGAGGGAGAGTCAACAAGAGGCAGTTCAAGAAGAGAGGAAATAAGCTCTTTCGAGAAGTCGAAAGAGATTCCCCTGACAAAGGCTTTGACAGAGCCTTGATTGGCAAGATGGAGATGATGAAGATTAGAGTAAAATTCACGGACCAGGTCCGGATAAGCAAAACCACCGAGTAAAGCAAATTTTTTCCAACCATTGTCCGAAAACAATGAGTAGAAAGGGGATTCAGAAAATGACTCAAGCTTGATGGCCCTTTCCAGAAGAAGTGGCCTGTGCTTGAAGAATTCATTGAAATCAGATAAACCATGCCCCACAAAAGGTTTAGAAGAATGAGAAGGGGAAGGGGGTCTCACTGGAGGAGAAGAAATAACAGGAGAAGACCTCACAAGAGGAGACCTCACAGGAGGAGACGATGTTGAAGGAGAATCAGTTCTCGACTTTCTCTTGAGAGGCATGGTAAAAAAATGGAAGAGAAAGAGAAAACAGATAGAACCAACCAACAAACGAGAAAGCCTTAATGGCTGAAAAATCTACTAAACCCTAGCTTAGAATAATGAGAGAATACTACTGAACTAGAAAGCAGAAAATGAAGAAGCAGGACGAAGACAGTAAATTTTTTTTTTACCTGAACAGTAGGCAGGAAGGAAGAAGGTGACAGCGACAGCAGCACCGGGACACGACGCGAGAGGCGAGGGAAAACGAAGAGGGTGAAAAAGAACAGGGGTAAAAAAATGACCGCAATTTCACCTATATATAGGCAAACAGAGTACGCTGCCAGCGAGCAACTGGCGACGTAGAAATGGGCAAGTGCCAGAGCAAGCAATACTAGAGAAGGCTACATGCACGCTTCTAGCAACGTAGAAGGTGCACATGCACACACAAAGAAAAACACAGATTAAAGGCAGAAATTTATAAAAGAGGTTTGAACTATTCTTCATGACAGCCTCATACTTCCAAACACAAAGCTAAGATTTTAGCTAAACCAAAAGAACATCCAGATAATCAACTTATTCAATCTAAGAAGTACTTATCACAAAACTGATCTTGAAGTACCTATCAAAGTTAATTCAGATGTGGTACATTTCATATCAAAGAGCAAAATTTTCTTCATGGTTTCTCATACTATAAATTTTCTTCAAGATATTAAGCACATATGCATATTAATGAATCAATGCTTGTGAGAAATGAGCAACATTTTTGACTTTTACACTTCATACATATAGAAGGCTATTTCAGTGTAAACAATCTTGAAAAGTTTAGACATATCCCAACTTCATTTTGGTGGCTTTCGCACATCAGAGATAGGTAGCCTTTTCTGATCTCTTTTCTTTTTTATTTTATATTTTTTTTAAAGAAGGCATTGACCCTTAAAAAACCTGAGTTTACAGTTCATTCCAAGAATATACCTTCTTTCTCTTTTTCTTTTTGAGATTTACAGTGGCTTTCACTGTACTCTCTATGGCAGCCATTTCCAAAACTTTTCTTTTCATAAAGGTGATAGCTTATAGATCCCAAGCTTTACCACACAATAAGCTTTTATACGTAAAGGTGTTTCAGACAAAGTTGCTGGTTAGAAATAAGACATTTCTGTCAATATGCATACACTCAATCTTCCTGAAAACAGATCTGTAAGACCCTGATTTTTGTGAGTTATTTATTTATTTATTTAGTTATTTATTTTGATGTATAAACTGTGTTTATCAGGTTATTTTGTGGTTTGAGGGCTTATCCCATACTCGTATGTACAGGCGTTATATAGCCATTTTTCTGAAAAATTATATTATTATTTGTATTAAATATATATATATATATAGCTTGGGCACTTGTTAACTTAAGTGGTCGGAACATGTAGGATGTTTTCAGTGGGCCAGCGTGCATGGGATCAAGGAAATGGGAGAAGGATCGAGCGGCGTATGTATCAAGGTAAAATATACTAAAAAGGGTAAGTAGGGTTTTGGGGTTTATGAGAATATGCCTATCATACTTACGGAAACATTGTTCGTTAGTCTGATACTTGGAGCTCAGGAGAATCGGCTGGAGTGGCGACTAGGGTTCTGTGCTTGTGAAGAACAAGTATCGCGAGGGGTAAGAGAAGGGCTTCGGAGTTGAAGTTTAGTGGGTTCTTTCTCCCTGTTCGAGACGAATTGGTTGGGTAGTTTCTGTGTTCGCGTGCGTGGCCGGAGTGGTGATCGGCCGAGGTTTTGGTATTCTGGAATAAGCGATTTCAGGTGAGTAGCACTGATTTACAACTGGGGTTTGTGTTTTATGTTTTCTCGAGATTATTCTGATGCATGGTTGTAGTTTAAATGATGTCTTGAGTTTTCTTTTAGTTTTCTGGAATGGCACGAAACAGAGTCGGAGATCGAAATTTATCTTGAGATTAAATGTATTTAGATTAAATCCAAATATGGTTGGGAAGTCTTCTGGGAGTATTAGGAGTGTAGTAGAACAATTACAGAGGTAAACAAACCGGCTAGTCTTGTAGATCTTGGAATAACAGAGAAACAAAAATCACAGGGGGTATCCGCCCACCTCGCGCTCACCGGCGCTCACCTAAGAGGTAGGCGCCCCGTTAAACACGACCCACCGCCGAGCTCACGCCCGGCTGGGGCTCAGCTCGCGCTCAGCAGAAAACCTTGCGCTCATCTCGCGCGAATCTCGCGCCCACCTCACGCCCGTCTCGCGCTCAGCTCACGCTTACCTAGCGTCGAGTGAGCGGTAGGTCGATTTTACCCCATTTCTTCACCGCCGACCGGCACTCACCTCGCGCCCACCTCAGTAAGTGAGCGGCAAACCCTATTTTGCTTACTGAATTGGAGATTTGATTTAACTAAGGGTATTTGGGTTACTTGAGGATTAAACCACTTCACTATTCACTTGTTTGGGAACCCTGGGAATCTATTTTGCCTAGGAAACTATTAGAGGAAAATTTAGTGAACCTCTTAAAAGCTTTCAAGTTGAGTTTAGGTTATTCATGAATGTTATACCGGATACCAAACCACTAAGAGTTACTAGTTACATTTCCTCTGTTTTATACACTGTTTTGATTGAGGAGTTATTCTATTCTGGTTTCACTGGTTTGGAAACTTTAAATGTATTGTAAAGATTTCCTTGGTATGAATGAATTGAGTTTTACTTTCATATGACTTGTGTTACGGAAATGAGAAAATACTGAAAGTACTTGAGGTACTGCTTGGTCCAGAGGGACAGGTGATGACTTGTGATGGGTTTTACATGATGTGGAATGAATGGTTTTATTTTGATATTGGAATTGAGATTATACGATGTTTTACTGTTTTGGTCTAGCTTGTCCTGGATCCAGATGTTTAAGCTTAGTAATGTGATGTTATTGTTGGTTGTTGGAATTGCATGGCCTTGTGTGTTGCCACGACCGGTGTAGAGCAGCCAGAAATCCTGAGTAGGCCTGGTTGTCAATGCAGAAACCCGGGGAGTAGGCCTGCATTGGATGACGAAACCCTGAGTAGGCCGTCATTTCAGAGTTCCGAAACCCTGAGTAGGCCGGAACTGTGTACATGGAGGTGTGGAGTGTCTACTTGGCATGTTTAATTTTTCAACTAAACGATAGTCCTGACATTGACCAATCGATGTGTTACCGTACTTAACTGAGATGTGATTTGTTTGATTAGAACCAGTCTTGAATTTCGATTTGAGAATTGATGTTGATTGTTTAACCGTATTCAGCGTTTGTCGATGCATAGTTTAAATTGTGATCAACTATTTCTGCATGCATGTGCTACTCGCTGAGATATTCGTATCTCACTCCGTTGTTTGTCTTGTTTGTTTTTCAGATACTCGTGGTGAGGCGATTTCTGGGGTAGATCCTGCTGAGGCTTATAGGGAGGAGGATTACTATTACCTTCCTTAGACTAGTAGGTTATCTGTTCTGAATTTGAGAACTTTGAATAAATTGAGATGTATTAAAGTTTAATTGGGGTTGAACCATACGATTCTAGTTCAGTTTAAATGTTACAATTTTGCATAAATGGAAATGTGCACTCTGTCAGGTTATAGCTATATGATTATCCAACGATCATAAATTGATTAACGATCCTTGCCTAACCTCCGTGAGACGTGTTATATCTTTATTGAACAACATGGATCCGGGGGGTTACAAGATCTTAGTAATAAGAACACACAAATTCATTTTGAACAGATATGTGAGACATTTTACATCAAAATTAACTCAAAACAGAACCTGATTTTCAGTTTTGAGAGCATACTCCTAGGGATTTCCTAAGAGTTTCAAATCTGTTCTGATCTAAAGGTTTAGTAAAAATGTCAGCCAACTGTTTTTCAGTAGATATATATTCAATCATAACAGTTTTGTCTTCAATCAACTCTCTTATAAAGTGATGACTGATATCTATATGTTTGGTCCTTGAGTGTTGAACAGGATTCTTAGAGATATTTATGGCATTTTGATTATCACAGAAGAGAATCATTTGATCTTGATCTAACCCATAATCTGATAACATTTGTTTCATCCAAATAAGTTGAGTACAACTGCTTCCTGCAGCAATATACTCAGCTTCAGCAGTACTCAGAGAAACACAGTTTTGTTTCTTGCTTAACCAGGCAATGAGATTATTCCCCATGTAAAAGCAGCCACCGGAGGTGCTTTTTCTGTCATCCATACACCCAGCCCAATCAGCATCAGTGTATCCAGTAAGATGTGGGTTGGTCTCTTTGGAAAACCAGATTCCCAGATCAATAGTTCCATTAACATATTTTATAATCCTTTTTACAGCATTCAAATGAGATTCTTTAGGATTAGCCTGATATCTAGCACAGACTCCCACACTAAAGCTTATGTCAGGTCTACTTGCTGTTAAGTACAGTAGACTCCCAATCATTCCTCTGTACAGGGTAGGGTCTACAACTTTTCCAGATTCATCTTTTCCAAGTTTTAAACTAGTACTCATAGGAGTCCTAGCATGTTTGGCATGAGTTAAGCTGAATCTCTTAACAAGATTTCTTGAATATTTTGCTTGAGAGAAAAAAATTCCTTGTTGAGATTGATAAATCTGAAGACCTAAGAAAAAATTCAGTTCACCCATCATACTCATTTAAAATTCACTTTTCATTAAGTCAGCAAAGGAGTGAGCATGATTTTCAGAAGTGGACCCAAACACTATGTCATCAACATAGATTTGAGCAATCAAAATATGTTTGGATTCTCTTTGAATAAAGAAAGTTTTATCCACATTTCCTCTCATAAAACCAGATTCAAGTAAAAAAGAGGTGAGTCTCTCATACCATGCTCTAGGAGCTTGTTTGAGTCCATACAAGGCTTTGTTCAGTTTATAGACATATTTAGGATGATTTGTGTCCTCAAATCCTTTAGGTTGCTCTACATAGACCTCTTCATTCAGATATCCATTCAAGAATGCACTCTTAACATCCATTTGAGACAGTTTAAACTTCAAGTAACATGCAATAGACAACAGTAATCTGATTGATTCTAACCTAGCTACAGGAGCAAAGGTTTCATCAAAATCTATTCCTTCTACTTGAGTATACCCCTGAGCAACAAGCCTAGCCTTATTTCTGGTTACTATCCCATTCTCATCAGATTTGTTCTTAAAAATCCACTTGGTTCCTATCACATTTAGATCAGAGGGTCTTTCAACCAATTCCCAAACATTATTTCTAGTAAATTGATTCAGTTCTTCATGCATAGCATTCAACCAAGAATCATCCAACAATGCATCTTTATAAGATTTTGGCTCAAATTGAGATAAGTAGGAAGAAAATCTTACCTCATTCTGTAGTTGATGTCTTGTTCTTACTCCATCTGACATTTTTCCAACAATTTGCTCAGTTGGGTGGTCTTTGAGAGTTCTAGTCAGAGGAATAACTTCATTGCTTGGGGATGCATCTCTGAGTTCATCCTCTTCATCTACAGCCTGCAAAAATTCACTGTCATTACCTTCATCATCTATTAGCACATTAATAGGTTCCATTACAACTGATTTCTGCAAATTGAAAACTCTGTATGCTCTACTAGAAGAAGAATATCCTAGAAAAATTCCTTCATCACTTCTAGAATCAAATTTTCCTAGATTTTCTCTGTCCCTTAAGATATAACATTTACTTCCAAAGACTCTGAAATATTTCAAGTTTGGCTGTTTTCCTTTCCAAAGTTCATAGGGAGTTTGTTTCCACCCAGATCTGATATAAACTCTGTTACTAATGTAACAGGCAGTGTTTATAGCTTCAGCCCAGAATTTTGTTGAAATTTTCTTGGCTATCATCATGGTTCTAGCCATTTCTTGTAACACTCTGTTCTTCCTTTCCACAACTCCATTTTGTTGTGGGGTCTTAGGAGCAGAAAATTCATGTTTGATTCCTTGTTCTTCACAGAAATTTGAAGACATTTGATTCTCAAATTCTGTCCCATGATCAGATCTAATTCTAACAATCTTTCCTATTTGCAAATTCTTTTCAACTTGAATTTGACAGCACAGATGTTTAAAACAGTTGAAACATTCAGATTTTTCTCTTAGAAAATCTACCCAGGTATATCTGCTGTAGTCATCTACAGCAACAAATATATATTTCTTTCCTCCCAGACTTTCAGTCTTTGTAGGTCCCATTAAATCCATATGAATCAGTTCTAATGGTCTTGATGTTCCTACAGTGTTGGTTTTCTTGTGTGTGGCTTTGATTTGCTTTCCTTGGTTGCAAGGACCACACATTCCTTTCTTTTTATTTTTCCCAAACTTGGGAATTCCTCTAACCAGCTCAGACTTAGAGATTTTTGACAAATCTCTATAGTTAATGTGGCCAAGTCTTCTATGCCACAAATCAATTTCATTGCCTATGGAGGATTTTAAAGAACACTCATTGTTTCCAATAATCCCATAGCAATTATCACTTGTTCTTTCACCTACAAGAACAGTTCTACCAGATTTATCCAATATTTTGCATTCTTTTCTGGTAAAATTAACAAATAATCTGGAATCACATAATTGGCTAATACTGATAAGATTTGCTTTCAAACCAGATACAAATAGAACATTCTTTAAGCAAACTCCATTTGGACCTGTAACAGTTCCTTTACCTTCAACTTGGGAAGTGCTTCCATCACCAAATGTAACACTTCCACCAAAATATTCTTCAAAGGTACTGAACATAGCCTTATGACCACACATGTGTCTTGAACCACCACTGTCCAAGTACCACATGTTGACATCATGAGCTTTTAAAGCTACATGAACCACATTAGCAACTAATGAATCTTTTCTTACCCAAATCTGTTTTTCAGGAGTCTTCTGAAAAGTACCTTCATCAACTACTTGAGTTTTTGAAGGAAGCTTCTTTGACAGATTTGTGACTTCCTGATTTAATGTTTCAGTCAATTTTAATAGGGAGTCAAATCTATTGTACAAGTCCAGGGACTGACTTTGATTCACTTTTCTCTTAGTGTCAAAATATCCATCAGGGAAACCATACAGTGCATAACACTTTGGTCTTATATGACCCTTTTTATTGCAGTGATGGCATACAGGTATGAACCTATGTTCAGAAAAATCACCATTTCTAGACTTGCCAGCATTTCTAAATTGTACAGATTTAGATTTCTCAGAAGTTGGAGATTTACCTGTTGGTCTTACTTCTCCAGCAGAAATTTTCTGTGAAGATTCCTTGTTTTGATTACTTACACTCATTCTCTTTTCAGCAGAATTTGAGCTTTCAGGAACTTCCTTTGAAATTGATTCCTCATTAATTTGATGATTTCCTGTAGAAGAATTTGAAACATTAGATTTAATTGAATTTGAACCTTTCTCAAGTTCAATCACTTTACCTTGAAGTGCAGAAATCTGAGCTTCCTTTTCTTTTAGTTTTTCAGTTTTTTCAGTTAAAGAAGTTACCAGAGAATCTTCTTTGGCATGTCTTTTAAATAACTTCTGGTTTATTGAATCTATTTCTGCAAGAGCTTTATTTTTCTCTGTTTCTGATTCCTTCAATTTTTACTCAGTTTCTTGACTTTCTTCTGAGCTCTATTGAATTCCTTATAGAGCTGATTGTAGGCTTCTTGTAGTTCTTCTTCATCATCTGATAAAGTCTCTTTATTATCTCCTGCAATTCCAGAGATTGAACTACCAGAAGAGGATGAGTAAAAGGAATTGAAAGCAGTAAAATTAGCAGAGATATCCTCATCAGATTGTGAAGAATTATCAGTGTTATTGTCATCCCAAGTAACCTGATAATTAGTATTTTTCTTTTTATCCTTTGAGGGACAATCAGATGCAACATGTCCAAATCCTCTACATTTGTAACATTGGACTTCATCATTCTGAGACAATTTCTTCTCCTTTCTTGGATCAGACATTTTCTTATCAGATCTCCTATTTGATCTGTCCATGGATGATGAAGAATTTGATTGTCTCTTTTTAAACATTTTCTTAAACTTTTTGGCTAAGAGAACAAGTTCATCCATATCAACATCAGAATTATCTGATTCTTCAGTATTTACAGATTTTACAGATTTTAGAGCTATTCCTTTATTTCTTTTTGGAATATTCAGATCTAGCTCATAAGTCTGTAAAGATCCTACCAGATCTTCAATTCTCATGTTATCTACATCTTTTGCCTCTTGTATTGCAGTTACTTTAGGTCTGAATTTTTCAGGCAAAGATCTTAAGATTTTTCTAATAACCTTTGATGTAGAGATTTTTTTCTCCAAGATTAAAACTAGAATTAACAATATTTGAGAGTTTAGCATAAAACTCATCAAAAGACTCATCATCTTTCATATATAGAGTTTCGAAAGATGTAGTAAGTCTCTGAAGTCTGGAAAGCTTGACAGCTGAGGTTCCTTCATGAGTGACCTCAAGAATGTCCCAAGCTTCCTTAGCAACTTCACATGAGGAAATTCTCCTGAATTCCTCAACACTAACAGCACAAAATAAGGCATTCATTGCCTTGTTGTTCCATCCACATTGATCAGATTCAGTTTTAGTCCACTGATCATGAGGTTTAGGGATCACAACACCTACTTCTGTTGTGATCTCAGGTGGGTGATAACCATTACAAACCGAGAGCCAGACACGCTCATCGATTGATTTCAGGTAAGCTCTCATTCTTGCTTTCCAGTAAGAATAATTGTTACCTTCAAATAATGGAGGTCTAGAGTCAGATCCTCCTTCTTTTCCAAAATCCATGCTATAGATCTAGATACCATTTGAAAGAGTAGAGGACTACTCTATAGGTCCACGATCTATAACAATTCAGAATTGAACAATGCGGAAACAATACACAGAGAATTATACGAGGAAACCTGGATCCAGATCCAGGAAAAACCTCGAGTCTATATGAGGCGACTAACCCTTCGAAATCCACTATTGAATGAAAAGACAATTACAAAGGAGTACATACTTAACCTTTACAATTTGACTCACTCAACAGCAATCCACAGTTCGAATCCACGAACTGCAACACAGCTTGAATCCACAATCTGCAGAACACGATCAGTCCAGATCGCAAAACAATCACTCACCAGTGATCCACAGTTCGAATCCACGAACTGCAACACAGCTTGAATCCACAAGCTGCAGAACACGATCAATCCAGATCGCAGCAATCACCTCAGAATCCACTGAGACAATCCAATGCAGTAGGAATCCACCTACGCATCAATCAAGGCCGATCACCAGTCCAGGCGATCACACGATCAGATGAAGTTCCAAATTGAAGAAGAATCCTCTATCTTCAATTCCAGATGATCTATCTCAGATCTCCCCCTCACTCAATCGCCGACTCTCTAAAGAAGATTTGATCGAATCTCTAACACCTCAAGATTCGAAATCAAAATGATCCAAAGAAAAAAGTCACAATTACAAATTACAACACGTCTATTTAAAGACTAAAACTCAGATCGCGTCGAGCGCTGGTGGCGTCGTGAAGCGATCGATGTAGATGGCTGGAAGCGAACTCAAGTCCCGCTCAGAGTAAGTTGAATCAGTTAAAAGCGCGCTGCCAGCGAGCTGCTAGCGGGAGGGTACACGGCATGTGCACGGACCTTTCTTTCAAAACACTAATTCACTTACGCGCTGCCAGCGGGGCGGCAGCGGCGTGATAGCAGTGTGGTGGCATCAACTTCTTCTTCTTTACTCAATTCACTGAATTTTCATTGTTTAATCTGCACATCTTGAAGCTTCATTAGAAGACATAATTTGTCAAACATTTGCCATAAAAAGGAGTGTGAGTTTTCACACTTACAAGCCATTTAGGCCGGTGGAGCAGAGAGGATTCCTTAGTGGGAGCAAGAGGCCGAGGGAGATGTTTAAAGGAGCGCCTTCCAACAGTTAGATTTCCAGGCCCGCTACTAAGGGCTATGTCAGATGTGGTAGGCATCACGTTCCGGGTCCTTGTACGACAGCCCCGGGGACGTGCTACAGATGTGGTCAGGCTGGACACCGTTACTATGAGTGCAGCTATCCACCTACATAGCAAACGTTGGTGGTTAGTCGGTCTTAGCAGCCTGATGCATCGACTGCACCAGCACCAGTGATTTCTCAGAGACCACAGTTTTAGCAGCCAGCGCAGAGAGCACCGATTAGTTAGAGACCCCGGGGTATGATCAAACTTTGGGGGAGTCGACTAGAGTTGAGTCTATCTATAGAGATTGTATGATCAGACTTAGTACATTAGAGTTTCCAGGAGATTTTATAGCACTGGAGATTGAAGAGTTTGACGTCATCTTGGGGATTGATTGGCTATTTCGACATCATGTTACTCTGGATTGTTACACGGGGATTGCGACAGTTAGTGGGCCAGATCAGAGTACACATTGTTTCCGATGCGAGGGGTTGAGGTCTTGTATAGGTCTTATAGTGTCCATTGCGGCAGAGGAGCCGAGGGGTGACTCACTTGTCATCTCAGATGTACCAGTGGTCCAGGACTTTGCAGATGTCTTTCTAGATGATCTACCTGGATTACCACCTGTTAGGGTGGTTGAGTTCAGGATTTAGTTGTTGCCTGGTATAGCTCCTGTTTCAAAGCCACCTTATAGGCTGTCAAAGCTATAGCAAGAGGAGTAGAAGAAGTAGATAGATGAGCACTTACAGAAGGGGTATATTAGACCAAGCGTGTCACCGTGGGGTGCATCGGTTCTTTTTGTATAGAAGAAGGATGGTAGCATGCGCATCGATTATAGGCAAAGAAGGTTGGTAGCATGCGCATGTGCATCAATTATAGGCAACTTAACTAAGTCATGGTTAAGAACAATTACCCTTTGCCTAGGATTGATGACTTATTTGATCAATTGGGAGGTGCGTCTTGGTTTTCCGAGATTGATCTGAGATCAAGCTATCATCAGTTGAGAGTGTTGGAAGAGGATGTAGAGAAGACTGCATTTCACACTCGTTATGGGCATTATGAGTTTTTAGTTATACCGTTTGGGTTGACTAATGCCCCAACTGTATTCATGGATCTTATGAACAGGGTTTTTCATCCCTATCTAGACAGCTTTGTAGTGGTATTCATTGATGAGATTTTGGTTTACTCTAAGACCAGGGATGAGCATATTGGATACTTGAAGATGGTATCGAAGATTTTGAGGAACTATCAATTATATGAGAAATTCAACAAGTGTCAGTTTTGGCTGAGACAGATATCCTTCTTAGGACATATTATTTCAGTTGAGGGTATATCTGTAGACCCTAAAAAAGTTAAGGCAGTAGCAGAGTGGTCCAGACCCATTACAATTACAGAGGTCCGTAGTTTTCTTGGTATGGCTGGGTATTACAGATTTTTTATAGAGGGTTTTTCCCTTATTGCTACACCTTTGTTTAATCTAACCAAGAAAGCAGTAAAGTTTCAGTGGGGTGATTGATGTGAGCAGATCTTCCAAGAGTTGAAACAGAGGTTGACCACTACCCCAGTTTTGATAGTGCCATCCATGGATGAAGCATTTGCCGTGTATTGCGATGCTTCTAGGATTGGTTTGGGCTGTGTGATGACGCAGTAGGGTAGAGTAGTTGCTTATGCATCTAGACTTCTGAAACCCCATGAAAGGAACTACCCTTTACATGACTTAGAGTTGGCAGCCATAGTCTTTGCACTAAAGCTATGGAGACATTACTTGTATGGGGTAGAGTTTGGGATCTTCTCGGATCACAAGAGCTTGAGGTATCTGTTTTCACAGAGAGATCTTAACATGAGGCAGTGGAGATGGATGTATCTACTTAACATGAGGTAGCGGAGACATTACCTGCTAAGACATCAAAATAAACTGAATTAAGTAAACTATCCTAAGTCATCTAAAAGAATGGTCTAAACCCTAAATTGTAAGAAATTTATTCTTGCCTAAGCTTGAACTAACTACCATGCCCTATCCTAATGGATAGGAAATTCCTACACGGTTCCAACGCAATTGAATTTGCGTGAATTGGAACCTAAATGAAGAAGATATGATTAAAACACTTCCAAGGGCAAAATGATAATTAAAGGCAGAAAACTAGTCACGTGGCAAGTGTGCAAGTCTAGTTTGCCAAATGCCGAAATAAAGCATTAAAAAAAGAAATAGGGAAAAGACAAGGGGAATGAAAGAATGTTTAGGGGTAAAATGGTAATTTAAAGTAAGGTATTATAATTAAATAAATTAAATTAATTAAAAACCAAAGAAAAGTCAAACTAGAATAAAAGTCTTGTTTGGCACAAGTTCTAAGTTAAACCAACTTGCCAAGAGAGAGAAAACGTGGGAATTTGAAAAGACAGGCTTAATTGATATAGTATTTCAGCTATAGGGAAAACAATGCATGATCGAAATGTTCCATCAGTTAAAAGGAGATGAAAAGTTTCAATTTAACCGAAATACATATTCGGTCATTAAGAAGAAATGGTTCAACCAATGAACCAAACCAGTTCATTTGACTTTGGTCCACCCAAGACAAATGGCCCATTCAATTCTTCTTGAAAATGAGCAAGGGTGGTTGGGTGATTTTCTGTGTGTAATTAGGCTCCGTTTGTTTTGATGTAAAATCTAATGCAGAAAATGTTTTCGGGAAAAACAGGGCTTTTCAAGTGTTTGTTTCCATGTAAAATACAATGCCCAGTTAAACGATTTTCCTAAAAATTAGACTTTTTCTAGAAAACAACTTCCCACTGAAGATACAGTATGTCGTGTTCCGGAAAATAAATCGCGCTTGATACGAAGGAGATTTGTTTCAAAAATAAACTAATTTCAACAAGAGGAAGATGCACACTCCTGTCTCCACATCCTCAACTTCAATCTCACTAGCCCATCACCGAGCTCTGCACTTTTGACACTACCGACGGCTCCATCGTCTCTGCTGTCGCTGACATATCCGTTAAGCTCTGGGACTTGGCCCTAGCACCTATCTCTAACCCATTCGCTCCCCTCCATGAACACACCTATAACTCCATTCCGTTGATATTTTGTTGTTGCCGATGGGAGAAATTTTCCATTCGATCCATCTTGTTGATAATAACCTCCTCGTTGAAGAAATTGTCGGCATAAATTGTTGCCGACAGCAAAAATTTTAGCTTTGCTCTTGCACGTTCTGTAGATAATAATCAACCTGTTTACCTTCTCGTTGAGGAAATTGTCTACAAAAATTGTTGCCGACGGCAAAAATTTTAGTTTCGTTCTTAGGCGTTCTATAGATAATAACTAACTTGTGTTATTATAAAATACAAAGAAATTGTCACTGATGACAGAAATTGTTGCTGACAGTAGATATCTTCCTTTGATAACAACCAACCTGTGTTCTCGCACGTTTCTGCAATCGTCCATGGTGCTTCAATTTTTCAGTGGTTGGGTACTTTTCAGGTGCTGTGTTGGGACGTAATCTCCTTTTTTTTTTATATCCAACGTTTTAGTGGTTAAGGTGTTATTGAGGCGAGTATACATGCTTTCCATGAGGAATGATAGCATACTGAATTCAGTTCATCTACAGTCTTACCGTCCTTTCTCTTGTCCGGGGATCGATTAATGTTCCCACTTTCAAACATGTACACTGCTTACTACTTCTACAAGTTTTAAAATATTTCCCTTGATTTTTTTTCATTTGTTCCAAATGTAAAGAAAATGAAAATTTTTCATTTTCAAATCTAGTTTTCAATGTGTATCCAAACAGTTGAAAATCATTGATTTTCCTGAAAATATTTTCCGATGTAAAATATTTTCCAAGGAAAGTATTTTACATCAAAACAAACTGAGCCTTAATATGTGGCTAACCGAAATGAAAATTCGGTCATGAAAGAATAGTGTATAGCTCATATTGTATTTCGATTATAAGTCAAAATATCAATGACCAAACTGAGATTCTGGTTTCAAAAATAATAAGTATAAATACAAATCAACAACTCATTTCAAGGGGTCTAGCCCTTGTCTCTTAACTTGCTTCTACTCTACCTCTCTCCTCCGACAAGAGCCAAACCCTAACCCTCTCCAAGCCTTCCAACGCCTTCCTACCTCCCTCAACTACCTAAGATCTCCATCAAAGCATCCACTCTTTCTCTTGTCTTCACCTTAGCAAGAAGGAATCCCCAAGACCACTATGGGAAGGAGGAGAGGGACATTCCAACAGCTGTATTGACACTTTAAGGAGCTTCAAGCACTATCAAAGGTCTTAAACCACCAAGGTAAGTTCTCTCTTTAGTTTTGTATAACATAGCTTTTGTAAGCACCTCATTTTTGCACCCCTCTAAAAGCCAGAAATGAAAACCCTAAAAGATATGTCAAACCCTAGGGAGCAGAAATTGACTTTCTGGTCAAGCTTGAATTGATTGCCATACCCTATTCCAATGGATACGAAATCCCGACACGATTTCAACGCAACTGAGTTTGTATGAATCGGAGTCCGGATGAAGGAGATATGAGCAAAATACTCACATGGGGCAAAATGGTAATTAAATGCAAAAAGTTTGGCCACGTGGCAAATGTGCAAACTACATTTGCCAAGTGGCAAATTAAAGTGCTGAAAAACAGAATTAAGAAAAGACAAATCAAATAGAAAATATCTTGCATTAAAATAATAATAAATATTAAAATATCTTAATTAACTTAATTAAATAATAAAATCAAAAATCAAGATTTTCATGATTGCCCATCAACTTAGCCAGCCAGGAGAGAGAAATGTGAGATTTGAAAAGATCTGCTTGTAATCGAAATTAAATTTCAGTTATAAACAATTTTTGCTTAGTGTAGGAAAGGAAATTTTTGAGATTAAAAAATGCCACGTGGCAAAATCTCATAACAATGTGTGGACCCCACTTAGAGATAAAATTCTTCAAATAAAATAAATAGAATTTTCTCCCTACAAAAAAAGCTACTAAATTGCTTGTGGGCCCCTTAATGCCCCGGATCCAAGTTACATAGAGAAACCGTAACTTATCTCCGAAGGTTAATATATAACCCAGGATTACAATATCAGAGTGAAGGAAAAACATGAATAAATCAATAACTATATAATCAGAGTGCACTATAACCCAAGCTTAAATATAAAATAGCAAAACCAAGGCTAACTCACATAACCAAACATCTACCCGTTGCGTTGTCCTTACCAGAATCTGAAAAACAAACCAAAACAAACCGTAATGAGATACGAATATCCTAGTAAGTAGCACATGCATGCTCAAATATAGTTTAACAGTCCTAAAATATGATACAGTTGTAAATCATGCAACAGTAACGACAACATATCAGTTTCGAATAATCGAAGTAATCCATCAGTAAATCATCGATCAGTATGAGATAATAAGGATAATCCAGTATAACAACAAATTTGTATCATCAAATCAGCAGTCGATAAGTCACCGTGGGACTCATGAAATAAGACTGCCTTTAACTAGTGTAAGACCATGCTCACTATGCCGCCTCTCGGCTTATGTGCGAAGCCGAGCTACACGATCATCGTCTTATTGCGGGAGAACCCATCCAGATACAGTAATGGGTTGGCATGTATTAATTCAGTCATAGTTCGAGATACACGATAAAATGAGGGATAGCCGCAGCCAACCAGATACAGAGAAGGTCTAATCGAGATACACGATGGAATGCATACGTGAATAAAGTATTACGACTAGCAAAGAACAATCCTTTCCACTATCTAGCTCCTAACATGGATCTATATCGAGCTATGCCCACTAGGGGTGCAACTCGGTCCGGTTAAAACCGAACCCGAACCGACCCAAACGACTTCGGTTCGGTTTGGTTCGGTTTTTATAACATTTGGTTTGGTTTTGGATTGAAATATACTAAAACCTAATTAGTTCGGTTCGGTTTGGGTTAAAGCCTAATTTAACGAACCGAAACCCGACACTATAAAACATGTATATTATAAAGTATATATATACTTACAAATATATTAATATAAATATATATATATTAAAAAGTTTTCATTTAATTAAAACTTTGACCACACACGTGGTCGTTACCTTTGTGAAAAAAGGTTCTTTCATGATGGCAGTCTCCTGATGGCCTCTAAGGACTCTAAACCCAAATTTATATTAGTCGGCCAGGGAAGAAAGGTTTTCCCCTGCCGATGTGGGACTCAAGGGAAAAAGTTCCCTTGAGTGAGTTGAGTCCCACACGTCCCTTGAGTCCCACACGTGGTCATTCAAGGATTCCCTTGAATCCCACATCGGCCAGGGAAAGTTTTCTTCCTTGGCCAACTACTATAAAGCCAACCCCTCCTCTCTCATGCATTAAACTAAGTCTTCTTCCATTGAACCCTTTAAACGGTTCAAATCAAATTGATGAAACGGTTCAAGCTCATGAACCGGTTCAACTGAAGGCCAAATTAAACTTTTTAATAATATAATAAATAATAAAAAGGTTTAGTATTTGTTTAGAACCGAACCGAATGGTTTGGTTCGGTTCGAATTTCGGGTTTCTTATTTATAATCGGTTCGGTTTTTGGTTTAATAAGATCGGTTTATATTTTGGTTCGGTTCGGTTTTGGGCCAATGTTTAATAGCTTCGGTTCAGTCTTGGTTTGAGTTCAAACCGAACCAACCCGAACCGAGTTGCACCCCTAATGCCCACTAGACTCTAAAACCAAAACCAACAAAGAAATCCAGTAAGCACAACTCATCTCAATCTCAATCATATCATCCCGAGCTACACGGGGCATCCCCGAGATACACGGAGGTAACAACATCTCGAGATACATGGGGCATCTCAATCCGTCTCTACAAGTACATAGAGGAAAACCAATTCCAAACTAGAAAACCAAACATCCATATTCAATTTAAAATACTCTTTCCGTAGAATCTGCATAAAACCAGTTTAGTGAAAAAATTCCATAATCATGACAATCTTGTCTAAACCGAGGTGAAACCCAGTGCTTATAATCAAGGTTAACCATATTCAGAAGAGCAGAAATTTATAGACACTATTTAGTCTGAAATAGTAAAATCTCAAAATTGTTAATTTACTCCATACCCTTCTTATTCCCTTTTGTTCTGATTTGTTAAAAATAAACATTCTCTTGCTCCAACAATTTAGTATCAAAATCTACAGTTTTCCAAAAGCTCAGCACACCATCAAATAACTCAAATTAACCATTATATTTAGTTTACCAGCTCCTTCCATTAACTTCCACAAATCCCCTTTTTAAAAGTCAAATTTAAGTAAAAGTGATGTTCTAAATTAAACTGACAATTTCGGATGTTAAAACCAGAGTTACATATTGATATTAGTCTCAGACTTAAACTACCGCTTTTTTGGGCTCCAACAGTAGCTTAACCTATAGGTAATATCCTTTTAGTTCTAAATTTAGGAAAACTGACGAATTTCGGTTAAATCGGAAACTTCGAGTGTAAAATCTCAGAATTAATTCCTATTATCAATCTAGATATACTCTACTCATTGAAAACCTTAAAATGTATGTTTTTCCCACAAGAATTATCTTTAGTTCAATTATTCTAGTAATAACCCTTAAATACTTCTCCTAGCACTTATTATTTCATTATATTCACTCCACATCTTTACACTTTTAAGTTAATTTTATTTTCTGCATTTTTATTCTCTATCATGATCCCCAGCAACTCAGCTACGACCTGGACCCTAGAAAGGCATTCATATAGTCTTAAATCACAAACCCAATGCACCTAAATAACCTATGCCATATCTGAATATTCACTGTAACGCCCCAAACCCGGGTCAATGCAAAACCAACATCCAACTCGAACCCGGTTCGCTACTGTAACAACCTGAATTCAAGTCATCAACCAAATCCGAGATGTTACTGGCCCATATCAATTAATCATCAATAATATACCAGACTAAAGAAATAAATGATCCATTCATTAATTAACTATCGGAGTGCGGAACATGTATGTGCAGAAGTATAGTCTAAAATCCTCAAGAAACTAATACAGTTAACCATCAAAATCAATATTAAAGTCTGGTAAAATAAAAGGGTCACTAATCTCTCATTTCTCTAATACATCAAACCAAAATGAATAATAATCTGATCAAAATAACTAAATCTATATCAATCCACAACCTCAGACAATATCCGGATAATAATACTCCTCCGGCGAATAATCAGCTAGCTCTCCCTGGAAATCACTACTATGATCCCCCTCTCGCATATCAGCTGAAAAATGAAATAAAGGTAGGGTGAGATACGAATATCTCAGTTGGTAACACATGCATGTTTAAACAGTTCATATAAGTAAAATAACAGTTCATGCACGATTAAGCAATCTCGACTAAGCAGGCTCGTATAACCATTCATATCGATCATGAATACAAAACAGTATGATAAATAGTTCTAAATATAAATTTCAGCATGTTCTATTATAGGAATCCAATATCAGAATCAATAGCATAATCCATATGTTACTAGGATGCATTAAACAGTCACATCCAACCAATATACCAATTACATGCCTCCAGCATGTATGCAACAGTAACAACATGTGTTTGTGATTTTAGTGTCATTGTAGGACTCACAAAGATAGATAAACCTTTTGAGATGACTCTCGACCAATCGCTGTACCACCGTGCGGCTTAGGAGCAGTGCTACTAATGATACTCAAGCCCCATGCAGCGTAGCTTAGACAAGAGCCGTAGTCACTGACTTATTGCATACGTACCTATCAGAGTTGGCATGTACCACCAGCATGTAGCACCAGAACCAATACATGGAGATGGTCACTTATTCACATGTACAGGGAATCACAAGCGGCTCACTGGGGTGTCCCTCCAGACATAGGACCTTCCCAAACAAACCAACTTGCAATGGAAGCGTGCTCGCATAAGGGAGAAACTCAACCCAAATAAAATATCCCTTAGCTATCTAGCCACAACTATGGATCCATAACCAGCTATGCCCACTAGACTCCAAAAATTCCCTAAAGTATAATAATTCTATAAGGGTTGGTGCCTAGGGGCATATAAGAGTAAATCTGACATTTCTTTCAATATTCGGGTTAACTGAGTTGAACTTATGATGTGAATTCTCTTTATGTAATTATCTGATTTATAATGTAATTTAAAGATGTTCTGGTAATAAAATAATAGGTCAAGTTTTCCAAATACTAGATTTCACAGTTTCATACAAAGTTTGGCAACTAGTGTCCTAAATATCTCCCTAATTTATTTTTCTGTAAAACAGGAAATTTGATAAATTATTTTGGTCTTAAAACATCTTAATTAATGATGAAAATTGACTAAAAATAGTTTGGAATTGAATCAAGGTTTGAAAATACGAAATTCTGCATTTTCTGCACAGAGCGCTTAGGATCGCCCCAGCGGTCTAAGGTAGGCGGTAGTTCAATTGAGGTCGCCGACGATAAGTTGTCTAGTGGTCTCAGGTGGTCTCAAAATTTGCACTAGCGCCTAAGAGACCGAGGAGCGCCGAGTACAGTTAGGTCGGCGGTCACTCAAAAACGTTCAGAAACAGTTTAAAAACTTGATTTTTCATGTCCAAGATTATTCTAACATACATATAACATTGTTATCTAACTAAATACATGAATATATCATATAAAAACATGCAATAGAGATTAATCAAACAAGAATACAAAAACGAACAGAAAACGGTGTCACTTACCTCTGTCGTGCGTCCTCCTTTTCCTTCTCTAAACAGCAGTACTCACAGATGCAAGACACTCTCTAGACGATGAAGAACACAAGCCAAACGCCCTTCCTTCTTCCTCCTTCTTCTTCTTCTCTTTTGGTCGCACAGTCGCTCTCTTGGTTTCTCTCTTGCGGCTGTTGAATACGAGCAAGTATTCCAAACGTATACAATTAGGGTATTAAACAAGTATTTATATCCCTCTGATCCCATGTAGCTCACTTACAAGTTTTCCTATGCACACTGCCCAATCAGAAGACAACAAAGTTAAAATATGAATCATACCTTGATAACTCATGATCGGATGGTCGGATCTGCGTCCAACTCTGGATCTCTACTATTTATATTGTCCCCTACATTAATAAAATATTTCCATCAATTAAAAATTCCCAAAGATATTATTTATTAATTTATTATATTATTTAAGGAAAATTCGGGGTTTTACATTCACCATGCTCATTAGCTTAGAACCCCCTTTTAATACAATTATTCAATATCTCATTATGTCCTCCAACTCCATTTAATCATCTCTAATTAATCCTTCAAGTGATTCCTCAATTTAGTTATGCACATTTTAAATGTGCATGTGCTGGAGAAATTTCAGCACCCTAAGGATACCCCATTCTCTAACTAGAACAGTTTTCAGATTCCTTTACTTGATACCATAGATTTGCTACTATTTCCAATGCCTCCTATTTCCCCAAAGTCCTTTAATAACCCCTAATTAAACTTCCTAAATGAACCCCCACAAAGGTACTTAAAACCAAGACAAGGGTGCTGGTAGTGTGCTAGGCGCCAACCTCTAGGGAGGTAGGCACCACTCAGCACTGCTCATCAACACTGTTCCTGAATCCCATTTCAACACCCCTTGTTTCTCCTAAGAGCTTTAATCTATCCTTAATTAAGATCCCTAAGTAATCCCTAAAGTAATTCCAAAGTAGGACTTAACAGAACCTTTAAAGAAGTTGAAATGAGTTGGTAGCACTCAACGCCAAGTCAAGCTCTCAAGTATAAAATGCTTCCTAGACCTCTTGATCAATCCAAAATACTTCAAGTTTACCATCATTTAAAGTCCCTAAAATAAATCTCTAATTAGGATTTTAATAGCACTTTTAAAAGTTAAGAGGAATAGGTTGGGATTTGACTGGTCGCTGACCTCTGGAAAGGTTAGTGCCAGTTATCAATGCTTAGCGCCCAGGCCATATTCCTAGATTTAAATGCTGTTAATGAAAATAATATCAGGATTGATCTACTGCCTTGCATTCAAACCTCTTCTAGGATAATCTAGACCCTTCAAAGAGTATAACTAACCTCATTTGGATTTAATTTAGTCACCTAAACCATTAACACATCATCAGTTGCACAAGACATTCCTTCAGACCATATTTCAGTAAAACAAGCATAGATTCAGTTGTACATGCAACCTGCTCGAATTTTTCTCCATTATACTATCTCCAGGAACTCAAACTCTTCACATCAAACTACAATCATGCCTTAAAATTTAATTGAAACAAAATTGTTTGCTGAGTAGGTTTATGCGTCAGATTTTGTAAAAACAGAGTGTGGCAGAAAATTTTGATCTGAACTACACTAAAATTTCAATTTAAACCATTCCAATCAACTCAGATTTGTGCTACTCACCTGATGGAAGACAATCCATAGCTTAAACCTTGTCAAATCATCAAGCACACTTCTAGAAATAAAAACTAACTCAGCCACTGCCTTCCTCTATTCCAGGCTTCAATCGAATCAGAAAGGATCAAATCTGAGATTTGTTCTTGACGCCCTGAGAATGCTGCCGCAGGTGAGAGCAACTCCAACTCAAATCAACGTTTGAAATTTTTTTCTGGAATTGGATTGAAATCACTAAGGTTTCTGCTCTTGAATGAAATTAAGTTACTACAATAGGAGCTCTCAGCTATCTTTGAATAGCAATCGATTGGCCACCATATGATTATTCTGATCACCAGCAATCCTCCAAATTGCACCTCAAAACCTAGCTTATCTCTCTGAAATTTCAAGTCTCTTGAGCAACCAACGAAATAACCAAACAACTGAAATTTTCTTCCTTTTATAGTTGCTGCCAGGAGAGTGTTTAAAGCATGATTCCATGCTTTGACCTTCTACACATTTTCCTACACCAGCAAAGCTAAATGGCTATGATCCCCTATCAGCCACATCATCTGACCATCCCCAAACCAACCAATTAGAATTAAACAACATTCCCCACCTAATTAAATAAAATTTTCTCATCTGGTTCAATAAAATCCCCCGTTTTATTTCTTTTCTCCAATTCTGAAATTTTCTATCAATTAAATAAATTTATAATCCCTAAAATCCTATTTAATATTATTAAAAATTCGGGATATTACGGGCCCCATTGAATAATTATTTGATAATTCTCAAAATAAATGAATTATCTACAAATATTGATAATTCTTGGGAATTATCTCTACAAATTAATGATGATAATTCTCTAATGTGTTTTTGATCTAGAGAACTCTACCCTCCCCCACATCTATAAATAGGGTAGCCCTCTCTCTATTCTACAAACGAGAAGTCTATAGAAGAAGAAGCGAAGCCCTGCTACTCCAAAGACTCAAGCCTTGAAGAACTGAAGACTTGCTATTCTGAAGACCTAAATCTCTGAAAAATTGAAGTGCTGCTATTTTGAAGATCCAATAAGCCTTGAAGAATTGAAGAATTGAAGACCAAATATTGCATTCAAGATTTGAAGATTCAAGCATCCCGTCTGTAACGCCCCGGTTTCGGGTCAAATTTTTCTGGGCCCGTGGTGTTATGATAAGTAACAAAAGCAACTAAAATCCAGATCAAATTAAATCCTTTATTAATTACATCATTAGAGTTATATGTGGAAACACAAAATAATATCCACTAACAACTAATCTTTAACACTTACATACTTTCTTTAACTCATGAATCTAATTTTTAACTAACTGGCTACCCCTCTTTTTTTTTACTAGCCCAATGTTGTTGTCCTCGCCAAGAATACCTTAAAAATTGGGGAAAACTGGAGTAAGAATAAATCTCAATAAGTATCGAAGTGCATGGATGAAATCAGTCCATAATTTTCATAAACATAAGTCATGAGGTGTACGATTAAACCAAAACAACAACTAGAAAAATGATAATATAGAAATCACGGCAAATAGCATACCACCCTGTAACATCACACAATGAAAAATAATCACAACCACCAGGAAGTATCCCACTGAGTACACGAACTGAGGATAAAAGGCACCAGTCACAAAACAACAAGCTTCCCGCCGAGTTCGTGGGCGCTCGTTAGTGCTCAAGTGCTAACGAGGGCACCCCGCCTATGCTTTTTAATTTTCAGAAAACCCGAAAGTGATCAAAACTCAGAAGGCAAGCACCCGAAGTGTCGCTCGAACGACCTCTTGAGCGACCAACCAGGATTCACCAAATTTTTTTGTTGCCCGTTTGAGCGCCTGATGCCGCTCGAGCGCCCTTTGTCAGATTTTCAGAATTTTTCCAACCAGCCTAGTTTTCCACCATGAAGTTGTTTTAATTCAATTTAAACCTATGCATCATTAAGATCAGGGTGTTTAGAGATTGTTTGCATTAGCGGATGTTTAAAATTAATTTTTATAAAGATTTTGGGTATATTTTACCAAAGAGGCTTTTTAACTTAGTACTATTGTTCCAAACAATTTCCTTTTAAACAAAACTTGATTTTAAGAGTTCCTACACCTGTATTTAGGTTATTTGAGTGTATTTTGTGCATCAAAGGATTCGATACACATCCGGGACATAGTTGTCCGTTGAAACCTGGAGTTTGGACATATGACTTGGCTTCACTAGTGTGGGTTTTTGGGTTACAATTGTTCCAAGGCTGTTGCTTGGTTTGTTATTCCGCAGTTGTGGGTTTGTTATTGACACAGTTGTGTCTCCGCGTATGCGGGTGTTATCGGGGGATATGTCCATCACTTGGTTTGTTTTCCACCGTTGTGTGGGCTTAGCAATTGCATGGATCCATTGATTAGCTAGTAAGTGAAATGTCTTCTTGAGGGGTTTGAATTCTGTGTCATAGGCATTCCATCATCTCGAGGATGGTACCGCTCCTGGATAGGTCGATTGCTACGTTAACCCACTCCTGGATAGGTTGGGCCGTACAGCTAACTCATTTCGGTTGCCGATTGGGTTCTTCCGTTGGTGTCTAATAGCTAGTCTGCAGTTGCATCTAGTCCACCTGTAATTTGGTTAGGTAGCATATTGGCACATGTCTACTCTCTTTCTCTGGTTTTCTATTTTATGAGTCCCATGAGGTTGAAAGATTTGTGGTTATTTCTATTTTCATTTAATTATTGTTGTTCTGTATTACTGAGATTAGCCTGATTAATCGTGGCATATTTTATTGTTACAAATTATTTGCATGACTACTTACTGAGGTGTTGTTTCTCACATATTTATTTTATCGGTTTTGTTTTTAGATATTCCTGGTGAGGACACTGCAGGGGTAGATACTCCAGGGGATTTTATTGACTACCAAGAAGACGACTATTTTATTCCTGTGTAGGTCTAGGGAGCATACATTGATTGATTTAATATTTGGAGGGACTGTTTTAGAATACTTTTATGTAGATGTCATTGGTGGATGATGATTTATTTTTAGTTGACCTATCTAGACTTATTTTGATGGATTTGGTATTGGATGTTTTTAATTTTATATTCCGCACTTCAATGAAGATAATATTCTTTTATTTCCGCACTCTGATTATATTTATTGAAATTGTTTAAGTTTGAAATAGTTTTTTTGGGCCATTATCCTAACATATTAGGTTTGGGTTTATGTTTTAAAATAAACCTGGATCTGGGGCGTTACATGTACAGTGACTCAGAGAACTTTGAGAATTAAATATAAGGTGAGTTTGTGTAACGCTCCGGATCCGTGTTGTTCATTAAAGATATAACATGTCTCACGGAGGTTAGGCAAGGATCGTTAATCAATTTATGATCGCTGGATAATCATACATCTATAACCTAACAGAGTGCACATTTCCATTTATGCAAAATTGTAACATTTAAACTGAACTGAAATCATATGGTTCATCCCCAATTACTTTAATACATCTCAATTAATTCAAGTTCTCAAATTCGGAACAGATAACCTACAAGTCTAAGGAAGGTAACTGTAGTCTTCCTCCCTATATGCCTCAGCAGGATCTACCCCAGTAATCGCCTCACCACGAGTATCTGAAAAAAATAGAACAACAACATAGTGAGATACGAATATCTCAGCGAGTAGCACATGCATGCAGAAATAGTTGAATCACATTTTAAAACTATGCATCGACAACACTACAATACGTTTAAACAGCCAACATCAATTTCCCAAGTTCAAATCAAACAAATCACATCTCAGTTAAGTACAATAACACATCGATTGGTCAATGTCATGACTATCGTTTGGTTGATAAATTAAACATGCCAAGTAGACACTCCACACCTCCATGTACACAGTTCCGGCCTACTCAGGGTTTCGGATACTCTGAAATGACGGCCTACTCAGGGTTTCGTCATCCAATGCAGGCCTACTCCCCGGGTTTCTGCATTGACAACCAGGCCTACTCAGGGTTTCTGGCTGCTCTACACCGGTCGTGGCAACACACAAGGCCATGCAATTCCAACAACCAACAATAACATCACATTACTAAGCTTAAACATCTGGATCCAGGACAAGCTAGACCAAAACAGTAAACATCGTATAATCTCGATTTCAATATCAAAACAAACCATTCATTTCCACATCATGTAATTACTCATCACAATTCATCACCTGTCCCTCTGGACCAAGCAGTACCTCAAGTACATTCAGTAATTTCTCATTTCCGTAACACAAGTCATATGAAAGTAAAACTCAATCCATTCATACCAAAGAAAACCTTTCAATACGTATAAAGTTTCCCACAAGTGAAACCAGAAATACAAGAACTTCTCAATCAAAACAGTGTATAGAACAAGAAAAAGTAACTGGTAACTCTTTCTAGTTTGGTGTCCGGCACAATACTCATAAGTAACCTAAACCCAACTTAAAAACTCTTAAGAGGTTCACAAATTTTTCCTCTATTAATTTCATAGGCAAAATGGTTTCCCAGGTTCCTAACCAAGTGAATAGTGAAGTGGTTTAGCCCCTAAGAAGTGCAAATACTCTTGGTCAAATCAGAAATTCCATTTCGGTAAGCAAAATAGGTCTGCCGCTCACCTATCGAGGTGGGCGCGAGGTGAGCGCCGGTCGGCGGTGAAGAAAACGGGCAAAATCGACCTGCCGCTCACCCGACGCTAGGTGAGCGCGAGATGAGCGCGAGATGGGCGTGAGGTGGGCGCGAGATTCGCGCGAGATGGGCGCCTTATTTTCTACTTCGCGCGAGATGAGCGCGAGGTGGGCGCGGGATCGGCGGTAGGTCATTTTTAACGGGGCGCCTACCTCCGAGGTGAACGCCGGTGAGCGCGAGGTGAGCGGATACCCCCTGTGGTTTTCATTTCTCTGTTATTTTGAGATCTACATGACTGGCCGGTTTGTGAAGGTCTGTAACTACTCCAGTACACTCCTAATACTCCCAGAAGACTTCCCAACCATATTTGAAATTAATCTAAACACTTTCATTTTCAATTTTAATTTCAATCCGGAGACTCTGTTCATGTAACTTTCCGAAAAACCAGAAAAACCAGAAAACATCATACTATCACTTAATATACAAACCATGCATCAGAATAAGCTCGAGAAAACACAAAACACAAAACCCAGTTATAAAACAGTGCTACTCACCTGAGTGTGCTTATTCCCGAATGATAAAACCCCGGCCGATCACTTCTCGGCCACGCGCGCGAATGAAAAACCTATCGAAACTAATCTTCTCGAGCAGAGGGAAATAACCCAAGGAACTTCAGCTCCGAACTCCTTCTTCCAGCACTTGCGATATATGGTTCTTCACGAACGGAAGCCCTAGTCGCCCTCCAGCCGAAATCGCCAATTCTCCTTATGTCCAGAGTTAACGAAAATGTTGCCGAAATTATGCTAAGCGCATTCTCATAAACCCGAACCCTACTTTCCATTTTAGTCCACTTACTTGTTACATACTCGCTCGAATACTCTCCCATTTCCTTGATCCTATGCATGCTCGCCCACCGAAGATACTACATGTTAAGCATCTATTCGTGTTAATAACCACATAACTACACCTTAATAATACCAATGATAATACTACGATTTTTCGGAAAAATGGCTATATAACGCCTGTACATATGAGTATGGGCTAAGCCCTCAAACCACAAAATAACCTGATAACACAGTTTATACATCAGAATAAATAACTAAATAAATAAATAAATACTCACAAAATTCAGGGTCTTACAGTTTGTATTTAAGTTTTAAGATTATTATTATTAATATAATTATTATTATGAATTTTGTATTAAATAATTAATACGTAGCTAAGAGAAAAAAATTATATTTTAGAGTTGGCCGAACCCTAATCTAAGGAGGGAGAGTAGTCGACTAGGTGTTATTGGGAATTAATACACTTGAGATATTTTAGGAAGTATTTAAGGAAGGATTATTAGGGTTACACTTGTGTTGGATGAAAATATAAAAAGAAAAATAAAATAAATTAGAAGTTGCTATTCACATTCAAGGAGAAAAGAGAGAGAGAGAGAGAGAGAAACAACTGCATAGCTTCTCTTCAATATGTGAGTCTCCGAAGACTATATTTTCCTTGGCTTTGGATTTATTCAGATCAAGAGAAGAGGAAGAAATGATTTCTTGAGGATTCCAGGTAAGATAAATGAAGATCAAACTATATATTGTAATCCATACGTTCAGTTCTAAGTTTTTTGAACAATTTCTAAAAGCCATGAACATGATGATTTAGTTCAAGAGAAGTTGTTGTGACCATTGGGATTTCAAGAGAGGAGTTTTCTAGAAGTGTTTGGAGAAGTTTTGATCTAAGAAGAGAGGTAAGTAGCCCTTTACAACTTACAAAAACAGATATACTTTGGTTTATTGACGAACATGTTTAAACGAGAGATTTTCTAGTTGTTTGTGAATGATTTGCTATGGAAACTTGTGGTTTGATGTATTTGATCAACTGGAATAGTTTAGAGTATTTTGAAGATAAGAACCCAAGATTTGGAAGTGATTCGAGGTGTTAAAAATCGGGAAAAACAAATCTGAAGTTTGAAAAAATTCCGAATTCCGGAAATTTACGAAATACAACGGACGCCTGCAATGACGCTTGAGCGTCACCCCAGGTGCCATGTTGTATAGAGTGGACACTCGTCGCCGCTCAAGGCGCCCGACCTGTGTTTTTTTTTTTAAGTTCGGAAACTCGAGAGTTGACAAAATTTGGTAAACAGAGCGCCTGGGAGATCGCTTGAGCGCGATCCCGAGCCACCGAAGCTGGGAATGTTGATTTTGTATGAGCGCTTGCAAGAGTGCCCAATGTCGCTCGAGCACTCCTGACAGTAAATTTATGTTTATGAAAATTGTCTAGTTTTTAATTATAAAATTGTTTTTATTGAATTCCAACTTATGTACTACTAAGATTAGAGTGTTTATAGATTGTGTGCATGGCAATTGATTAAATCGAATTTTTATGAAGATTTTGGGTACGTTCTACTAAAAATAGCTTTTATTTGAGTTTATCGTTCCAAACCCTTTTCTTTTAAACTTTATTTGATTTTATTGGTTTGTACACTTGTATTTCACCTACCTAAAGATGTTTTCAGTATTTCAATGGTAGAATTATTGTTATTTTCCTTCGTGTACCTCGGAGTGGCTATTCTCACTCATGTAGCTTGAGTTTGAAACTTGGTTTTCCTCTATGTATCTTGGAGTTGTCTTGTGGGTTACTAATGTTGTTTCCGGTATCTAAATTGATTGTTTTTGGTTTGACACTGTTGAGTGGGCTTAGCTCGTACATGGATCCATAGAGTCGCTAGTAAGTGAAATGTTATTAGAGTTTGGATTCTAGGTCATAGGCATTCCATCATCTCGAGGATGCTATCATTTTTGGATTGGTCAGTTGCTACGTTACCCACTCCTGGATTGGTTGGGCCGTACATGCTAACTCACTCCGGTATCGCTTGAGTCTTCCATTGGGTGTTGAATAACCTGACCGGTAGCAGCTGGTCCACCTGAAAACCGGTTAGGTAGCATATTGGCATAACTTGTCGTTTCTCTATTCTCTATTTCATGAGTCCTGCAAGATTTATCGTGAATGATTGTTTTTGAGGTTTGAATTGTTGGATTAATCTGATTATTTGTTTGCATATTTAGAACTGTATAAATATTTCTTTTCTACATGGCTACTTGCTGAGATATTATTATCTCACATTTTTTATCGGATTTGTTTTCAGATCATCTTGGTGAGGACGTCGTGGAACCTGATTCGCAAGGGGACTATTCTGATTACAAAGAAGAAGATTACTTTATTGTGTAGGATTAGGGACATTTATTATTTTGATGTTCATTTGAGTAGGAGATTTATAGTAGTTGATGATGGGTTATTTTAGAGTATTGTAGTTAAACCCATACCAGACAGTTTTAATTGATGGTTACTGTTGATCGAAGGTTATGATTGGATACTTTGATTATGTAATCCACGCTTTTATTTAGATTTCATATTTTTTTTCCGCACTCTGATTATAAATAAAGTTCAAGTTTAATTATTATTTGGTTTAGTATGCTTTTGGGCCACTGTTACTTTAACACTCCAGGTTTGGATACAAGGTCCGGAACCGGGGCGTTACAAGATGTGTAACGCTCCGGATCCGGGTTACGTAATGGCACCGTAACTCGTACCCGAGGGTTAGATAACAAAACCGCAGGATCTATATCAGAGTGTAAGAAACATGACATTTCATTTATTATCATCAATCACAATATCAGAGTTACTCACTATCTCAAATGAAAATAACAACTAAGATATATCTCAATAGTCACTCGACAAAGTAATCCTCTCCCCTATACTTGGGGTAATCCGTGTCTGGCTCAACCCCACGTATATCGTCCTCACTAGGATTTGAAAACAAAACAAATCAAAATGGAATGAGATACGAATATCCCAGCAAGTAGCACATGCATGCACAAAACATTTATATCAGTTCTAAAACATGCTCCAATAGTAAAAATGCATTAGTAATGATAACCAACGTTTAAGAGTAACCCGAGTAATCCAAATACAACATATATACTGATAAAGAACAATCTCAACAATCAATGCATAACAGCGATTCATAAGTGAAATCATAAAAACAAGTCCACTATGCCACCTCCCGGCTTAGGTGCGAAGCCGAGTACACGATCATCGTATTATTGCGGGAGAACCCATCCAGTACAGTGATGAGTTGGCATGTGCTAATCCAGTCACAGTTCGAGTACACGATAAAATGAGGGATAGCCGTAGCCAGCTGAGTACACGATCAAGCCTCACCGAGTACATGGTGGAAATGCGTGCGTGAACAACTCATTACGACTAGCAAAGAAAACAATCTATTCCACTACCTAGCTCTTAACTTGACAAATTTGGATCCACACCGAGCTATGCCATCTAGACTCGAGCTAAAACCAAAAACAGAAATATTAATAATATCAACTTGTTCCAGACCCAAACATGCTATCACGAGCACACAGCCATCTCTGAGTACACAGAGGAAACAACCCCCAAGTACATGGGCATCCCCGAGTACACGGAGGTAAGGTAACCATCCATCCATCAAAGAATCCCAAAAGATCGTTCAAGTGTATGGAGAAAACCAAATAATCATATTTATCCAAAATAACTTGACTTAAAGTTCTTTTTCAAAGTATTGCATAGAATTTATTTTTATAGTCAAAGTTTTGATGAAAATTTCTCAATTTTGGTTAAACCGGCAAATTCGAGTATTGAAACCAAAATTCAACTATGCTACTTAAATCTGTCTTATAGGGTTTGCTTACATCTTAAACAGTAAGTGACAAGTAGAATTTATACTCATGTCCCTCTTATTTGGCCTACATTTCCAATTCCTTCTTTAACACTTTTGGTTTCTCTAAACTTACCACTTCTTAAGAATTCTGTTTTCAGCAATTTACTTTTCCATATATGTTTTCCCTTTAGTAGCTTTAGTTCACTACACTCCCTTGTCATCATTTCCCATTAGTGCTGTAGGTAACTCCATCTCTTTAAGTTTCACAAATACACTTGCTAATGCTGAGAATATTTCAGCAATCAAGAAACCCAAGGTTATAACCTAACTGAATTTGAGTACCTTACTTGGAACCACAGCATGCTCCAAATCAGCATTTATTTCATACCTTCAAAACCCCAATTTAATAAGAAGATAATTTCCAAATGAAGACCCAATGTAGGTTTTAATACCCTTGAACCTAAGCTTATATATATATATAACCAGCCGTACATAACAGCACCAAACACTTCCACTCTCCTCGAGTTCCAGATTTTTACACTTCCATTACCTTCAATTCAGCTTCTTTTATTTCCTAACAGTAAGAATTAAGACTTTGATTCACAACCAATGAGCATGAGTTGGGTGCCACTCAACCATGCTCCACAATCTTAGACACTCTAGTTTAATAGTTCTTAGCAACATGAGGTCCCTTCTAACTTACTGATTTGTCTATAGACAATCTTTTAAGTGACTTTCCAGGTTTAGTTTGCAATATTTATATGCCGGGGAGAGGGTTTCAGCATTCAGATATTTTATTTAAATATCATTTCCCACATTCAATTTCATTTATATTATCAAATAAAGAATGCATAAGGAATTATACCCCAAATCTGAGTTCAAGCAATCACGCATGTTTGGGCCGGAGATAATTCAAAACAGCAATCATGATTTGATAAAAAAAACTAGCATATTCATTCCACTTAATTTGACATTTAGTCCGAACATCTCCAGTTCCTTGAAGAAGAAGAACAATTCAATTGAAATCTGGTTTGTACTCATAGTTCAGAAAGTCTAAACACAAAATACTTGATTCACCTGGTAGAAAAACTTTAGTGCAAATATAAATCAGAAAAAGAAATTTGACACTCAGTTCCATTACATAATATCCTCTTCTCTACATTCATTTGGTTATAGGCGATTAGAGCTAGTACAGAACCTATGATTCCCTTTTTATGTTACTTGAAACAAAATTAGAAGTTAACCAATTTCCAGAATTTATCATTAGGTAGCTAGCTGCACATGACAAAGAA
Organism: Buxus sempervirens; assembly: GCA_947561395.2. Classification (NCBI taxonomy): domain Eukaryota; kingdom Viridiplantae; phylum Streptophyta; class Magnoliopsida; order Buxales; family Buxaceae; genus Buxus; species Buxus sempervirens. The sequence goes on along the minus strand of OX387185.1, from coordinate 22,233,235 downwards.
AGAGTGCATGGGCGCCAACCTATAGAGTTGCTGATTCCAACAATGGTTCAATCAAATTCTTCAGAAACTAATTGTGTAAATCTTTAACTTCTAACCACCACAACCTGATGCAACTCTTTAGTTCACTCCATAGATAAAATGTTTTGATATTTAGTAAATCAAAATCTGGTGCAACAGCCGCACTTGGCTGAGGTGGAAAAAGACTAGGTGCTGACCTCTATTTAGTTATGAAACCAGCGCCAACCTAAGCCATCCTTCAATTTAAAGCAAGCAATATTCTCTTCTGTGCTACAGCCGCACTAGACTAGAAAGGACTGAGTGGAAAGACTAATACTGACCTGAATATGTATACCAAACTAGTTTCAATACACACCTATCCCTCTAACCTGACTTTAACCACTCATTCAAATTTAATGGTATCACTAAACTCAATACCAATTGCTGAAGTTATTCTTGTGTTTCTTCCTCTCAATTTCGGTAACCAAGGTAACTACCACAGCAAGTTATAACTTAATCCATCCACAAGGACACTCCTCTACAGCAGACCAATACACAGATAAGGAAACATTTATCATGTAAGTAAACATAATTATATCATGAGATTCAAGCCATTTCAGTCTAGATAATTAACAATCCAGAACAGGGGATCGGCTGTAATTCCCACTCATGCCATACCAGATTTTCAGTTCAGCTCATAGAACTCAACTCAGAAGTTTCTACTTTATATTTGATTTACCATTGAAACACAAAACCAACAACCAAGTCATTCAACTATTGTTTCCAGCAAAACAGTCATAACTTATACATCTATATATATACACATGAACCTGATCAAGCTTCTCAAATTACAATACCAAAATTCAAAACTTAGAATGCAGCTTAAATATGAAATTCTCTCATCGATGATCACAACCATAACATTCAGGAGCAGCAACTTAAATACAAATTCAAATTGATTTTTCGTTGGTAAATCCAAGAAGATGAGTGCTACTCACTTGGAAATCCAGTTTATGAGTTTCTGGACATTGATTTTTTTGAAGTAAAATCTAAAGTAAAATTTTTAATGATACACTCGTACTATCACTGCAGATCTGAAGTTCAATTCAAGTTTTACTACATACAACTCTTCACAAATCAAAGGTTTTACTTACAATTTCCCTCCAGAAAAATTATGAGTCTCCACTTTATAATTTTACTCTACTTTAGGTTTAACTAGTCATTCAGCACATTATACAAACAGCAACACCTCATATCCTTCGATCAAAACAGATTTACTTTATGTATCAATTCCATGCTTCAAATCCAAACATACGAAAATCAGAAGAGGAAAACTGCTACTTAACTTAAATGCTCAGGTGAATTCTCTAATAATTTCCTCAATTCCTCAATTGCATTCGACCATTTCTTTGTCTCCAAAACTGAACGACCAACAGAGATCTGGATATTCCATAATTGGATCAGATCTCTTCCGATGTAATCTTTGCTTGTTAAATTAACCATATGAGCATCATTTGAACTCCTTCCTTACTTGAACTCCAGATTAAACTCTCCAGATTTGCAGCATTTAGTTGAATTCCATGACTACGGAAATGACCTCCTCAACTTTCTCTCTTGAACAGAACTTCAGCAGCACCAAAAACTCAGATTGCTCCACACCTCCAAATCTGCTCCAGCAATCCCAGCTTCCACTACTCCTCTCTGAAATTCCTAGATTGGTTCTAACAAATGCCAAAACGAACCAGCAGCTTCTCATGCCCTGGTTTTATAGTTGCCGCTCAGCAGCAACTTAAATTGCTATCCGCTGATATGTGTAGACACCCCAAATTGCACCTCAATATAAGAGGACTCTCAAAAAGAACTTTAAATGCCTTATTTGAGCATTGACATTTGTCAAAAACTCAAAAACTCTAAAAAATGGTGCTAACCGTACTGAATGAGTGGTTTTTGTTATTTTGGTCTCAACCGCTCTGTATGTACGGTTGTAACCGTATACACAGCACGGTTTATATTTATGCTTATCGCACGGGTTGCCACGTGGCTTCCGGAAGCTTCGGCCTTTGGGACACGTCGACAGCAATCATGACGAGTGTAACTGAATTGAACCGCTCTGTATGTGCGGTTGGGTTGAATTTGCATAGAAACCGCACATATAGTGACGGTTCTGTAGAAACCGCACTGAGTATACGGTTTTGGCTGTTTCGGGGATTTGAGAAATGGCTTGATTTCTGAGCCTTATTTACGCATAATACCTCTCTCTCAGGGACTTGAACTCCCTATTTCATCCTCCGAAACTTGCTGAATTACTCCAATTCAAGCCTTGGAGGAGAATTGGAATAATCTAGAAGGCTTTTTTGGCATACCCTTGGGACTCTTCTACCCTTGGCCTTGCCTATAAATAGAGGGGTCCTCCTCTTGCAAATGGCTGGCAATTTGAAGCATAGAAGCTCTGCAAGAAGAGGAGAAACTCTGCTGGATTGTCTACTCAAGGCTCAAGCTACCTAAGGTAAAGTTCTCTTTAGATTTCTGGTTTCCTCTTTACATTCCAGCAACCTCTAATCTTCTACCTTTCTGTAGTGTAAGGCCTTTGTGCATTTTTGTAGCCCCAAACCTCTTCCAAAGTACCTGGGAATCCTCTCTAGCCGTAAAACGTGAAGAGAGAGCCTTGGGAAAAAGAAGTAGGAATGGATCATCTAGGCTTAGAATCTACAAGTGATGAAGAGCATGCTATGTGGTTATTTTGAACCTATGGATGTTTGTTTTCTGATGTTTTTGCATGTGTTTCTGGAGAAGTTGAGTGAATCCTTGCTCTCAATAGCAATGGATTCCAAACTTCTCCTAGAGAGTTGATTTCCACCTATTCACACACTTTTCACCATTTTCATCAAATAGGCTAGATCTAGGATTTCCGTGTTTAATACGGGAAATCTGAGATTACTGGCTTTAGAATGAATTTTAGAACTTCATGAGATGATTTTGATTGATTTCTAAGTGTTTTGGTCGAATTCACATGCACACATGCACCATTTTGGCTTTCTCTTTAAAAGTTTTTTAAAACAGGGCAGCATCTGTGGCCTGTCTTAGAATGCTCATAACTTCACCCTCCGGATGAATTTTTGAGTGATTCCAAAGACATGTGATAGATGAGTTGGCCTACTTCATATCTGGAAAATTTCGTCTACTTTTATGGAGCCAATTTTTGACACCATCTGTTCAAAGTTTGTAAGTCAGTTCAGCCCAGATTGCTGAACTTGCCACTTTGATGGTGCACTATTCGCTCAATTTTAATCCATTTTGAGTGCTTCTAATTCCTGAGTTTTCCTTGAGAAGTCTATTTTCATTTCCAACTGGTTTCAGCAGATTTTGATCTGATTTGTGCCTTAGGTGCTCAATTGACTCAGAGGTGCTCACTGGTATAGTCCAGAGCTAATCTGTGGTCTTCTAGGCCTGTTCAAGAGAGCACACAAGTCACATCTGACTAGAGTTTGGTGTGAGGCTTATTTCTTTGGAAAGATGGTACCACATACTTCCTCCATGCCAATTTTCATGGATTTGTATTGAGCCAAACTCCACGAATAGGACTTTGAAAATGCCTACTTAACACTTTTTCTAAGATATAACAGCAGATTTAAGATGTGGATATCTCTCTCATTTTGAATTGGATTGAGCTGAAATTTTTACTATATACTCTACTATATACCAGTTTTCAAAGGGCCTTGGTTTCATTAGATTTGGATTTAAATTGAGTGAGTTATGGTTAATCGAAGCTTTCGAGCTCTTTTAGTCTGATTTTTCCAGATTTACCTTGGCTTGATTTTCTTCAAAATTGACTTAGATTTTTCTTCACTCATGAAGTTCTGGAGTGACATATCCACGAAGAGAGTTCCATTTCATTGGATTGCTCATGTGGAATAATCACACACATTGTGCTTATTTTAAGCATCTCTTGTTTTCTCTATCATTAGCAAACAATTTTTAGCATAAGCAAGCATATGGCAACCGTCTTAGACGGATGAGTGGGGGTGCCTAACATCTTCCCCTACTCATAAATAATTCCCCTTACCTAATCTCTGGGTTTTTCCTTGTGTTAGAGCTACTTTGGCTCTATTTGGCATAAATGATCCCTTTGGTGTCTATTCACACCTTAACTTGGATGGTGGCGACTCTTCACTTTTATCGATCCCCGCGTGACGATATCGGAAGTCATCCTAGATGACATTTCCATGTCTCACAACTGGCGACTCTGCTGGGGACATTTGTGGAATTGAGCCATGTTTTGCTTGCTTAGTCTTTGTTTGATTTCATTGATTGTTTGTTGTTTTGATTGATTGTAATAAGCATGCTCATTGGAATGCTTCTGCTCATAGAGAAGGTAAGACCTTAGGCAATATGCCATGTGATGTGTGTATGCTTGGGTTATGCTCAAAACCATGTTAGGAGACCTAGCTAGTTTTACCATGCTAGGCTACCATGTTTATATGATGAGCATGTTTTGATTAGGATTTTAATGACATTGAGCATATGATCTGGATTTTTTTAAAGAGATGTTTTGACTATGTCAAAAGCATGCTCACCATGATTGAATGCTCTTTTGTGTAAAATGATAACATGCTTCCATGTTTACATGATTTGTGTGAATGCATGTTTAGATTGAGCATGCTAGGTTTTTTATTACCTGGATATGCTTGTGATTACTCATAAAATTTGATCTCTATATCATGCCTTGTTGAATGTGTATGGCTTGCATGGCTACGAAAAAAAGAGTGGCAAGGGTGGGATGTTGTGTTGAATGTGACCCACTTTTCCAATTGCACTTGTGCACCTTTTTCTTTTTTTTTTTTTACACGGCTTACCTATCACCTATAGGAAGTTGAACAAGAATGTGTGTAGCTTGGTGCACCGAGGTCGTTACTTCGGAAAGCGAAAGTGAAAACATTCACCTTAGAAGCTTTGAGCCAATGATGTGATGACATGGTGGATCTAGAATTCTGGTCATACACTACGCTTGAGCTCTAAGTTGCTAATAAGCCAAAACCCAAAACCCAAAACCCCCACGCTTGAAGGTGGAGAAACACAATTTTGGCCAAAATAAATCAAATGTGATGGGAAAAAGGGTTTGTAATGAGGGAAGGCCGTCTTGCATGGCTCAGGTGACCCAAGGTATGATATGGACACCATTTTTAAGGTAAACATGAGGTAACAAGGTATTCTCATTTTATTTCCTATGGTGACCTCTATACTTTGTCAAATCAAGCAAGGTGTCCATTTGATTGGGATTTTTATTTTCCCAGAAAGTTGCTGTTAGCCTAGGATTGGTGTAACCCTTAGAGAGAGTTTTCACTCTTCTTAGGTATCATTCTACCCAAATGCCCATAGGAGGCACCCAAAAGTCCCAAAATCCATGCATTGGGTGTCCATTTTGGGGAGGGAACCTAGGCCCTCCTATGTATGAATATTACTAATCCTCTGTTTTGCAGGAAATTTGTGTGTAATGGCCACCCAGGAGCTGCTGGTGCAAAGGGTCTTTTCCTTTTTAGTTTAGAAATTCTCATTCTCAAGCCCAAGAAGGCTAAATTGTATTTTTATTTTTGATCATGCCCTTGAAGGCAAATTTGTATTATAATTCATCTCCTTTAATCGTAAAGGATTGTTTTCATGCATGTTTGTAATGCTATTATGCAATTTCATACAATTCATGGTATAAGTGGGTTTTTAGTACCATTTGATGTGTCAAATGCCCAATTTGGGGTAGTCTGGAAGCCACCCAATGGTGAACAGTGTGTTTGGGCAAGTAACCAAGCTAATAAAACTAGTTGGAAAAAGAAACAATTCGAAAATCTGATTTCTGGTTTAAAACCGTCCTGAATATGCGGTTTCCTGCATTTGTGATGCAACCACATGATTTATGCGGTTTGGGCCAAACCGTTCTGAATGCACGGTTTTAAGCCAAAATTCTGTTTCAGCCTTGCTTATCAAACATTTCTGGGTCCTTTCATCCCTTAGTCATACAAGCAAATGTGCAGGGACTCCAAATGAGATAAATGGCATTTAAACCATTCCAAGTTCACCCAAATCAAGGGATTAAGGTCATTTTGAACATATTCACCTAAACTGAACAAATTAACTCAACTCAAAGGTGAAAATGACAAAATAAAAGTTGGTTCAAACCAAAAAACAGGTCAAGCACCTCAATTTGGGGGTTAAGTCCACATTGGGATCTTTTTGTCCAATTTGACCACTTAACCCATCTTAAGTGAAGTAAATGATAAAAAGAAAATTGGTTCAAATAACCAACCCAATTTTACTTCAACCTTAAGAATTGAAGTTGGAAATGTCCATAAGCTTTAAAATATGTTTCAAGCTTAAAATTCAATACAGGAATAAGGAAGAAGCTCAATGCATTCCTAAAATAGAACAAAATCCAACTAATCTTTAAATAAGAAGTCTTTAATTATAAAGTATTCAAACTTTTAAGATTTCTTCCAAAGAGCAATTGGGTCACTTGGAAACCTTTGAATTCCAAGCAAATAATCATTGAAAAAAAAAATCAAGTGAAAAGAAAATTTCAAGTGAATCATCTCCTTAAAAGCAATTTGAGTCTCTTTTTAACTCAAAAACACCTAAGGGGAAATCAAAAATATTTTAGGCATCTGAAAGCCTTGGAATTTCAGAGAATCAAATCATAGGACCCTGGAAGCCTGAAATTCCAGATTTTTGTCAAAATCTTCATAGGCTTTCTAAAGCCTTAATTTAGAAACTCATAGGACCCTGGAAGCCTGAAATTCCGGATTTTTGTCAAAACCTTCATAGGCCTTCTAAAGCCTTAATTTAGAAACTCATAGGACCCTGGAAGCCTGAAATTCCAGATTTTTGTCAAAATCTCCATAGGCCTTCTAAAGCCTTAATTTAGAAACTCATAGGACCCTGGAAGCCTGAAATTCCAGATTTTTGTCAAAACCTTCATAGGCCTTCTAAAGCCTTAATTTAGAAACTCATAAGACCCTGGAAGCCTGAAATTCCAGATTTTTGTCAAAATCTTCATAGGCCTTCTAAAGCCTTAATTTAGAAATTCATAGGCCTGTGAAAGCTTGCGTAATTTCAAGAGGCTGTGGAAGCCTTAAGTCCAAAGCATAAGCCCTTGGAAGCTTGCGTAATTCCAAGTTGTGTTTTGTCTAAAGGCTTTTACCTTAGGCATCACTTTTTTTTGGGACATTGGAAGCCTTATAATAATCCAACATTGGTAGGTCTTTTTCGCACCAACCAATTCATAAGCCCTTGGAAGCTTGTGTAATTCCATTTCTTGATTTGACTATAGGCTTTTACTATAGCCACATCACCTTTTTGTGGGACATGTTGGAGGCCCTAGAATACTCCAACAAATTCCGTTGATTGATCTTTTTCGTATCAATCGCCTCATTTTAATAAAGTTATTTTAACCATAAATCCAAAAAGCAAAAAATATGAATACAAGGAAAATCCCAAACTCATGTTCACCAAGCCTGCATGCATGCATTCATAGGTGTGTAAACTTGATTTAATGGGATACTAATAGTTTTCTTTGCCTTTTTCTTTTTACCTAAGGTCTTCGGTCCCTACTGCAATCATTGCTCCCCGACGTTCTCAAAGACTCAGATCTGCAACCATGAACCTTATCGAAGAATAGTCCACTGTTTCTGCTGAGGCCTTTGCTCAACTACAAGAGCAAGTGGCAGGGATGACAAAACTACTTGAAAATTTGCTGGCCAACCAAGCGGCTCAGGCCCAGATGCAGGCGCAGCAGGCGCAGGCTCAGGTTCACCAAGCTTCATCATCCCATAATGCACCACCAACTCAACCCCAGGCTGACCTTCCACCACCAGTCCAACCTATCCCACCTCAACCTGAACTCTACCAACCAACCCCCAAACCTATCATGATACGGGAGGAGGAATTTGAATATTAAAGAGAGAAGGAGAAGGGGAAGGAGAAGGAAAGACTGAGGATGGAGTTGGAGAAGAAATTCTTGGACAAGCTGGAATCGATCCAAGAAGAACTGAAATAAGTAAGGGGGATCAACACGTTGGGCGGTACCAATTTCAAGGATCTCTGCATGTACCCCGATGCATGCTTACTGGCCAAATTTAAATGCCCGGACTTCGAGAAGTATGACGGCACAGGCTGCCCAATGAGCCATTTGAAGCTCTACTGTGGGGTATTGTGCCAATTTGGCCGGGATGATGGCATCCTAATCCAGCTATTCCAGCAAAGCCTGACTGGGGCAGCTCTAAGGTGGTTCGCAACAGTGGACCACAGTAGGATCAGAAGATGGAAAGATCTGGCTGATGCTTTCGTCGCTCAATACCGCTTCAATGCTGACATTGTGCCAGATAGGTACGATATGATGAAAATGAGCAAGGGAAGAGATGAGACAGTCAGGCAATATGCCAAAAGATGGAGAGAGGCCGCCTCTCAAGTCCGGCCGCCCATGATGGAGCCGGAAATGGTAACCACCTTCATTGGCACACTGGGGCAGCCATTTTACAATCACTTGGTGGGTCAGATTACCACTAGTTTTGCTGCCTTGGTGCAAGTTGCAGACCGGATTGAAGATGGAATAAGATCCGGGAGAATCTACGACCACTTTACCACGGCTCGTCAGTAGGAGCCCACCTCTGATTCTTCTGCCCAGAAGCAGAAAAATGGGATAAGAAGGAATGGAGGGAAGAAAGAAGGGGAAGTAAATATGGTACAAACCCAACCATCCAAGAAACCACTCCAAGTCAACATTTCTGCACTTCCATTTATCCCAGTGCAGCCACAATCGACCTATCAAAACCCTCTCAATATTATTATTCCTCAAGCAGCAATGCCCAACCAAAAAAGGGTTTCTCTAAAGAGGAGAGGGATGCTTGGATGGCGTCCAGAAGGAACAGGGTCTTTTCCCCTCTTCCCGTAACTCCATCCCAGCTTTTGCCAACCCTGTTAAACGCAGGGTACGTTACTTTGCAAGAACCAAATCCTAATGCTTCAAAGGGAAAGAACTTTGATCCCTGCACCACCTGTGAATACCATATGGGTGCACCAGGGCACCCTACAGACAGGTGTTGGCCTTTAAAACATGCCATCCAGGATTTGATCGATCAAAAAACCCTATTGTTTAACACGACTGCACCATCTCCCGCCAGAACTGACATTGTTCAGAATCCTCTGCCCCAGCATAATGGGGCAGGTCCTTCCAATTTTGTGGGGGCCGTCTCTTCTAGACCTAGGACATTTGATCCCTCGCAATTGATTGCGCCCATAGGGACGTCCGTTAAGGTCTATTTTGACCAAGAAGAGACAGGGGAACAAATCAATGTCATTTCTGGAAATAAAGGAAGTGGCAAGACTGTAG